>CM055820.1:39640242-40360107 GCA_029582265.1 Zoroaster sp. YZ-2022
TTCAAACTAGCATACAGGGTGGCATAGATAGTTGCTTTCATTGGTTCAAACTAGCATACAGGGTGTCATAGATAGATGCTTTCATTGGTTCAAACTAGCATACAGGGTGACATAGATAGTTGCTTTCATTGGTTCAAACTAGCATACAGGGTGGCATAGATAGATGCTTTCATTGGTTCAAACTAGCATACAGAGTGTCATAGATAGTTGCTTTCATTGGTTCAAACTATAGCATACAGGGTGACATAGATAGTTGCTTTCATTGGTCCAAACTAGCATACAGGGTGTCATAGATAGTTGCTTTCATTGGTTCATACAGGGTGGCATAGATAGATGCTTTTATTGGTTCAAACTAGCATACAGAGTGTCATAGATAGTTGCTTTCATTGGATCAAACTAGCATACAGGGTGACGTAGATAGATGCTTTCGTTGGTTCAAACTAGAATACAGGGTGACGTAGATAGTTGCTTTCGTTGGTTTAAACTAGCATACAGGGTGACTTAGATAGATGCTTTCCTTGGTTCAAACTAGCATACAGGGTGGCATAGATAGTTGCTTTCGTTGGTTCAAACTAGCATACAGGGTGGCATAGATAGATGCTTTCCTTGGTTCAAACTAGCATACAGGGTGGCATAGATAGTTGCTTTCGTTGGTTCAAACTAGCATACAGGGTGACGTAGATAGTTGATTTCGTTGGTTCAAACTAGCATACAGGGTGACGTAGATAGTTGCTTTCGTTGGTTTAAACTAGCATACAGGGTGACTTAGATAGATGCTTTCCTTGGTTCAAACTTGCATACAGGGTGACTGTCACCAGTGGTTAGAAAATTAGCCTGAAGCATTATATGGTATGTTCCAGGTACTTGATCAAAGTATAAACCAAAACCCAGCTTAGATCTTTGATTCGTATATAACTTAATGGGTTTCTTGTATGGGGGTCGAACCGTCATGTGATTACACATGGGTAAAGGCTGAATGCTAGGACAATTTGTAAAGGAAACGAGGTCGTAAAACCAAAGGAACGCTGTTTGTGGGAGAGTTTTTACGTTGCGGGTGCTGGAGGGAGTATCTCACCAGGTGGGTGTATGCCAGCAGATGGGGCCGTCTGCGCTGAGGCTGCGCGTCATGCCTAAGCCGCCGAGCTTTGAGAGGTGTCGGCGACTCCAGTTGTACTGGGTAGGGGTCCGTCAGGGTGTTTGAGACCCATGCAGAGTGGCTCCCGAGGCAACGTAAAATCTCCCGGGAACACCGGAGCCTTGGATAGACTTTGACAAAGCCAAAGGCATTGTGAGTTGAAAATCTAATTATTTAACTTTGTAGTGTCTAAATGTTTATGCCAAATGTTTGAATACCGGTACTCTCCAGTGATATATATTTTGAATTTGGTAATGCAAGATTAAGTGATATTCTAGCAAATGAACTTGTATCAATTGTGTGTAAAGTTGATGTCCGACAAGGGGTATTATATGTAAAATATATGTGCATTTCCAGGGGTTCCCGTAAGACTACCCTGACCATGGTGAAGCGTCCTTGGATCAGTGAATCCACGCAGGGCTGCCGATTGTGACGGGGAATGCGGGTCTACTTTCCCTGACGGGTTGTTATACAAGATGTAGGACGACGGGTCAACACTTCACTGGGCTTAGTTATTAATTTTCATTGTATTAAAATCAGTAATGTAAACTTAGATTGAATTAAAGTAAACTTGGAATTAAAAAATCCCGAAAAGGGTGGTAATTGGGCAGCCATTACACAAGTTTCGTGAATCCATTAAATAAGTTTTATAATTTATCTTAATTCCAATCTGTTTCACTGTGTACTTTCGTCTGTGTCATCTGGTCTGTTGATATTGGTCTGAGTGGATTGGCGCAAGGGTCTGCTCCGCGACAGTGACATAGATAGTTACTTTCATTGGTTCGAACTAGCATACAGGGTGACAGAGATAGTTGCTTTCGTTGGTTTATACAGTGCGATATAGATAGTTACTTTTGTTGGTTCAAACCAGCAGTTTATCTTCTCACTCTCTATTTTTGTGGAGAGGGTGAGTAGAGGCCTCTGGATCTGTCACTGGGTGCCACCGTAAAATGAAACATAATACTGAAAGTACTTGTTTGTGATTTCCTGTAATGTAAATAACTAGGGCCTAAACGGAAAAAACACATCCTCACTTTCCCTTGTTCCAGATCACAAGGAAGGTGAAGCACAAATTGCAAATAGACCAACTCCCACTGCTACATCTGGCTCTGAACTGTTCCTTATATTAAAAAATCCACCTTGAATAATGGTCTGAAGAGGGAGGGAGGTCGAGGCAGATATAGCTGTACAACTGTCTGGACCGTGAAGCCTGACACCGTGAGCGACGAAGACGAAGACCATTATATCCATTTCCGGCCATGTCATGAATTCGTACATAAATCGGCATGGGCGTCGATCGGTGGGGGGGGGGGGGAGGCGGGACATGACCCTCCACTTTTTAGAAGGGGAACACAATATAAAAAATGTACCCCCACTTTTTGATGGTCCATGAATACAGAAAAATAACTAAATATGTTACCCTATCCTGACTACTGAGGAATAGGCTACCTTTTTTGGCAAAATTAATTCCATTAATCTGACAGGACGACACAATTATTTTCTCTTTGTCCAATTGCCAGTTGCCAAATCATTGTTATCTTTTACTCGTGTTAAGATAATTTCACTGATGTGAATTAAAGGGGCAATATTGTTTCGGTCAGAGCAGACTTTCAACAGGGCATGCTGCTGTAGTACCGGTATCTATCATAAATTACTCTTGATTCTCATGTAAATTTGAAGAGTAAATGAAAATAATGGAGTCTTGCAATTCCAATCCCACAATTTTCATCTATAAAATTTACAACAAATTCAATAAAAACACGTCCACAGACTGGTGCGTATTTTGGAAATGTTACAAGTAATTTTTGTAGGAAAAAAGGTGATATTTTCACCCTGAATATGGTTAAGAGCATACTGATCTAAATGTTGAGTTAAACCCATAGCCTTAGAGATTACTTTGACATGGTTTCATTGCAAACCTTTAACGTATTCATAGCTTTACTCACACTAAACATTAACATTATCTAAAGTCGTAATTCAAGTATCGTGCCAAATACAAAACTCTATAATAAAAAGGGTTTTAAAACACAACGTACCAACTGTGAAAAACAACGTTAAGTTTGAACGCGTTTTTGTGTTAATTTATAAACACTTTTTTGGAAATAAACGAGCTTTGGTGTTCATAAAGTGTTAATTTATAAACACCTTTTTTATTTATGTCTCAGCTCTTAATGCCTTAATGTCTAAATTAATTAACGCACAAACATGTTTTGGTACCGGTATAAAAAAGTACACCACAACGCTTTTTAGCTTTGGAAAATAAACGCCAAAACATGTCCATAAAGTGTTATCAGAAAGGTGTTGTTTTTACAGTGCAGGTTGGGAACAAACAAATTTTAAAGCTAAATATTTCGATAGTCCACACTCTAATAAAAAAAGGCATGAGTAAACACTCTGTATAATATACACCAAATCAAGTTAGCTTTTAAATTTCCAACAAATAAATAAATTTGTTTTGACCAAAATCAAAACCATTCACCGTCATTAGGGTCCCACAAAAAAGTCTCCGGTTTCTGGTCTCCAAGCATTTAAAAAAACTTTGTTGCTATGAAACAATGTCCAATTGCAGCAAAAAATTCTGGATCGATTGGAATTCTGCCGTGCTGTGCTTCAAACGACTTTTCACATAGGGGTGGCCGAAAAAAAGCACGTCACCGCACCGATTTTGAAGCAGACTGATGACCAGAAACCAGAGACTATTTTTGGGCCTTATGTTAACTAACAATTTGTATTAAGTGACGTTTATTGGGCTGTTTGTTGAGATGGTGTTGGCCTTATGTTAACTAACAATTTGTATTGAGTGACGTTTATTGGGCTGTTTGTTGAGATGGTGTTGAGGAAAGGACATAGGCCATGACGGCACTTTTCTCAACTTTAAGGGTCAATCTCGTCATGATCAGAGCAGACTTTCGATATGACATGGAATCGGTGTCGTAGTTCTAAATGAATTCAGTGACTGGAAATAATACCAGACGAGTGCACGCTTGCATGGCCTAGAAAACATGGCGCGATAAGATCATTATTACCGTGGCTATTGCATATATCATTAGTATGCAGCCACTAGCTCATTATTTATGCAGCAGCCAGGGATCTTATCGCAAGGACACCGATTCCATGCCCTGTTGAAAGTTTGCTCTGATCGTGACGATATTGTCCCTTTAAACTCTGTCACTCAAGAATATAATAATATATATATATCTAATATGCGTCATTTCCCTCTTTGACCCCAAATTTGATTAATGGTTTAATTAATAAACCATTTAATTGTGTGTTAATCATTATAACACTTTATGCATGTTTAACGCTTGCATCCTATCACCTCAAAACGCATACTGCAGTGGGTGTTCCACGAAGTAGGCAGAATGCGCAAAAATCTTGTAAACAAAACAATCCCAAATCTTGTGGTCACCCGAGTGTCTCCATCAGTGTTTCCGGTGAACTGTGGAAAATAATTTAAAGAATGGCCTTCATTTTAAAAGGTTTTACACAGTCAGTAGAATGAAGGAGGAAAATTTCCAAAAAAATAATTCCTTTAATCCCGTGGTTTAATCATTTCATAAAGTGTTGGAACAATACTTGTATTCTAATCCTTCTATCCTTCGACCGCAGTCGAGATCGATGCCACTCTGTTTCGCCATTGAGTCTTGTTAGCCATCACCGCACCCAGTTCATCAAATGTAAGGCCAGTGTCTCTTGACACTGCATCTGGATAGGTAATTGGCCTTCTTCCTCCGGATGGACATGGAAGTCTCCATAGCAGGATATCAGGTATTGATGACTGTTTCATAATAAGAAAAGAATATTCAAAGAGCAACATGCAACATGCATGTCCATTGTTTTAGAAGGGTAGAGCAAGAGTTTAATATGGAATTGGTCCTCCATTATTCTCCATAACTGACTTTTTACAGAAAATACAAATGTAACATGCCCTTGAAGCAATGCTTTGTACTGCAACTTTTTTTTCAGCTGAAGTTTCATTCAAATCACTGTCAGTTGTGCATGCATGATTGAATTTCAACCATTTCATTACGAGTTGTGTAGAACATGTCATTCGCTTTTTGAATTTTTAAAATTCATGCAATATTTGTTGAGATATTCTAAAAAATATTAGGGGGAACTTAGAAGTTGTGATGGGCGTATAATAAACGCACAATGCATGACACACAATCCCTATATACTGCGTAATTGTTTGAAACGTGTAGTTCGTATCACACCAAATGTTCAGCTCCTCAATGACGTATCACGGCAGCAAATACGACATGAATTGTACGTTAAATTATATACGAGTTGAACAGTTCAACAATAACAATGATAGTTCGAAGATAAAAGTACAAAAGAAAAATTGTTTTTCTTACACTAAAACGCACACAGCAAACTGTACAGACCCTTTACTGTCCTTTAGAGCTGTCCAAAAATTACTTTAGTTACAAGAAACTCTAACTTACAACAAAAATAAGCAAGCTTTGAACAACGCGGCACACTAACACTGACTTAATTTCACACTCCGCTTCTCCACGCACAGCGCCCTCTCCTGGCACCTACTACAACTGACTTATGGCAATAAACAAACCTTAAGTGTCCGTAACAGTACTCGTACTCGTACTCATGAAAATGTACTCATACTCGTACTTAAACTCAAGAAAAATTACTCGACTACAACTATGCCTATTTATATACTATCTCCACTTTCAGTACACAATCATTGTAATTTGTAAATCAGCGCGTACGCGTGCCTATACAGGCATACTCGTCGCATTTGATGGTTGAACCTCATGTACCTCCTAACGACTGAAATCGGTTGAACCTGATATTTGATTATAATTACACTAAAGGCCCTAGAGTCATATGCAGATATGAAAAATATTCAGGGTTTTCTCTTTTAAAAAAAGTTCCTATTGCGGTTTTTTTCCAAAATGACTTTTAATTAAAGAAGGAGCCAAACCTACTCACCCACTCAAACTTGTTCTATTGTTGGTAACATTTGTATTTGTTATCCCTTGTTATATTCTCGCATACATATTGTTTACTGATGGAAACTCCGTACATGGCAAAAAGTGGGTGTTAAAAACTACACTACTGGTGTTCATATTGGACAACTCGACCAATATAAACACAATGAGAGAATAAAGTTGACACCATTGGTGTTTTATTGAAGGGGGTATCGTAATGTACATGTATTATTTACATGTACCGTGATTATCATAACTGCAGGTTCATGGGTTCATTATGCAGACACTGACTTATTATGTATGCAGCAGTCATTATAATGGGATCTGGTGCGCCAGAGCGTGCTCGTTGGGTGTTATTTTCAGTCACTGGGTTCATCTGAGTTAATTAATCTAAAACTATCAGTTCGGGATTCAATGTCAAGCCGCAAGCCTGCTCTGGTCGTGAGGATATCCCCCTCTTAACATTCCAGTTTTTGTCGGGTATGGAATCCGAACGAGGTACCAGTGTTGTCAACTGTAATTAAACATAGCCAACATTGTCCCATGAAAACTGAAACTTAAACAAGATCTGCCTACTCTATGCATTACGAGTTACCAGAAGTCTATTAGTTACCTATAGTATTAAGTCTAGCTCTTGGCGGTGCATAGTCTTCACGGTTTTGCCAATACGTTGAAGCTGTAATTTTGTCATCTGGTATGTCACCATTCTCCATACCAAGAGGTTCCACAATCGGGCAACCTACATCAAAAGAACATCAAAATCATGTCATCACACTATATATAGGTTCACAAGATGCTATAATTAACAATATTAAGAGTCACGATTGGGATATTCAACAAATTTATCTTTACAATTTTCAAAATCAAAAATCTAAATCTAGCATATGCCTAAACTAATTTTCAGTAACTAATTTTAAACGATAATTTGCAGGAGTTATAGTTAAATAGTAATTAATATTGAATCAGTGAATTTAGTTTTTATGTTACTTTACTTTTGTTCACTTTTTATTAAACTAACAGATCCACAATTTAAAATTATAGTGTATGTTATTTTAGAACAGAAAATAAGTCACACATTGCAAACAAACAAAATGTATATTATTTTCTACAATTTTTTACGTTATAGAATTCTGGTAAATACTGATTGAGAACAGCATTGCAGGTGAAATACCGAAACACATCTTAACATCTTAACACCCTCCCCAAACATAATACAGAGCGGCATTTGTTGTTTAGGATTTTGACACTGGCCCATTGGGGCCACCTTGGAATAGAAATTTATTACCAACTAAGCATAGCTTCTGAATAAGTCTCTGCTATGCCTCATGAAATTAAAAACAAGTGTACTAAAAATTATTTAAATATTCACCATTGTTTTGTCTTTACTGTGCATGATGAAAAGCAAATGATATGACCTAACCCTCTTTCTGCGTAGATTTGTTGTACTTTTGAAAAAAAAAAGACTATAAACGTTACCATATATATTGTTGAGGAGACTGGCTATGGCCGAGACTGCCGTTTGCAGCTGCTCTAACTGGTTCCTCATGTCCCTTAGCTCTGAGGAAAACATTTCTTGATTTGCCGTACAGTTGCAGCCGGTCCCGGAGTTTATGGGAGCAGAGCGTCCACAAACGGGCCGGTAGACGTTGACTTGTGGCTTGCACGCGCATCTTGCTGAATCGCTGTTTTCACCGACGCTGGAAGTTTCTAAGCTATGCTCAGTTTGGGAGTTCGCATCGAGAACAAGCACTGCCAGAAAGAAGAATAGCCCGATGTTGAAATATGATGGCCCCATTTTCGACTTACTCATAGCTTGTGTTTCAAATTGTTTGTGAAGACAGAATGATTAGCGAATGATTACAAATCTAGACTGCCTTGTGTTTACAGTATACATACAATCTCAGTCGATACCGTTTCATAATTTATGGGATTTGCAAATTTTTTCCTTTGAAATTTGCTCTCGCAAGGTAAACACATACAGCAATTGTTTCTATTGTCACGCACTGAACCTGATAATGTACCCTCAAAAGAAGCTGTGATTTTTGTTCAGAATTGCAGTAGAAAATCATAGAGCAATATCCAAACATACACATAAGGAAGTACGTGGACAACATTGAAGAAAAAAATCCCAAATTGTCAGTTAAAAAAGCAAATGCAATAGGAATATGAACTTGAAAACATCATGCACAAGTCGGTATCCATGGATTCCATGATGACATTATCTTTCTTTCTTTTAATTGCCAATTTGTGGGTGTTTTTATACCTTTATAAGTATTATGTAGTATCATGCTAATGAAAATTTGCATATTCAATAGCACAACTTCAGGATCAGATAGAACATCATGATTGGTTTGTGAGGTATTTGTTTTTTATGTTCAAAATGCTTCATAGTGGGGACGGTAATCAGAATAATCTTAATCCTACTTATTCACACCTCTGTCGCCTTTGTAATTTGCCAACTCTCCTTCAGAGGAGAACAGTAAATGATTGTTTGTTCCTGTATGAACACATTCATTTACATTTCCCGCGGTTCGTAGTAAAGCGGGAAATTATTGTCTTGCTAATTCGAAGAGCGTTTAGCAAGAGTGTATTACGTAATTTATTTATTTATTTATTTATTTCATTTTCCGGGATATACACTTTACATGTCACAGCACTGCACACAGATAATAATGATCATAATAAATAATAAAGGGAAAAAAGGAAACTTAAAACTGCAAATTAACAAAAACAAAAACAACATCCAATTGGCTCCCGTAGGATTGCCCAAAAGAAACTAGTTTCTGTCAGGGGGCTCTCCAAACTGATTGGATGACAAAACAATAAAATATGTATATATATAAATATGACATTTACGTAAATAAAAACTACACCTTTAAATAGAATTAACCATTAATATAAATCAAAGTAATGAGGAATGGCTAGAATGAGGAATGGCTAGAATGGGGGTTTAAAAGGGAGGTAATTGTGCAGAGGGGTCAGTTCTAGCATTCCTCCATGGTTCTAGCGAGCACACCCACAGACGCACGTTTCAATTTAGCACATGCAGACTGCAAGAATGGAACAGCAAGCAAGCTACATCGATGAACGAATACGGCAGGTGGTTGTAGGTTCGCAAACCGCATTAATGGACAAATTGGACAACCTGATATCTTCCAAGCTAGCTAATTTTGAGACTAAAATAAGTGAATCTCAGAGGCAGATATTGGACAACCAGTTAAATAAAATAAAAGAGAACATTTTGTGCAACGACAACTATACGTTTAAACGTTAAAGCTGCGAGGACTAATTCAAATTCAACCTGAAGGTCGTCGGCAAACTGAAAGACGCAGAAGCGAGCCTGGCAGCAGAAGTAAAGGACATTCCCAAGGCATCAAAGGACATATCAGAAGGTATTACCTTGCTAAATCATAGGCAAAAGCTGATAAAGCTTGCAGATTCGTCTGACATGGGCTGGAAAGTGGTCAAAGAATATGAAGCAAATCCACTTGCTTCAGACTCGGAAGACGAAAAACGCATTAATAAAGCAGAAGCAAGAGCAGTCAAAAGCACAAGCAGGATCAAGTCAAAAGGACTCGAAAATCAACCCGATTTTCGTCGTACCCCACAACGCAGCAGCAAGCTAAGGACACAGGGACGGGTCAGCGGTACACAGCACCAGCGGCATCGGCAAGCAAGCCAGGGCTTTGTTTTTCCTGCGGTCAACCAGGGCACTGGAAGTTTGAGTGTTCACATAAAAGGCTGGCATCCAAGTCAGATAAGATAAGTGAATCTTTTCGTAGATCAGTGTTTACAGGTGTTTTTTATCATCTAGAAGATGGTTTTAATATACCATGTAGAATTACTGAAACACTTGTCGAGGAAGTGGCCTGTTGTTCTAAGCAATCGCATGAATCGGATTTACATGATCACAAATTGCCAGTTGAAGAGTCGGAAACAGATTGTGTTATTGAAAGTAACGTTCAGGTCACAGAGAATGAATCTGTTGAGAGGTTGGGTAGAGCAGATGCAGAGAGCTCAACAAAACACGACACATGTCTTGAAAAAGACAATAACTCCAGTGGGTAGCTTGAACAGATGTTTGAGCTATTGGGACGAAGCAAATGTGAACGCACACATCAAGGATGTGATAGTGCAAGGGTACAAAATATCTTTCAGAACTTTGCCAGATTCAGTTCAGTTGAGAAACAACAAATCGGCCAGAGATAATCCCTCATTTGTCAAGGAGGATATTCAGAAGTTGTTAGAAAAAGGGTGCATATCTAGAGTGCACATAAAGCCACAAATTGTGGGTGGTGTTTTTAATACTTTTATACGTAGTATCATCCTCATGAAAATTTGCATATTTAAAAGCACAACTTCGGGATCAGATACAACATCATGATTGTTTGTGCGGTATTTGTTTTTTATGTTCTCAAAATACTTCATAGTCAGGGACGGTAATCAGAATAATCTTACTCCTACTTATTCACACCTTTGTCGCCTTTGTAATTTGCCAACATTCCTTCAGAGGAGAACAGTAAATGATTGTTTGTTCCTGTATAAACACATTCATAACCGTTTTCATTTAACTGATGCCAATCCCTACTGTTTACATGTTCCTCAATGTCGCACAAGATCAGCCACCAACTACATTTTACACGTCCCCTGGAGTCGGATTGAGGTGACTAAACGAGGCTTTATTTCAATAATCTCTACAACCGGGTGCGATGTATTTGGTGTTCCTACTGTAAATTGCTTTCGTGCAGATATTTATAGATTTATTTTAAATTATTAATTTGAATGATTAGTATTACTTTTATCTTGTACCATAAGTGTTCAATTTTATCTTCAATTAATTTTGTTTGTTTGTTGAATTACATGTTTTATGATACCTGTAAGTGGCGGTTAACTGCTGTTGGTTTTCATTAAAATAAAAAAAATAATAATAAAAGATGAACAGATTCCTCGTCTTTTTAAAACTTAGTGCTCTTAAATTGTATGTGGTCATGTTAACTGAGTGTTTGATTACTTGTCAGTAAATGTTGAGGTAACGAGTGCTTTCTTTGGCAAGGGCCGAGTTTTTGATTCTGTGCACTTTTTTATAGTGCTGATGTGACACTGATGATCTCAATTCTCATGAAACAGCGCCCTAATAATGTGGACTTATATAGCACACGTATCCACCAAACTGGTGCTCAAGGCGCATTATATTATTACCCTTGCTCATCAGGCTCATAAATCATTCCTGAAACCATCTCAGCTCCCTGGGGATTATACAGCTCAATTGCTGCCATTACAGCGCATATAGGGCTAATCAAACACAACAACTAACTCTGCCCTCACAGGTACCCATTTACCCCTGGGTGGAGTGAAGCAATTATGGTAAAGTATCTTGCTTAAGGACACAAGCACCATGGTCGCGGTTGGGATTCGAACTCACATTCTGACGACTCGGCCATCAGAACACAAATCCGATGCACTAAACCGCTCAACCATGGCACTCCACAAAATCGATAAAACAAAAGGGGAGCCCAAATAATATTTTAAGGGTCAGAAATCACAAAACAGTTAAATCAGCAATTATATTGTGTACGTCACAGAATCTGTTGGCTTTCAGGTAAGTCTAACATTGACGATGTATAATTTCATTTGTGCTCGGTACATATAACTTGGGTGTTGCTGTGTGTTTTTTATTTATTTTATTTATTTATTTATTTAAAACCATCTTTAACGAGGGTAACCCATCCAGCACAACTGATCATTTGGGGCCCTCATATTATATAAAAATATATCAATATTATACAAAACTTATTACAGGAGGTACAGATAAATTAATAATGATAAAACAGTCTTAACGGACAATTACATACGAAATAAAACGTAAAGGACCAAATTGCACAAATAGACCCCCCTCCCAGTCTACCATACTGATTAAAAATAGGACTAAAAGGGAAGATTAAAAATGGAGCAATAAACTAAAAAACAATAACAAAATGAACACAACAATATTTAGAAATACGAGATTTAGAAATACGAGCGCCCCCCATCCTCCCCCAATAAAAACCATCAAAGCAAATTAATTATCAATTGTATACCAACATCTCGGGCAAAACACAAGGTAATCTAAGACATAATAATAATAATATTACTTCAAACCTTGCCTTCCTTCAGCAAATGCCGGAATGAAGAATAAGAGTTTGAACGAGTGGTGAAAGGGACACCATTTAAAAAAGGAACTCTGTAACTAAAACTGTTTTTAAAGATTTCACATTTAGGTTTGGGAATAATAAAATTACCATGTGTAATTGCCCGAGTTGTTGGTCGATCGCCAGGCTGGATCGGGTTAAGTCTCTGGCAGAGACAGTCCGGAGCAACACCAATGTAGGCCTTAAAAGCCTGGCAGGCATATGAAAAAAGGGGAATTTGTTCTATAGGTGTGGGACAGTGACAATAATTGTTTTCAACTGCCAAAGTAAATAGGTGCCTTTAATATTGTTTTGCTCTCAGCACTCGGCCTAAAGGTGCACTGGACAGGGCAGTCCCAAACCTAGATGCAGCGGTGTGAACTCTGAACATTTGAAGTGTTTGATACTGAATATCCTTTTCTAACTGCCGTGACAATGGATTTGTAGCTATGACTGGTCTGACATCAAGAGAGCTACTACACCTGACTCCAAGGCAACGACTTTCTACACCACACTTTCAGATGCAATTGATAAGTTTTTCCCAACCAAGACGACATCTGCACACAGTGATGATAAGCCTTGGTTCTTCCCCAATCTCAAGTCGCTCATTGGCAAACGTCAATTGGCCTACCATCGCGGCAACCTCTCCTTGTGGCGATTTTTACGCAACAAAGTCATCAGACTGATTAAACAAGCCAAAGAAAGCTTCTATAGGTTAAATGTCAGCCGGTTAAAGAAATCTAACCCCAGACAATGGCATCTGCAAATTATAAAACTGACTGGACATAATATTCGTAGGAATTTGTCTCTACCTGAGTTAACACCGTTTGAAGCTGCGAATGAGGTCAACCGTCGTTTTATCTCGATAGCTGACGACATTCCTGAACTGGATAGAAACCAATTACCTGCATTTCTCCCAGCGAGTGGGCCCCCTCCCTCGGTATCACCGGAAGAAATGTATAACGGCCTAAAGGAGTTCGCCTACGAACTTAGCTTTCCACTTGCGGAGATTTTTAACTGCTCCCTGAATGCAGGAGTTGTTCCTGATCTTTGGAAAAAGGCCATTGTGGTTCTTGTACCAAAGACTCAACCTCCCAGCATCGATCAACTGCGGCCGATCTCACTCACATGCTTTTTTGCCAAAGTTTTTGAGGACTTTGTTGTTAACTGGATAATCAATGATATCAGTCATTCATTAGATAATCATCAATTTGGGTCATTAAAGGGATCTTCAACTACTCATTGTTTAGTTAAACTACTTGATGGTGTAAGCAGAGAAACTGATAAACCTAATCGATCTGGTGTTGTAGTGACTACAGATTTCTCTAAAGCATTTGATAGAGTGAGCCACCAAATTGTTGTTGAAACGTTTATTAATCTAGGCGTTAGATCTGCCATCATACCATGGATTTGTGATTTTCTATCAAATCGTTCACAATGTGTCCGTTTAGCTGGTACTCTATCAGACTGGCAAACTACAAATGCTGGTGTTCCGCAAGGCACTAAGATTGGTCCAATAGCCTTTCTAGCTATGATTAATGATTCCAAACCAATCTGTGCTGAAATTTCTCAGTACAAATACGTCGATGACATGACTTTATTTTTGCCTTTTGAAACGATAGATCAAACAAATGTCATGCAAAATGAACTTGACAATCTCAAACAGTGGTCAGATAAAAACCTGATGCGGTTAAACCCAACAAAGTGCAAGTTTATGACTTTTTGTTTTCAGCGGGCTCCTATTAAACCACACTTCCAAATAGAGAACTTAACAATTAACCAGAGTGCTTGCATTAAACTTCTTGGTGTTCATTGTCAGGAGAACCTCAAGTGGGATAATCATATTGATTTTATGTGTAAATCTTTTAACCGAAAACTGTATTTTTTAAGACAGCTGAAGCGTTGTAATATACCAGTTTGTGATCTCAGAATTGTATATATCCAGTACATTAGACCTGTTATTGAGTACGCCTCTCCCGTCTGGTTTTCTGAACTAACTAAGAAACAACTTGATTGTCTGGAGAAACTGCAAAAGAAGGCTTTTCGTATAATACTTACTTATGATTATTGTATGAATCATTCATATGAGCTCATCTGTCGTGAAATTAACATTCTCCCAATATCCCAGAGACTTGAGAAGTTGACCCTTAATTTCGGCAGGTCACTCCTCAGTTCAACAAAGTTCCGAAACTGGCTCCCACAAACTAGGAACAATAACTTAAGAAACTCGCATCATCTGACGACTGTTAGATGTAGAACCAACAGGTATAAGAACAGTAGTATCCCAAGTCTAACCAATTTATTGAATAAGCAGTATTGATACCATTTTTTGATTTGTTTGTGTTACTGCTGTCAATTAACTTGACTTGTTTTTATTCTGATCTCTGTATTTTAAAATTTTTATACTTTGTTCCTATCCGTTTTTTTTTAAATTCCTGTCCTTAAGTAATTTGTGATGACATCTTAAATCGGTTCAAAATCGTTACCTTTTATTTTATTGTTTAAATGTTTCATTTCATTTTTAATGTATGAATATATAGTGTAACTCAATCTATTGGTTGCCATTCTGTACATTTCAATAACTAATTTGTTTATTGAAATATCCCAATAATTATAATAGTAATAGTAATAGTAATAATAATAATAATAATAAGTGTATATGTATATGTATATGTGTATATGTATATGTATATGTATATGTATATGTATATGTATATGTATATGTATATGTATATGTATATGTATATGTATATGTATATGTATATGTATATGTATATGTATATGTATATGTATATGTATATGTATATGTATATGTATATGTATATGTATATGTATATGTATATGTATGTCAGTTGTCTGATGATCGCATAACGCGTGAAACTCGGAGTTACAACTACCAGCGTTCCACTAGTTTTACTACAAGTATATATATATATATATATATATATATATATATATATATATATAAATAAATAAGCCCTTTTTACTGATTATCTTTTTATGTGTGCTGTATTTTGATATATTTTTGTAAACACAATGCAATTCAGCCTCGCGGCTGCAAAATGTGTGTTTTTAATAAACTAATAATAATAATAATCATTTTTTACATAAAAATCAAATAAAGGGGGAAATCAATAAACACCGAGATTGAGATTTGACCATATTACATCAAAGTATTTTTGACTTGAACCCTTGACAATCAAGATGTAACTATAAGCTGAAAACTGCGGTAATCGTAACTCTTTAATCTTTAATTATTGTCAGGTCTAATCATCCAATGCCCAAAGTGAATAGCAGACGCCGTAGCTAAGGGTTATACCCCTTAAACTGTCAGCGCTGTGATCGTAGAGCGCCCTCAGTGGTAGAATTTCAGTTTTCCCTGTACACCTATTTCCACTCACTGATCTCTATACTAACTTGGATAGGAGATGGGCGCTGATTGGCCTATAAAAAGTTGAAGTAACCAGCCATCATGTTGGTTTCCCAAAAAGGTCAAGAGTCAAATGTCATGTTAGACAATAACAAACAAGGTAGTTCAGCATCACTCGGCATTGTCATCGGTCAGGTCGCAGTAAACCTGTCCGGCCGTCACGTATGCGCCTTCTTTCTTGGGGGAACAAAGATGGCGAACAATGAGCTTCAGCCAATCGGCGCGATCTCCTATCCAGTTAGTATAGAGATCAGTGTTTCCACTATACATGTTACCAGACTAAATGGTAAAAGTTCGCATTAACATGTACACGTTCTGACTATTTGTTTACAATATTTACTTCTAAAATGTCTGGACACGGCCACGGTGGCTGCTCAGGGGACATGACCACGATCACGACCCTCCAGACAAAGCTTTTAGCTTTACACAATATTTAATTTTTGGTCATTATTATAAATGCTCACTTACGGGTAGTATTCGCTAACAATATAAAACACCTCTCTTCCGATCTAAAGCTTTAATTATTAAAAGGACGGTCACCAATTTATTTTTTGACATTGTCTTAAATGGTGGGTTATGGAGATAAAGTCATATGCAATGACACAGTGTGACATCCTTATTAATTGTCGGATAATTTGCCTGGCTAAGGTTGAAGGGAAGTGTAAACAGATCAAGTTTCACATAAGTGCACAGGGAAAGACAGAAATACACCACACGTATGTCTATGGATTGCAAAGAGAAATACTTTTATTTTAATATCACATTATTATATATCGTATCCCATAGGTAATGCACCTTGTTTAAGGATTTTCCTTCTCATAATTATTCCACTCTCTTCACGGTACATCCTCTATACATAGAACATACATCCATGACTCAATTCATCTACATGTATACCTTCTCACACACTCTATGTCTTCTCTTTGGAACAGTCTCCCTCTCAAAGTCAGACAAGCAGACATAATTATTCTCATCATATCACCATGTAAAACCAATCTAAAAACCCACTTATTCCCAAAACTGTAATTACTGTCATCTTTATGGTTCAAAGTAGAGTTATTTTCGTTGCGTCAGGAGTGTCTTTTTTGACAGACATGTCGCATTATAAATGCCCAGTATTATTATTCAGCAAGAACATACCGTAACACCCCGCAACACATAATGATAACTGGAACGTCGACAACAGATTTTGGAATTGCTTTTTCATCACTGATGGTATGGTCTTAACAAAAATGCACTCGATTTGTGTATTCAGCACCCACAATCCAACAATGTGCCTCTGTCATATCTCGCATTCTCTATAGACTATGTGACTCTATAGACCATGTGAGTACCAGGGTGATTTCCTGCCGGGCAAAAGTGTATGTATTTTTATGCAGAGTTTGTACATTTTGTACTTCTCCAATAATTCAAATTAAGAAATTTTCTGCTGATATCTCAAAATATCAGATCTTATGGTTTCTTGTCATAGAACAGTACACATTTTGTGCCAGGCGCAGTTTGAACATATGATGTCAATGGTCACATCGTCCATTCGATTGCTCTGTTAACTACCATTATAACTACTAGGCATGCATAAAATAACTACATAAACAGAGCGCCCTCTACCGGCAGCTTATATGAACCGTAGCGCTTGGAAATATTTATATATAATATTTCTTCTACTGGATGGGTTAATACAAATTACTTAAAATTAATTAGATACAAATTATTTGATATGTCTATCAAGATCTTATAGTAAAGGTGAAGCCATTATTTTCTTAGAATGCGTGTAGTCGTTTAACATTGACATTTTTAATCAAAGGAACTCGTCAACAAAGTAAACTATTAGTACATATATTTTCCATACAACTGAAGCAAATGACATATAGTTCTATATCTCTACCTGTCCCAATCTTTGAAGAGGCTAATAATTTTGACCCATTTTCAGGTTCACTGATGAGTTACATTCTGAAATCATGGAGGAGGGCACCATTAACAATAATCTTCAATTATTTATTTTTCATGTGTGCTGTTACTTAGTGTTAGCCAAAAAGAGTTTAACTAATATTATCGATAAAGCCAAAAATTCTACGGTTTTGGATCTATGCGCACGTCGCCTCAGATCCGCGTGTCGGCATTTTCATGATCACCATTAAAAACAAGATTACCCCAAAAAAATCCCCCAAAACAAAAAACAAAAACAAAAACGACAACAAAAAACAAAACAAAACAAAATAAAAACGTCACCGCACCGATTTTGAAGCCGACCTATGACCAAAAACCGGAGACTGTAAACAAAGTCGTAATTCAAGTATAGTGAATGCCAAATACAAATTTCTATAATAAAAAGGAGTTTTAAAACACCACAACGTACCTACTGTGAAAAACAACGTTAATTTTGAACATGTCTTTGTGATAATTTATAAAGACCTTTTTGGAAATAAACGAGCTTTGGTGTTCATGAAGTGTAATCCCTTTAAAGCACTTTTGTGTCTTAGCTATTAATTTATTGTGTCTTTGTGTCTAATTTAATTAACGCACAAACGTGTTTTGGTATAACAAAAAATGTACACCACAACGCTTTTTAGCTTTGGAAAATAAACACCAAAAAATGTCCATAAAGTGTTATCAGAGAGATGTTTATAAGATGTTTATTTAACATTAACACTTGTTTTTACAGTGCAGGTTGGGAACAAATAAATTTTAAAGTTAAATATTTCGATAAACTGTTTATAGTCCAAACTCTAATAACAAAAAAGGCATGAGTAAACACTCTTACACCAAATCAAGAAATCAAGTTAGCTTTTAAATTTCCAATAAAGAAATAAATTTGTTTTGACCAAAATCACAACCATTCACCATTATTTTAACGAACAAATTGTATATAATGAGTGACGTTTATTGAGCAGTTTGTTGAGTAGTTTGTTGAGGAAAGGACATGGGGCACTTTTCTCAACTTTAAAGGACAATATCGTCATGATCAGAGCAGAATTTTGATAGGGCATGGAATCGATGTCCTAGTTTAAATGAATTCAGTGACCGATAATAATACCCGACGAACATGCGCTTGCCTAGAAAACAGACCGCGATAATATCATATCATTGGCGGATCCAAAGGGGGGCTAAGGGGGCTGTAGCCCCCCCTAAAATCGTAAAAAAGGAGAGAAAGAGAAAGAGAGAGAGTGGGAGGGGAGGGGAGAACGCACTCCCATTCCCACAGTGTGCGGGTTAAACATAAGGAGGTGACCTACTTAGTACTGTGCTGACCGTTGCGCATAGGAAGTGGCGGCACTCTTTGTAGTACTGAAAAATAATTATTTTTGATTCTCAGCCCCCCTAAAAATGTTCTGGATCCGCCCATGCATATTACCATGCCTACTGCATAAATATCATTATTATATCCAGCCGCTGGTTCGTTTATGAAGCCACGGTGATATGATGTTATCACGCCCTGTCATTGTAGACCAGCGCGAGATCGTGGGGGTATTATTTTCAGTCATCTAAAACTAGGACACCGATTCCATGCGCTATCGAAAGCTGCTCTGATCGTGACGATATTGTCATTTTAAGCTCTGTCCCTCAAGAAAACCATAATATAATTCTACAACTTATTTCCCTCTTTGACCCCAAAATTGATTAATGGTTTAGCAAACCATGTCAAGGAGTGTTAATTTCTAACACGGCTTTACTTATGCATGCATAACGCTTGCATCCTATCACCTCAAAACGCATACTGCAATGGTTATTCCAAGAGGTAGGCAGAATGCGCAAAAATCTTGTAAACAAAACCGTCGCAAATCTATTGGTCACCTGAGTGTCTCCATCAGTGTTTCCGGTGAACTGTGGAAAATAATTTAAAGAGTGCCATTAATTTGAAAATATTTTATTCAGCATAATTAAGGGTTATTATTTCTAAACATTATTTCCAATAATCACGTGGTTTATTTAATTGGATATAGTACTTGTATTCCAATAGCGCAATGTCGTTACCCCTGATAACTTTGGTAATATCTTTTCTGTACAGTTTCTTAGCTCATGGGAATGTATACAGTCCCGAGCTTCCTCAATCGGCGCTTTGGTGGTTTTCAAATACAACTCAACCCCTTTACGTCACAGCTATATCCATCATTCTGGTTGAATAGAAACACTTATGTTGACAGTAGGGGTGCACAATGTGCTTCCTCTGATATTTTTGTTATATCTTCTAAAGTCTACGAACGATCACTGTCTTAATAGTGTCCTATTAAACTATCCCTTTCATAATCAGAAAACGCAAACGCATTCTGTAATGTCTTTTTGTAGGCTATTCAAATACTCATTTTTGTCAATAATGTCATAAATGTTTTGATTCTTAAAACTGCCCGTTTCTGCCCGTCGATATGCACGCGCATTTGTTTTGGTTTAGGTGTGACATCATAGATCACATTGCATGCGCATTGATCTCCATTATGGCGATCAATATAGATCAATGAGACGATGAGACCTGTGACGTCATGTCTTAACCAAAACAGGATGAGCGCGCATACCGCCGGCCGGGCACTAAAACGTGACCGCGCCACAATATTGAACACACATGTCACATCGTCTGTAAAATTTATACGCCTTAATTTGTCTCTTGACATTATAACTTGCCTGAATTGGTGTCCCATCGTCATTAGTCAAGTAACGCAAGTTGTGGTCATCATGATTGTACTGTTTTACATTGTAAGCCGTGACCCATTGGAGAAGTCTGTCTGCGCTATCCCGGCCCTGTGTGATCAGACCAGTGACAGATGCCTTGACACCAAAGTCAACTTGTATCCATGGATGAGTGTCTCCCTCGTCAGCACACCACGCACCGGCAAAACCTGTTTATTCCGGAAAATGTATCGGTTATATAATAATAAATAACATCGTGCACGTTCATTTTGTGAACAAGAGCAATGCATCTACTAAATAATCCTTAATCTACATAATAATTCTTATTCTCTATTTAAACGTAAATTTATTGCAGTCATCATAGAGATACATTGCAATGCTATAAGGTACAGTATCAAAAATACAACAATTCGAGTACATTTGTTTGTACTCGTACTCGTACTAATGGAAATGTACTCGTACTTGTTACCATCAAAATGTAAACAGTGGATAATGTACAGTGTATGGGGGAGTGAAATCTTGTCCTCCGGGGAAACACGACCCACCGACCAAACCTGTTTATTCTGTAAAAATGTATCGGTTTTATAATGATACTTAATAATTCTTATTCTCTATATATTTAAATTTATAAAGATAAATTTATTGCAATCTTCATAAAGATACATTGTAATGCTATAGGTATCCATAAAATACAACAATTACAGATGTATATAATTATTTAGAGTTGTAGTACTCATTCTCGTACTCGAGTACATTTTGTTAGGGGTTCGGGCTTCAGCCGAACACCTCTGGTTTGTACTCGTACTCGTACTAATGGAAATTTACTCATATGTTGTTACCATCAAAATGTACTCACACTACAAGTGACGAGTAATATCTTGTAATATCAACTCTCCATCCATACAGTAAAATCAGGGGGTGAAAAAGCAGGGAGATGTGCAGTTCAAAATGTACTAGTAATTTGTATATAGCCACAACCCTATGTACTTTAATATACAAAGAAGACACTTGTACAAAATAATTGTACAAGGCATGGTTAAATCGATTGACAAAATGACCCGCCGTTATTTGGTGATTTTGGAAATTGTTACGTTAAGAATATATGTGGTTTTGTTAAGAATCGATACGTAAAACTGTAGTTCTGTAATACATATACATGTAGGTGTAGCCGTATTGAAAAACAGCCACCATTGTAATTTGAAAGTCAGTGCGTCATTATAATTATATCCCTTCGTTCAGTAATAAAACGTGCGGAGAGAAGTTTAGAACTTTCTTTTTAGTGATGATGTAATGTATAAAAATAGGTTTTGAGAGAAAGCTTAATTCTACAAGTAAGTTCAGAATTTGCTAGAAGGATGATTTTGGTATAAAAGTGGGACACATTTGGTATAGAGGTAGGATTAGGAGTGAGTGTGTAAGACTTGTGGAGAAGTTTTTGTGGTTCTGCACGAATTCAGCGGCGGTTAAGAAGACAGTCTATTGAATATTTTCCTTCGAACTGTGCGTTTTTATGGCGAGCGTCCAGGAGTTGAGTTTTAAAATCAAAATCAGAACAGCGCGTATGTGACAGCTTTGCAAGCTGTTTTGTGCGACGCGCGACGCGGATTTCAGCCAATCAGAATGACGAAGCTTGGCATCACGCCCCTGAATCATGTACTAATAAGTGTTTCTTGTGTCCCCAAAACGTGAATTTGCCCATTTCTATTTGGCTTTATTACTCACCATTTAATTTTAAAAAAAATTATTTAATTTTTGTTTACGTTTTGAAAACGAAATCCACGCGGGCATTTATGAACAGTTTAACGCTTGTGGCCTTCGGCTTGGTCCTTATCGCCTGTGACCACGCCCAAAACCGACCGTTAACCTGCGGTAAAGACCGTGCGACAAAACTGTTAGTTATTCCCTTGTTGTATTCTCGCATACATATATTTTTACTGATGGAGACTCCATACACTGTAAAACTGGGTGTTAAAACTACACCAATAACACCATGGAATGCAACCCGACCAATATAAACACCATGGAAGAATGAAGTTATTAACACCATTGGTGTTATTTTATGACACCAGTTTTTGTCGGGTATGGAATCCGAACGAGGTGTTAATTAAACACTGTAATTAAACACAGCCAGAATAGTCCCATGAAAACTGAAACTTAAACAAGATCTGCCTGCTCTATATGCATTACGAGTAATACCAGAAGTTTATTACCTGTAGTATTAAGTCTAGCTTTTTTCGGTCCATGGTCTTCACGGTTTTCCCAATACGTTGAAGCTGTAATTTTGTCATCTGGGATGTCAGCATTCTCCATACCAAGAGGTGTCTCAATCGAGCAACCTACATTAAAAGGACATAACAAATCTCTTTTATCATGTAAGTGCACTATAGGTTCACAAGATGGGTATAAATTGAATAGGCCTACAAAAAAGAAAATTAGTTTTGCTGGTGACAATCCCGTTATGTTTTACCTATACAAAGACAGGAGCGTAATTACCGATAGAGTGAGACAAATTGAGGCAGATGGGTGAGAACATTGAGAATGGGGGTAGTTGAGCGCACTCCCCTCAATACAAGAGAGAATATAGGGTATCGTTTTGATGGAAACTTACACCTGGAGTAGTATGTTAGATGCCGAAACTAGCGCATCTACTTAAAAATCAATTTTTTAAGTTCATTTTTTAGGTACTTTCCCTAAAAACTGGGCGTGGCTAACGATAAGATGTAAAAAAAAAATGTATGTGTAAGGTGCGCTGTTACTAATAATGACGTCATGAACAGATTGATGACGTCACTCGAGATTTAATATTTTATAAAATGGTAGTAGGGTATGTGATACATTTTTTTTTTTTAATTATAAAATTTTATTTAAACATTTGAACTTAAAAAATGAGAAAAATATTATGTAGTTTAATAGTGAGAAGAGAGAATGGAATCAAAATCGAAAGTAATCGTTCTTTGCGAATGGCTTTTAGTTGGCAAAACGTCCAAATGTTGCATCCCTAGCGTGGGTAATAAAGAATATTGTGGCTTACATGTTTTTCGGATTAAGCAAGGCAAACGTATACCCGTTGCGTGTCGTAGATGTGAAAAAGGAACAAAGACGTTGACGAATTTTTGTCCGAGATGTGCGAATAAAGTATTAATAAATCGTTATAATCGTTTTAAAGTTGCAGAAGGAAAAGCTAGGTGGTATTATAATATAGTGATGAAAGAGTTGTTAGAGACAACTAAACGTTTGTAGCGACTAAAAAAAAATTAAAAACTTTTTACAAAAAGTTTAGCTAAACGTAAGTTTAAAAAATGAACTTAAAAAAAAGGAAAAAAAATGAAAAAAAAATATTATCTTGTTTAATAGTAAAGAGAGAATGGAAGAAAGAAGAAAATATTTATCGAAATGGACATTACGAGAACTGAAAATATTTACGCGAGAACACATTGGACAAATAATTTTTACTAAAAATAGCAAGGGTAAAGTAGATAAACGTTCATATTACAACGCGGTAAAAAAATATTTACGTCAACATAAACCAAAGCCGCTGTATAAATTAAGTTTAGTCGAATTGAGAGAGCGTATAACGTCTGAAAATATTGAGCTACCAGAACGCGGTGCGGGTAAAAATGCGCGGTTGTTAAAAAAAGACTACATCGCCGCTATTAAAAGGTTTCACGGTCAAGAAGAAGAGTTGAGATTTAAACCCCCGATTAACGGTGGAAGATATTTGCGCGAACGAAGAATGGTAGTTCCGCTGAATCATAGCAAAGAAAAAGATTTAAACATTTTTTGGGAAACGGTAAAACCAAAGATTAGAGCCAAGTTGGGCATAGACTTGCAAGAATTCACATCGTTCAAGTTTATGATATATATACGTATTAAATTACGTAAAGAAAACCTAGACGGTACGATTGATTCTGCAGAACCAAGATTTCATAATAATAGGCAAATTGTTTTATTGAATTTGGATGACATTGAAAATATATTAAATACCGTTTTTTCACAAATTGCCGAGTCTTTAGAAAAATGGACGTCTAACGGTTCTGGATGGGAGGTTGATCGTATCGTTGATATGAATATTACTTACGCGAGATATCAACCTTTGAGAGGCGGTTCATATATCGAGCTATCAGACTATATAAAAAATTTAAAAGCGTGCATCAACGTAAAAAACAACGACGATGATTGTTTGCGGTGGTCGCTTCGTGCGCATCGTTTTTCAACTTTAAAAGATCCTCAAAGAATGTCTAAATACCCGACGGAGGATGGTTTAAATTTTGATGGTATAGATGCACCTACACCGATTAATCAAATTAAGCGAGTAGAGAAACACATTTTTTTGGCAATAAACGTTTTTGGTTACGAATCAAAATCAATACTAGTTTATCGCCTCAGCGATCAACCCGCGGAAGTAGATCGTATTAATTTATTATTAATTCATAAAGAAGAAGAAAAAGGAACTAGATCTCACTACGTTTGGATTAAAGATGTGAATAAATTACTTTCTGACCAAACTAAACACGGTCATCGCCAACATTTTTGTTTGAGATGTTTACAGGGTTTTTCAACAAAAGCGTATCTCGAAAATCACGTAAAAATGTGTAAGGGAATAAACGACAGACCGACAACGGTTGTTATGCCAAAAAAGGGTAAAAACGATACGCTAAAGTTTAAAAATTTTCATAAAAAGATGAAAGTTCCTTTCGTAATATACGCCGATTTTGAGAGTATTATTAAAAAGATTGACAACGTAAATGCAACAAATACTAAAAAACTACAAGAACACGTTGTTTGCGGTTATTCGTACGTCGTCGTTCGTTGCGACGGTGTAACTAGTTCTCCTGTTGTTTACCGAGGAGAAGATGCTGCTAAGCATTTTTTAAATAAATTAGAAAAAGAAGAAGAAAACATCAACGAGATGTTTAAAAACTCTCAAAAAATAATAATGACTGAAGAAGATGTAAAAGATTACAACTCTGCTAGCAAGTGTTGGATATGTGAAAGGGGATTTTTAAAAGATGACAACGACGCTAAGTTTAACAAAGCACGCGATCATTGTCACATTACCGGTAAATATCGAGGCGCGGCGCATAATTATTGTAATTTAAAACTGAGTTTAAAACCGAGTAAAACTTTTATTCCAGTCGTATTTCATAATTTACGAGGCTACGACTCACACCTCATTATGCAAGCCGCGGGTCAAACTCTAGGAAATTTAACGTGTATTCCAAACAATATCGAAAAATATATTTCTTTTTCAATCAGGCAACTACGATTTATTGACAGCGCTCAATTTTTACTAGCGTCGTTGGATAAACTCGTAAAATCAAACAACGTTTTTCCAATTACTAGCAAGTTTGAATCAAATTTAGAAAAATTTACTCTTTTAAAACAAAAAGGTATTTATCCTTACGAATACATGGATAGTTTTATAAGATTTGAAGAAACGTGTCTTCCCTCGATAGAATCTTTTTATAGTAGTTTAAACAACCAACACATTACTAAAGAACAATACGAGCACGCGAAAAACGTTTATAACGTATTTAAATGTAAAAATTTAGGTGATTATCACGATTTATACGTGCGTACAGATACTTGCTTATTAGCGGATGTATTTGAAAATGTTCGCGCTACTTGTTTACGAAAGTACGGTTTAGATCCGGCTAATTATTATACGAGTCCTGGATTAAGTTGGGACGCTTTATTAAAACATTCAAAAGTTTGTTTAGATTTGTTTACGGATGTTGACATGCATTTATTTATAGAAAAAGGTACTAGAGGAGGAACGTGTATGGTAAGTAAACGATACGCTAAAGCAAACAATGTATGTTTACTTGATTACGATAAATCAAAACCATCGAGTTATATTATGTATTTGGACGCGAATAATTTGTACGGGTACGCGATGAGTCAACCTTTACCAACTGGTAATTTTAAATGGATGACGAGAAAACAAATTGATAAACTCGAGAGCGAGGGATTAACACGTAAGAAAGGATGTATTTTAGAAGTTGATTTAGAATACCCTAAATAATTACACGATTCTCACGACGCATATCCACTCGCGCCAGAGTCGTTAACGGTGCCGAAAGAATGGATGTCACCGTATCAGCTCAAGTTATTAAACAACAAACCAGCCCCAAACGTTGCAAAAATAGTACCAAATTTATATGATAAACGCAACTACGTACTTCATTATCGTAATTTACAATTATATTTACAATTCGGTATGAAGCTAACGAAAATTCATCGCGTTTTAAACACTCAACTCAGAAAAGACGCAACGAGTGATTTTGAAAAAGATTTGTACAAACTCATGAACAATTCAGTTTTTGGAAAAACGATGGAAAATGTACGAAAACGCGTTAACGTAAATTTAAAGCGGTTAAATGATGAAAAAGCAGAAAATCAAATTCGTTCACTCATCGCAAAACCAAATTTTGCCGAGGCTAGGATTTTTGATAATGATTTAGTAGCGATTCACATGCACAAAATAAAACTAGTACTTAACCGTCCAGTCTACGTAGGAATGAGCATACTGGATTTATCTAAACATTTAATGTACGATTTTTATTACAATCATTTAAAAAAGAAATATAAAGACGAGTGTGAGTTACTTTACACGGATACGGATAGCTTATTACTTGAGATTAAAACGCAAGATGTGTATAAAGATTTATATAAAAACAAATCTTTGTACGATTTTAGTAATTATAAACAAGATCATTTTTTACATTCTGAAGTTAATAAAAAAGTAATAGGTAAAATGAAAGACGAGACTGCGGGAATTCCTATAGTAGAATTTGTTGGTTTAAGACCAAAAATGTATTCGATACTTTTACCGAATGAAAAAGAAATAAGAAAAGCTAAAGGCGTTAAAAACAAGTTTTAGAACAGGATATTAAACACGCGAGATATAAACAAGTTTTATCTCAAAATAATACGCTTTATCACCCTATGAATTTTATTAGGCATGAAAAACATCGATTATATACAACGCAAGTAAATAAAATATCGCTCTCTCCTTTAGACACAAAGAAATATATTTTAGAAAACGGAATACATACTCGATCTTACGGTCACTACAGTATTAGCGTTTAATCGGTGGATTTTCTGTATCTCGAGGAATAATTTGTAATTCTTCTCTTACAAAACTACGAGCGGGGCCTGCGTCTAAATAATACAAGATGGGTTGATTTGCAGCTTTCATCGTTTTAGCTATTCTATAAATTTTTATACTCCATATAGATCAGTTGCGCTGCGTCTCGTATCTTTTTCAGCTTCACCGGGTGCGTATAAAAACCTAACCAAACTGTTTGTTGGGATTCTTTTTTCATTCTTTTTACCGCTTACAGCTGGTGAGGCTGGATTTTGTTCGACAACGGGTAATTTAATCGCGTCTTTTGGTTTTAAATTAATAAGTCGCGTCGTTTCGTTATTTAATGCTTTTACAACCGCGGGTAATCTTTTAACCCATTCTCTATTTCTCGTTGCAGTCGCTATTTCTTTAGCGTATTGATGAGAAAATATTCTTTCACCTAAAGTTCTATTAAATCGCTCTACTATACCTTGAGCTCTATGATTACCGGCTTCGCTTCTTTGAATTTTTACATTTTGTTTACTCATTATTACATTAACGCTACTCATAAATTCTTTTCCAGGATCGACTTTTAAAATTTTTGGCCAAGTTAACAACGAACGTTTATAATTTTTTTCAAACGCGGTGCTGACTTGAATGGTGGTTTTATCGGTTAACGGTTCTGCTTTTTTATATCTACTGGCTTCATCTACAACAGTTAACGCGTACTTGTACGTCTTTTTACCTATAATATCATGCGGAAGAAACAATAAATCTGCTTGATGAACCTCATTTGGTTTTTCTAACGTACTATTTGAACTAGTCGGTCTAGGAATATATTTAGGATAGGGTAAATAAATTTGCCACAACGCTTGTTTTTTTATCCACCGTGAAACTACTTTGTTATTCACTTTAGTTTCTTGAGCTAATTTATTAATCGCGTCGTGACCTTTGTAGTATCCTTTCGGACTATAATACACATTTTGAAGCTTTTTATGATACTTTTATCCATTTTTAATATTTATAAATATATTTTATTCTATAGAATTTTTAGGCATGATAGAGGATGGTAAAATTCCTTGTTTAACTAACCACATTTGCGTCATCGAAGATAATCCTACCGTCGCGGTGAGTTTTAGCCCATCTTTTATATTTAATTTTCCTAAATTAGCTGGTTCTACCATTAATACTTTTTACCAAGCATGCTGTATAAAACGGTAAAAAGTCCTAAAACGGCGCTGTGATAAGCTGAATCGGCGATTGTTTTTGTATCCATCTTATTTTATACTTGTTGTTATAATTATTTTAAAAAAAACTTATTCCATTTCAAAAACAGCGAGTTCTGTTGGAGGTGGTGGGGTTGGTTTAAGGGGTTGCGTAGGTTTTAACGGTGTAGGCTCTTTTTTACTAAATAAGAAATAAGCGAAACCTCCAACGGCTAAAGCAAAGGCAATATAGTAGTAGTAGTAGTTTGTTTCGTTGCTTGTTTCTTTTTGAATATCACTCGTTGACGCTTGTGGCACAACATAACGCGTTTTAGCCGCACCTTTTTTTAGTTCTTGTTTTTTCTTTTTATTAAGTTCGGCGAGTTTTTTACCCGCTGCGACTCTATTTTTTTCTTTTTTCTTTTTTAGTTGGTGTTTTCGTTACCGTCAACAGTGTTTGCGGTTGCTCCGGTTGTGCATTCTCCAACTCGTTGTTTCCATCGCTTTTATTATCTATACAAGATTCTTCTTTTCTTTTTAAATGTTTTGCTGTAATTAACATTGTTGAGAGCGGCGCTATTAACATTCCGTACTTGTAGTATATTTCACACGCTACGGTAGAAAGCATGCTTGAAATGAAAGGATCTTTTTCTAAATCTGTAATTAATTTACCTTCATCATCAATTTGAAATTGATGGCCGTATAAATCAATACGATTTAAGCCTAATCCTAATAATTTAGCGTATAGCGTTAAAATGGCGCTACCTATAAAGACCGAGTTATATCACGACCTAATTTAGTTTCGTATTGTGTGTGTAGTACGTCTCGCTCTTCCGTAGACAAAGCTTCAATATCGCTAACGCTATACTCTTTACCAAAAAACGTTTTTGAATCTCCTCCCACTACAACTGCCAAGAGCCGTAGTTTTTGCTTTAACATAACATCATTTGTATCGCCAGCGTCTGCTAGTGGTGAACTTAACATCTGTGGATTTTCGCTTAATAATTTATGTACTTCTTCCATTTATTATAAGTATTTATAGAATAATCGGTTAAATTTATAAAAAAATATAGAAACCAATAATTAATTTTAGATAACCCTTCAGTATTTAAAAGTTGGTTAAGATTATATATTAGATCTTTTACTTGTTCATTATCTATACTCGTAAATATACCTTTTACTTTTTCAGAGTTTGTATTTAAAACTTGTACTAGTTCATTTCTTTCTTTTTCAGTATTAGTAAGTTGTACAAGATTATATATAAAATTATTTACTCGTTCAATATCTATACTAGTAAATAAATCTTTTACTCGTTCAGTATTCATGTTTATAAATAGATTTTATAATATTTATTAAAAACACTAACCTATAGGTTAGTTACTAACAACGTACAAGTAACCTGTAAGTAACCTACTAACAACCTAGGTAACCTACTAACAACCTATAAGTAACCTACTAACAACCTATAGGTAACCTACTAACAACCTATAGGTAACCTACTAACAACCTAGTTACGTATTTTATATTCAGTAGGTTGATCCGTTTTTAAAATCAATTTGCAATGTTTAACTCGTTTTAATTTTTCATGAATTTCTATTCTTAACTCTTTTGTTTGTATGACGTCATTTTCTCGAAGGCAATCTTCGAATGAATCTCTATCTTTACAATAAAATAAACATACCCATTTGAGTTGCTCTCTAAAATCTTTTAACACGCTATTGTATTTTTGTGAAATTACCCAGCAACTGTGTTTAATGTGTCTGCCGCTAAAAGCTAAGCGCACTAACTCGTTTTGAGGATCTTTTGAAAAAGATTTATATCGTAATTCTTTATTAGCGCTACAATCATCGATGATAAACAACGTTTCGTCTCCTTTAAATGTATCGCTATAAATTGTTATCGCTTCGTTTAACGAAATATCGTTTAAATCGTTAAAGTGCACTCGGCCGTCGTTATAAAACCAGTTTCTTTTTTTTATAAGTATCATTGTCGGCGATAGTGGGGCATAATATAACGATATTTTCGAAATGTTTAAAATATTCTTGTTCCAACAAACTTAAAATAAATTCAGTTTTTCCACATCCGGTTTGTCCGCAAATTAATGCAACGTGTGGATATTTTGGTAACATTTGTTTTTAATATTAGACGCTAATTTTAATAATCGACAGTTTCAAAACGTCCATTTCTTATAACGAGTTGCGCGTCCATAATAATAAAAGTATACATAGCCAATTCACCCGCAGCTTTCGCTTCTTTTTCTATTTGAATAGTAATTCCTTCAGATAAGTTTTGTACTCGTCTTCCGCTTCCGTGTATTTTATTGTCATCGCTCGTTCTCATATCTAAAAATAAACCGTATCGTTCAAATAAATAATTAGCTTGTTTAACGTTGGATAAATTTAGAGCTTTAACAACTTGTATAGCGTGTTGTTTACTCGAATCGCCAAAATATTTTTGAATTTCTTCCCAATGTTGATACCTTTTCATTCCATGCGCGTAGAGTTGGTTAGGAACACCTTCGATCGTAATTGAAACTTTATTAATTTTTGGATTATAAAACTTGTTGCTTTCTTCTGCATCAGGCTCTTTAAATAAAAACAATATTCCTTTCATACTTTTTGCAGGAGTATTTAAATTTATATTCCACGTCGTATCGCGTTTGTTTAACGGTGTTACGCTCTGTCTTAGTATGCGATCAAACAATATACTCAACCGGTTACTATATTGATTTTTAATCGTTCGAGCGAGTTCCGGCATATGAACGACCTCATATTCTAAAGAAATCCCGCTTATAGTATATTTTGCATTATCATCAGTGCTTTTAATCACGTTTGAAAATTTATTAAACACGAGTTCGTAAGTCAATCGATCTCCGATCCCCGATTGGTAGTAAGGTTGATGATCGGTCAACAATTCAAAATCAAGCGGAATGTAATATCTATTTTTATACGTATCCGCGATAGCTTTATCTTTTCCTCCGTTACCCGCAGGAACCTTATCGCTAGCGTCTATTCTTAATTTAGTTACGTTTTCATTTTCGATTCCTTGATACGCTAAATTATCGCGTTGATCTTTAGTTAACCATTCGTCCTTGTAACAATTGAATACATCCGCATCGTCTAATGAAAATATTTAATTTCCTTCCATTTTAATAATTACATGTTTTACGATCGCTCTACCAATGTTTTGTACCAACGTTCTCGTATCATCATCCGCGCTAACAAGCTTAATGTTGAAAGCTAATCGAACCGTATTCGGAACAATAACGTCGTTCATTCCTAAATTTGGAAAACGAACCGTCAACAATTGATTTTCGGTAATGGTACTTTTATAACTCGAGGTTCTCTTATTCTCCTGTATGGATTGAGCACATCTCCGTACGTATTATTAGCCATATTTTATATTTACAAACTATAAAATATTTTTATCTTTTTTAAAAATCAAATGGTATCTATAGCGATGATGATTGGAGGTGCAGTAGTTAACGCGTTAGCATTTACCGGATCAAATTTTTTATTTAGTAATTTACGAAGCAACGACGCTCAACAAGATTTAGCGCTAGAACAACTTTCGAAAGCCAGAGACGAATTTAGTAAAAAGCGTTTAAAATATCTAGATTATTTAAACGAAAAAATACAAAAAGAATCGAGTGCTGTAAGAACGTTCAATAACATTGATGAAGCGATGAATGAATATTCGCGAGTTACGGGTGAACGAATAAATTTACCTAAAGATTTATACGACGAACCTCAACTAGAAGATTTTTACGTTCCGAGCCAAGATCAAAAAACGCGAGAAATAGTATTTATAGTAATAGGGATGAGTATAGTAGGTTACGCGAGTTATAAATTATTTAAAAAAGATAAAAAGTAATTGTAAAATGGCAGCAAGAATTAGTCCTTTCATTGAGCAAGATCCAATGTTTAACCAACCCGAAGATGATTTTGAAGGTGAAGATGATATTGAATTAGATAATGATAAATATATCGATGATAAAATAAGTGATAACAACTTGAGTGATCGTGCAACTGTACAAGAAACGTCTTTTAGTGTACCGCCTTTATCTCAAACATCTGAAGCACTTAGAGTTACAGTTGATGATTTTTATAAAAGTATAGGTCATGAAAACGCTATAAAAGACTATAATAGTTTTGAAGAGAAATTAGATGAAAATGGAAAAAGTATACTTTATTTTTTAAAAGGTGATAAAGAAATACGTCTAACTAAAATAAGAGGGGTTGGATTTTATTCATTAAGTTCAATCAAAGGTTTAACTAAAAATGATTTAATAGCTTTTGGAGAAACTGAAAAAGCTATAGTAAATGTTATAGTCGAAGCAAAAAGACCTTTACCCGCTCCCGCCACGCTAGATTGGGAAGAAACAACTCTAGTTACTTTAAGCGGTCGTAGAAAGTTACCATCTATACCGATGCAACGGGTGGAAAAATCAGTACAAGTACAAGAAGCTATCGAAATGGCGGTTGAAACTCTTTCAAGAGATCAAGACGCCCAAACGGAATTGATAATTCCATGGCGAGAAGTGTTAGCACTTAATAAAATCATGGCGAGAAATCGAGGTGAACAATTAGATCTTTTAACTAAATTAAAAATACTCTACGAAAAAACCTATGATATTCAAGAATTAATTACTGACGCAAAAGAAAGAGGGCTTGATGAAGATGAAATTAAAAAGGCTCGTCAAAAGTTGCGAGAACTAAAAGATGACAAACGAGTTCTAGTAGAGCAAATAGATGCACACGATTATGTTCTTCGTAGTCAAATCAATAGAATTAAAGAAACGTTTCAAAAAATGTTAGAAAGAGACGTTACGTTGGGAGATAAAATTAAAACTTTATTTAGAGAACAAGGTATAACGATCATTAGTATATTAACGGCTTTTAGTATGACCATCGCTTTTATAGTCGAATCAATCAGTAACGCGGTTAAAACAGTTTTACCTAAACCTATACCACCTAAACCCGCACCACCTGTACCTCCAGAACCCGCGCCTCCAACACCAAAACCGCCAGAACCGAGCGGAGGCGTAAAAGAGTGGATACAAAAAACATTAAAAAATCTAGCGAGTGTATTATCTAAACTAGGGGCGAAAGCTTTAGCCGCTTTACCGGCTATTATAGGATCGATAGTAAGTTGGTTATTTAACCCCGAGGAGCCCCATGTGACACATATGTCACATTTTTTGAAAAATCTCTAAAAAATAAAAAAAATGGAAAAAATTAAGTCTAACACCCACTAAGCCCCACTGTGACATCCCTGTAACATAAATAGCGACCTCTGTTGGCAGCTTTATATACTATAGCAAGCTTATGACTTTTCCAAAATGGTGGCAGATGTAAAATTTTCAAGTTGCTGAGTACGTCAATTTAGATCGTTTTTTTCCAACAGTTGTAGGTAAGTACCTATAAATGTATTGTATCAGAATGATCAGTAGATGATAGTGATTGTGTAGAAATCAATATTGTTTCAAAAGAAAATAATTTTGTATGTAGTGGAACGATGAAAAAATTGTGTTACACCGGCGTCACATTGGGATCCCACGCCTGTCCATATACATGTACATGTATGTACGCACTGTCATGGCCGAGTAATCCGGCATGTGTTCAAAGTTTGGGGGGGGGGGGGAGTAGCAGTCGGTGTCGTGAGTACATTTAAATGACTGGAATTATAATGTAGCTTGGGGTTAATTTTAGTGATGACATTTCTTATTTACTTTTTTATATACTTTGATAATAAATTTAATTGAAAGAAATTGTAATATTTTTGTAAATTGTGCATTTGTGGTTCATGTCAGCATTCATTGGCCAAACGTAACGAAAAATAAGAACAGTCTGATTTATTTTGGTGCTGATTCAAATTATAATGTATCTCTATGGTTCTCTGTTTTCAGAATATGGCTTCTCAATCTCAGCGAAAGACTCGAGTTCATGCCAAAGACGTGTTGCAGATTCTAGATTGTAACCAAAGTGATGATGGCTCAGAAGATGACACTGATTCAGATGAACCAATGAATAGTGAAGTGGATTCAGATGCAGTCATTTCAGACAGCGATGAGCAATTCAGCTCATCAGACGAGGAACCCCTTGCTTGCCAAGCAGGAACTTCAACTGCTGAACCCACAACAAGAAAGAAAGTGTGCAAATGGACAAAGAGACCGTTCTCAAGCCAGACACAACATTCGCAGGGCCAGCAATCGATCCTCCACCAAATATGGAGTTAGATACGCCGTTCAATATTTCCATCGCTTGATCACCCCTCAGATGCTTGGTCATGTTGTTGAACACACAAATCAGTACAGCATTCAGAAGAACGGTACTGTTGCCAATACATCACAGAAAGAGTTGGAACAGGTGATGGGCATGTTTCTACGAATGGGTTTGGTGCAGATGGCTGGAGTCCGCGCTTACTGGGAACGGAACAAACCATGAACCAGTCAGTGGTGTCATGAGTCGAAACAGGTTTCAGTTCTTGTTGACCATCATCCACTTTGTGGACAATTTAGTAACAACAGAGGATGAAAAGAAAGCGGACAAACTATGGAAAATTCGTCCATGGTTGAACATGTTGCAGGACAACTGCTTGAAGATAACGCCAGAGGAGCACAACTCAGTTGACGAAATGATGGTGCAATATAAAGGCAAGACGAAAGCGGCATAAGACAGTATATCAGAAGTAAACCACACCCATGGGGTTTCAAAATCTGGGTCAGAGCTGGGTCAAGTGGAATGGTGAACGACTTTGATGTTTACCAAGGGGGAGATGGCAAACGCACAGAGCTGGGGCAAGGGGCTGATGTTGTGCTGAAACTAGTGCAAACACTACCCCATGATGCAAACTACAAGATATTTGCAGATAACCTGTTCACCGGTGTTCCCCTGCTCATAAAAATCAGGAACTGGGAATGCACTATGTTGGCACTGTGCGCAAGAATCGTCTGCCTGACTGCAAGCTGCAAGAGGAGAAAGAGCTAAAGAAAAGGGTAGAGGTTCGTATGACCACTGCGTTGAAGGGAACTGTGGCATTGTGGCAGTTAGATGGCTCGACAACAAAGCAGTTACGCTGTTGTCTACATACGTGGGCACAGATCCAGTAGACAAAGTTCGCCGTTGGGATCCAAAGAAGAAAGAGCACACAGATGTTGATCGACCTGCCATCATCAAGCAATACAACCAGTTCATGGGAGGCATCGACTTGATGGATAGCTACCTTGCCAAATACAGGTTCCGCATGAAATCAAGGCGTTGGTACATGTATTTATTTTGGCATTCCATTATGATTGCCATCGTGAATGCTTGGTTGTTGTATCGACGCGACTATGAGAAACTACAGCTACCAAAGAAATCAATGATGAAACGGCGTGTTTTTCAAGCACATGTTGCCTCGGCACTGGTGGGAAGAAAGTGTTCCAGACGGCCAGGAAGACCATCACAGGAGGATATCCTTGATTCAGCTGTCACCCACGCCCACGAAAAGTCCGTAAAGGTCCGTGGAGGATGTACGCAAGGACAGTTATGCACACTGGCCAGTGAAAGTAGTGAAAAGGGGTCGTTGCAAGCTATGTGAAGTAAACAACACAAACACCCTATGTGAGAAGTGTAATGTCAGACTGTGTTTCGTTGAGGATCGGAACTGCTTCAAATCATACCACATATAACTGTAATATTCTGTGATCATGTAAAAGCCAGAAACACCTATGTAACTGTATGACTTGTGCTGTTAGAGTTTGTCATATAAATATAACACCCTTTCATTCGTACAATGTGAAGAATTTGCACTGTTCCATTTCACTCGGCTTTGCCTCATGAAATGGAACAGAGCAAATTTGTCCTTGTTATATTCTTTCCATTGTACTCTGAGGCGCTCAATATTTGTATACTTGATACCAGCCATGGTTCTACTGGGGGGGGGGGGGGTAGGCATGAAAGATTACTGATTTGTGGGGGGGGGGGGGTTTAGGCGTGAAAGACTACTGATTAGGGGGGGGGGGGTTTAGGCGTGAAAGACTGACAAAACTGTTCAGCCCCCAAATTTAGATACAAGAACCATGCCTGATTGATACCATGTATGAAGGGTACAGAAAATCCCCAGATTCAGATTTCACATAGTATTTATTTATTCATTTTTATTGTTATTTACCGGCTTTTTCCTGTATCATTCTCCCCCACCTGACCCCTTCACCTGAAGAGCAGCATTGATTAGCTGTTGCATTAATTGATGACTGTTTTGGTACTTGAATTTTTTTTTAATATTTTTTTTTTTACACTTTTCCGTAAAATATTTATCAGTCATAACCCCAAAATCCCTACCCCCACCCCACCCACCTGACCCCACCAATACATTGTTGTTATCCCAGATAAGTCCCATATTGAAATAGTACAGAAGACATGTTATTTGTATTTGAATACAGAGCTGCAATGTGGGTGCATTTGCTCCTATTGCATAACAATTTGGTTCCTGTGTGACCCAATGTGACATATATGTCACATTCCGTAAATGAGGTCAAATGAGGTCAAATGTTCGAAAACACTGAATAAATTTGTTTTTGTATTCCAAACATGTTTGATGATGTATAAGAATATTTTTTATTTCACCTTTAAGACACCTTGGGCTCCCCAGGGTTTAAAACAGCTTCTAACGTGGTTACGTGGGCGGCGGAACATTTGTGGCTAGCTTTAACGGGGGTTGGAGTTTTAATTTTAACATATATGCAGAAAACGCTAAAATAACAATTCGTAAATCATAACACCTAGTCCGGTTAAAATCGCAAAACCAATAATTAAAGAATTTTTTTCTTCTTGGTGATTGTCGCGTGATTCTTTCAAAGAGTCTTCTTTTATTGTGCTAACGCTAGGTGAAGTTTCCAAAGAGTCTTGGGTTATTGTAGAGCTCAATACTAGATCATTAGATTCGTGCACGCTCGATACTAGTTCATCTTGCACAGCCTCCGCATCAGCATGCTTTGCGATCAACGGCGGCGGTGATTGTAAAGGTAAAATAGGAAGAGGAACAGGTTCTGAATTTGTATCTAAATTTGAACCCAACGATAAGTCACTCGTCGCGATTAATAAATTATTGTTGTATCCCGCGTACGTACCTATTCGTAAATTCATATCACTCTGCATCATGTATAAATTTTCTCCGATAGCAAAGTTTAATTGTGAACGAGCGTATTGTAAAACATCTTGATATCGTTGAATAGAAGATTGTAAATCGACTGGAGAATCAATCTCTGCATTTACTATATTATTTATAAATTCACGCTGCGCGTCTAAACCGGTACCACCCGCTAAAAAAGAAGTTTTTGCTTGCGCTTGAGCTCCCAATAACGCGTAGACGTACGTTCTTATAGAATCGTTTACGCGTTCTGTGCCGATATCTGTAAAACCTTGAGCTAATTTAGAATCGAGTATGTACCCAACCCAGCCTCGTTCAGCTTTTAAAGATTGTTCTATATAATCGATCGTAATGTAATCTATGTAAGGCTCAAACTTACGAGGTGGAACATCTTCAAGGTCTTGCTTAAATTTCATATTTTTTATTTTTGAGTTATACTTACCGTTAATAAAACGAGTATCAACAAAAATTTTACCCGGTACAGCCGTATACACACCGCTTTTTTCATATACATAAGCCGTACCTAAACCCTCAGAGTTTACATCTACTCGTTGTCGCCAACAAACATCTGGCGATGCGTGAAATTCTCTACATAAAACATTATACGCGTTGATGTCTATATTATTTTCAATCGCGCTCCAAATTGGATTCAAAGGTTCAGGGATACTCGCTTCTTTTAGTATTCGTCTAATTTGATAATATACGTGAAACCTAAAAAAAACTACGAATCATCGGATCTGAATGGTATAAAATGTTTCCAACTCACGCCGCAACCCGTCGTACTACACCACGTTGCAAAATTTATTTGATTTTGATAAAACGGTTTAGGAACAAATCTCCATCGACGTACATCCAAGTAATTATAAACGCGTGGTAACCTGTAATTTTGAAAAGGATTACTCAGTTGTACGTTAAAAAACTCGTTTTCGTTAACGTAAATATTTAGACTCGTCAAATCGCTAGCGCTAAAATTTCCAGATTGCGGATACCGTTTTGAAGTTCAAATTGAAACAAATGGCGGAGAAGTTCAATTAGGTAACGTTATCGATAATCGTGAGGGTAATCTCGCGATTACATTACATAGCGTAAACATTTGGGTAGGATATTATAACGTACGTAAAAAAGAAAGAATAATTTATCGTACGACTGGTGAGCAAGAAGATGTCGTCAAGTTTGTCGAAGCGGGACTTTACAACATTAACGAAATTATTGATATTATAGTAAAAGATAAGCCTTGGATATACTTTACTATAGATAAAACAACGGGTGTTTTCTTGTTAAATTTAACATCATCTGACAAATCTGTTAAATTTACATCTGGGTTAGCTAATTTACTTGGGTTTCATAATGAATTTCTCACCGTAGGAGAATATAGTAAAAAGATTGACGTGCAACTTTTTAAATTTTTATACATTCATTGCGATCAAATTTCTACGACTGATAATTATTTCAACGGTAAACCCAGCACCATTTTAAACGCTTTTCCCTTGCAAGGGAAATCGTTCGGAGAAAGTATGTGGATGGAATATAAAAATCCATTATTTAAAAAATTAAAAGTCGGTACTTTTAACGCGTTGAGCTTTCAAATTAAAGATTCAAAGGGTAGAGACATAAATAATCACGGTTTACCCGTTATTTTAAATCTAGAAATCATATAAATATGGCGAGTATTTACGGACCTAGTCGAATGAGCGGTGTGGTTGCTGATAAAAATAGAGATGGTAAAATTGTACGAGTATCGTCTAGCGAAATTTATTTTGGATATTTAAACAGAGATGAAATTTTGCAGACGGTACCTCTAGTCGAAAAATCCAACGTCGTATTCGGATGGTGGGCTGCGTCTAAACTACCCTTTTTCATGTTTAACGTAGCGCCATCGTACTGCAGTCTTTTTGTACATTTTACAAAAGTGAATATTTTTACTTCGTTTTCAGCAAAGCGTGATTATGAGGTTAACGTTTATTATATTCCTTCTCCGGGGCAAAATAATAATAAATTTTATTTTATCGATGATGAAATGTCGCATTTAAGATACGAAATGTGTTTTAAAATGCGAGGCGTTCAAAAAGTTTTTGTAGAGGCGACCTTTTTCGGTGCGCTAAATTCTAAAATCTGTTATAATATAAAAATTAAAACTTTACCGTTAAAATAAAAAAATTATACTATAATAAATATGGCGAGTATTTATGGACCTAGTCGAGATCAATCTCGTAATGACAATCCACACATCTTTTTAAAAAAGTGGCTATATTGACAGTGATGAAATTTTTGAAACGCAAAATATATTCAATTTTAATAATCTCTTTTTTATTCAATGGAGTGCCACATCAAACTCTTGTAAACCGGGGTTTTATATCTTTACACCAATAACATACTATTCAACATATGTTAACATAAGTGTAGATGATATTTATTTTTCATACGTTTCAAACAATCAAATTCACCGTCAAATTAACAACAATTTTTTTCTTTTAGAAGATTATTATGAAAATTTAAATTTTAATGTTAATGAAGTAAAGCATTTAGAATGTAGAATTTGCTTCAAATTAGACCACAACAGAATGTTTTTTGTACAAACGATCTTTTTTGGTTCTCGAAAAACTGGAATCTGTTATGATATAAAAGTTAATAGTTTTCCATTAAATTAAAATCTTTTATTATTAATAAAAAACAATGAGCGTACCTATAGAATCAACGAATGTACTTTATCCAAATTTACCGCCTTTGACAGATGATGTTAAAACATTTCGTCTGCAAAAAATAGATAACATTCAAAAAGAAATTTTAAAAGAGAGAAATGAGCGTGAAGCTGTCTATAAAAAATATAATAAAATGATTAACGCTTGTAGTATTGTAGAAATTCTTGCTGAATTGGGGTGTATGGGAGCAGGGGCTATTGGAATCGCCAGTATCGCCAGCGTTGTATCATCGCCCGTAGGATTTGTTTTAGAAGGTTTAGCTTTAGGGTTGGGTGGCGCGGCGTTTGCTCTTAGATACGTAAAATGTAAATTATCTAAAAAAGCTAAAAAACACGATGAAATTAGAGTTTTAGCCGAAAGTAAACTCAACACCATTAACAGTTACGTTTCAAAAGCGATTGAAGATAGTGTTATAAACCAAGAAGAATTTAATTTAATTGTCAAAGAGCAAAAAAGTACTATGAGATGAAAGAAAATATTCGTAACAACTCTAACAAAGATACAGCTTTACCTGCTAAAACAAAAGTAAAAACCCCCGATGCAGATAAAGAAAAAAAAATTCTTATAGAAAAACTTATGAATTTAAAATAAACTTAGCTGTAAGTAAATCTTATTATAATCAAAAACCCGCTTTGCAAGTAACAGAGCGGGTAAAAACGTCAGATAGACCTCCCCCGTACGCCCCGACGCTGTAATTTAAATGTTTAATTTATAGACATTATAAACGTATAGTCTTTTCAATTTTTTTGATAATATCTTTTTAATGAGTTTTTTGGCGAGTTTTTTGGTGAGTTTTCTAAAAAGTCTTCTTCGTTTTCTAAAAAGCTTTCGTCTTTAATATAGGCGGTAATTTTTCCCAAATTACCTACCGACGCGGCAATTTTTAATGGATGTTTTTCAATATTGGGCGCGTAAAATTGTATTTGTTTGTCTAAAGATGAAATTTTTAATAAATCGCTAAATAAAGCCGCCGCAAAAGTAGCCGTATAAGTTGGTTTTTGTTTTTTGTCTACGTTACCCAATTCTAAAGCTATAGCAAAAAGACTATTGTTATCGCTATTAAAACTAATGTAATCTAAATTGTGCATGTTAATGTCAATTGTTGTGCCTACTTGCAACATTTTTTTAAGTTTAAAAAAATCGCTACTTTCAACTATATATGGATATGCATAATTACCATCTGGTAATTCAATTGTTTTTGTGCCAACTGTTGTATTAATGATTACGCTGTTAATTTCACGGGTTTTTTTACCACACATTTCAACCGCGCAAGTTTCAATATAAAATCGTTCATTTTTTACGTAAATAATTATTGGAACTTTTCGTTTAATGTTACGAATCATTCTTTGAAAATGTTTTAAATTAACTATAAATTTAATTGGATTTTCACATTTAAATTCAAAAAACTTTTCTCTATTTAATACTATATCGATTAGTATTCTTTCCGTTCGATCCATCGCGCGATAATAAAATCCGTTTTCATATACTTCAAATTGAGCCTTTAGTTCAATGCCTACTAGAATGTCGATTAAAATTTTTAACGTATAGCCTGATTTAATTTTAAAATAAAAATCATAGCCGTCTCGCGCTTTATTAACGATCGGTTTATAGTCTGAAATTTTTGACTCGTTTAATAAACCGTTTTGTTTTTCTTTTACAGACGTGTCGTAATTTTCAAATTTTGTTTTATCAAATAACAAGACGCGCTGTTTAGGTATATTTTTTTCAAGTGGCGTTATTATTTTATATTTTCTTGTCTCTTCCATTCTCTCTTCTCACTATTAATCTACATAATATTTTTCTCGTTTTTTAAGTTCAAATTTTTAATAAATGATTTTTATTATCACATACCCTACTACCATTTTATAAAATATTAAATCTCGAGTGACGTCATCAATCTTTTCATGACGTCATCAATCTTTTCATGACGTCATTATTAGTAACAGCGCACCTTACACATACATCTTTTTTACATCTTATCGTTAGCCACGCCCAGTTTTTAGGGAAAGTACCTAAAAAATGAACTTAAAAAATAGATTTTTAAGTAGATGCGCTAGTTTCGGCATCTAACATACTACTCCTGGAGACCGCACTATTAAAATAACTGTGTTCGCAAAGGCTTTGAATATATAAAATAACTATCTTATCTCAAGAATTATATAATTTCTACACTTGTTAGGGAAGAAACCCTTATTCAAACTTGATTTCTTAAATTGAATAGGAAAAGACGGTTCGTACCATTTCTACTGTGACACACGAGCAAAGATGCACCTATCTATGCAGAAATTAATAACTTTAATGCGATCGAGGTCGTTCATTTCCCGTTATTATACAGTGCTTAAAACGGGTTATTTTTTAACACCCAAATTCCTCACTTTTAAAGGTGTACACAGTAATATTTTATCATTATTTTAAACATTCTGATGTAACGGTATTGCGTATACCTGCGTACGTTTGTACGCCTTTGAAAAAAGACGAACATAAAAATGAGTCTAAACTTTAACTTTACCATGTTCATTAATGATCCTAGTAGTCAGGTCCGAGACTGCCAGTTGCAGCTGCTCCAACTGGCTTCTCTTGTCGCCTCGCTCTCCACAAACAGGCTGGTTGACTGTTAAGACAACATTCGAAGAATCGCCGCAGTGTTCAGTGGTACTCACAGTATGGGAATTCAAATGTACAATAACCAAGGCTAGAAAGAACAATAGCACCAAGTTGAAATGTGACGACCCCATTTTTGACAAATTCACGACAACCAATGCTTGAGATTATTCTTGGATGGTACGCAGAAAAGTTACGGAATGATTGAAAAAATGAATTGCCGAGATATTTATACAATTTGAAATGTACAATAGATACGCCACTTTATTATTTGTATACACAAGCCATCACTGCCAATCGTTCATGTATCAAAAATGTCACTGCAGTGATTGTCCAATCAGAAAGGATGTGAAAAGCCAGCGATGTCTTGTACGGAAAACAGCACGTGATTCATCACCGTTATTGATTAAAAATATATCACCCATGTTTGGCTAAGACGACACACAAAATAGGATTTATAAGGCGAACGAATTTTGAAAGATAATATTTCAATTTCAGTAGAATTCAATTCAATATCACGTTTATTTGTTGTTATACAAGAGTTAATATGAAATTCGGATATCTGAAACTGTAAATAAAAGCGATATCTCAAACGCGCTTGAATTTGATTGACAGCCTTCTGCGGGTTACATTATTGTGCGGGGATATACAACCCGAGGACGATAAAAACACGGGGTCCTGCGGGATCATTGACGGATTTTTTCGTTCAAAGTCTCAAATGAAAGCTTATAACTTCCTTAACCCCAGACAAATCTGGTAAATCTACCTTTACCATCAAATTTGCCCAAACACAGACATAGTGGCATAGATAGTTGCTTTCATTGGTTCAAACTAGCATACAGGGTGACACAGATAATGTTGTTTTCACTGGTTCAAACTAGCATACAGGGTGACATAGATAGATGCCTTCATTGGTTCAAACTAGCAAACAGGGTGACATAGATAGATGCTTTCGTTGGTTCAAACTAGCATACAGGGTGACATAGATAGATGCTTTCATTGGTTCAAACTAGCATACAGGGTGACATAGATAGATGCTTTCGTTGGTTCAACTAGCATACAGAGTGACATAGATAGTTGCAGTTTTTTTCTTCTCACTCTCTATGTTTGTGGAGAGGGTGAGCAGAGGCCCCTGGATCTGCCACTGGATGCCAGCATAAAATGAAATATGACACTGAAAGTACCGTCTGTGGTTTCCTGTAATGTAAACAAATAGGGCCACAACGGAAAAACAAACACACAAAATAAAAACAAACATATCCTCACTTAACTTTGTTCCAGATCACAATGAAAGTGAAGCACCAATTGTGAATAGATCAACTTCCACTGTTACATCTGGCTCTGAACCGTTATAATTTAAACAAACATGACCTAAACGGGAAAAACCATATCCTCACTTTCCTTTGTTCCTGAGCTGGTAAATCTACCTTTATCATCAAATTTGCCCAAACACAGACATAGTTGCACAGATAGTTGCTTTCGTTGGTTCAAACTAGCATACAGGGTGACACAGATTGTTGCTTTCATTGGTTCAAACTAGCATACAGGGTGACACAGATAGTTGCTTTCATTGGTTCCAACTAGCATACAGGGTTCATAGACAGTTTCTTTCATTGGTTAAAACTATCACACAGGGTGACATAGTTAGTTGCTTTCGTTGGTTCCAACTAGCATACAGGGTTCATAGACAGTTTCTTTCATTGGTTAAAACTATCACACAGGGTGACATAGATAGTTGCTTTCGTTGGTTCTGGAGTGGCATTTGTTTTAATATGTTTAATTATTGAGAATACCGCGTTTAAAGTTTGACCTTTTGCCCTGTAAAAGTTATGTTTATCACACACGTACAACCAAAAACTGTTTGAATGCTTAAGTGTTTTAAAGATGGCGTCCCATAGCAGTTTTTTTCTTACTCTTTATTATTCTGGAGAGGGTGAGCAGCGACCTCTGAAGTTTGTCAGTCGGCAAATTGGCTTCCACACCCCCAAAGAAAATGCCTTCGCTCCTGCCCTGAATATTGGAAGGCATGCAGGCCCCTATGTCGCGGCTACGCGCTCGCACAGAGGTGAATCTACAATCTTATAGACTTGTTTTGACACTGGAATAAGAATCGACCACCTCATTGCTCTGTTGGCGTCTATTGGTTTTGTAATTGAGGCCCCTTGAGTTTTATTGTTTAAGTCCATATACGCTTTTGGTAAAGTGTATCCATACTTAATAACAAAATGTGAACATTGCGGGGGGGGGGGGGATCAGGCAAGTGAAAATAAAACGGTGTGGGGGTCTTGGGCCCACCCAAGAGCCCCAGAAGTTTAATGGTTCTAGATGCTCTGTGATGCAAATGTGCCAATGTTTTAAACATAAAAATCATGAAGAATTATAAATTGTTCGAAAATATAGCAAACTTTTGTTACAAGCAGGGAAATATTGGCGAGGGGGATGATTGCATTGGCCCCCCCCCCCGTCCCCCTCTATAATCATCCCCGGGATTTCAGTTTGTTTGGATAGATTTTTCGGGTTCATTCTAACGAGGAAGTCAGGATATGATTATTTTCTCTTAGTTCAATTGCCAGTTGCCAAATCATTGTTATTTTTTGCTCGTGTTAAGGTAATTTGCTGTGAATTAAAGGGGCGATGTCGTTACGGTCAGAACAGACTTTCAACAGGGCATGCTGCTGTAGTATCTATCATAAATTACTGTTGATTCTCATGTAAATTTGAAGACATCATAAAAAGTTACAATAAATAAATAAATAAATACAAATTTCACATCCAAATCGTTCACATTGTCCATGCGCCTTACTTTGATTTGGTTTTCAGGGAACGTAAAGTATCTCATTAACCACAACAGATAATTTCTTTATTTTGTCATGATCAACATTTAAATTACATGATATTTTTGATAATGTACCTGACCCTAACTTAACCTTCAACCCGGACACCATGCGTCCGTCTTGAAAAGGTTACTCACTCAAAACTTCTGAAATGAAATGAACTTGTTAAACTTCTTCTTCTTTCGTATGATGATGAGCAGCTTAGAGTGCTAGTAGCTGCATACATCGGTTTGATGACATTAGTTGAAACAGGGTGGACCACGTGAAGGTTGTCATCTCCCACCCCACTTGTTAAACTGACAATGTTTGATTATTTTCTGGCAGGTATAGTAACAGAAAATCACACCTTCTGATACACTTTTTAGTAAGTAGGGACTTTGCGTGACTTTTAAAGTACCAGGGTAAAAGTGTGTATATTATTTATGTATGCAGAGTTTGTACATTTTGACTGTCTGTCCTGGTCTGGGGTAGTTGGTAAATTGTCTAACGAATTATTTTAATTTTACATTTGAGATGTAATGTTAGGATCTTATTAAAAATTAATCAAATAAAGAAGTTTTCTGCTCAAAATATCAAAATTTGATGGTTTCTTGTCATTGACCAGTGTACATTTTGTGCCAGGCGCAGTTTGACATTTGGGGCATTATGTCATTGATCACATCGTCTGTAGCCACAGACATGGGCGATACCACTTTAATAAGGCGTGAAATCAATTTAATGCAAGTCTATTGTACCGTACTTATAGAAAAATTGGCTGATGCCGGACTCGAACCCGCGACCTCTCGAACACCGTACGGGCGCTCTACCAACTGAGCTAACCAGCCCCTATGTTGGTAGGCGGTCCACTTATGCCAATTATCTATTGCTCTATGTGGTCAGGTCAGAGGCCAAACCACATCTGCCGAGTAGCCAGGGATCAAGCCCCGGTCAGATGCAAACAACCTGGGTAACGGCAGTAGCGGGGATCACACAATTAACGGGACACAAGCCTTTTATGTGGTTGTACACAAAGTAGATTTATATGGAGAAACTGACCTGAATATTATATAAACGGGTAGCGAGCAAAGAAAAATTGGCTGATGCTGGACTCGAACCCGCGACCTCTCGAATACCGTACGAGCGCTCTTCCAACTGAGCTAACATATATATCGGCTTAAATTCATACCTTAAATAAAGGCTACCAGACAATAAGGAAAGTAACACTTCTGTGGTTTGTGATATGAAGAGCTAAGTGCTAACCTATGTCTGATGATGTATGGCGAGTAAGTTTTTCTGCGCGCTACTGCAGTTGCCATTCAAACGCAGTTGAATTTGTAAGCGGAAATCAATAAAAGCTTGTCGATTCTAGTATGATTACTTTTACACGAACACCAATAATGTAAAAGATATAAAAGAAATGGCCTGAACTCAAGAAACTAAGAGAATGAAAGCACAACTGCTCCCTACAAGCGACCTCTCCCCGTGACTGCAAGTGCAGGAATGGCTCAATCTTAGCTCGATCTTAGCCAAAAACAACCACACCCTCACGCTTGACTTGCCACAAGTATTTCGCCCAGTCGTATTCAAATGTTGGCGTCTGTTGGACAACAAAGTCCAAGAAGTTACGCTTCCAAAAGGAATATTATTTCTCGTATGCATCATTAACTAAGTATTTTACGAAGAAAATTAACATAAATTATCGTTACGTAGGTAAATAGCCGAGTCGCGAGGTCAGTTGGTTACATTATAATTCCTACATAGGCTTTAGAGTGGATTATTATGTCTGATTACTTGTATATTTGCTTAAAAGTACTAATAATGTAATATAAAACAAAAATGATGATTTCGACATTTTACCGTCAGATCTTCTGTGTATCGATACATACACAAAATATAGAAGCATGGTATAAAATGAATGAAATTGGTTAGAATTTATTCTGTAAAATAGCCAATAAGTGATCTTAAAGAGGAGCTCTGATGCCAAATTCAGTTTTGTCATGCACTCATTTTCCAATAGATAGAGTCCTTATGATTAGGATATATTATATCCTAATCATTTTTACATAAAAATCAAATAATGAGGGGGAGGAATGAACACTGAGTTTGAGATGTGACCAAAATATAGAAGAATTGTTGTCTTATAAGAACTCTTGACAATCAAGATGTAACTATAAGCTGAAAACTGCGGCTTTGGTCTTTAATTATTGCCAGGTCTTTCATCTAATGCACGAAGTTATACGCCGAAGCTGTGAGCGCTGTGATCGTAGAGCGCCCTCCATTGCCCTGTACACTTATATCCAGTATATTACCAGAGTAAATGGTGAAAGTTCGCATTAACTTGTACACGTTCTGACTTTGTTTACAATAATACTTCTAAAATGTCTGGACACGGCCACGGGCACGGTGGTTGCTCAGGGGGACCTGACCACGACCACAACCAGGAAATTGATCTTCGAACAGTTGGATTTGTCCCCTGTCTTTATCCTATCAAGGATTATAGACAGGCTCCTGGCGTAACATTCAAGGGGTTTCATTTGATGCGTTGTGCTGAAGATTATAACGTCATATTTCAAGGCTCGCGCGCTAGCTACCAACCAAGGTCAAAGTTGCAAATCAGGGAAAACATGGCGGTAGCACAGCCAGGATCTGGCGTAATTCACGCGCCTCGAGCTCAAAGCGTGACATCACTGGGGTGCGTTCCGCTTGCGCGAACGTTGTAAACGTTCGTCAACGTTTGCAAACAATTTCAAGTAGAACCAATAGACCTTTCCCATGAAATAATTATGGTAATTACATTTATTGCGCATGCATACAGACACCACTGGTTGGCAAACGGCATAGAGTTGTGCAGTATAAAAACGCACAAGCGCGTGTGCGTCAAGCCACCATCATCCCCATACAAAAAAGGCGCAATGTTCCCTCGTTTTGCCCACCAATAGTGTCAATGCGCACGCGCGATGTGTAATCAGCATATTTCATGGGAAAGGTCTATTGTGCGCCGCCAACGTAGTTTTGATGTGTTCGCGGTTGTGCGAACGTTGCGCTCACAATCGTTTCCACTTTGACCCATCCGTCCCCAAACGTTCCCGCGAACGTTTGCGATACTTTAGGCTATGGGATCAGCGGCTTGATACTGACAAGGTATTGAACGCTTGAGGGCGTCTTGCAGATTTAGTGGTGTTGTCATTTTCACGTTGTCATAATCATGAGCGGTACATTGTGCTTAAGAAACATATAAATCATGATAAATATTGTTCTTTTTTGTTTTGGCATGTTTATACATCATCTCTAGTCCGACTGCCTCAGGATCTTCCCATCACAGCCTTCTCCTTTAATAATATTACATAATAAACCCTTTCACGGTAATACGCGCCATGTTTTTGACGGGGCAAAATTGTTTCGAACACTCATTGCCATGTCGTCTGCAACCCAGCGCTCAAACTTCACGCATAGGTTGTAGACGACATAGTGTGTTCGAAATAAACCATTTTGCCCCGTCAAAAACATGACGCATATTACCGTGAAAGGGTTTATTGTCGATGTGAAGGTCAGAGCATGGATCCGTACCCAAATACTTAATATCATGTTTAGCAAATTCTCTAAATAACAGTGAGAGAATTTGCTGATCTATGATTTACCCCCCCCCCCCCCCCCCGCTTTCAGCTTTACACAATTATGGTATTCAATTATCGGCCATTATTATAAATGTTCACTTACTTTCAAAAATATCTTTATCTGGTAGTATTTGCTAAGAATAAAAATAAACACCTCTCTTCCGACCTAAAGCTTCATTTATTAAAATGACGGTCACCAAATTATTTTTTTGACGTGGCCTTAATTAAATGGCGGGGGTTATGGAAGTAATTGAGAAAGTCATATGCAATGACGCAGTGTGACATATTTATTAATTATCAGATAATTTGCCTGGCTGAGGTTGAAGGGAAGTGTAAAATGGATGAAATAATTGTACAGGGAGTTATAACGCTTTCAAATGATCATTGTTTTAGTCCATTGTGCCAGAACCGTTTACGTTTGTAAGACTTTATGATTTTAGGTACATCTACATATTGGGACAGATGATAGTGCCAAATTACAAGTCTGTACGCCTTTCCATTAAAGAGATATTGTGGTTTTATATTTTCATTGTTTTAGCCAATTAAACCGGATGGATTTTTAAAAAAATCAATTTTAGGTACATATACATAATCATAATGAATATTTGTACCAAGTTACAAGTCTGAACATCATTTCGTTAGGGATTTATAGGGCTTTTTAATTTTCATTGTTTTAGCCCATAATATCAAATTTTGGGTACATATACATATCATAATGATTGTTTGAAACTACTTATTCACAAAACTTGATTTATACATCAAAATTCATAAAGACTAATATAATGATATACGGTATGTAAATGTTTGAATTAGTAAAGACTGTACGGTGACACCATGTAAAAATTCCTTTTTTGAGTAGTAAGAGGTTCTAAAAACAACCACTTTGTTACAACTCGCAGTATTTAGGTCGTTCTCAGACCTGGGGGTAAGGGTGCTCAGGTCGGTCTCAGACCTGGGGGTAAGGGTGCTCAGGTCGGTCTCAGACCTGGGGGTAAGGGTGCTCAGGTCGGTCTCAGACCTGGGGGTAAGGGTGCTCAGGTCGGTCTCAGACCTGGGGGTAAGGGGGAGGGTGCTCATTGTGTCCCTCTGTATTTTCTGTATTCTTCAGCCGATTTTCATGAAACTTTGTAGGTTTGCTCAGTTTGACATGATCTATCGAAATGCCATAACAACTTCCATAGGTCTCATCAAATTTGTCCGTAATTTTGGGTAAAAAATAATATTTTCCCATAACTTCCTTAATTTATATCCATTGGCCACGAAGTGTGGCATGGACTGTTGTCTTCAGTACAATCAACATTGTGACGTCACTTAGATCACCAGTAGATGGCGCTAAAACCAACATTTTGGGTCATTGTGTTGCGCAAACGTGATTTTTAAAAAGATTTTTACCCAACATTTGGACCAGATACAATAACATCTATGCTACTATTCATGTCATAAATTTATATACTGAGCAAAAGAAATCTGAAAAATCTGAAACAAATGTTTTGGGGACAAAATAAAAAAATATTGCACTTAACTTAACTCATCCAAGTTATTGTTTTTCACATGGAAAAAAAATCTTATACCTGTACCGTATTTGCATGAAATATCACCCATTTGTATTACTTTTCTTTAGTGTAAATACTGATCTAATTATTTCGCTTTTGCACAATGTTTTCCTCCCTTTTGTATACTCATTTTTACATACAAATGAGCCATTTGGTATGTACAGTACACATGTTAAAAAAGTGTCTATTCCTGCCGTGTGAGGGCACACTTCAATGAAATTGTGAAAAACCCACTGGTGCTGAAGTGACATTGGTCTCCTAATGACTGTGGTAAAGAAGGGTACTCTCTGACATAACTGGCTGGTAATGAAAGGGTTAAACGTAATGGAAGGCATATTATTGTCACAGTGTCCGATAATCACAATCACCAAGATAATATCTGGAGCGCAAACTTTTGGGTCACATTATTACTAAATGTTGTATTAAAAAGAATTGATTTATATACCAAAAGTATAATAAAAGCAGAACGAGCACTATCAATGTTATAGGGCGATTTTGCATTTGAATGTAAATGCGGCCATCTTGTATTCCCGTAATTATATTGGAAGTGGTCAAATGACTCAATGTTGTCCAGTTCAGGGTTTGAAAGTTGACAACAAACCGAAAAACATATATTCAATACAGTATCAACAATCTAGTATGTTTTGCAAAACAGTGGACATTCAACGGTTGCCACGGCAATCATGAACACTCATTTTCGTTGATTTGTGCGTGAGATGTTCCTAAAGAACTAACAGTTTCAAGGTGTTCGGGATGTACTCGAAACATAATAAGTCAGTTTAACTATTTTTTGGAATTGTTTACATTAAATGAGTTGACAATTAATGTTTGTTTATTTTTGTCAACTTTTAATTTTTATTCTCTACAATAAACAATAAACTAATATTACACAGTCACTGATACAATTAATTCAGTATCTAGATACTAATTCATTAAACAATCGAGATTAAATAGTTTATTGCTTATACAATTATAATAATTTATTGACTGAAAGTTCTAGAACATTATACATGATAATGAATTGTTTTAAAAGCAATTTAGTACGTTCTCATACGACAGATAGCAATAATCTAAAACTGTCACACGATTGTACGTAACCATATCAGGCCTTGAGGGGGGCAATGACTTTTCCTAACCATTCGTCCACCTGAATTGTCACTTTTTAGTCATACTACCAGATATTACCATAAACAAATATTAAATGTACAGTTTAAACGATCATATATATATATCTCTCTCTTGTGCAATAATATTATTTATTTTTGACCTGTACAAACGATTGGTTCTACCTAACCTTGATGGTTGGTGACATAATGAAGAAATGGTGGCACTTTGAGATTATGTGAATAATCCACAAAGTACCCAAATTTATTTTTGTATCCAGAAATCCCCGTGATAAAGACTGCGTATTTGTTGTTGATTCAGGAGACCGTCAAACACCATCAGATCGCTATAAGCAGCAGCCCCACCATACTCCCCAGGTTGACACTCAGCAAAATACTCGCATGTGTTGCTCATGCCTATGTACAGCTTAGTGCAACCATCTGAATCCTTTCCAGACCCATTAATGGTTTCATCACTTGCCACAATTGTACCATTGACAAATAACTGTGTAGTGCCAATGGTGGCATTCACCGTTAAGGTCAAGTGAAACCATTCGTTTGTCGGTATCTTAGAGGTGTTATATTTATGAGCTGTATGATTATTTCTGGTGCGTACATCGTACAAGAACATTTCTTGTTGATACATAAAGGCAATACCCATTGCCTTGTCTGTCTGTCCCCCAGAGCTTAAAAAATACCCCGCTTTTGTACCAGTGAATACTGATGACTTGTTGATCTTTAGCCAAAGACACCATGTCACACTCTGAGACTCACAAGCGCCCGGGTCAGAGATGCAATTCCCGCTGAAATTCCCAATAACCAGATAGGACTCAACAGGTGCATACACTGCGCATGCGTGTCCAACTACATCTGGAGCGGGAACCATCTTCACCAAGGTCTGGTCACCACCGATTTCGTACTCCTCGCTACTGACATTAGCAGTATCGCATTCTATGACGTCGCGATCCATTGGTCCTAAGGTTCGATGAAGAATCAACCCGTGGAGTTCCTGACCTAAAGAAATGAGACAGGCCAAATAAATATGGTCACTATTATGGATTCCAACCATCATTATGATGATCTTGCATAATTATTTGTTTAGGTCCAAATGTCTTGTTGGATATTGGGGGTGGCAATGGGCTTGCTTGTCTGTTTTGTTTTGTGTGCGCTTGCTCAGAGCAACGCTGAGATTGGAAGTGGACCAGTGAGTATGCTGGTGCTTAACATATTGGGAGGGGGTAAGGGGAGGGGGTAAGGGGAGGGGGTGAGGGGAGGGGGTGAGGGGAGGAAGGGGAGGGGAAGGGGAGGGGAAAGTGGGAAGGGGAGGGGAAGTGGGAGGGGAGGGGGTACCCAAACACCTAATAAGGATTCACATGTAATATTATTTTCAAATATGCTGTAATACCTCCTTGTGTAACTACCACATTGAATGTGCAAGTGGCTGCATTGCTGGCTGCATCTGTTGCTGTATACGTGATGGAATATGTTCCTGCAGTATAGACCCCTGGGCCTCGTGGTGAAGCCACTGGAGTAGGGTTGACCCCAGAGTTGTCAGTTGCAGTTGGTGCAGTCCATGTCACATTCACAGTTGATGATCCAAAAGGTAAAGGCTGAGTGATGTTCCCTGTTGGACATCCAACAAGTACTGGAGGGATCATATCAGCTGCAAAGAATGGAATAAATGATGATCAGTATATGAGTAAGTAAAGTCTGTCCCGAGCCATAATTGGCTCATCAGGCCGGTGTTTATCTCCGGTGTCGTTGGCATGAAACGATTGAGAATATTTCCATTCCCCCTGGATGGGATGCCAGTCTATCGCAGGTTACTTCCCTAGCTATTGCCAGGTACCCATTTATACTCCTGGGTGAAGAGAAGCAATTACGGTAAAGTGTCTTGCTCAAGGACACAAGCACCACGGTCGCGGTGAGGATTTGAACCCATATTCATATGAGATCACAGCTTCATGTATTTTACATTGGGACTGTGTTGCTAATTATAAAGTAGACTTCAGTTAAGATGTATTTGAGAAAGTGACCACAAAGTGACAACATGTTGTGTACTGCATATAAATGGTACTCTTTTGATCATTCACTCTGAAAACATTATATGGGAGTCATAAACATATGGGCCGGTACCTCATCAATTTTAGTAAAAAAAAGATTTATTCCCAAAATCAACAACAGCTGGTTTGCTTTTCTTATTTTAATTAACTTGAGTTCTGAAATTGAAAAGACTTATGGAGTAATATATTTTTAGTTCTCAAACATTGAAAAAGGGATACATTTTTAATGTACAATAATTGTCCACACAAAATGTCATAATTATTAGTAAATAAAAGGGAAACCAGAACACTGTAATATACAAAGGTATGTTCATTCCATTCCTCTGCTATGGACGAGCAAACGCCATGAAAATTTAGAGACCAGTGATTGAGAGTGTGTAATAAGTCTGGTACCCATCACTATCAAGCTTTTATTCCCACGATGTTGTGCGCTGAAGCTTGGGTACATAATTCATTGTATACGATTTCTGGAAGACGCACTTTGTTTTCATGCGGACGCTGCGTAAGGCCAACAAAAGTCTCCGGTTTCTGGTCTCCGCGCGCGTTAGCATTTTTAATTTTCTTTTTATTTGCTATGAAACGATATCCAATTGCAGCCAAAATTGCTGGATCGATTGGAATTCTGCCGTGCTGTTCTTTAAACGACTTTTTCACATAGGAGCATGAACGTGGGAGGTGGGGACGCACGCATCGGGAGGTGGGGACGCGTGTATCGGGAGGTGGGGACGCGTGTATCGGGAGGTGGGGACGCGTGTATCGGGAGGTGGGGACGCACGCATCGGGAGGTGGGGACGCACGCATCGGGAGGTGGGGACGCGTGTATCGGGAGGTGGGGACGCACGCATCGGGAGGTGGGGACGCGTGTATCGGGAGGTGGGAACGCACGCATCGGGAGGTGGGGACGCGTGCATCGGAAGGTGGGGACGCGTGCATCGGAAGGTGGGAACGCACGCATCGGGAGGTGGGGACACACGCATCGGGAGGTGGGGAAGCACGCATCGGGAGGTGGGGACGCGTGTATCGGGAGGTGGGGACGCGTGTATCGGGAGATGGGGACCCGTGTATCGGGAGGTGGGAACGCACGCATCGGGAGGTGGAAACGCACGCATCGGGTGGTGGGGACGCGTGTATCGGGAGATGGGGACCCGTGTATCGGGAGGTGGGAACGCACGCATCGGGAGGTGGAAACGCACGCATCGGGTGGTGGGGATGCACGCATCGGGAGGTGGGGACGCACGCATCGGCAGATGGGGACGCGTGTATCGGGAGGTGGGGACGCGTGTATCGGGAGGTGGGGACGCACGCATCGGGAGGTGGGGACGCGTGCATCGGGAGATGGGGACCCGTGTATCGGGAGGTGGGAACGCACGCATCGGGAGGTGGGGTCGCACGCATTGGGAGTTGGGGACGCACGCATCGGGAGGTGGGGACGCGTGTATCGGGAGGTGGGGACGCGTGTATCGGGAGGTGGGGACGCACGCATCGGTAGGTGGGGACGCGTGTATCGGGAGATGGGGACCCGTGTATCGGGAGGTGGGGACGCACGCATCGGGAGATGGGGACGCGTGTATCGGGAGGTGGGGACGCGTGTATCGGGAGGTGGGGACGCACGCATCGGGAGGTGGGGACGCGTGCATCGGGAGATGGGGACCCGTGTATCGGGAGGTGGAAACGCACGCATCGGGAGGTGGGGACGCACGCATCGGGAGGTGGGGACGCGTGTATCGGGAGGTGGGGACGCGTGTATCGGGAGGTGGGGACGCACGCATCGGGAGGTGGGGACGCGTGTATCGGGAGGTGGGGACGCGTGTATCGGGAGGTGGGGACGCACGCATCGGGAGGTGGGGACGCACGCATCGGGAGGTGGGGACCCGTGTATCGGGAGGTGGGAACGCACACATCGGGAGGTGGAAACGCACGCATCGGGAGGTGGGGACGCACGCATCGGGAGGTGGGGACGCGTGTATCGGGAGGTGGGGACGCGTGTATCGGGAGGTGGGGACGCGCGCATCGGGAGGTGGGGACGCGTGTATCGGGAGGTGGGGACGCACGCATCGGGAGGTGGGGACGCGTGCATCGGGAGATGGGGACCCGTGTATCGGGAGGTGGGGACGCGTGTATCGGGAGGTGGGGACGCACGCATCGGGAGGTGGGGACGCACGCATTGGGAGTTGGGGACGCACGCATCGGGAGGTGGATACGCGTGTATCGGGAGGTGGGGACGCGTGTATCGGGAGGTGGGGACGCACGCATCGGTAGGTGGGGACGCGTGTATCGGGAGATGGGGACCCGTGTATCGGGAGGTGGGGACGCACGCATCGGGAGATGGGGACGCGTGTATCGGGAGGTGGGGACGCGTGTATCGGGAGGTGGGGACGCACGCATCGGTAGGTGGGGACGCGTGTATCGGGAGATGGGGACCCGTGTATCGGGAGGTGGGGACGCACGCATCGGGAGATGGGGACGCGTGTATCGGGAGGTGGGGACGCGTGTATCGGGAGGTGGGGACGCACGCATCGGGAGGTGGGGACGCGTGCATCGGGAGATGGGGACCCGTGTATCGGGAGGTGGAAACGCACGCATCGGGAGGTGGGGACGCACGCATCGGGAGGTGGGGACGCGTGTATCGGGAGGTGGGGACGCGTGTATCGGGAGGTGGGGACGCACGCATCGGGAGGTGGGGACGCGTGTATCGGGAGGTGGGGACGCGTGTATCGGGAGGTGGGGACGCACGCATCGGGAGGTGGGGACGCACGCATCGGGAGGTGGGGACGCGTGTATCGGGAGGTGGGAACGCACACATCGGGAGGTGGAAACGCACGCATCGGGAGGTGGGGACGCACGCATCGGGAGGTGGGGACGCGTGTATCGGGAGGTGGGGACGCGTGTATCGGGAGGTGGGGACGCGCGCATCGGGAGGTGGGGACGCGTGTATCGGGAGGTGGGGACGCACGCATCGGGAGGTGGGGACGCGTGCATCGGGAGATGGGGACCCGTGTATCGGGAGGTGGGGACGCGTGTATCGGGAGGTGGGGACGCACGCATCGGGAGGTGGGGACGCACGCATTGGGAGTTGGGGACGCACGCATCGGGAGGTGGATACGCGTGTATCGGGAGGTGGGGACGCGTGTATCGGGAGGTGGGGACGCACGCATCGGTAGGTGGGGACGCGTGTATCGGGAGATGGGGACCCGTGTATCGGGAGGTGGGGACGCACGCATCGGGAGATGGGGACGCGTGTATCGGGAGGTGGGGACGCGTGTATCGGGAGGTGGGGACGCACGCATCGGGAGGTGGGGACGCGTGCATCGGGAGATGGGGACCCGTGTATCGGGAGGTGGGAACGCACGCATCGGGAGGTGGAAACGCACGCATCGGGAGGTGGGGACGCACGCATCGGGAGGTGGGGACGCGTGTATCGGGAGGTGGGGACGCGTGCATCGGGAGGTGGGGACGCGTGTATCGGGAGGTGGGGACGCGTGTATCGGGAGGTGGGGACGGACGCATCGGGAGGTGGGGACGCACGCATCGGGAGGTGGGGACGCGTGTATCGGGAGGTGGGGACGCGTGTATCGGGAGGTGGGGACGCGTGTATCGGGAGGTGGGGACGCGCGCATCGGTAGGTGGGGACGCGTGTATCCGGAGGTGGGGACGCACGCATCGGGAGGTAGGGACGCGTGTATCGGGATCACTGATCTCTATACTAACTGGATAGGAGATCGCGACGATTGGCTGAAGCTCGTTGTTCGCCATCTTTGTTCCCCCAAGAAAGAATGCGCATACATGACAGCCGGACAGGTTTACTGCTACCTGACCGACGACAACGCCGAATGCTGCCGAACCAGTTATTGTTATTGTCTGTATGCTAACATGACATTTGACTCTTGACCTTTTGGGGGAACCAACATGGCGGCCGGTTACTTCAACGTATAGGCCAATGAGTGCCCATCTCCTATCCAGTTAGTATAGAGATCAGTGATCGGGAGGTGGGGACGGACGTTGTTTTACAAACAACAAAAGGTTAATGGATTTGTTTGACATACAAGAACATTAGGGAAAGGAAACAACATTAACGTTTTATTTTGTTTTAGTTACAATTAAAAATATATATATATAAAATAATTCTTGTTTGTGTTTATGTCGGGGAAACGGTAAACAAAAACAATCGGTACATTTTAATTATTTTTATTATGCAATTAAAAACGGGTGAAACGAAAAACTGTATATTTTTCTCTTTTCCTTTTTGTATGGCAAACACGATAGATGAAAAGTGCACATTTCTATAAAAAACCAATCACAGAAAAAAAAGGTAATAACACATAGAAAACTCCCCTACAGATGGATTTGACCTTCTCTGGATGTTACCCCGAAGAAGAAGAAGAAGAAGAAGAAGAAGAAGAAGAAGAAGAAGAAGAAGAAGAAGAAGAAGAAGAAGAAGAAGAAGAAGAAGAAGAAGAAGAAGAAGAAGAAGAAGAAGAAGAAGAAGAAGAAGAAATATAGAGTTAAAACCAGAGGTATTACTTTGCTATAAGTTTTAACATTGGTAAATTAACGTGGCTCTAAGTATGGGGGGGGGTAGTATTTCACTTTTTTTGACTTTTTTATATTCTGCCCCCCTCAAAACATGTACAGGCCTATTAGAAACAAGAATAAATCATTAAAATAAAAATTTGATATTTCTAACCCCCCTGTACATGCCCCCTGAAAGTTTTGCTTGAAGGGCGCCCTCTGTTGTCAGTTTAACGTAAAGGTTCCCCGACTCCATATGCACTGTAGAGACATACATAATGGTGGTTACCAGACTGTGTATGTGATTATGTACCACACATTATAATCTATGGTTACTAATCAGCTGTTCGTTGTTTGTTGACATGGTTGATGGGTTTTTTAACTCAATTAAGACAATTATATATTTAGGTTAGTAAATGTATATACATCATATCATCTAAAAGGATTGTTTGCTGGCAAAGTTGGGCAGTGACAGAAGTTATTATCTGTGACCTTAGTTGGGTAAGTTTGTTTTTAATAATAATATTATTCACCATGCACCCACAAGTATTACTGCAAGAAATTTCCATGGGAGTTAACTTGGGAACATTGTATTTGACATGCCTGGGACTTGCTATCATCTTAACCCTGCGCGGCTCCGGCACTAAATTCATGCTCGGTTGCACCGTGGTACTGTTTGAAAAAGTACCTGGGGATTTGGGCGTAATAATCATGTGGGGTGAGCACAATCCTTTATCAAAAGTGTTAATTATAAGAATATAAGAAGTCTGGGCCCAACCCAACAGATTTTAGCCCAATTTTTTTTTTTTTTTTATATAAATATAATGAATTACTGACAAAAGTCTGATTTTTTTTCTAAATCAATTTTTTCCGACTTTATTGTGATGCTTATCTGACTGGAACAATTACAGGCAATAGTGATCAATTATTATTTGCAAATAATTATTCCCAATCCCCACCCTACAACCCCCACCCCCCCTCCACCAGTCAACAATAACTATCCAAGTCTTGAGCTATTTTTTTAGATCAAAGGTCCCTATGAAGCGCAAAACCAAAATCCATGTGCGGTTGCACCATGGTACTGTTTGAAACAGTACATGGGGTTTGGGCATTCATGCAACAGCCGCCGGCTAAAGTAAATACAACCCTAACCAAAGTCTGGCCCAAGCTTGATAATCTGAGCTTATTGTGTACACCAAAGTACCGAAAACATGCCTTGAAGGTTTATTTCCATTGAGCAAGTGACAGGATGATTGATTGCCTGATAAGCACTTAGTGTAGAAAACATATGGCAGTAACATGATAGTCTGGGCTGTCTGGGTTGTGCCTCGAAAATCTGTGTGATGTTGACCACTGAGGTTAACGGGGCTCTCACTATAGTTCTAGCTATGTCTGAATAGGGAACTTACGGAGAATGAAAAAAATTGGCCCAGGCAATTAAGAGAAACCCGTTAATTACAAAAAAGCGACTGTTGTAAACAGTACATGCGCTGCGCTCAGGGTTAAATATGAAATATTAACCCATTGGTTACTGTCATAGAAATAGTATAGTTTGTACAATCACGATGATATAATAGTAATATAGGTTTTCCCGGTTATTTTAACACTTATTTCACATGAATTCCCTATATCGATATTTTAATTTCGTCCCCCAAAATCGTCGAGCTCAATTCTCAATTTGAATTTCAAAAAGTCACCACAGAATTTCATTTAAGGTGCAGTGTAATTCGAATTTTTAGCATTCTGATTCGTCCGAAATTCGTGAAATTCGTCTTGTGTGGCATTCGGCGTTGAATTGACAAAGCAAATTCGTTTTTTGTCATTAATTTAAATGCTGTTATCATCACATTTCGTTTCTTGTGATCTGAAATGTTACGATTAGAAAATGTGCACAATCTTTTGACGACTTGAAGAGTTTCGCGCATTTGTGAAAATTATAATGTATACACCTCTGTTCTTATATGTTAACAAAATGTGTTGGGTGTAAGTTAGGAATTTTATTTGCTGTGTTTCACAATTGACATTAAAATCGGAAATATAGCCATTTCACAATATGATCTTTATTCATGACATGTACACTAGGGCATTTTAAGATTAAACACTTTCGTAATGTTCTTCTGTGGTTTTATTTACAAACAAAGGGACGCAGAAAAAATGTAAAAGTCTTTATTGTTCATGATTTTGTGCATGTGTATCAAGAAACTGAACGTGGCGTCAAACGTTTGCTTCATACTGTCATTTTCAGCCTTCAATCTCCTCTCTGGCCATGCATCTGGGTAGGTAGGTCTGTGAATGGTTGTACCATCTCTGACACTTGTCGGCTGTTATCTCATCCACATTATGTTCAGCTGCTTCCACTAGTAGGCGTGCCCTCCAACCCTGCATGGTCAAGCCTTCTCTTGCAGCAGCCTGGTGGTCAGATACCCTTGCTTGCCATTCAGGAAGTCCTAGGAGTCTTTACACCAGCTTTAAAGCAGGAGTGTGCATTTTCGACAGGGTTCAGAAATGGGAGTATGGAGGAGCCGCTTCAATTCAATGTTCTCATTCCCTGGTGGTAGTTCAGCACGAACATGTGGTCTTGCGTTGTCGAAGATGAAGTACAGGTGCTCTTCGTGAGGAAACATTTCCTGGCAGGCTTCAGCTGTTTCTTGCAGAAAGTTTTCAAATGACGCACGTGTTGTGGTATGCAGGTATATGGCATGATGAACAAGTCCAAGCTCATGAGATGTGGAAATGCTACATTACAGTTGTTTCCACGCTGGTTGTTCACAACTCTGCGAACGGGTTGCCCTCTAACTGCTCTCCCGTATGAACGCCGCGTCCAAATGTTATATCCGCATTCATCGATAAAGATGCAGTGACCAACGACGCCGTGTCTTAAGAACCAGTTGGCATATTCTTGCCGTTGTCGGAGGACTCTGTCAGCATTGCGGGCTTGAGGTACATCCTGAGCAAGCTTGAGTGTGATCAGCATGCCGTCTATACTCCGAGCAAGTGTGCTTACAGCAATATGTGGCTTGTCAGGGAGCTGCTGTTGTAGTCTTTCATTTAGTTGCTTTAATGTTAATAAGGGTTTTCATCCAGGAAGTGTCGAAGACAATCCTTCATTTCTTGATCCGTTTTTAAACGTCTTCTCCCTCCTCTTGGTAGAGCATCTCTTCTGTTCTCACGAAGATAAGTTAAGACGATGCTGCGAGCAGTTTGTCGCTTCACACCAAGAGTGTCGGCAACCACCAGATAATCGAGTTGTTCTCCTTCGAAGGCATCTATGAGACGATTTCTGTCCGCGTTTGAAACTTTATTGTATCGGCCTCTTTGAACTCCTGCATTGGCAGCCATCTTTTCTGTGATCGAGTCTCAACAACGAGTGACAAGAAAACTCTGAAATAACCCGACATTTATAGACCTGTATGGGCTAAAAAATGCAAAACATGCACCATCTGAATTTAAATGACCAAAACGTTAAAGCGAATGACAACAAACGAAATTGCTTTTTCAATTCATTGCCGATTGCCACACGAGACGAATTTGACTAATTTCGGATGAATCAGAATGCTAAAAATTCCAATTATGCTGCACCTTAAATGAAATCCATTGGTGACATTTTGAAATTCAAATTGAGAATTGAGCTCGACGATGTTCGGGGACGAAATTAAAACATCGATATAGGGAATTCATGTGACATAAGTGTTAAAATAACTGGGAAAACCTATAGTAAGTGAAAGAGAATACAAAGTTGGTAGGCCTAGTTCCCAAATAAATTGAAGGTTTACAACTGTGTAACCCCTGAACCTTTGCAGTTGAATCCTAGCTTAAAATAAAATAGTGGGATATGGGATTTATTATTTGAATGTTTTTAAGGGATGGTGTGTGGCTGATATTTAAGCACATTTAAAAAAAAAAAATTACAATATTATCTTTCACTTTCTATAAATAAATTGTGTAATAATACATTTGACTTGTTATTTCACACATAATTAATTATAAATGTATTTAATTTTTTTAAGGTAATAGCTACAGCTACATCTAGTGATCAGGACTCCTCAACTGAGCTACTTAAGCCCCTCCTGCACCAGCATTCCACATTCTCCTTGAAGATGCTCAAAGCATACAGATTGAAATGTTGAGTTAACCAAAGGTTCTTCTCGGAACCCTTACTACTCAAAAGAGATTATTTCAATATGTCATCAGTCATCACAAATCTTACTATATCTAAAGATGATGCTTCACATCTACATACTAGCAGAACTTGTTCAAGAGCATTAGATCTACTGTATCATTTACAGAAATACATTTTGGCATTATACAATCCAAAATCCCTGCTAAGCCATGAAATATGTTGTTAATGTTAGTTAGATGTATAAATATATTTTTGTACTATTTTATAAATAGAGAATTGGCTGTTGCAAACTGCTTACCAACCTAAAGGACCCGTATTATATAAATGCAAAATAGTAGTTACTGGCCTTACATCTCAAACCTAGCGGGTTCTTTCTCTGAGAAAGAACTTGCTAGGTTCAAAACATAACTGAGGCCAATAACTACTTTTTTACATTCATACTATTTTATTAATTAATTCTTTTCTAGAAGAATGTTAAAAGCAAATATAAATTTTATATTATTCCAGGATAAAATAAGTTTGATACAATAATGAAATAAAATCTTCAGTTGCAATCCATATAAACCCACGGGAACACTGTGTTTTATTCATATAAATGTTACTTTTTAATCAGATTTTTTGTTTCATAAGGCAATTGAAAGGTTGTCATGGAATAGTATGCTAAAATTTCAACAGGTAAACATGAGAAAGTACTTTAAATTAATTGCTGAAGTGATGTTCTCTTCATTGCTTCCCTATCACTGTGTTTCAAACAAAATAGACGGGTGCCCCAACGACGGTATACAGGTAATCTGCACAAGAAGTCAGGATGCCATGCCGTTTGACAAAAACAAATCTTCAGGGGGCATGTACAGGGGGGTTAACGCTCTCAAATGATTTTTTGAGTATTTTTTCCTTGTTTCTTATAGGTTGGTACATATTTTGAGGCAGGCATCGAAAAAAAATTGGGTTAATACCCCCCCCCCCCCCCTACTCTAAGCTTACTTATACCTCCCGTAATTATTATTATGCGCGTCACCAGGATTTTTAGGGGGGTTGTTTAAAAAAATGATTGTAAAATGTTCAATGTTTGTCACGCTAAAGGGGTGATATGAATCAATGGGCATAAGAAGATTTCTTTGAAAAGGGTGTCGATAATAGGGGAATTACTGTCTCCTGTATAAATAGAGGGACATGCCCTCCCCGGGATCGCCGCCCATGACTGCATGCATTCAAAAACAAAATAATGGCTCGACCTCACCTTTACCACCACATGGTTTTTATGTAATTCAATAATCATGAACAATTTGTGTTATGATTTATATTTTAACTATCCAATAACCTCACGTGCAAATTGTAAAAACATTTACCTGCATTTTCCTTTTAGTAATAGATGTATACTTTCTAGAATTTTAGTTGTACCATGGTTGTACTAAACAATTGCGTTTTGAGGGAGATCTTTCTTTGATAAATTAATTTGTTTGCTTTTAGGAACATAACTGTAATTCCTACTGTTTCGTTGGATATGTGTTGTGATTGTAAACCATCTGTTCTTGTAATGTCAGATATCGTTTAAACAAGATAAAAAGTCGTTTAAGCGAGATAATAAGTTGAAAGTATATACTTAAAATTGTAAAAATATAGTAAAAAAAACTCATAATATACGGTAGACTTTGCGTTGATGCATACTTAGCGTGGCACAAACGGGATTTCAATGTTACATTTTTGTTTCAGTATTTATTATATATTTTAATTAGGGGTACGGGGAGGTTGTATTGGGAGTTAGGCTAGAATGGTCTCCTTCAGGGTGATATACAGGCTGAAGCTGTGTTGCCTATAATTATGCTTATAGTAATTTGCATATTCATTAGCAAATCTGTGACGTAACAGCTTATTTAAAAAATAAGTATTTTTTGTTTTGGTGTTGTCTAGTCTCTAGTCAAGTAGTGACTGCGGTTCACAGGGCACCCAAAATTAACCAATGTACCAACATCTTTTGACATCACGCCCTTTCATCTGCTACAAACAATTCAGTACCCATAGGCGGATCCAGGGGGGGGGTCTAAGGGGGCTGTAGCCCCCCCCCCCCTAAAATCGTAAAAAAATATTTTTTTTTAAAGGCAGAGAAAAAGAGAGAGAGAGGGAGGGGAGGGGAGAACGCACGCACTCCCATTCCCACAGTGTGCTTTGTTTTTCTCTCCCTTTGATTATTTCATTGTAATTTTTGTAGTACTGAAAAGTAATTGTTTTTGATTCTCAGCCCCCGCTAAAAAATGTTCTGGATCCGCCCATGATTGGAATATGAAATTTGTCATCATTACCTTTCTCTTCGCAACCGTTAAAGATCACTAGGTAGCTTGTATCTGGGTTTGGACCAACAATATACACTCTGAGACTTGTTACAAATGGTAGGCTAGGCGGTAGAGGAATTTTGTTTCCTGTGTTACCGACAAAGATGCCTGAGTTTGTTTCATCTACTAGTGAGATGTATGGAAGACGGTCACTTGGCTGAAATTCAAAGGCGATGCGTACTTCCTCAACCTCTCCTTCTTCATTTTTGACAATCACAGATGTCACAATTGACTCCTTGGGTTGAATGTAACCGTGATATGCGACCCATCATATGGCGAGTCTTCTTTTTCAGGCGGACTGTCTGGGTTCCACCATTCATCAGGTGAGATTGGCGAGCCGTTGTCAGAATCTTCTCTTGTGACCGTCACTGGTTCATAATTGTCAAGATCCTTGGCGCATTCTTCAGGTGTGGTGGAAGGGTGTGTGTGTTAGGTGCTAAAGATATTGTTACACACACAAACCGTATTGGAGATAATCCGTGCGTGACCGCGTGTTCACCCCAAAAGGGGGCGGGATTATGTTTACAGGTTATGAATAGAACGTTCTGGAAGTTTCTTTTGGAAAATAAAATGATGTAATTTTCAGAAATTTCTACAAGTAAAGTGAAGAAGAAGCCTTTAGTATTTTCTAGAAGGGATTAAAAACTATAAATACGGGCTGGTAGAGGATTTTAGGCAGGACTTGAGAAAACCAAGACTTCGGTAAACAAGACCAGACTTCAGTGTATACCAGCTAGGACCTGTGATGTCGCTTACGACTCGTCTGTGGAGTGTTTTGAGAAAGTTCGTCTTGACCGAGTGAAGTGTCTGAGAGCTGAATTTAATTCCGGAAGAGACATTTTGTGAACTAAATCTACAGTTCAGTATTTTTGGGATTTCTTCTTTCCCATATTTTGTCACGGTAGTCGACTTGCGTCCCCGTGGTTTCGTCTATTTCCGGCCGTTTGTTGGAGGTGAATTCGCCCCACGTCCAGCTCTATTTACACCGTGTCAGAGAACTGTTTTTGTGTCATTTTCGCTGGAGCCTGCTCAGCCCTCGCCCGTAAGATCTTCTTATTTAGTATAAGATCTTTTCTTAATGTACATTTGTTTACCCTAATCATTGTACGCTTGTTAAACCCATCGATATTTGAAGCAGTTTATATTTTCATTATTAACAACCCTCAGAAACACCAATTAAATTTTTTTTACACGTATGCACGAAGGGGCGCACGCGGAAGGCGTTTCATGTTGGGGCGTAAATAACTGTGTTTGGGGGCACGAATCTTTTTCTAATGGTCTGAACAGATGAATAGAAGTTCCCTGGACACACACACCAAAGATTTTAACATTCTGGCAATTTACACATTGGTTCACCACAGATTTGCCAAAAATAGTACATGTCGAAATCCGCGCCCCCCAGCCCTATGCGAACTGCCATCCCCAAACCACTCAGCAGGTGTCTATTTACTGTTTGATTAGGCCACACAGCTGTTTACAACACTACAAGGGTAAACCACAACTATTATACCCCCCACCACCCCAAGCCAACACATCCACTACAATCCATACACCAAACAGCCATAGACAGACAGGTTTTCTTTTGAAGTACAGCCATAGCAACCATGTAAACATTGAAATCAGTATTGCGCTGCAATACAAGCACTGACACATAACAGCCACAGGGTGAAAAAAAAAAAAAAACCAGGCCACCTATAATTACTCCGAGGGCATTTCTGGGTCAGGATTGCCTACAAACAGCTGTTGTTTGCATTTTATTTTTATTTTTTATTTTTATTTTTTTCTTTGTTCTGTTTGTTGTATTTGTAAGATTGTAGGGTATTGCAGTAGTATAAGATTGTATTTTACTTTAAGTCGGTAGCGTAAGTTTTGTAAAGCGCTTTGGCCATTTTTTTTATAAGGCGCTATATAAATGCCTTTTATTATTATTATTATTATTATTATTATTAGAGGTAGCGAGTGGGCTATAAACAATGGGATTACGTTTCTGCGTGCAAATCAATGGCTGTTGGCAGAGACCATTATTTGTAAGGGTTGGCCTACCCGGTGAATGAACTCTAGGGTAAGAACTGTTCAGCCACTCTTTTTAGCAAGGGTCAGTGATAGTTCAAAAAAAAATTCAGCGCAATTGACTGAAAGATGTTGTTGTAATTTAAAAAAATAGTAATTACGTACTCACGCGTACTCCCCTTCGTTTTACCGAGTGTGACCTTGTTTGATTTCTTTGTTGCATCTGAGAAAATTCAGGCTTTTTGAGTAATTTGCATTCACGGATAGTTTGAAGATTTTCGGATCGTAACAATATCAAAATTAATATTGTTACGAATCTTACCCTTTGATTTTGATAAATATTAGTACCCTCTATTTCACTTCTTCCACTTCCAATATTTTGCTTACGATGCAATTTCAAGCAGTCTAAGTCCCAGGGTTGTTTCCCCGGACCCTCGATTGTCCGCTATGAATATGCAATCCATACAAGGACGCTACTTTTGCTCATGCATATCCAGCGCTAACGCAATGCATAATGCAACACCAGCGAGAGCCCTGTGTGCGTGCTACACCCTCTCGCCACGTGGCTTGGAGCCGTCCTTTGGACTTAGTCTATTTTCCGAATACTTTCCTCGGAGTCCACCCCTTCACACCGAACACGGTTCGTGGGTGAACCACGGCCAAACAGTCACCGTGACTGACCCGCTCAGTCATTAGCCGTGGCCCGCGTGTAGTGCTCCCTAACCCAAGCACAGCCGCTGTTCCCCTCATGCACTAATAGCTTAGCATCCAAGCAAATAGCTTAGCACCCCAGTAAGCAGTAGCGTAGCCAGCGGGGGGGGGGGCAGGGGGGCAGACTGCCCCCCCCCCCGGAAAAAAATAGAAGTAAAATCGGGACGGTAAAAATAAAGAAAAGAGAAAAGGAAAGGAAGAGAGAAAAGGAGGGAAAATTGAGGGAGGGACTCCGAGGGAGAAAAAACGAAAGAGGTAAAGAAAGAAATTAGAAGAGTAGGGATTATTGACGAAATGAGGGAGGACGGAGGAGGGAGGGAGGGGGAGGAGAGAAGGAAATGTGGGCCTTGGTAATGGAAGAAAGGATGGATAGGACCGTTGGGACGAGTACCAAGGCAGCCTAACTTAAGGCAGGCAAGGTTAGGGCGGGTGGAAACGGCGGTAGGGCAGGGGTAAAGGAAGGAAGGGAGCCGATGGAGCCGGAGAGGGTAAGGGACCGGAAAGGGCGGGAAGGACGGACCTGAGACGAAGGATGGACCTGAGACGAAGGATGCAGAGGCAGGCAGATTTAGGGAGGGAGGAAAGGATGATTTAGGGAATGGTAAAGGGAGTGAATAATTGATAAAGGGAGACGGGAGAGGGAGGATTGAGGAAGGGAAGTTAGATCTGAAGTTTTTATACCCGGTTATTGTCCCGGAAATCACTTTATCAAATACTGTAAAACAAGTTAATTTCGCTAGCAATTTAATTTCGCTAGGAGGCCCAATTCGCTAAATTAAATTGCTGCCAAATATAATATTTTTTATGGTTTTATATAGCAAGAGGATGTAAATTAGTGAAATTAGTGAAACAGTTCAGACAGTATAGATCCAAGGAAAGAACAATAAATTACAGATGATCATGTTTGTACAATATATCGATTGTTTTGATTCAATATTATTCAGTATTTCGCAATTAAATTTAAACCATGAAATCGGGACGATCATCTTAATTTTGCCGCCCCCCCCCCTCCCGGACCGACAGGGCTGGCTACGCGCCTGCCAGTAAGCATTTTCCCCTTGAACACGCCCTCCTTTCTAAGTTGTTGATCACTTCACTTTCGTCAAATACCTTTCCTTATATGGAACAAGGACCTGTTGTATGTCATGATTTTGCACACGTTTCTACCCTTAGACGCGGAAGCCAAGCTTCTCATTGGCTAAGACGCTAAAGTAGTCTTATGTTTTATTCATTCCTAGGCCCCAGATTTCTATATAATCCCCAAGATTTCCTGATCTCAGCGGTAGTGCGATTCCGAATGATATCTGTGCGACTCGATCCATGACAGTGCGATATACCGAACTATTACGGTCCAGAGCCTCGTTCGTTGAACCAATGGTGCAGGGCGTCGATATGGCCATTGGTTCGCCTACATGTACAATGTAGCTATGCGGTCTGATACACACTCTGGCCCCGTCCAGACACCCAGTGTAGTCAAGCCCCGGTGGTCCCCGTCGTAAAGACCGACCAGCCGCCCGTCTCTCGGTATAGCAGTGCTCGTACCGTATGCCGAGTGACAAGCCGCATGAACGAACGATGGTCCCCACTGACTGTACCCAATAGTTGGTATTCGTACACCCTATTCGGAACTTAGCACAAGTAATACGAGTTTAACTATTGACATGTACATATACGCTACCACTCCTGTCATACATGTTACTACTACTAGTGCCATTGTTAAATAGTGATGTTAATAATAAACCAACCCCATTGATTGAGATTGTCACAATAAAGTTTGTGTCCGACTATTATTTGTTGACCCACGAAAGTGGGGAATGCAACAATATTTAAAAAAATTACATAATTTTTGTCTTGCAGATTTATGCTAACATTTTAAATGAAATTTTATAACATCTCAACAGAGCTAATTGTAACCTTAAGTGTATTATACCTTGTGTTGTCTGAACAGTGGTTATCTCCGTTGTGGTTGCCTCAGGAGTAGTGGTTACAACTGTTGTGATAACTTCCTCAGTTGTCGTTGGCTGGCCAGTGGTTGTTGGTGCTTCGGTAGTCGTTGGCTGGCCAGTGGTTGTTGGTGCTTCGGTAGTCGTTGGCTGGCCAGTGGTTGTTGGTGCTTCGGTAGTCGTTGGCTGTCCAGTGGTTGTTGGTGCTTCAGTAGTCGTTGGCTGGCCAGTGGTTGTTGGTGCCTCTGTAGTCGTTGGCTGACCAGTGGTTGTTGGTGCTTCGGTAGTAGTTGGCTGGCCAGTGGTTGTTTGTGCCTCTGTAGTTGTTGGCTGACCAGTGGTTGTCGGTGCTTCGGTAGTCGTTGGCTGGCCAGTGGTTGTAGGTGCTTCGGTAGTCGTTGGCTGTCCAGTGGTTGTTGGTGCTTCAGTAGTCGTTGGCTGGCCAGTGGTTGTTGGTGCCTCTGTAGTCGTTGGCTGACCAGTGGTTGTTGGTGCTACAGTTGTCGTTGGCTGGCCAGTGGTTGTTGGTGCCTCTGTAGTCGTTGGCTGACCAGTGGTTGTTGGTGCTTCAGTAGTCGTTGGCTGGCCAGTGGTTGTTGGTGCCTCTGTAGTCGTTGGCTGACCAGTGGTTGTTGGTGCTTCGGTAGTAGTTGGCTGGCCAGTGGTTGTTTGTGCCTCTGTAGTTGTTGGCTGACCAGTGGTTGTCGGTGCTTCGGTAGTCGTTGGCTGGCCAGTGGTTGTAGGTGCCTTGGTGGTTATCACACGAGTAGTTGTTTCTTCAGTGGTTGTTGGGGCTTCTGTGAAATATAAGGCATTTATGAGATAGATCGCGATGGATACAGAAATAACGAGGATTGAGGAAAGGATAAGCTGCTAAGCGCATGAGAAAATTGCCTGAATTGTAAAGTAGAAAAGTATACAGAAAAGTAGAAAGTGTAGAACGACAAATGTTTAAATCTACCTGTAGTAGTTGCTTCTGAAGTGGTTCTCACAGTAGTTGTCTCCTCAGTAGTCGTTGCCTCTGGAGTGGTGGTGTACACCACAGTTGAAGTAACCTCCTCAGTGGTAGTAGGTTCTGCTGTGGTTGTCGGCACCCTGGTTGTTTCACGTGTGGTGACGACGGATGTAGTCATCACAGTTGTACTTGTAGAAACTGGAACTAAACATTTCAGAAAATTAAATAATTAACCATGAATAAAATGTTTACATATTATGTTCATAAAACAGTCATTGAAACTTCATTTCACCTATAACAAAATTATTAGCAAATCTAGTGCATTTAAAAAATGCTTTTTGATCACGGTAGAAATGTTGATATCATATTGGCATTGGCGGATCCAGGGGGGCTAAGGGGGCTGTAGCCCCCCTAAAATCGTTTTTAAAAAAAAATTAAAGGCAGAGAAAAAGAGAGAGAGGGGGGAGGGGAGGGGAGAACGCACGCACTCCCATTCCCACAGTGTGCTTTGTTTTTCTCTCCCTTTGATTATTTCATTGTAATTTTTGTAGTACTGAAAAATAATTGTTTTTGATTCTCAGCCCCCCCCTAAAAATGTTCTGGATCCGTATTTTCCCTTTAAAATCGTTCGATCACGTAATACCATAAGTTTATTATCTATGCAGGTAATACACTTCTGGTAATGGACATATACCTACGCGAAACTGTTTTACAGCGAAGTTATGCTTTTCTTGTTTCTTGTCCAAAATAAATGAAATAGACACGATTCTAAAATGTCCTTTTGCAGGTAGGACAGATTTAAGTCGCTTCAAGACACTATTGATAATTTCAATAGTAACTAGAAATTCAGAGTTTGTGCACAAACTCAAGGTGTTCGGAAGTGACGGTAATTGATGTCCTCATCAATTGGGATCATTGTTAAAATGTGACTTAAGATTGTTTTCAAAAGTAAGTTGCCTTACTCATTTCAAAGAAATAGCTTTTCGGTATTGGCTTTTTCAACAGCCCTTTCCATTCGTACAAAAATGACACTGCAGTATTAAGTTAATACGATCTATGGTTTTAGAAATATTGTAGCGCATCCGTTATTGGCTTAACCCTTTGAGTCCCAGTGTCTTTGTACACAATTACCCTCATTATCCCACATACTTTCTTTAAAACAAAACAATTTGTATGTTTATGTTTGAAAAATCATTAAAAAAATGCCCTTCTTTATTTTCCAACAATATATTAACTGTAACACATTGTTTACCAAATGATTGTCAATAATTTCCTGACCATTTTTTTGACCTCAGTGACCTTGATGACCTCTGACTTCCTGTTAAACCGGAAGTTGTACAATATAATAAGTTTCTGTCTATTTTATTGTTGTTTTTTTTATTCTGGGATGATCTAAAAAGGAATATATACATATACATTAAAAAAATAATAAATGGCTTGACTGGAAAATGAAGATCACAAAATGCCTCAATGTACATAACTAGAATGATTATAAGCATTAGCCTTCATAAACATGAACAACAAACTTTACATCTATGGCGGCCGCCATATTGAAAGTTTGTTTACTTTTGCTTTGATTACAACTGTACTTTTATCTGCACGTCTTCGTGATTTTTTTTGATAAGATTCCTCCCAAATGTTTATTTGTTTTTAATTTTTATAATTTCCAAAGGTAACTGCACTCAAATGTAAACCTTATAGTGCCAAAGACTATGTACAAGTAGGACGAGAGGATGTAAATCATTGGGAATAAGTGCATTCTTTACACAAATGTAAACGTTAACGTTACGTTACAATACATGCATCATCAGTACAGACATGAAAAATCGTAAAATATCACGATAAAAACACCCAAAAAATTATAATTTCTTCAAATCAATAATTTATCTACACTCCTGAGTAATCAATTTTATCTTTGCGAAACCTACATGTGTCAGAAAAGGACAACACCGAAGAGGAAAACGTCAAATTCTGGAAGGAAATCTCAGCGCGCGTAGGGCATTCCGTCATTCGGCTGACGAGGCATCCATCTTGCACACAAAACCGCCTGAAAGTCCCGGATGCTAGCGGCAAACAATCTCAACAAATATATCAAAAGAGGGCGCAAATCATCAGGTCCATACAGCTGTATTGTTTAGTTCATAGCGCTTATGGTACCAGCGCAGTGGACGCAAAAGTACAGCGACCGCGCAACCCGGGATATCCCGGGAGCGAGACCCTGAGGAAGTGTAACGTGACCCGGGATATCCCGGGTGCGGGACTGAAAGGGTTAAACGCCCACCACACATCTATAAAATATATTTTATCCTGCAAGAGCTGTAGCCTGTGACACCGCAAACGTCCCCGTGAAGACCGCCAGCTGTTTTCCAGTAGATAACCATCTCAGTCTCTGCGGTTTGTAAACAATGGGCCACAGAACCACGAGTGTCTGGTGTGTGTTAAGTCAATGGGATTTTGGCCCAGAAAAGGAATTTTGAAGAAAAAAAACAAATCAAAACTTTGACCTTCCGGTACGACCGGAAGCAAATGTCAGACGATTTTGACGTTAACTTTTCAAATGTTGCCTAAGCCTTGATCTATCAGATCCCAGATTATGAACATCATAGCTTTAGTATATTTTGATATACAGTCGATAGCATATGGTCATTTTTAAAACTTAAATGGCTTGTAATTTGATACCTGATGACGTGATCATGACGTAACTAGATTCATCTACATGATAAGGTCTTTATATGTGTGAAGTTTCAAGGTTGTGTGAAATTGTTAACTTGCACTTTCGATGTAGAGAAGAGTTAAGGAGAAGAAGAAGGAGAAGTAAAAAACAAAACAAACAAAAAACGGAACAATTACAATAGTTGTTCGGCTGAAAAGCCGAACACCTAATAAATGATTGCAAAATGTACATGATGCGTATTTATTGTAATGTTATGCTATCATACATCTGTGTCAGAAGTGCTATCAATAGCAACATTTGGCAAATTATTTTAACTGAATTAAAATCTAATGATAAATTATTTTTGATGGAATTGTGCATTTTCTCAGAAGTGTATTTTTTCTTTAAAACTGCATTCTTTGAACTGTCCTTATAAGTATCATTACTCATAGTGACTTTCAGTGAAAATTTATGTTAAAAGGCGATTACTTACCATGTCCTTTGCCCTTTCGACAAGTTGATCTATAGTTGGCGAAAGCCTTCCACATAAGCGTGGCGCGGTCATCACCGGGTTCGGCCTGGGTCATAGCCCCACACATGCCCCCCTTTACAAAGATCACAAGGGACATGGTGATTGCCAAGGTAAATGGCAAAATCAGGACTAAAATAAAACTAGAATATCCCATTGTAAACTTCAGAGAGTGCGAGATGTTGACTGAATTTAGAATCACACATCCACTCCTAAATACAGCTGGCTTCCAAAGTGACGCCGCACCGTATCACAACTGCTCACTTCTTTCTGTTTCCGTGTTGCCTGCTGTAACCATGGTAACTATGACTAAGTTAAGTATTAACTATTAACTTACCTTAAATTGAGCTTTTTGTGAACCCGTCAGATGATTAATTGAGACGAGCGTATTGGTTTTCATTACTCAATGAATGAAATTATAGGACTACATTAAAGGTCCTGTGAAGAGTGTATTTACCAAACTTTATTTCTTGGTGCTGATGTATTGATTGGTATGAATGATTCGAGTGGATTATTAATTGTTTATCTACTAATAAAAAAATTGACCCCACGAATTTTCGAAGTTTTAACGAAACGTTCGTGACGTACACAAAGGCAGAGAATTTCTATGTACCGTGAAACGCAGCGCAAGCCCCCATCATGCGGTCGGAAAACACACCGAAGGCAATGCTAACATTACGGTGTTATTTTATGAAATAACAGAAACAGTTGAGTCAAAGTTCTGATAATTTAAACAACTCAAAATAAGCGCATAATGAGAATGGTTTAATGTTTTTATGTTTGTCTTGCCAGGATATAAAATCAGACACGATGTTTTTATTAATGCGGAAAATCACGGCATGTTTTCATGCCGTGAACACTGAAACGGTGAGCATGGTGTGAACATGTCGTTTTGCACGGAAGTGGACTGGGTTATGCATGGGAGTATTATTAAATGGCCACTTACCCTGAGTCTTTCTCGCTTTAAAAACGGAAATCGGTGTAGACTAACACCGTCTTTGGTGGTGTTGCTGCAACCTGCAGCGACACACCTCGATGGCATTATCGAAAATAATAAGCTTCAAACCTGACAGAAAACTTGAGGAAACTTTTTCTCTAGCAACCCTCTGCATGCAGTGGTGCGCTGTATACGACACATACTTGGGTAAGTGCTGTGGATCGTGGATCGGGAATTGCCTCAGTGTACGTCACGAATTTTATGTTAATGAGGGGTATGGGCGTGTCGAAGCGCACCCCCTAAATTTAAAAATTAATATTTTTATGGTATAAACGTGAGGAGAAAAAATTACAAATGACAAATATATGTTCCAGTAGGCATACTTTATTGTATACAATGAAAAAACTATTTCACAGGACAGATCTAAGCAAAGACAACTGTGACATTTTCACGTTTAAAACCATTATACACTATTGGCGTTATTCGAAAACTGCTTCTAAAAGTAACCTTACTTTCTTTGAATTACCTTGTGTCGTTTATGGTCATTTATTTGCAACATAGAAAAATATTTGTAAATTGTAATGTTTACTTTTATATCACGAAACCACTTTATTTCGGTTTCCTATCTAAGCCCAGTCTGAAAAACAAAACATTGAATGCTGCAAATGATGAAGCTCCTAGTGTAAGGTGTCCAGAAGTCCCGTATTCTCGCAAAATATCGGTAGTCTCTGAAGTTAACTTATACACACCCTATTCTGCCGAAGTCATATCTCCCCTAAAAGCTTGTCAGTGCCGAACCCTATTGACTAGAACACGTCAGAGTTACTCTTACCTGATTGCCTGATTCTGTAGCATGGTCGAATTCACCCAGATTTGGCAAAAGTTCCCTCACCCACCTGAAAAACTTGGACAGGAGTAAGTCCGGAGCCCAGGGACCCCGAGAATTACGCTCTTTTAATATATATAGATTGTTTCGATACACTTGATGTTTCTTGATACATTGTAGTATACACTTGCCAATTCATATTTTTTGTTAGATTTTTCACAAAGCTATTCACTGGCAATAGATAAACTATTCCACAAACGAGGTCCTTGATGCCTAATAGTTTATTTAAAGTTTGAGGTTCTTGCAGCACTTATATGACAGGTTTGTTGCATTTCTTGTATTATAGTGATGAATATCCATTTCATATTGAGCTAAAGGTAACAGCTTTTTATAAATTTGAAACTTTTATCCTCCTAGATGATATTTATATAAATCAAAATCCGACAGGTAAATTACATTTCAAGAAGAGAGGTGCAGCATGGGTCATACAATTTGAAAGGTTGATAACTGTTAACGATATTGTTTTTGCAATATAAAGAGCTTACTCAAATTGTTTGTGTATGACTCGGTCACCCCAAGCCAGAATGCCATATTGTAGATGGGGGTAGGGTTAACGTATTGTAAATAGCAAGTAAGGCAGTTATGGGGAGTAAGGACTTACGTTTGCAAAGAATACCTAGAGATCGAGGGATTGACATTTGTATTTTCTTACAATTAATATTAGTATCTACAAGGAACTTAGTATATGGTTGACCTCTTTTATTGGAGTTCATATGAGTTTCCAAACAAACTGAGTACAATTTTGAGATAGTAAGATGAACTCCTTTCCTTCTGTTGATCTATGAGGATGATGCTCATTTTTAACTTTGCTATGATAATGTTCATTTGGCAAAACATTAAAGTGTTATGTATCAAACATGATTTCAGGAAAACATCAGAAACGCCATTTACACACTCACACGCTCGACCACGTAAAACTGCCGTCCGTCACGCCCACTGTGTCTTACCAATTAATTTTACAACTGGTAACCAATTATTACACTTGTTTTCATCAAGTATCGTATTCCCTGGCAGATATAGCATTAAGCGATTGTTTTATTTATTTCCATTGGATTACCACCTGAAACTGCACATAGCTCATCGGTCTTATGAACCAGTTACGTATTCATGACTTAACTTGTGGGAGGCCAACCCTTTTTATTGAGAGTAAAGACAAAAACAGGTTTGTGGTAATGTACCGATAACATCACAAATTTACAGACCCATTTTAACTGACAAGTGGGGCCAATTTTATTTTGTGGATGATTGGAAAACTGGTGTACGCTACTGTATGCTATAATCATTTCGTTGAGTTCCATGATCCTCTCGCACTGACGGATCTCGGGGGTAAAATGAAGCGTGTGCCCCCGCTTCTGTGATCACCCCCGCTTCTGTGATCATCATGCATGTACCATACGTTCTAGTGTGCCCCATTTATTTATCCATATGCCTCCCATTTTAATCCTCCATCGATCCGTTTCTACACATATTTTTCACCTCAATCCCTAATTACCACGCCGATCCCTGTGCAGTAAAGTAAATGTGGTACAAATGATTGAATAGCAATTCTATTAAGGGGCCGTTCACAATTATCAACATTTTCACGAGCGTACAAACCGTACGCTGGGGGGGGGGGAGGGGGTTAAGGCGCCGCGTACGCTTTTTCAAAAAGTAAAAATGTCGATCTGTTTTCAAAAAATTGGACTCAAGTTTTGGACTCAAGTTTTGGACTCAAGTTTTTGGACTCAAGTTTTGGACTCAAGTTTTGAAATGCCTACATTTATTGATTCTGTTGTGTGTCTCTGTTTTGCTGCAGACTCTTTAAATTTGACTTTGCCTTCATAAGTTCATAGTGCACGCTTCTGAGACTTGGTTTTCTTCAGCTACCAAATCTCAGGAGTTTGCACAATGGACATGATGGAGGCAAAGTCAAATTACAGCTAAATTCTGTGTGCTGAACCATGCAAGTATTATAATACTTCTTTATCATGTTTATAATACTTCCATGGTTGAACTGACCTCGGTTTAAAATATTTGCTGCAGACTGACTGTATATTATACTTTGCCTGAATACATTACTTTTGAACACAAATCTATTGTTTGAAATCAACATTTTATTTTGTACACTTAAAGGGGGGGGGGGTCTGAAAAAGTGTACTCTTTGTACACTTGTGAAAATGTTGATAATTGTGAACGGCCCCTAATGACAATGACAATGGGGGATTTTTTACATGATGACGTTAACAAATTGCTGCGTAATTTCCAAGGCCTCTTTACACAAGTAATTTATTGTTATACACACAGTCTATAGACTGCATTCATGAGTCTTTTTGACGCTTTGGCTCAGACCAAAAGAATAAAAGGTACAATGGCTTGCCAAAAGGACACCGTAGATCAAGGGGATAAGAGCCACTTAATAATAGTCAGGTCTCTTGTTTGCACTGATGACTAGCGCTATACTTGTGTACTTAGGAACATGACAGAGATGGCTGCATTGTGATAAATGTCACGATGGTAACAAATTCGCCCAATAATGATGGAGCTGATTCTCAGTGGAGGGGGTTACAAATTTCTGCGTGAAAAAAATAAAAATCTGAACATTTTTGATTTTTCTAGAAGTGCCCCCCTTGAAATCTGGATCCGCCCCTGCCCAAGAACCCATTAATTTACTCTGGCTACACAAACTGTGCTCCACACACTGTATTGAGTGTCCCAGTCCCAGAATGTCTGTGAAAAGTAGATTGTGATGGCATTCCTGAAACGGGAAAACATTTCTCCTGTTTGTTCCACTGAACACGATGATCAAATCGTTAAATTATTTGTGAACATGAGGGTGGGGGTTGCAATAAGGCGAGCGCGAAGGTGGCGGCATTTGGTGTCTGCGGCCCGCCCAATGACCCCGGATTTTGTGGGGTTGTTAAAGCCCATACAGTTACGCCAATATAAACACCATTTGATTGCGAGAATGTGTGTGTGTGTGTGTGTGAACGTACACACCATTCGTTGTGGGGTCCAAAACACAATAGAACAATTGGACCCCACAAGGTAACTATAGAAAATCTTGTACCCCACAGGAGAATTATAAGGAAAAGGGATAATAGAACGAACAAAGGAATACCCCACAAATCAATGTGCGTGAGGGTGTGTGTGTGTGTGTGTGGGGGGGGGGTGGGGTTGGAAGCCAATTTGCCGAATGACTTCAGCGGCAGTAAACAAAAATGAACACCTTCAAAATCACTGGACGAGGGAAGGGGTAAGCCATAAATGTTTAATTAAGGAGTAGGGGTGTGTAAAAAAACAACCACGAAAAATCGTCGAACGGCCACGCTACTGTAATGATCCTACTGTCATGTCGTTGAGTTCTATATGCCTACACTGGATTCTCCCACATTGACGAATCTGTGCCCCCTGCTTCTGTGCATGTAGCATACGTTCTCATGTTTGGCCATATGCCTCCCCTTTAAAGCCTCTCTCGATCCATCTGTTTTTTCTGTGTACGTGTAGTGTACGTGAATAATTACCTGTGACACTAATGGAGGCATATGATTGAATAGCAATTACATTCTAAAATACATTGTAATGACAATGAGGGAAATTTTACAGTGATGAAATTAACTGCGTAACTTCCAAAGACGCTCGTTTTTAATAAACAAGTAATTTATTATTACACAAACGGCTTATGCCTTATTTCATGTGTTGGCTCAGACCAAAACGTTAACATTTTCCCTGAAAAGAGTCATTATAATACAACAGCAAATGGTTAAGCCTGCTTGAATGGTGTTTATTTGCCGACTGAGGCTCAATTTTGATCTGGTACTGACCAAAAAACTGACCAAAAAACTGGGCCATGACATTCTACTTCCCCGAGTTCTGTATACTGGATTCTCTCACATTGACATGATCTAAGGGGTTAAAGGTAACGTATTCCCCCGCCCTGCTTCTGTGAATGTACGGTAAAATACGTTCTCATGTGAGCCCCATTTCCCCCATATTCCTACCCTTTTAAACCACCATCGATAAATGGTTTATACATAATGTGAAGCCTACATCATTGGTAATTGAATCGCCAAATTGTCATCTAATTGTTCTTTTTCTTTTCTCCTTGTTTTTCTTTTCTTTTTTCTTAAACGGCGCCTTGATCTGCCACGGACAACGGGACCGCCCTATCCCACCAAAAATTAACACCTTTCTGTCTAGTGCCTTTATAGTACCAAGATGACAAGGTCGTGCTAAGGACCTTAAATTGAAATATTAATTTGTTTACCTTTTGCGGATTGTTGGTGAGTTTTACATGAAACCATGTATTATCATAATGATTATTAAGTCGGTTTTATTGATTTAGCTGATAAAAGGTTTTGCGTGTCAGTATTACATGTGATGTGTGACACGACTGCTGTTTCTATATTTTCTACAATTTTATAAGTTCAGAAATTATTGTTTATTTATAGGCCCTATTGAGAAAAGTATAGGAAATTTGTTTTTTTGTCACGCCCCTTTCATTTTGCTACTAAATAATTATTTTACATGGAAGTTACAAATTTCCAATATTTATTTATCAATATGTCTCCCCTTTTAAGTCTCTCTCGCTCCGTCCCTGTTTTTCTACATATTATATCCTTTACTTCATCTCTAAAAAAGCAAGCAAATCCTTGTGTACATGCAGTATGGAGTGTCGTGGCCGAGCGGTCTAGCTTACCGGACTCAAGTTCTGGTGTTAGCAGCAGAATGTGGGTTCGAATCCCGGCCGTGACACTTGTGTCCTTGAGCAAGACACTTAACCATAATTGCTTCTCTGCACCCAGGGGTTAAATGGGTACCTGTGAGGGCAGAGTTGGTTGATTAGCCCTATATGCGCTGTAATGGCAGCAATTGAGCTGTATACTCCCCAGGGAGCTGACCGATGATGGTTTCAGGAATTATTTATGAGCCTTATGAGCAGGGGTAATGATATAATGCGCCTTGAGCACCACTTAGTTGGTGGATACGTGCGCTATATAAGTCCACACATTGTTATTATTATTATTATTATTAGTAGTAGTAGTAGTAGTAGTAGTAGTAGTAGTAGTAGTAGTAGTAGTAGTAGTATACATGAAGTACGTGTGACACTAATTGATGCGTTGGCTCAGAGAAGCAGTCATTATTATACAAAAGCAAATTACTTTTTGTTCGATATAAATCATCCTTCATTTGATCACTAAATGAAGCAGGTTCGTGAAACTGAAAACTGAAAACACTGTTCAGTGAGGAACAAAGGGGTTAACTAGGAGCGGATCCAGAATTGCTGAGTGTGGGGGAAAATCCAAGAAAAGTCCGACATTTCAGATGTTTCTCTTTTCACAGTACGTTATTTTGCTGAATAGTAAACGATCATTTGTGTGTCCCCTGGCCCCTCACCTTCCGCTAAATACAGCAATATTGTGCGCATTAACTTATTTTTAATTTTCTCCTTATTTTCTTTTTTTTTCCTTAAACGGCGCCTTGATCTGCCACGGACAACGGGACCGTCCCTCCCACTAAAAATGAGCACCTTTGTGTCTAGTGCCTTTACAGTACCAGGATGACAAGGTTGTGCCACATTAATAATGGTCATTTGCAAACAGTTTACATTATAGTTTAAATGACTTTTAGAGTAATATAACATGATGTTGCCTGCCTAAAAGTTGTTCTAAAAAGTTGTTTTAAAATTAATTTTTGTTTTGTGTAAGAAACTCGCCAACTATTGCTTAATGCTTAGTTGTTGCGAGCGAACTAATGATTAGTCTTGGTGCAAGACCGTTATTATGCGGATCCAAGTTACATGATCCCACGCCAGTCGTAAATCACCCACCATAGCTGGCGCTATACAATTTTGACGATCAGAGCCGCTGTGGCGGCAAGGTGGCCCCCGCATTTCTGGTGGACAGGAATGAATGGCGCCCGCAGCGGCGATTGGTTTATCAAATAACAGCGGATCGGCGCGTGTACGTTATAAAATCACGAGTAACGTCTTGCACCAAGACTAACTAATGATCTGAGGGTCGTCTGTATGTCTGGTTACACGTGTACATGTACATGATTGTACAGTATGTGTGCGTGATGTAACTACTACTCGCGCATCGCGTGGGAGAACCTAACCAGTAGAGTAACTAGGGTGCAATTTTCAGGGGTGGTGGCACTAGGGGATGCACCACTTTTTCTAGGAGGGCATGTCAATACTTGAACATTTTGTATCCTGCAGCCTCAAATGGGGGACCTATTTTTTTTTAATTTGAACGGGGGAACCCAGGGGGAAGAGACCTCGGCGGCCGGGGGGAGGGGGGGGGGGTTTCAGAAAGGGAAGAATTAAGCTATGGATAAAGATTTGTCCGGTCGGCCTGTATTGAAAACTTGAAAAGCTATTCCCGAACATAGACATGGTTTCATTCGTATTGTTATCTTCCCAGTATATAATTTAGTAATGTCCCATTGAGCATGCCGTCGACTTGTCACTATTTCACCACCAAGGGCGAAGTGTCCATGGCAATTCCAAGGAATTGTCCAAATTAAAAAACGGATGGGTTTTCAGCTTGCGGTATCCATCACGAGAGGGCGGTATACACTGTATGTCAAATTAATTACTAATACTAGTATCCTTCAGCTGGCCGGCCGCCGCTAGCGCTGCAGCTAGCTAGCTAGCTATAAACGCGCGCGAGGCAAGAAGGCGGTATTATTATATGATCACATGTCAAACAAAATGGCACCGCGGCCTGCTTTGAAAACTTTCAAAATGTCAAAGTTCTCTTCGGTAAAAACTAACGTTATTCATCTGTTGAATGCATCTATAATGTGGGTAAGTTCATACAGAAATAGTTCAGTTTCCATGTGTTTTTGTGATTACACAGAAAGCAAGGCGGCGTCAGTAACTGTCAGCAGAACCGTCAGCAGCACCAGCGCACTAACGCAGTAACGGGAGTTAACATCATGACATAATAGTAGAATGCAGGGCCACACCGAAGGTTACTTCTTATAAATTTTCGTAGCCTAATCCGACTTTAAAAAAAACTGTGGTTCCTAGGTCAAATTCAGAAAAAGGGAAAATTTGGCCCTGCATTCAATACTACTCCAACTAACGTTACCATTAACAGTGGGGGTTAGGCCACGAGAATGAAAATTGAAAGTCATACTCATAGATTTGCGTCCACCGCCCGCATGTCTCGAAAGCTACCGCCTAAATTTTTCATTATTTGCCAAAAAAATCATTATTTGCACAAAAAAGGTATTTCCACCAAACAAATTTAGTTCCAAATCATCCACATCAGTAAAACGAAGTTTTTACCAAATTTCCACTAGTATGTGCGCTATAAATCATTAGTACATGTAGGCCTACATGTTCTCTTATTTTTACCATAGTAGCTCTATGTTTTTACAGTCTTAGTCCCGCGTACGTCGTTCACAAAAAAGGTAGCATCGCGCTAAAACTGTATGGTAAACTCCGATCCGCACCTGCAACTGTACCGCCTTCACATGCACAACATGTTCGCTGTTCAGCCTTTCCATTGTATCTTATGCCTGTGTGTGCGGCCTGCACGTATAATGATGCACGTACGTACACAGATTAGAAGAAACATCTTGTGATTGCGCTGTAGAGTGTAGTGTTATTAATGATCAATGGAAATAATGAATAATGAAAAAAAGCCTCATGTGTTTTCGAAATTTCCCGGACGCAAATCTATGACTTTCATTCTCTTGGCCTTATCTGCCATGGACCTGGCTGGACTTTCGGTATGCCGTATGGGCTAATGCAACAAGCAGCATGACTAACGTTAACATTAGTCATTAGCCAATATATACTAATTTCAGTTTGGAAAGAATGTCGTATCCGACCGCCACTTTTAAGGGCTTTTGGGAAATTTTTTTGCAACCACTAACCAGTTAAAAAATTATTCTATCGATTTTTGGGGGTACAGTAACAGAAAGTGTTTTCGGACTTTATTTCCCTTCTTAAAAAAAATCCTCCCCTATAGAAGGATCCTATTATAGTTGCCACTGCGCATGTAAAATGACCATCTTGGTCACTAATACTACTACTAGGGGAGTTGACAAGATCAAACTGACATGACTGAGGCCATTGTAGGCCTAGGCCTAGGCCTATCAAAAATGCCTGATTTTTCATGAAATAAATAGCCTGGTAATACCAGTGGTATAATTTGAAGTATATGTCCATCATCATCCATATACATTGTACTCTCCACCTTACTACATGTATGTAGGTAAGATTACATTATCGGTTATATTGAATGAGAAAAAGTGGCGGTCGGATATGACATTCTACCTTCTGAACCTTCTGAAGTTGTAGTCAGCAGGGCGAATCTAGTCCGCATGTCGCTAACTTTAACGGTATATATTGGCATATACGGGCCTGCCAGAAACACCGGGGAAACCCCTTCTCTTAGCAATAAGTGTACTGGGTTCTTTTTACGTGCGTTGATAGTTTTTAATACAACACACGGGACCTACGGCTTTACGTCCCATCTGAAGGATGAAGCAATAATAGTTAAGTGTCTTGCTTAAGGACACAAGTGTCACGACCGGGACTCGAACCCACACTCTGCTGATCAGAAACACCAGAGCTTCAGTCCGGTGCTCTTAACCGCTCGGCCACGTTTAAAAAAGGGAAGAATGTAGAATACAACAGCCACCTTCCTGTCCAACATATACATGTTTGTCCCACTATTAGTGTGGCACACACCTGGATCCTTAGTAGTCTGAATGCTTATTCTGTTCACAGTCTCCTAATTTTTAGAATAATTATGTAATTTGTCACTGTGAACGTCAGACCATGGCGTTCCTACCCCAATAATTGAAGATAATAATAATAATGTGTGGACTTATATAGCGCACGTATCCACCAACTGAGTGGTGCTCAAGGCGCATTATATTATTACCCCTGCTCATAAGGCTCATAAATCATTCCTGAAACCATCTCAGCTCCCTGGGGAGTATACAGCTCAATTGCTGCCATTGCAGCGCATAGGGCTAATCAACCAACTCTGCCCTCACAGGTACCCATTTAACCCCTGGGTGGAGAGAAGCAATTATGGTTAAGTGTCTTGCTCAAGGACACAAGTGTCACGGCCGGGATTCGAACCCACATTCTGCTGCTAACACCAGAACTTGAGTCCGGTAAGCTAGACCGCTCGGCCACAACACTCCAGATGATTGTATGTAATGTTGGAAGCGAGAAATCAAAGGTTTACGAGTTAGAGTATTTGCTCAACATGTTATTTATCGTGTGGGGTAGGAGCCATGTTCTGATGTTCACAGCGACAAATTACATAATTATTCTAAAAATAGGAGACTGAACGGAAGAAGCATTCGGACTAGATCCTTGGCCACTTACTTGTTCCAGACATTGGCATTCGACACTCAGTAACAGTCTCGATTTTGTAAATTCTTAGCGCTCAAATTGACAATATTTGCAACTATTTTGACACTGTTTCTTACGTGTTGAACTATGTATCAAAGCGGCTAAAAAATAGAAATGGTGATTTTCATGACATATAGTTACACTACACTCTGCAGTTTGCAGATTTGAATGAAGGCGGCCATTTTAATTTGATTCGCCCTGTGTGCAAAACAATTTAAAGATGGCCGTTTGTTGTGTGCACAGACTTACTGCATTTAAAATAAAACAAGTCTGTGCACACATCCAACAGCTGTCATAATGTTGTTGCGTGCGCAAGATGATCTAAATTAAAATGGCCGCCTTCATTGAAATTTGGGAAAGAATGTCGAACCCAACCATCACTTGTACACAATGTCTATTGCATGTGTTTTAGCAGACGACAAAATGGCCAACAGCTCATTTGATGTGCGTACATTCATTGCTCAAAATCTCCCAAAATATCGTTTCCATTCCTCACTTAAACAGTCTTGCCATGAAATACATGAGGGTCAACCAGTTCATGTTTTTTATCATGTATTTGGTTGGTTCACAGTTGATAAGGTCATGATAAGGTCGTGTTACCATTGCTGCTGCATAAATAAGCCAGTAATTTTTAATCACAGTGTTCATCTCAAAACAAAGCCACCGGTTCCATGCCTTGTTGAAAGTCTGCTCTGATTGTGATAATACTGTCCCTTTAAATGGAATTACCAGGTTATCAATTTCACAAACTATTATGCAATGCATGTATGTAAAAGTTACTTGGTGTAAATTTGGTACAAAAATCCATCTTCTTGAGAATGTATTCCAACAGAAGTGCTTTCATCTTAGAACAAAGGAATTATATTTGTAACCAATAATGTTTAAAGGAAAGAGTTAATTTAATTAAAAAACAAAATCAAAATGTTATAACATTTAAAATTAAAAGGTATTTTTAGTGTAAAAATGTGGTGGGCCAATGTTGAATACTCTGGGCTTCATGGAAAAGACATCACTGTACTCATTATTAGACCAACAGTTCATACTGATTAACCCTCCTACTATTGCTGCACTTTAGTGGGAAGTTGCCGTAGAGGTCAAAATCAGTCAACTGCCTGTTTTGACTGTTGACCCAAATGTGCACACAGGGATATTTTTGACTGGTTTTTACTGTAACTTTTACCAGTCAAAAACTGTCGACTCATTTTGACCGGCAAATGTACTTACTACACGTAAGGTTAAAGGTTTGACAGTGTTTGACTTGTAAGTGCACTAGATATACCTTGGCAAGTATATCAACATTTTGACTGATTTTGACCCCTGTAGTAGTAGGAGGGTTTTAATACATTCATTTATTCAATTCATTACTCTTTATCCATGCCCCATACAATTATTATCTGAAATGACTTACTTAAAAGTTATTTGCTTCCTTTGTATAGAATACACTCAGACTGTATTCTGTAAATTATCTTTCGTTTTATTATTAAATAGAGAGAAAAAACAACTTTTTATGGTTTCTTGTCATAGACTAGTGTATATTTTGAGCCTGGTACAGTTTCACCTTCGAGGCTCTTTTGTAAACATGTGATGTCATTGGTCACATTGTCTATACTCAACTTCTAAAAACTGGTCAAAATAGGTAATGAAATGATTTGTATGTTTTTAACATAGATGATGCATCTGCAAGTAGATTCAACCTCCAGCAACCTGTAACTGATAGTGAAAATCACCCATTTGATTAATCCTACACCCATTTGATGAACCCAGGAAACATGAACCCAGGCACTCAATTCGATTAACCCAGGCACCCACTGCAGGCTCATCAGAAGCAGCTCACAGCTAATGGTATTCCTGACATCGTAAGTTTTTATAAAAGCAAATTATACCTGACTGAAATTTCTACTTCATGTTCTTACTTTATAAGGCCAATGACAGTTGATTATAAAGTCAAAAAATCTCAGAAAATTGATGAGGGAATTTGGTTTCATTATGTATTAAGGGAATAAAAAATGGTCACGTGGTCTTGACCTCAAGGTGAAAAATGACTGAGACAAAGGTTCTTTATTGCCCTGAGGTCTGTATCCTGCATTCATAAATGGCAAAGATAGTTTAACAGGTCTGATTGGACAAAATTTAATCACATGTGGGTGTATTAACGGATGGTAAAGACATGGCTTTGTTCCGCTTATCAAAATCAGAGCAGTGAGTGACAGCGGTTTGTCAGCTGTTCTATTTAGCCGGCGCATGACGCTGACTCATGTTCTTTGAAAGTGTTTTGTGTGTCTCTAAAATGTGAGTTTTGAAAATGAAATTGTACAGGCATTTATGAATGGGAATAACAGTTTGACGTGTGGTCTTTATCGCAGCCAAAGACTGCACAACTTTTATTCCCATTCATAAATGGCTTTCAATAGTATGAAAAAAGAGCCAGAAATAAGGTGAAATTATTTTATAAAATAAAATTTACCTGCATTTATTGACATGAGTAAGACCGGAAAGAAAAGAAAGTACTTGTATTAGGCTCATTATTTTCCAATTGCGAAACGTGTACACATTTTGACACAGAACGATTAAATATTGTAAACGATCAAATATTGTTATCACAAGAAATGGCATGATGCAGACAGGTTGTCTGTATTTAATACGGAAAGTTAACCAAAATATGGCAATATTAGAAAGAGTACAGATTCAAAATTCCAAGCCTGGCACAAAACATCCTCTAAAATTGCTGGTTGTATTAAAAAAAAAAAACATTAAAAAATGTACATAATCAGTTGAACTGGGAATTGTGATATACCTGGCCCACTTGTCGCACGTAGTGAAATAAAACAAAAAACATTGTGAAAATGGAGTTCCATTTTTGAAATGTAGCATTCATTTACACGTTTGTGAATTTGAAAACATTCAGTGATTTTATTTTCATGTAGGAGCCAGGAGGAAGAAAGTTATGAGTATTATTTAAACATAAATGTCCCCAGTTTTAAGTATTTGAGATTTTCAATTTTCAAAGTAAAGGAGGAGTTACATGTATGCTCTTGGAACCTAACTTAGTTTACAATGCGAACTGCTCGTGTTTGTAGAAAAAATACATGTAGTGTGTACATGTATTTTTGTAGAATAAACAGTGTGTAGCTTGTTACTAAAGTGTAGTGGGTTTACTCAAAGTGTTTAGATTGTTTGCATAATTCAAATAAAATAATTTTAGTGTTAGTTTTTAAGGACCTTGTTCAGTAAGAAATGTTTGTCGATTCATTATACACATGTACATTTTTAAATACCATTAGACAAAATATTAACATGATCATTCCATGAGAGATTTTATCCAAAATACACATAAATAACTTGATTATTTTTGATGAAACACTTCATGTCGTATTTGCTCCCGTTGTACAGGTGTTGTGACACGATCTACGCGTTCAAAACTATTATGCAGTATAAAGGGATTTAGTGTGTCATGAATGCATTGTGCATTTAAATGTAGCATATTGGGCCAATGTGCTATCAACAATTACAAGAATTATCTTACATGTATCTCAAAGAAGTGAAGATTTATGGCTGAAGTTTGTGCCACTACTCTACTGAGATTACTTTTTAAATTGTTGACAATAAATTGTGACCCGATCGTACGAAATGAGTCGGAAGTCGCAAATGCCTGTATTTAAATACGAACACGTACATGTAAACAATAGTGTGTGGTCGAAAAATCTTTTTTGTTTTTTGTTTTCGAAAAACACTAAGTAGAAAAACATATTAATAAATCTACCCAACTAAAAAAAATGACTGAAACAAAACCGGAAAATGTTCAAAATCCTTATTTTCTTTACCGTGTTGAATCAAGAATGTTCCAATATTACTCGGCAAAGGATCATTTTGTCCCCTTTTTGGCCCTAGAATGCCCGGTCCTTGGTCTATGTTTGCAGCCACGTTGACTTAAACACCTGTTTGCTATGGAAGAATGATATCAATAAAACCAGAAATCAAACCCAGACTTAAACGTACGATATTCCCGGGTCTTTTTGTTTTTGTTTTTAGACAGTGCAGGCTGAGGTAATGTGTTTTATGGTATAACTTCCATATTTTTTAATGTATGAACATAATTTTTTATCAAATGGAAGAGGAGAATACGATATTTCAGGACCACATAAAAAAACTCAATATGTGCCGACATCACCTTAAGACTCGTGGTTACTCATCTTACATTTTTGAGGTATTGGGCCCACTCTTAATGCCATAATTTTCTTACTTATATATTTCACTCATCAGTTTTTTTTCACAGTAGTTGCATGATGCCCAGACCTTACTCAGCACATTTGTGTTAATCAACTCTGATTTCCAAGTACATGTACATTTACTTAGTTGCACTGTTGCAGTAACCGACATGGATGCAGTTTTTAACTAAAACAGAGATTGATTTTAACATGTTTCCAATATGTTTAAATAAGTTTACTTTGTTAATTGTTTCCAGTAGACAAAGGAAGTGGAACAATTCTTGTTTTGAGAAATTGAAAGGAAATAATCTTCACTTGACTAAGTACATTGCAACATTTTGCATTGTTAGTGTTATGCAATTAATCTAAAAATGAAAAACTAACTAATTTGACCAAAACATTAATTTTTGGGGCCATAACTGACATAAAAAGTAAGCATTATAAGCTAGAATTGTTTGATAAACACATTTAAGCTAAAATTTAGTGAGCACTGTTGTGGATTTATGGTCTTCTTACATGGGGACAAACTGTAACGTGAGTAACCGTAACGTAAGTAACCATTTATTTTGTGAATTCCCTGAAAATCTTCAATAATAAAATATTTTGTTCACACCTAATATGTGTACCACTAGGTAAGGTATATCAACCATATAACACTTAGTTCCAAGAATACTTGGTACGAGGACACTTTCTGAATAAAGCCAGTTGACGTTTTATGCATGTCCGAAAAATGTAACGTGAGTAACCAGCGCTTCTGATATGTAGGGTACCTACATATAACAATTTGTCCAAGAATTAAAAAAATTGTTCTCAGATTGCTTCATGTCCATTTCCTAAAGCTTCATGGAACATTTGAAGTGGCCACGGTTATAAGCAACTGCAGGTGCATACACTGTAGATCTGTGTTAATAGACGTGTGTACACGTGTACATGTACGTACGTGTACGTTATGTTATGGACGTTTGCATCACATACATGTACATGTACCAGCTAAGAGATGCTTTCCTCTCATATGTAGCTTCATTTTAAAGAAAACATCCAAAAGAACAGCCAAAACACTTTTTGACTTGATCAATGAAAAAAGGGTTGGACTGATGTACACGTATATACTACTCAAAACAATTTAGGGAACACCGGATTTTTAACATCAAATAGGTTTGAAATGTTCCATGAACCGGGATTTTCATTTGCAACCCCCTCTCTCTCTCTCAGTAGTCATGTCATGAAATGTGTAATCACTACATGTACATGCATCCTTTATCATACTGTTTCATTGTGCAGTTGTTTCTCATCAATTCTGTGAAACATTGTGTTTATTTGAAATAAATGATCTTGCTTTAACTGAGATTATTCCGGTGTTCCCTAAATTGTTTTGAGTAGTATACATATTTATATGAACCTTCTGCATTGTATCTTTGCCTCACTTTTCTTTAACTTGTTTAGTTTAATTACTGTCATAAAGAAAAAAAACATAAAGAATGCATACAAAATAATATTCAATTATACCTAAGTGATTTACTGGTAAAGATGGACTAGCTAAAATCAATACGGACTTTACAAAAAGTTGTTGCATATGTGCGCATGTAGATAATACCATGTGTTTAAGAATAAAGTGCAATGCATGATGGGTAAATTCCTTAAAACTAGCCTTTATATTGTAAAATGATATTCACCCAGTCATTACCACACTTTCATTCATTCACATACATGGACATGTAAAACTTATGTTTACCACTTTATTGACACGATTATCATGGTTACTCACGTTACAAAACCGGTTACTCAATTTACATAGTTACTCACGTTACCATTTTCATTCCCTCGTATTCTTAAAGTGTTTGTATAAAACTGTTTTCATATTAGAGATCATGAGTAGGAAGAAAATTCCAGTTGTCAGATTTTGAATCAAAGGAAAAAAGTTCAACTCTAAAAAAAATCATGTTTTGGTTACTCACGTTACATTACCCTCAAGTGTCTGATATCCTGCTTTCTGAAAACTTTACGTGACTAGATATGCAATTTTTCTTTTTTTAAATACGAGTGTTGGTGCCATATGCATTTAGCAAATCAAAATTTCAATGGGCTATCACCTATCAATTAACTAAGAGGACAAATACCAAATCAACACATTTTTTGAAAAATATTTGAGTCTGCACATCATTCCACTTCAAATGATCATTTCTCAAAAGATACAAATAGAAATGAAGAATTTTCACTTGTTCTACAAACTTTGAGGTATAAACAACAAAATAAGATGAGTGATTGCCTATTCAGATTTGAATTTTTTAAGGTCATGTCCACTTTATCATGGAATTGCCCTTAAGACTCATTTCATAGGATCCGGTCACAATTAGTGATGGAGACAGTTAACCAACCAAAACTGCACTAACCGTTTATAAAATTTTCCGGCTAACCAATCAACCATTTTGGAAGAATATGCTGCCCATTTTGTTTTTCTAGACTTTCTTTTTTGCTGCTTTGGTTATTAAACAGTCATTGCAGAAATAGTTTTGATCAATGTATTTTGATTGAAAATGTATTCGGCACATTGTGCCATTTGCCTACGATCTAGACATTCAGTTAACCGACCATGAAAGATTCGGTTAATAACCAGTTCGCGTCGGAGGCCGTGTATACACGCAATTTTTTTTGCACCACGGATCGGAGAGCGTCTATACATGCCAGAGGAAACTCCGGAATATTTGTATGCATGCTCGGTTGACATGGCAACGAGCCGAGTGTACAGTGACATGCTCTGTAGACGTGGCCACGCGCTGTGGAAGCTTCCATTAACGTGTTTGTGTGGGGAAAAGAAACCCGCACAGGGGCCCAGAAAAACCTTTTTATTCCCGACGCCAACTGGTTAAACTGTTATTGAACTATAATGCCCAACACTAGTTTGTACATGATCTGTTGGGATACATGCATGGAACACATGCACAGTATGAAAGATTCGGTTAAACTGTTAGTGAACTAACTGGTAATTAACTCAGTTTGTACATGATCTGTTTGCATAAATGCACATGCATGGTACACATGCATTGGTTATACTTATAGTACAATACAAAATCATAAAATTATTTCCTGAGACTTAGAATCTCAAAATGTTATTAATATAGTGATTCTGTGATATCAATGATTTTCTATTGATCTATTTGTTTGTACTCGCTTGGTATTCAATGACACGCACAGTAAGTTTGCTAAAACACAAATCATTTGATATTTCTTTTAAAACTGAATTGTTCTCAAGTTGATGATGGTTTCAAAGATTAAATACATACATGTACATTCAAAGATAATAAGTAATTAAATACATACATGTACACTTCAACATAACCATTTTAGCAAAACATTAATCGGAACAGCTCTGTCCAGAGGACAAACACTAGTTTTTAAATATACCCTTGATAAAATTAAAGTAAAAAATGAACCGTTGATGAATAATACAAGTAATAAACGCAAATAAAACTTTCTGGTTAAAATTTACCCCACAAAAAGAAATAAAGTGCTGTAAACATTATTTTTCCGTCCGACATGAATTGAACATGTCGGATGTACATTGTGTAACACTGCAATGGTATTGCATAAAACAAACAGTGCTTCAAAAGATCATACATACACAACGAAGGACCATAAGTGAGCATAAAAAATTACTAAAAAATTCTTTTGACTCATTCCCATTTGCACAAAATAGCAAACTGTCCCCCTTTTTTATTTTATTGTCACGCGAGTCACAAAAATGCAATTTTGTTTTCTCCTCCCAGTTCTGAAAGTATTTTATTTCAATAGTATACATGTATGTCCTTAGTATGTCTTGAACACAAAAACATGTTTTTATTATGCAACATCCTGCTGTAACATTGCTTTTTCCCACTTGTCATACGAGTCATATATTTGTCACGTGAGTCACGCTGCCGTTAATGATTTTTTTTTTTTACCTTGAATATTTTTTTTTAAATTTCAGTGGTGTCAGTATTAAGTGCATCTATTATACACTTTCAAATAAAGTGATCAAGAATTAAAAACTTTTCACTAATTGGTCCTTTATGATTGATTGCATACCAAAATGTATGATTTTTATTTTTTGGTCGTCACGTCATCAATTGATATAATTTAGTGAGGCAAGTTTGTTTCAATTTTTCCCCCAATAATTAAAGACCCCTCCTTATAGTTTGTAAAAACTGAGTTCACTGAAAGCAAGGGTAATAACTTGGAGTAGAGAGCCAGACAAAGTTGAAAAATAATTGGGATCGTCATGCAAGTCACAATGGAATGGCTGACATGTACAATAACATACTTTTGCATTCAAACTAAACATTGTCATATTTTTTAGGAAACGGTGTTTTTTATTGAAATTATTTATTAATTTATTAACATTAAATCAAAGTTTGTCAGAGGTTACCATAATTCCGTTACCGTATATTAAAGTACTAAGCAAATGGCCGAAAGTAAACAATTGTTTTCCACAAGGCCTCCACTAATCACAATGTCCAAGAGAATTAAATTGGAATTTTTAACAAAAATTCCACATTTTGAGACTTACTACGCAAAAATCCATATTTCTCCCAGAAAACACATGTTTTTCAAATTTTAACCACTTGGATTGGATTTCCCTATGAAATTCTGGTCTAGAATCAATATGAAATATTCCTCTATTGCTAATATAAAATTTTCAAAAACATTTTTTCTTGCCCAAAATACATGTATCAAATGACATGATGTAAAACTATTGAAACTGAGCCATTTTTGATACATGTATTATAAATTCAAATGATTAATATTTGAGGGACCTACCTGTACATGTAACACACTGCCTTGGGGAACTCCCATGAAATGGACAGATTAAGAGAGTTAAAGAAAATCAAACTACATGTATACTTGTGATCATTTGAGATGGGATGAAATTTTACTAATAATAGGAAGTTTGTGTGACACAATACAAACTTGTACACTTGGATTGGTTCAGTCCCCTGCTCGTAGCTAATAACAGCTGACAGTGGTCAATGCGCATACTTGCTGGTTGGGTATTTTACCGGCTGTTAATACACATACACCCATACATGATCATCCAATCAGATTGTCTTAACTGTCTTGGGCATTTACGAATCATTATCTTTATACCATTGTCAAAGATTCATGTACATACATGTACAGTGTTTTGCAAATATGGCCAATTCCAGCGTGACAGACGGGACAAAACATAGCTCTTATTCAACTCTGATTTACACAGGAGCATTTTTGTTGTTTACATGTACATAAGAAACAGTTAAAACATAAACATATGGGCAATTCCATCAAAAAGTGTCCTGGACCCAAAATTTTGGAATCAAATTCATGGCAGAATTGTTAACTTAGTACGTAAGAATGATAGCTGGGCAATCCAAATCTGCATTTTGTTTGTGTTTTTTCTTTTGTTTGCAGTATTTTCCGTCGTTATTTAAAAAATAAATTAATGAGGCTAATTTGTGATTTTTTGTCCTACTTTTGTTAAACTTTTCAATCCGCTCCCCTGGTTACATTATAAAAGATATTTTAAATTTGTATGACTAAAAACATAAAACTGGAGGTGCTTGTTCTAAATTGTTGAGACGTTTTATGATAACGCTATTTTCAGGCTAATGAGGCTCGTTTAAATTAGTCCTTAATGACCATTTATGAAATGTAATGTCCATGACATTTTATGCTGTTTAGTTTCCCACTCTAAAGCCAATAAGAGATATTTTTATGAGACTTCATATGCAAAGCTAGTTTTTAGGGGCTAATCCTTTAATGTATGAAAATTTAAAAAAAATTAATTACAATTGTCCTAACGAGCGTCATGGACATTACATTTTTTTGTCATGGACATTACACATACACATACTGCTTATATGTATACCCTTTTAAAACAATGGAATGATCCTAATATGCAAATGTATAATACAATGCAACTTTTCAATCCACTCCCCTGGTTACATTATAAAAGATATTTTAAATTTTTATGACTAAAAACATAAAACTGGAGGTGCTTGTTCTAAATTGTTGAGACGTTTTATGATAACGCTATTTTCAGGCTAATGAGGCTCGTTTAAATTAGCCCTTAACCCTAATTCCATAGGCCCATTTGCTTACACATAACCTGAATCCTCCAAAATCCTTCAGTAGTAAAGCAAGCACATGACATGTATGCACACATGTGTTTCTAATCTGTGATACATGTACATGGCCAGGGACCCTCCCTGCATGCATGGAGCAATAGTATCCACTGACCCAAGCACTGACCTTTCAATCACTACAACAAACATGGATGTAATGTACATGTACCATGGAAAGGCAAGTATGCCTAATAACCTCAATCCTCCAAAATCCTTCACTTTAGCAAAGAGCATGTACATGTAGCATGTAACCTCAATCCTTCAAAATCCTTCACTTTGTCAAAGAGGATTTTCGAGGATTTGGGAAGGTTAGGGTTAATGACCATTTATGAAATGTAATATCCATGACATTTTACGCTGTTTAGTTTCCCACTCTAAAGCCAATAAGAGATATTTTTATGAGACTTCATATGCAAAGCTAGTTTTTAGGGGCTAATCCTTTAATGTATGAAAATTTAAAAAAAAAAAATTACAATTGTCCTAACGAGCGTCATGGACATTACATTTTTTTGCAAGCACTTCATATTACTGTTGAAAAACAATCACATTAGTTTGAGAAAATAAAAAACAACAAAGAGGATTACAATTGGGAACTAGAGGTATAGAGTTTGTAAAAAACAAACTCAAGGTGTTTGGGTGTTCATGTTATGGTGTCATCACCTAAAGTTGTTTAAAAATGCAAAATAAATCCAAAATGTTAACATTGTATAAGTTTGTATTTAACAGAAATAAAGAGCATATTTTAAGTGTACTATGAATTAAAGAGCTTTTTATTATCAGATTATTGTCTTTCTCCCAGTTATGATAAACAACATTTAAGAAATCTAATCCTTAATAGAGCGCCCATTATTACAGCTAAAATGGGGAGACATTGCAGGAATGAGTCAAGCCAGGCAGCTATTTTTTCTGCAGTACAATTCCTCATTCACTTACAAATTCCCATAAAAATCTAATGTTACAAAGGTTGAAAGGTTCTTCAATAGTTAATTCACCAAAAACTTGCACGAGCATGTTAGTCTATTGAGTAGAATGCTTGTTCTCAAGGTGTTTGGTTGTTCATCATGTTATAGACGTCATCACCTAAAGTTGTTTAAAAGTACATTAATTAAGTTGGAACTTGGTAAATATGGTTTCTCTTCAGAAAAGTTTCATGACAAAATTAGCATCCGTGTTGCCAAGTGCGACTTGACAAGAAACTACGGCTATGGAGTTAAGTTCAGCATGTGATTTGACTTCAGACTAGCTAGACCACGGAGCGTGCAATGAAAATGCATTCAGAAATTGAGTTTCGTGACGCATATCAGGCATGAGCGTACAAACAGTTTAAGAATAGACAATTACTTGTAAATTCTAATATATAAATCCACACTCACAAAATTTGCCAGTTTGGCAGATTATTTGCATTTGAACTATGACATGAAAATAGCGCCCTCTTTCGGCCATTCTTAGAAAACTACATTTTCAATGGAGATTTTTTGTATAATTGAATAGTTCACATGGGCTGTTTTTTTTAATGTTTCCCTACCCTAATCTGTCAAATCGGTTCAGGTAGGGAAGAGTTTGGAAAGGGGATTCCATATTTGGGAAATATTTGATGTCATTGTAAAGAAATGAACCAGTTTAAAAAAAATCTTGCCTTGAATAAAAGGTCTGAACCCAACTTTTCCCTGAACGTCTAACCCCCCCCCCCCCCAAGTTTTCCAATTTAATTGATCATGTAAAAAACTTCTAAATTGTCCATTCATTTCAATATTTTGGGGTTTCATTTCCCATTTCCCATCTCCTTACCTTGAGCTCCACCCTCTTTAGGCAACCTTGGATCTAACCCTACCTACATCAAAGACCAATTTGTGAATCTTTTCTCATCTTTAAAAAGTAAATTATTGGTTATTAATTGTCAACGTTTTGTGTAAATATTTAAATTGATAAAACACATTCTTCGTTAAAACACAAAATTAATAAGATATTTATATAAAGGAAATGCGAAACAACATTATCTTTTGAATGACACTTCTGCTTTATTTTGTCATGGTCATGATACTCCTTTTCCATCCATTTTTGCATCCATCAATAATAATCCATTTCATACAGGATAAAGGTTATCCAAACTTCTAGGTCTAATTTGCAATGAAAAGAATAATTTTTTTCTTAAGTACAAAATACAAAATAAGTGAACCTGTAGTCCCTAACATTAATTGGATTTGGCTAGTATTGTTAAATCTTTGGCACTTAAAAAAACTTTTACTGGTGCATGAAAAGAAAGTCAACAGAATGTTTTAATTAAAGTTAATGGTTAAAGGGGCAACATTATCTCAATCAGAGTAAACTTTCAACGGGTCATGGAATCAGTGTCCTAGTGTAAGATGAACAAAGCGGGTGATTGAAAATTACTGGCTCATTTGTTAAGCAGTCTGCAAGGATAAGTCATCTGAAGTTGATGGCCAGGGTAGCTGTAATGCCATGTGATTTCTTCATTATAAGTGTATTATATAGTACAGCTGATGCATTGAAGAGTGTGTGAAGATAGGCACTTTCATGTGAAAATCTCTCTGCTTCTCCAGCACCTTCACTGCTGTCTACACTCACTGGCCAAAAGTATTGCAACATGCTCAAAATCGCAATTTACAGTAACAGGTGAGATGATCATTTAATCTGATTTCATCGATCGTGTATTACATAATTTTCGAGCAAGAACAGTAAAAAAGAACATTGACTTCAAAACACAGGCACTTTCAAGAAGTCTTAAGTAGTGTAAATAAAATAAAATAACTTATTGTAACACAGTTCTCCAAACTGAACTTTGGTGTATGTTGCAATACTTATGGCCAGTGAGTGTATATCAGTATCAGTACATAATGTATCTGAGCCCACTGCAGTCTCTACCAGTTCTTTTGCAGCTAGAGATTGGCTGTACACCAAGTCAATTGTATTCTTAGTAAATTATCTATGAATTACCAGTGTAGGAAATGTACTTTTCAGACATGTTAGTTTTCAGATTGTGGGACCTGTACTTACTGCAGTCAACTCCCTCCATTTCTTGTACGCACTTGATGAACTTACGATGTAATGACTTTGTGAAAAGAATTTCATTGTTTTCTTCTGGATGACTTCTTCACAGAATTTTATTTATGCATCATTGTACCAAATAGGTATTTCATCTGATGGATCTGGCCTTGTCAAGAATTGGGTACATTACTCATTATAGCAAAGACAATGATAGCAAACTTCTAAACCCACAAGATCTTTATCTTCGATTTGCAAAAGTAACCTCTCATCTTTCCGTTGGGCATGCAATCAAGGTTTGGCACTGTGAAAACAGTTTTTTTCTCAATTTTTGTCAGGGAGGAACTCTGATGAAGACCACGGTTTTCTTCTCTGGGGTTCAATGCTGCATTCTCACCGCTCAACCTCATCTTGACCTAAATATGTATGAAGAAAGAATGATAAATATTTAATAGAAATAGAGGAATAACTGAGTAAGGGGAATGGGCATTGTAGACAGAAAGAGATTGAAAATTAACAAAAATACACACACAAGACAAGGTAAACAGATAGAAAGAAACGAAAAGCAACATCTAACTTGAAACAATTTTACTGCATACTAAGCTTGGGTGATAAACACGATATCGAATATTGCGATAACTTTTATTCGATTACAATATCGAGAACCTATTTAAGTTATCGGCATATCGGCGAATCGCGAATACAAATATATCACAATAAAATATAAATCGACATTGTGAGTCAAGTCAGAAATTCCATGGAAATAAAATCATTAGTCTTTTGAGCTTTTAGAAATGAGAAACAAAAGCAAACTACTTCAGAAGTATATACAACGCTCTGCAAATAAATTTGCAATTTATTGTAACACTTGTAGAGGGGTACATGCATGTACCTGTGGTTATTGGCTCTAAAGCAATCATGCATGAATGCAAAAAAAGAATTGCGATATTATTGAAAATTGCAATATATGTTTGCCGATATATCGTGAATAAAAAAAATCGTTATCGCCCAAGCTTACTGCATACTTGAAACTTGATTGAATTTTTTGGAAAGAATTTCGTATCCAACCGCCACTTTTTAAGGGGTTTTTTGAATTTTTTTTGCAACCACTAACCAGTTAAAAATTATTCTATCGATTTTTGGTGGTACAGAAAGTGAAACTATCTTTAAAATCCACTTTTATGATGGTTTTCGGACTTTATTTCCCTTCTAAAAAATCCTCCCCTTCAGAAAATAGAAGGATCATAATACTAGTTGCGGAGTTTACGACATCAGACTGACATGACTGAGGAATTCATCGTATACCAAAATGGCTGATTTTTCATGAAATAAATATCCTGGAATAATTTGAAGTATATGTCCATCATCATCCATATGTTCTCCACCTTACGAGGTAGGTAAGATTACTTTATTGGTTATATTGAATGAGAAAAAGAAGCGGTTCAATACGACATTCTAACCGAATTTTTCAATATTTGCCTACCTTGATGTTTCTGTTTCTTCTCATTTCTTCCTCTCAGCCCTGCAAATGGCATGGAAGCATTTGTACCACTCTGAGTGGTACCCATAGATCTGTAAATCAAATGGTAATTAATTTTAGGAATGTCGGCTATTCATCCATACATGTAAAATAATAAATAATTGGGTCATGTCAGCATCCATCTTCATTGTATACACTATGAAAAAATAACCCAAAACTTTAGTTCAGCTTGAAGTTCATTTCCATGCTTATTCACACCACCTAAGGTTGAATATTCTTGGCTCATATACAAAGTTATGTTTGTGCAACTAGTATTACTTTTAAGCATCTGATAAAACTCCATTATAAAGATCCCATTTTTCAACAGTGCTGATTTTTTACCAAAAAAGTGCCCCTTTCAGGATTTTGATGGATTTGGGGTGGTTAAGGTTAGTTTATTTTGTTGGTCAAGGTTATTTTGTGGTCAAGGTATTAACATGGTAACTATTGAAAAAAAATTGAAATTGTCACTAAAAAGTATGATATTAATTATGTCAACAACAACACTAGTAGGCCTATTAGTAACAGACACGATATTGAAGGACAGACCAGAATGAGATATTAAAAGTCTGACGACATAAGTTAAACTGTCAAGGATATTTTTCATATAGGCCTAAGTCCAACTAGGCTATTTTACAAAAAATATGTAGTCTGATTAGGTCCAGATATTTTTCAAATTCTTAAAAAAAAAAAATTCCTACATTAGCCTACCTGTGTAAGGCTGTAACGTTAGCCCTACCTAACGACAACGTTAGACCATTCCTTCCTCGATGCTGATGGTTAGACATGGACATCAGCAATATCACACTCAACCATACCACTAGTACTAGTACCATCAACGGAGAGGGAATGGCTCCATGAGTTCCACTGCAGAGCACCATGGTCGACTGCAGCTTAGAGTTTTCTATCGTCGCGCGCCTAGGGTTTCGTAGTCTCTCTCTCTCAAGACCGGAATTGGCACTTTTACTGCACAAAACCCGTCGCTGCGGTGTAAAACAAATATACGCGGCCCGACAGGGAAGCCATTGTTTTTGCTACTGCATGCTGCGCGCGCATGCATGGCGGGTCATGACCTGAGCGGTCTTCGTAAGTATTCTATTCTAATTAGGTGTTGCATACACACATTATAGGCCGATATGTCTGTGTGTAAGAGAACGTCAAGGCCATTCACGTGGCTGTCCTTCTGAATAGTTGTTCATTTAAACGTCTGTTTTCGACCGGAAGGAGAGGTCAAATTGGGGTCATATCTGTGTAAGAAATGTGACATAGTTCAAGGTCTTTAAGATGATGCAAAGATTGTGAAAATATTTTCTGTGGTTCATGAGATATGATTTTTTTGATTTGTTTTTGAAATTTTCAACTTCGGTTTCGACGGAAGGAGAGGTCGAAGTGGGGTCACGTTTGTGTACGAAAAATCACATAATTAAAGATCTATATCATGGTGCAAAGACTGTGAAAATATCGTTTGTGGTTCATGAGATATGATTTTTTGAAAATATTAACCTTTGATTTAGTGTAATTCGATATCTGATGACCTCACTATGACATCACAACTTAGTGTACAACTACATGTTAAGGTTTAGGCACAACTACATGTTAAGGTCTAAGTATGTGTGAAGTTTTAAGGTTCTGTGAACTCTGCAACTATGTTTTTGTCTGTGGATAATTCTTATTCGGAAGAAGAAGAAAAAGAAGAAGAAAACAAGAGGTGTTTGGGCACCAACCCAAACACCTAAAAAAAAAAACGAACAATATCAAGAGGTGTTTGGGCACCAACCCAAACACCTAATGATAATTAGGAAGGAAAGATAAGATAACTATGGTAAATCACAAAGGAAAGAGTTTTACTTGCGTAAATGTACAAAAAGGGGGTGATCATGAGGGGCGGGGTTTCAGTGAGATGCTAAGGGGAGTTCTGGTTCAAGAAATGTGTGGGAGAGGTTACAAATGGAGAAGAGAGATACTTGACAAAGTGTAATATACATATCAAAGGCAAGGGGTTACAGCATATTGTAAACAGCAGTGATAAGATGACGTACCATTAAACAAGTTGGTCGTAATGTCCATGACGCCAAAAATATGCCAAAATGTAATGTCCATGACACTTCATTAACATGTAAAACGAGAAAGTTGAAAGTTATTCCTAAAAATGTTATTAATTTTTATGTTAACTGTTTTGTTAACAAAATAAAAATGAGTTTTAAAAATTTGGAACTTAAACTTCACAGAGTTTTGAAATTGATTGTGTTGTTCGTAAAACTCACTTCCGTTTTTCGTAATGTCCATGACGCTCGTTTGCAATACTCATACTCATTAATTAATTAAAACTATTTAAAAGACATAGTACATTTGAAGTATTAGAACACAGTTTACAAGTATCCAACACAAAACAATCGATCAAAACTTTTATTTTTTTTTAACTGACATGTAAAGTTTTAAAAATGTCCCAAAACGTAATGTCCATGACATGGAATTGCCCATATCATAAAATGTCAACAACCCAAAGATTTTAGGGGACAGCTTTTTAAGTAAGTGACAGACGGGATAATAAATTGTGACAGCCGGGACACTATCTCAAACTTGTCAGAGCATGTGATGATTGCCAAGTAATTCTGGCCAAATTTTATAACAAAAATTATCATAATAAGTTCCGAGTACTTTGAACATATCTGCTTCATCTCTGAAATAAGGTTTGAAGTTTGTTGAGATTTCTAGAATTCATTAAAATGGGTACTGCTGTGACTACCTCAATTATGCCCTTTTTGCCATATGCATAGTACATTCCAACCAAGCTAAAATCTGTAAAATTGACCTCCTGCTGACACCTCATCTTATCTGCTAACTTCCATTTTTCTTTTCTATGATCAACCCATGGTATTTCTCACCCTCATATTCCTCCATAACACAATTGAAGATGTACATGTATGCAAATCTACCTTACATGTGGAGAAAGTTGATGGAAAAACTTGACTTTCTGTCCTACATACCATGTCCACAGGAGGGATTTTAATAGAAAATATAATAAACAAATGTTTTTGGCCAGGGCCCATTAGTGATTTTAATCAACATTTCTGTGACAGACTGGACAGAATTTGTGCTGAAATATTGGTAGGCATGTCACAGGAACCAGTAATAAATCCTGAAATACCACAGTGGTACGTACACACACACACACACACTAGTACAAAAACATACCCTTTTCAAAATCATTTTTTAAATACAAAAAAACATTAATAAAAATTATGATTCCAGATTGTCTCCAACTCCCTCCCTGCCAAATACATAAATTTACATGTATAATTCCCTGAAAACATATTGAAAATATATTTTTCATAATTTTATAGATGATGCAACGGCAAGCAGTTTCAACCTCCAGTGACCTTTAAATGTACAACTGCTAACTGACATTACAACATCTCTAACCATGAGGAATTCTCAAGCTAGGAGGCAGCTGACAGCAATTGTTAGTCGTTCATGATCCCTGAAGAGTGAAACTAAGGATACTTGATGCAGTGTTTCGCCATGTAAGTGTAAATTAGCAATGTTCAGTATTGGGCACAGGACAATAATGTTAATTGATGTTATGTTAATTTTGAGACTTCAAAATAGAAAAAAATCCCTTTTGAACAAGTTTTCCTGCAATGTTTATGGAATTCATAGCAAAAATACCGAGGGGGTTAAATAATAAACCTGTGAAAGTGTCGACTAAATATTTGGAAAGAAAATGTAAATTATCAAATTTGATGTTTTCACAACACAAGTTAATTGACTCAACTTATTTAGGACTCTTACGTTCTGGGCAATAATTTAACTTTTTCTTAAGAATAATAGCACCTTAGACAAAACTTTTTAGAATATAATTCTGCCTGAATTTTTTTTAAACATTCTCCTCTGTATTCACAGATTGGTTTCTGTGTAGATTCATTAATGAAGGCACATTGTATAATATTCCATGCAGACCATTTCATCCAGTGAAGTGACAAGTGCCCAATTATTTACCTTTAACTCTTCTTTGATGTTATACACACACTTTTGACATTTGTGGTTGTGATGGTGACACCTGTGTGTGGAAAATATTGTTGTGTTTATTAACTTTGTTTATTTCTTATTGACCATAGTGTGGATTTGCTATTGATCATCAATCCTGCCTTACAAGATAAGCGTGAGACGGATGATGCCCTACAACCTGGAGGAGGCTAAACCACTTCTAGTGTGGAAGTGTTGGAAAATACAAACATATTGCTGCCGTCTTCTTGGAATCTTAAGGAGAATACAGTGTATGGATGCAACGAAAAATAGACTTATCCATCTCATGTGCTTCTCCAGGAAATGCATACATGTACATGTAGCAAGTTTTGGCATATGATGATGTGCAGATCAGCAGAGATCCCAAGATAATTTGGAGACGTATGGTGCCCCACAACGGAGTAAACCTCCGCTTCTCTAGTGTCTTCTTGGAATGTTAAGGAAAATACAATGTGTGAATGCAATGAACAATATACTGTACATACATGTAGTTCCGTCTCAAGGAAGTGCAAAAAGCAAGAGTTGGCATGGTCTTCCTTTGAGAGTCTTTGATGCGGGTAAGTTTCATAAATGATGTAATGAGAGGTATGCTTTCAAATGTCCATGAATCTATGGCAGTGATTGCTTCTTTTTTGTAAAGGGGCTCGCAAAGATTACCCTTGCTTTAGATTAACCTTACCAGGATGGTAGCAAAACTAAGTATGAAAAGCTTGTACTAATACTATAATTCAATTTCTTCAAATAATGGTGTGTAACTAAACAAAAAAAATATGGTACATGGAGTAGGATATATTTCTGTCTTTTGCTAGGTTTCAAACATCTAAGCCACTAACTACGATTTGTCATTTTGGTTGGTAAGCAACAAGTAGTTTCCAAAAGTCAAATTCTAAGGACGTGTTTGATAAAGATCCTGCTAGTTCATGTCAGCCACTAACTTGTCTAATTATCAATTCTAAGCAAACAATTATCTTCTTTTGAAAATGCAATAATGTAACTGTATATATATATATTTTAACTATTTTGTCTACAGCAGTCTTACTTTTTATTCAATCTGTTTGTAAACAATCCTGAAGTTGTTCAGAGTAGTTTTATCTATTATATTAAGTGTAATGTCCTTTTATTATGAGACAATGTTTAAATAAAAGACAGTAACAAACCAACTCTACTGTATAAAGAAATGTTTTATTCCTTCTTGACCGAGTACAAAAAAGAGATAGGGATTTGTACACAAACACTAATAAAAAGGCAATGGGATTTTGTACACGTTTTGGAGAAGTTCTGCTCACCGGCTCCATTCCTTGCGCGGGTGACATACACTCCCTCTACAAATCAATTTTACTTGATTTGTACAGGGAGTGTATGTCACCCGCAACATTTGCTTCAGATTTAAAAATTACCACCATTTCTGGGCATGTTTTTCAAAAGAGGGTTACATACCTGGAATAGAAAAACAAGATGTAAAGATGGATACCAAGTAAATAAGATTTACTCTAAAATAATACATTTAACGAGATAGAGATAGCATTGGTAATTAACATTTCCAAAGTCAAATAATTTTGGAAAGAGTTCTCTTAAATTCCACAGTGCAAAACGTGTACTTCTTAAAATAATCTTGTACAACATTATCTAAAAGGTTACATGTACCAATCATACTGTAAAAAAAACTTTAAAAAAACTGAAATAATTTGAATTTATACAACAGATCATGCAGACCGATGAAACATCCGTACTAGTTACATGTATATAATTTCAATTTAGGAGAGAGTTCTCTTTCTTAAATTCATGCAGGGTGACCGGCCGCTTCTTGTGTTAATACAAACTACAAGACACTCAGTTTTAAAAGTCTGCAACTTTCACATTCAGCAATATTACAAATATAAGAGTAACATACATTGTATGTGCACTGGTTACTTTCTGTTCAGAAAACACAAGAGAAAGGCTTGTTAATTCTACATTACTGACATTTTTAAGTGAATTTTTTTTCTGTTTGAATTTAGGAAAGAGTTAACCTCCTTAAATTCCACTTTACATTCTTCATATAACAAATTTACAAGAACGTCATTGTTATCTGAATGATTTAGGAAAGCATTGTCTTTCTTACATTACAATTAGGGCTGTGCGTTTTCGGATATTTTTGGAACCGGATACCCGAAATCAGTAAAGTTCGGATACCCGGATACCCGTTTTCATTCTTGTTGAAAACATGCCTCCTTTGGTGTACAAATACATGTAAACGTTAACAAAATTGACCTTTATAATACAGAGGATACCATATTTAATTCGATCTTTGTTAAAGTATAACATCTTGGTGACAAAATATTGTATTAATTTACGGAAAGTTATAAAACCGTAAAAATTGATCACATGCGCGCACGCATGGCCGGTGCATCACGCAGCTACAGCGGCCTCGCACGTGACTGTGTCAGGGAGTGACTACATCATCAGAAGACAATAATCACTGGTGCGTGCGTGATCAGAGCGCATGCATATATAGCAAGTTGACTTTTGTTTATGTCACAAAACACGTGTTGAATAATGTCATTGGTCAAAGGCGATGTGGGCGGAACTAACCCGTTGTGAGAAAACATTCATGTGCTTGCGCCTTGCCGCGCCCCTGCCTTCCAAATAAGGATATCCCGTACGCCATGTTGGCTTTGGATAAGGACATGATTTTGCGTACTAAAATAATATTTGATATTATTAAACTAAGTAAGACTAATTGCGGTGACACCATGTGGAATCTCAATTGAGTAGTAATTAGTTCTGAAAAGAACTGGGGGTACAACTCGACGTTTCGATCAGTATGCTCTGATCGTCCTCAGGAGAATGCCGGACTCTGGAAAAGGCTGCTGCTTAAGTAGACTGCTGGAGGATCATCCCATGAATGGATGCTGGAGGATTAGTTCGTTGAGGCGCGCAGGCGGGAAACTGTGGGACCATGCGACTAGGATCCTAGGGGTTGGGGGAGAGGAGTGTGTGCTCACTGAACTGAATCAGTTATTAACAAGCACAGGGGAAGGAGGGTGGTTGACTTGGGATATAGGGGATCCCTCAGTCTGGGGGTGGGTTATGGACTTTGGATATAGAAGATCCTTCAGTCTGTAGTATAGGTCGCCAAATGTCGCTGATGAAGAAACCGATGTCCTGTGGCACAGTGTCGTGTTTGACGATCTCGATGGCCTCTCTGATGCGTCTGGGGTGCCATGCGTCGATGGGTGTGATGAGTTGGGCTGCCTGCCAGTCGATTTGGTGGTCCTTGATGTGCGAGTGCTTGACGATGGCGGACTTCTCGAAATCTCCTCTGCGGCCGTGTGCTCGGTGTTCCTTCAATCTGATGGGGAGGTTGCGTTTTGTTTCGCCGATGTACACCTTACCGCACTCACAGGGGATCGGTAGACTCCGCTCTGTTGTTTGGGTCCGGTTTGTCCTTGTGGGTATGTAGAAGTCCTTGGGTTTGCTGGGGGCTGAGTGGAACACCGATGCCTGCTTGTCGGAGGATGCGTTGTAGTTTGTGAGACGTCGAACCTAGATGGGAGACAAGCAGAGGGTTAGATCACTTACCTTGCTTTTGGAGTTTGGAACCGGCTTCGCTGTGCTGATCTTGTTGGGATTGTAACCGTTGCGTTTGAGGGTAGTTCGGATGTGCTGTAGTTCCTTGGGAAGGCTGTCCTTGTCACAAATGTTGTAGGCACGTTGTACGAGCGTACGGTTGACCGATGACTTGATGCTTGGATGATGGAAGGAGCGCTGGTTCAGGTACCAATCTGTGTGCGTGGGCTTTCTGTAGACGTTGTGGTGTAGGGAGCCGTCTGGGTGTCTGGAAATGCCAACATCAAGGAAGGCGATCTTGTCATCTTCCGTTTCCATGGTGAACTTGATGTTCGGGTGTTGCTGGTTTAGATGTTGTAGAAAATCCTGGAGTGTGTCTCTGCCGTGTGGCCAAACCACAAAGGTGTCATCCACGTATCGGAGCCACAGCTTGGGTTGGAGGTCGGCGGTGTTGAGGGAAGAGTTTTCAAACTCTTCCATGAAAATATCAGCAAGGGCCGGGGATAAAGGAGATCCCATGGAGGTCCCAGCTGTCTGTTCGTAGAACTTGCCCTGAAACTGAAAACAACTTGAAGAGACACATGTTAGTAGCAAATCATGAATTTGGTCCGGGGTGAGTGATGTGCGATCATCAAGAGAAAGATCTTGTCTGCAGTCTGTCCTTCACCAGGAGGCATGTCTCTGTAGTTGGGATATTGGTGAATAGGAGACAACATCAAAACTAACCAAGATGTCGCTGGGTTGAAGTGTGAGGCCCGGGTGATCTCAACGAACTGACTGGAGTTGGACTCATGGTGTTGAGTGAGACCCACCAAGGGTCGGAGGATCTTAGCTAAATGACGGGCTGTGTTGTGCGTGGGTGAACCTCTGGAGGCGACAATAGGGGCGGAGAGGAACATCAGGTTTGTGAATCTTCGGCTGGCCAAAGAACCTAGGGCAGGATGAGCTGGATGGTCTGAGATGTCGGTAGAGTTGGATGGAGAGGCCACCGGCGAGGGAGGGCAAGGAGTTTGCTAAGCGACTCTTTTCTCTATGGATGGGATGGGGTTCTTCTTGAGGCGGTATGAATTGGATAATAAAATGTGACTTACCTTGTCGGTGTATTGTGCTCGGTCCATGATGACTGTGGCGTTGCCTTTGTCTGCGGTGAGGATGTGGATGGAGCTGTCTCGTCGGATGTCCCGTAAAGCAGAAAGTTCTCCCTTGGAGAGGTTGGGCTTGGCTGGCTTGGCTTTACGCAGAACATCGGTCATCTGTAGTCTGGCGTCATCAGCTGCTGTTTTGTTGAGTCGTCGCGGGGCTGGCTCAACTGACTGGATGATTTCTTCCGTTGGAATGGATTTGGGTGTGAGGCGAAATTCATTCCCAGTGACAATACTGATGTTTCGATAGGAGTGAGGTGCGTTGGCTGAGGTTGTGACGGTGTGTTTCTGGAGCAGCGTCCTGTGAGCGGAGGTGTGAGGGTTGCCTTAGGGATGTAGCAGATCCCGTAGGTTTACTTGAAGCGCGGTTGGAGCGAGATGTAGAAGATCTCCAAGACTCCGAGTCAGAAGGTCGTGGGGATACACGGGATCCCTTAGACCGTGTGAACGCCAGCGCCTACGTTCAGCCAGCGCCTCCTTGCTTCGTGAGAGGATCGCCTCCACACGTTCCTCCCTCGCCGACACCGACCGCAGTCTATCCCACCTAGAAGAAGGATTTCGCGACACGTTCCACCCCGAGGACTTCGAGAAAGTCACCACCCGCGCCGTCTTGAGCAGACACGTGTTCACCACCACCCGCCGGAAGCAGATCAGCAAGTTTTCGCGACTTCAACGATTGGATGCGGGATCGTCTATATCCCTATTCCCCCGCGCGTTCACCCGGTCCAAGGGATCCTCTATATCCCCACGACCATCCGACTCGGAGTCCTGCTATATCTCACTCCAACCGCGCTTCTAGCAGACTGGATACGGGATCTTCTACATCCCTATTCCCCCGCGCGTTCACACGGTCTAAGGGATCCCGTGTATCCCCACGACCTTCTGACTTGGAGTCTTGGAGATCTTCTACATCTCGCTCCAACCGCGCTTCAAGTAAACCTACGGGATCTGCTACATCCCTAAGGCAACCCTCACACCTCCGCTCACAGGACGCGTTCCAGAAACACACCGTCGTCAACCTCAGCCAACGCACCCTCACTCCTATCGAAACATCAGTACTGTCACTGGGAATGAATTTCGCCCTCACACCCAAATCCATTCCAACTGAAGAAATCATCCAGTCAGTTGAGCCAGCCCTGCGACGACTCAACAAAACAGCAGCTGATGACGTCAGACTACAGATGAGCGATGTTCTCATGTAAAGCCAAGCCAGCCAAGCCCAACCTCTCCAAGGGAGAACTTTCTGCTTTACGGGACATCCGACGAGACTGCTCCATCCACATCCTCACCGCAGACAAAGGCAACGCTACAGTCATCATGGACCGAGCACAATACACCGACAAGGTAAGTCACATTTTATTATCCGATTCATACCGCCCCCTCAAGAAGAACCCCATCCCATCCATAGAGAAAAGAGTCGCTAGCAAACTCCTTGCCCTCCACCGTGCCGGTGGCCTCTCCATCCAACTCTACCGACATCTCAGACCATCCAGCTCATCCTGCCCTAGGTTCTTTGGCCAGCCGAAGATTCACAAACCTGATGTTCCTCTCCGCCCTATTGTCGCCTCCGACCCTTGGTGGGTTCTCACTCAATACCATGTGTCCAACTCCAGTCAGTTCGTTGAGATCACCCGGGGCCTCACACTTCAACCCAGCGACATCTTGGTTAGTTTTGATGTTGTCTCCCTATTCACCAATGTCCCAACTACAGAGACATGCCTCCTGGTGAAGGACAGACTTCATAAGATCTTTCTCTTGATGATCGCACATCACTCACCCCGGACCAAATTCATGATTTGCTACTAACATGTGTCTGTTCAAGTTGTTTTCAGTTTCAGGGCAAGTTCTACGAGCAGACAGCTGGGACCTCCATGGGATCTCCTTTATCCCCGGACCTTGCTGATATTTTCATGGAAGAGTTTGAAAACTCTTCCCTCAACACCGCCGACCTCCAACCCAAGCTGTGGCTCCGATACGTGGATGACACCTTTGTGGTTTGGCCACACGGCAGAGACACACTCCAGGATTTTCTACAACATCTAAACCAGCAACACCCGAGCATCAAGTTCACCATGGAAACGGAAGAAGATGACAAGATCGCCTTCCTTGATGTTGGCATTTCCAGAAACCCAGACGGCTCCCTACACCACAACGTCTACAGAAAGCCCACGCACACAGATCGGTACCTGAACCAGCGCTCCTTCCATCATCCAAGCATCAAGTCATCGGTCAACCGTTGCGCCATACAACGCGCCTACAACATTTGTGACAAGGACAGCCTTCCCAAGGAACTACAGCACATCCGAACTACCCTCAAACGCATAGCGGTTACAATTCCAACAAGATCAGCACAGCGAAGCCGGTTCCAAACTCCAAAAGCAAGGTAAGTGATCTAACCCTCTCTGCTTGTCTCCCCTATCTAGGTTCGACGTCTCACAAACTACAACGCATCCTCCGACAAGCAGGCATCGATGTGTTCCACTCAGCCCCCAGCAAACTCGGGACTTCTACATACCCACAAGGACAAACGGACCCAAACAACAGAGCGGGAGTCTACCGGATCCCCTGTGAGTGCGGTAAGGTGTACATCGGCGAAACAAAACGCAACCTCCCCATCAGATTGAAGGAACACCGAGCACACGGCCGCAGAGGAGATTTCGAGAAGTCCGCCATCGTCAAGCACTCGCACATCAAGGACCACCAAATCGACTGGCAGGCAGCCCAACTCATCACACCCATCGACGCATGGCACCCCAGACGCATCAGAGAGGCCATCGAGATCGTCAAACACGACACTGTGCCACAGGACATCGGTTTCTTCATCAGCGACATATACTACAGACTGAAGGATCTTCTATATCCAAAGTCCATAACCCACCCCCAGACTGAGGGATCCCCTATATCCCAAGTCAACCACCCTCCTTCCCCTGTGCTTGTTAATAACTGATTCAGTTCAGTGAGCACACACTCCTCTCCCCCAACCCCTAGGATCCTAGTCGCATGGTCCCGCCTGCGCGCCTCAACGAACTAATCCTCCAGCATCCATTCATGGGATGATCCTCCAGCAGTCTACTTAAGCAGCAGCCTTTTCCAGAGTCCGGCATTCTCCTGAGGACGATCAGAGCATACTGATCGAAACGTTGAGTTGTACCCCCAGTTCTTTTCAGAACTAATTACTACTCAATTGAGATTCCAGATGGTGTCACCGCAATTAGTCTTACTTATCATCCTCACCATGCAAAGCTACAAGTTTTACCTATTATTAAACTAACAAACTGCAAAAAATTAACGAATCTAAAATCAGAACTTGAATATTAATATGTTCAATAAACATTGTTTCTTGAAAGAATGAATGTTTACCAATTTGGGCCCCTTTTTCTCAAAATGGGACCAAACTTGACTATTCCCTGTTGAACGTGGCATCGTGTTGATCGGTCAGTCAAGAAATGAGTCTAAAATTTAGGATGCGCACTCATCAAAAAATAACTTTACAAAACGTATCAGTGTAAGTTTTGTCTACTTGTTAATTAGTATTCAGCCAATTTGTCCCCTCCATCAATGTTTGACGATCCATAATTCGCAGCTCATCATAAGCAACCGCATTACGTCTTTTCAACTGATAGGAGATTAGGTGATTGTAAAAATATGCTGCCCAATTGAAAGGATCAAACCAATAATACCTTTCAAATCCGACTGATTATGGATCCTACTGTTGGTTTCAAAGACAATGACCGACTTAACACCTCCTTTTTTATGTCTTTCTTTTGAAACAAACTGTCACCTTGTCGGCAAATGTAATACACAAGAGAGCTCGGTATCGGTGAGTGAATAAATGTAAATGTTGGTGATATGCTGAGGGATGGTCAGTGGCACATCAAAATAATTACACAACAAAACCAATTTCAACACTACTTTTTTATTACGACAACAATTAATGTGGACGTCCCCGATAATAAAATCCCCTCTATTAACACATCATGGTGCACACTCCAGTGCAGACATAAACCAGCAGTTATTGTCCCACTAATCCAATTACTGTGAACAATAGGCAAACATTCCATCCTGAGCAGCTAGTTTGATACTTGTTTGTAGCATGCCAGGCTATTTGAGTCTTAATGATTAGATACAATGTATTGGTTGGACAAAAGTGTATGGAAAATGTCCGTAAAATACTACAAAGGCGTTATCTTGAATAAAATTGCTCCTAAAAGTGTAAACAGTACATTGTTCAATAGCAAAAAATTTCTGTTCACACCGCTGAAATGGTAAGTCCCAATTTTAAAAAGTCGTTTACGGGTACTCGGAACCGAAAAACGGAACCGGGTAATGACAGTTTCGGTCGGATACCCGGATACCCGGCACAGCCCTAATTACAATCGTATAAAGCTAAAACTCTGACAGCATATTTTTATCATTAAGAGCAAGCGAAACACGCATGTACTTCTTAAAGCAATCTTGTACAGTATTATCTAAAATATAATTTCTATTGAGGGAAGACTTTTCTTAAATACATGCAGGATGTTTACCATAAAACAGTGACATTGGTAATTCTACATTACTAACAAGTGAAATGTTTTCTATTTGAAATTAGGAAAGAGTTCTCTTTCTTAAATTCCACATTTCATATATCATCGTAGAAAGCTGAAACTTTCACAGGATATCTACATGTCTATCATTCAGAGCTAGCAATGTTATACATCATTATTATTCAATATGAAATTCAGAAAACGCATCAGAATGTTGCTACATATGAAAGGAACATTTTTAATTTAGGAAAGAGTTCTCTTTCTTAAATTCCACACAAAGCTGAAAATTCACAGAATATTTTTGTTATTCTAAATGAAATTAAAAAGGAACACATAGCATTGATAACTTTGAATTCACAAAACACATCAGAATGGGTCGAGCTTGTTTAGGCAGATCATGGTTCCGTTCATCGCTGCTTGTTGGTCATATGTGTTCTTAAGCAGTAGGTATCAGTAAGTGGCAAACATCCCTTCAGGAAAAAAAACAAAATTAAATCTCATTTAAAAAATAATTCTTGAATAACTTTGGTGTTACTCAATACTGCAATGTTCAAAGGAATTGTGTGGTGTCCCAACACAACTTTTGTATTTGTACATATAATTTGAGTCTGTTTCACAGAACTGATGACAATGTTGATCTATGATGGAGGCATAACATTGGTAATTCTCAAAAATTAATGCCAAGGTTTTGTAATGTTAAAAGATTTTTGAATTTAGTAGTTATTTGCCGAATTCTAGATCTTATGAGTTAACCCTCCTACTTCAGCTGCACTTTAGTGATAAGTCGCTAAAGAGGTCGAAATCAGCAACTGCCTGCTTTGACTACTGACCCAAATGTACACATACATGTACATGTAGGGGCATTTTTGACTGGTTTTTACTGTCAATTTGACCACCCTGAACAATACTTTTATCAGTCAAAAACGGTCGACTTATTTTGACCTGTAAATGCACTAGATATACCTTGGCAAGTACATGTATCAAAATTTTGACTTATTTTCACCCTTGCAGTCAGGAGGGTTAATGCCTATTAGATTATAAAAATCTGTAATTTGGTCATTTAAGACTTTTAAAATGTATTTGAGGATTAACTATTACACGTGTTAACCTTAACTCCCTAGGCATTGTATTAAATCCTTCAAAATCCTCCAACTGGCTTTGTTGTCTAGGGAGTTAGGGTTAATGTTTGGTCTTCATCTACACCAAATTGCTACAGAATTTTGGGAATGCCAACAGGAAATAAATGTATTTCCTAAGAAATTATTCTAATCTGTGTGCCAAATTGCAAAGTCTCTGCTAGTAATGACTACACTATTTAAACGATTTTCTAAACATTCATTCAGGATTTTAACAAAGTTATTAAAATGGGTTTGACTGAAACTGCAGGGTTTTATGCTCAAAATGTGGGCCAAGTTTTGAGAAAACTTACTTTTTTCCCTTATTGATCTCCAATCCGTTTATACAGTACTGATGTCAACAAGGCTTTGATTGCAGACGTAAACAGGACAGCAAATTGCACTGTAGTCATTTATCTCAACAATCTGTACAAAGATAAAGTTGCACATTTATTTTAACAGTTGATGTGAATACACTCAATTCTGCTTTATCTTACTCAAAATCCGTGTCTGAATGTCTGCCCTCTTAGTTTAAATCTTAGTTTACCATAAAAAAAAGTACCCTTATGAATTTATGAAGGGACCAACCATAAATTAATTTGAAACATTTTTATTTCAAAATGTTGCCATACATCAACTATTTGCTAAAGTCTCGACTCCAGAAAGTTGGTTCAACGAGAGGAAGTATACTTGTAGAAGCAGCTTTCCTGGCATTAAAATACCTATGTCACACCTTTAACTTTCTAAACCTGATGGAATGTCAAACACAACCACCACTTGTCTATCCAAATATGAGAAATATCAGATTTTCCTTTAAAACTTGATAGAGTATCCTCTTAAGGAAAGTGTAGTTCTGTGAGGATGGGAGATTTTGAGCAATGAATGTATGCACATCCAGCGAGATGTTGGTCAATTTGTCGTCTGCTAAAAACACACGCTTAGCCATTGTACACAAGTGGCGGTTGGCTTAGACATTCTTTCCAACCTGACAGCAGAACTTTGTGAACACCAATATTCAAAGCATGGTGTTGACCGATGGGGGTCGTAGCCACAACCACAGGTCTTTATCTGTTTTATTCCCTCCCATTTTTGTTGGTAATTTATTTAATTTAGATGAAAAAGCGAAAAAGAAACATCTTAATATGTTGACTAGCACAAATTGTGCATCAAGATAGAGCAGCTGACCTGTGATGAACTTAAACAGTCGTTTAAAGGGAAGGTACAGTATTGGTTATGACCTGAACACATAAGGCCAAACAAAAAAATAGTTGTGTTTCCGGTTACCCGACCCACCCTTGAAAATCACGCAGAACCTACATCTTTTTATTCGAAAAAATAATAAAAAATAAAAACTTACATTATGGTGCCGAGCCTAATTTTTGTGTACATCGTCCTGTATTTTTTTTTTTAATTTTTTATTCCGACAAAGCCTATTAACCCTCCTATGCCCAGGCTGAAATTTGGCCCAGTAAGCACCGCACCCACAGACAGTCACTTGAGTATTTTTGGTTGCATTGCCAATTGTTCACACATGTGTATTTTTCTCTAAAGCCCTTTTCACACGAGGGAAATAAGCAGGGGGTCCATGGTCCTAAGAACACAACGTTGTCAAATACACTTCGTGTGAAATGTACCTCTGCTCTGCACAAACACATGTCCGTAGTCTTTTCCTGACCACGGTCGAGACCAGCAACAACAAAAATAGGCCGTGTGAATGAACAAACGCACAGAGACCAAGGACCATTGTTTCGCGAGAGCTACCACGCATGCGCACAAGAAGAAAATTTCCCAGGATGCCTTTAAATCAAGATGGCGACGCCCGAACAGTTAATGATGATGCTTTTGTTGCTAAATATGAACGACTTCCTGCCCCGTCCACTTTTGTCATTCTTTTTCTTCACCTCTCGGTATTTTCTTTTTAAGTAATTACACTTGTCGTGGCACTTTTCAGCCGAGTGTGTCATTCCCATTTCCCCCGCCACGTCTTTCCACACTTTGTGGTTGTGGACGAGACCATCCAGCTTTTTTTGGACTTCAGTGGAGCCTACCACTGTAATCAGCTGGATGGTCTCGTCGTACGTCCATGTGCTCCGCTTTTGTTGTTTTTTCTTCGATGAAGTTTTGGACATTTGCTCAAAAATTACCGATTCTATATCGTTTTTCGCCATGTTTTGCACTGAGCTGTGAGAGTGGTAGAGAGAGTGAGGACGGACGCTAACAATAAACATACAATAGCGCGGGAAAATGAATGGTAATCAATACATGCAATAGCGATTCCACGCTAGCTGTGCGGATACCAGTTAACTGCACTATAAACAATGTTGACCTTTGACACCCCAAAAGACGAAGGCTATGTGACACGGGACGTTGGTTTCTTCGCCGTGTGAAAGGTCGTATCCGAGTTTGACCAACGTCCGTGGTCAATACAACTGGCGCCCGAGACCAAGGACCCTAGTTTGCGTTTGTCGTGTGAAAAGGGCTTAAGAGTGCTGGAGTTAGTGGCAAAGTCAAACACACTTGTGTATGTCCTGCATAAGTTAGCAGCAGACTCGTATACAGTTGAGTGGTTTTGGTTTGACCTCCTACCACAGCCACATGTCCTTGCATTTATTTGAGTGCACTGCACAAAGTCAATGGGTTGGGAGTTACCTATAGGAGGGTTAAAGAATGTGCAATTAAGAAAGAAACCGCAAAGACTGAGTTAATTTATTTTGTCTTTATTGAACCTGCCCCCAAACTGTCTAAGAATGATCAGAGCGTCATGATAATTTTCAGGCGAGCGGCTGTTCACATTTTGTGAGTGACATGATCCAAATCGCTTAACAAATATTTCGATTGGTTGTATGACAAGGTACACATGTATGTGTTCTCGTTCGACCAATAAGAAAACATTTTATGCGCTATAGGCATTGCACACAGTGCATAACGAATATTTCTATTGGCTATATGACGATGTATTGTTCTCGTTCGACCAACATTTGTTACGTGCTAACTGCATTGAGCAATAGTCGTCTGAGTGCCTTCCAATGACTGGATCAAAATAGTGCGCTGGATGAGAATGTAATTCCTTAGACGATAAATTCTTTGGTTACATGCCATGTTTTGCAGGTTTCTGTTTTTGTTTGTTAGAACAGAAGTTTTTTACACCTTAAGTTATTTTACAAACGATCTTTGCTTACATGTGCATTTCTTCTTCATACCTCAGCATATAAGCCGCCCTTTTGTAAAATTGTTTCGTTTTCCAATAAATAACATTACTGACCGTAATCAAGTTATTGTTGGTATGTGTATTTCTTCATTCATAACTGATATGTGGCTGTGCTAGACAGTTTAACTATAATTAGAGTAACTCTGAAGGTTGTATTAGACACAACTGAAAATATGCAAATACAGCCTTTAAAAAGAAAGTAAACAACATAAAACATGGAATACATGTATATTTTATTTTCTTTATTTCTCCATATTTATAGAAGACAAAGTAATGAAACACAACAGTAACATATTACAGGTTTTTGTAGTCATACCGAGTGTGTTGTGTAATGCACGTAAAAGAACCCACGGATACTTATCGTGAAGGGGCTTGCCCCGGTGTTTCTGGTTTGATTTGGCTGCAAATTGCGCCACCGCGCTCTCTCATTGTGGGCGCTTTGATTATTCACATTATAATTCCTTCTTTACAAATCCCACATCTGGTTGTTTATCTTTGTTTCAGCGCCTTGAGTACCTTATAGGTAGATACGTGCGCTATATAAGACTTCGTTATTATTATTATTATTATTATTATTATTATTATTATTAAATGTCATGTTTGTTTTCGCTAAACAATAAATGGGTGTTAATGAAAGCCTTTGAAAAAAAGTGGCTTGCTCTTGTGTATTTGTACTCACAACCATCTGCTTTCTAAATTCAGATATTCGTGAATATACAGTGCTAATAGATAGTATTAACATATACAGTATTAAATCCGACATTGTCACTTGTTAACGGTTACAAATGAATGCGCAAAAAAAAATTTGACCATCATCCCACCCTAATATTTTTGGCTAAAACAATTGAGAGAAAAAAGACATTACCCACCTACCCACCCTAATTTTTTGTTGAGTGTAATAGGAAACAAGTATTTTTTTTTTGGCCTAATTATCGGAAATCTAACTTGATGTGAAGTGCGGGTAAAGGTAATGAAAAACAATGGAGTAAAAACATAACGGATATTTTTTTGTTCTTTTCTGAATGTGGGAACCCATTGTGATGAAACTTTCACAGGTTAGTTTTATGACTTATGATATTTATTGAAATGGACGTGCATTACCAATGTTGTACCTTCCCTTTAACATGATAATATGTCTTAAACTTACCACAAAGTTTCACAGAAATCCCTCAACAAGTTGACATCCTGTAGTGGAGCTACAACACCACCTGATGCTATCATGGTCATTGGTCGCAGGAAGAGGGCAGCATGCTACACCGTTGAAGCTACGTATCATGTTATTTCCACAACCAGACTGATCTGTAGAAAGATTACAAAACACATTTAAACCTCGTTTAGATTCAACTTCAAGCCAAAAAAATGTAGGGTTGGGATGTTTACAAATGTACACGAAAAAAAATTCACTCGACATTTAAAAAAAGGGGAAAAAACAAAACTTGTACCTTGGCCAGTGTTTTTTATTTCACAAAGTGCGACCAGTGGGCCAGCAATTATTATATCATGTTTCTCAGGAAAATCAACCGATTTTCTTTAAACTTAAACAGAAATTTCGGAGGATGATTTGTGCTAGGCTTGGATTTTTAAATGTACATTTCTCAAAATCGAAATTGCCATATTTTGGATTATTTTCAATACTAAATACAGAAATACCCGAAGTGGTCTCGAGACCAGTCTTTAGACATACAACACTACAACAGTGATTTAAGAACGTCATATGAGGAACAATTTTTAAAGTTGATGTTTTTAATTTTATTTTTGAATTAAAAAGGAATCATGAAATGTTTACAAAAATACATTTTGAAGTAGAAATCATGGTCTAAAATGGATGCAAGCCATCGATGGATTTATTTTGGTAGTATTTTCTATTCCAATAACTACCATAAAAGGAGACCTCCAGATACTCGTTTAAAGTGTTATATAATGTAAATTATATTCAACTTGGAATCATTTTAACTGGTTAGTGGTTGCAAAAACATAAAAAACACCTTAAAATGTAGCGAGTGGATTCGACATTCTTTCCCATCGTGGTCAATACCAAGAGAGCTGATGCCAGAGGCAGACAAAAAAATGGCTGCCATACAATGACGGCACAAATTAAATGTCAACACTTTATCACTATACAGGGTCCATGAAGTTGAAATGAGCTAGTGCCACCACATTGTTATACCATTCTGAAAGAATGAATCAATGATGAATATAACTGCCACTTTTCTATCAAAATATGACAAATAATGAAATATAAAGAGGACATATACTTTAATAAGAGAAAAATGTGTGCACATGTGGCGGGTGGGTTTGACATTCTTTCCAATAAAAGGTTGGGTTTTTTTTAATGTAAAGGGTTTTTTGTATAGGTATGATAGTAAAACCTTTCAAATTCAGTACACCAGTAGGGAGTCAAGTATTACACAAATCCTCAAAGATTTGGATTGGGAGACGTTGCAACACCGACGGACTACACTACGTGGAAAGAATGTCATATCCAACAGCCACTTTTTAATTTGGGGAATTTTTTGCAACCACTAACCAGTAAAAAACTTATTCTATCGATTTTTGGGGGTACAGAAAGCGAAAACTGTCTTTAAAATCCACTTTTATGATGGTTTTTGGACTTATTTCCCTTCTAAAAAAAAAACCTCCCTTCAGAAAATAGAAGGATCTCATTATAGTTGACACTGCGGAGTTGACAAGATCAGACTGACATGACAGGTACTTGCAAAAAAAATTCAAAATGTCAGGAACAGTTCAAAATGTGATGATTTCAATAAAGCTCCCCAAGAACGTTATTTTAAGCCATAAATGACCAACATCAGACCATCTTGAGGAAAGTTACAGCTATCCAAATATGCCGAAATCGGGCTAAATGTCTCACACCCGCTCCATAGCTTTATCACTAGCACATTTTTGACCCAACAAACTTTTCATTCATAAAAAAATAAACCAATCAGTGTGCTATTTGCAATAAATACATCGATCTTGTCCAATCAGAGCAAGGCAAGGGAGTCACGTGACGTCATTAGCATAGCCACTACCTAATTATCATATTTGCACTAGAGATGACCAAATTGGATCGATCCGTGGCGATTTAAAATCCATCCATATTTTATTAAATATCAACCATCCGTTATTTAAAACGTTCAATATGACTAATAAACATCCCATAACCCCATAAGATACAATTATTTCATCAAAAAAAGCGATATTATACCATTTTTGAGAGTGATTTTGCAGCCGTTTACAGAAAAAAATAAATGGCCGCCCGCTTCGTCTTTGAAAGTACTACCTCCAAAAATCTTCTAGTAACTTTCAAACCGCATGGAATATAACGTCATCGCCTGAAACACATAATACTACAGATTGTTCTTTAAGTATATCAACTTGAAACATCGGATTGACTTATTATTGTGATAGAAGGGTAAAAAAATCCACGGAAATACCCAAATTTCGACACTTCTGGAGATCTCATGAAATCACGGAGAGGTGAGAAAAACAGTTACGTGATTGAGAATGTTATGTAGAGTCGAGTGGAAATGGCCACTAAAACACGTACTGCGCTTGCGCAAAAGTAATTTTAACCACCGTTTCGAGGGGAAGTCACATGCGATGAACAGGTCATCCGGGTTAAAAATTGTCTTTCACTAAAAAGTTAGGACGTTCACGCAGCGCCCTCACGCGGATTTGCAAGTACCTCTGAGGAAGTCATCGTATCAAAAATGAAATAAATATCCTGGAATAATTGTGTAGAATGTCGTATCCGACCGCTACTTTTTCTCATTAAATATAACCAATAATGTAATCTTACCTACCCAGTAAGGTGGAGAACATATGGATGATGATGGACATATACTTCAAATTATTCCAGGATATTTATTTCATGAAAAAAAATCAGTCATGTCAGTCTGATCTTGTAAACCCCCAATTAGTGACCAACGCAGTCATTGTACATGCGCAGTGGCAAGTATAATAGGATCCTTCTATTTTCTGAAGGGGGGGGGGGTTTAGAAAGGAAATAAAGTCCGAAAACCACCATAAAAGTGGATTTTAAACATAGTTTTTGCTTCCTGTACCACCACAAATCGATAGAATGATTTTGTAACTGGTTAGTGGTTGCAAAAAAATTCCAAAAAAGCCATTAAAAAGTGGCGGTCGGATACGACATTCTTTCCATTTGAATGAAGTACCATGTCCATCATCATCCATATGTTCTCCACCTTACTACTATTGTACTTTGCACTGTAGATAGGGTCCTATCAGGGCTAGCATTCTTTCCAATAAAAAGTCAATGTATTTTGTAGAAAAAGGTATTATTGTAAAACCTTCCAAATTCAGTACACCAACGGCGATACACTCACCCACTATACTGCTGGATGGCGAATAACGGTTCTCGCCCGTATTGTCGGAGAACCAAATTTGTGCAGCGACCAACATTTTAAAATTCAATTGATAATTTTTCCCAATTTTAAAAACTAATTAAGTACGAGTACTTACCAATAGATACTTTCGGTGAGGATGGTTTTCGTTGACTTATTAGCTCGATGTTTGTCGATTGATAATTTTGACAAGTTCGTCCTTTCGTGTCTGTTCATATTAAGAGCGCCAAATTTCAACCACGTGGCGTTATAGTCTAGTGATTTGACTCGCGCACCGTGCAATGCATGCAATAGAGGCAACTGGAACCCGTCTAAAATACGATAATATCTTTTTTGTAACCGGTGTGAAATTAGTTACTTATTCCTTATTGGACATTCGCATCAACATACATGCATTATGTATGTACTTACATTCATTGTCGTGCGCACTGCGCATGCTAGTTGCAAAGTCTCGTGCGCATTGTGCGGACGGTTACAATTAGACTAGTTTCCTAGTCCACAGTACATTCTGTATAATATCCAAAGGCTAAAGTAGTGTCCCTTGAAATGACAATGAACACGTATGTGTGTAAGTACATACATAATGTACGTTGATGCGAATGTCCAATAGGGAATAAGTAACTAACTTCACACCGGTTTTTTGTATACCATGCCCGATATGCGGTTGAAAATTCACCCCCTTTGTGACATGTGGAGTAGCAGCTACACACTCTAAACACGCTACACAGATTACCAGCCACACTAGCTGTACGAGCTGTATGGCTATTGTATAGAACCCGGTACACTCATAGTTAACACACACTATTAATTATTAAGGTACCAGCCTATTGTGTGGGACCTAATACACCCACTAGTAGAACGCTACACGATCGATGCAAGGGGTGAAAATCCAACCGCATGTTGAGCAGCGTATGCGCATTACTAGTAGTAGTAAAATGTACACGTTCTGACTATTTGTTTACAATATTTACTTCTAAAATGTCTGGACACGGACACGGACACGGTGGCTGCTCAGGGGGACATGACCACGATCACGACCCTCCAGACAAAGGGACAGAGTTTTCACTGTATACAAAGATTGATACAAATCGGGTCGAGTGTTTGAATGAAGTGACAGATGGATCAGGAAAGTTGGTCTTCAAACCGTGGGATCAGCGGCTTGATACTGACAAGGTATTACTATTACTATTAGACTCTTGAGGGCGTCTTGCAGATTAGCGGTGTTGTCATTTTCACATTGTCATTGTCATCTCTCGTGTCGTCATGCAACTCATGAGATATATAAAACATAATAAATATTGTTGAATGTTCTTTTCGTTTTGTCATGTTTGTACATCATGGACATGACCTCCCTATTTGATTTCTCATTGACATTGGTACCACGAGGCCTAACGACTATAACGTTACTAGGCCTAGTTCAACTTCTACTTATAAAATTGTAGCGATAACACCCAAACGCCACTTAACACATTTCCGTATGTGCCACCATGTAAAATTAAAGATCTTCTAGAAGTCATAAAAATCAAACGGTCCCGAATTTCCGAACAAAATTTTCAGATAATGCAGTGTAATTCTTACTCTTTAAGATAAGATAATCCGTGAGGTTGTGCTTGCGATATTTGTCCAGATATTTACATTTTTCGATGACGCCTTTTGTGTTCCGGCTCGCTTCACTTTGTGTATTTTGACATGACTTTTAGCATTTGACCCCGCTTATGTCTCATAAAAATTGCATTTTGGGTTGATTTTAGAGATTTGCATGAAAGTTCAGGGGTCAAAATGTGACGCGGGACAACTACTGAATAATGAAAAGGTGTTTTGATTTGATGAGAACGATTGTTAAGGTAAGAAAAGAGGTATTTTTCAGCACTTTTTTGCAAAAATATGTAACTTTTTCGTATATAAAGTGTTCAAATGTGTGTTAAATCTTGAACCCCGTCGTGGATTCACACATTTGGACATTCTCTACACTGTTTTTTAACAATATAAACAGAGACTGGTCATGAAAACATTAGCGAACTCTAGCGACAGGGGCTTTTAGGGTCATGTCTGATACCGTAAAAAAATTATATGAATGGAGCGGAGGAATACACAAGTTCAAGTGCAAGTTCAAATATTACTCTTCTACAGTAATTATTAAATGATGTATTTATTTTGTGTGTATATTTTTATATTTGGAAGAAAGGAATAATGAATAAGAGATAAAGATTTTTGTCATGGGTAATTATTTTTTTAATTTTTAATTTTTTTGAAAAAAATAATACCAAATCACATACATGTATGCTGTATCCTTCCTCCGTTGATGTAGTGCCCAAGAAAGTAAAATTTTCAAATTTTCACAAAAATGTTTCTTGATGTAGGCCTACTGTTAAATCATCATCATCATGCTAAATGAGCTAGGTACCCAGTTCCATTAGATGTTTTTATTCAGTATTTATATATAAATATTTCTTCATGATGTCTGTCAATTATTTCAGGGATTTTTACAAAAACTGTGGAATTTGTTTACTAAAAAAAAATGAGCCAGGTGTAAACCAAGGACAAATCCAGAGAAAGTGAAGGCGTACTAAGTCAAAGAGGATCTCAACATACAACAGTAAGTAAAATAAAATTCAAAAAACCTGTTTTCCCCCATTTTGTTTATTTCATATTATTTGCTTCAATATGGTTTTTATCAAGTTTAAAATTTGTGACAAATCAAGAAATGTTGTCTCTCCTAGATAACATATATGTGCGTCTCCCATCTGATGACGTTGATGAAGACATTATCGTGGAGAAAGTTGAGCTTCGGTGTGATCCTACAGATACCAAGGAAAAGGTACGATTATCAACCAAGTGCTTTGTTGATTTATGGTTGATGCAAATCATGATTTTACATTTCAGTTCCCATACAGTTACAACTCAAAAACTGAACAATAGTTGTTTAGTTATTAATTTTTTTATTTCGATCACTCAGTAACCTGTGGGCTTCAAGATACCTGTGAAAAGAAGATGATGAATAAATATTAATTTTTATTACCACATTACCACTTTACTTTCATTTGTTGTTGAATTTAACAATATGCCATGCTAAATATGAGTTCATAATGACTGCAGATTATTTATTTTCATTTTAACTTAATTTAGTGATTTGTCAACTTATGGATAATTTATTTACTCATCCTTTCAGGTAACTCAAAGCCAGGAGTGGTTTAACATCAAATACGAAGGACCAGATGATGCAGTGTATACCTTTAAGTTGAAAGAAGACTGGATTGCTGGAGATTTAAAAATACTAGGGCAGGATCAATAAAGTGGGCTTCAACTACAAACCTGATCTTGACGACGAAAATGGTCAAAATTGCACAATATTACAACATTTAAATGCTAATATCTGAAGAACCAAACTACTTATTTGAAAACAAATCACATCATTGACTTTCCCTTATTCCCAGCTTCAATTTAAGGTATAACTTGGCATATACTTAATTTTTGGTATAACTTAGTACAATTAATTCTAAAATGCCCAAAATCGGTGGCACAAGTAATTGGAATTTTACCAATTTTAAAAGCCTGTATCTCAAGAACTAAAATAAATATTTGAAAACAAATTGTACCACTGACTCTGTCTCATCAAGAGCTTTAATTTGGTGTATAACTTAGTCCAGAAACATTAATTTTTAAAAATAGGGTTTCATAGCTAAAAATTGTTAATAAGGGACAATACCATCTGCCAGTGCCATCACGATCCATTAATAGGGCATGGAATTTAGTTTTAGATGAACTCAGTGAATGAAAATAATACCCCACATGAAAAGGTCATATTACCATTGCCGCTGCATAGATGAGCCAGTAATTTTCAGTCACTGTGTTCATCATAAACTAGGACACCGATTCCATGCCCCGCTGAAAGTCTGCTTAAGCCTTAGATCATGACAATTGTCCCTTTTAGTGCTGGGACGGTTAACCGACCAAAACTGCAATAACCATTTATAAATTAGCTAACTGGCAAACTGAAACCAATGTTTACAAAATATGTGATGTGATCTGGGAAAACCCTTCACATGGTGAAATTTGTCATGTTTGTGTTATATACATCAAATTAACGAGGACACTGTGTTGTTTTCAAAACTGTTTATTCATGATTCTAGGTTGTCTATAACTTGAGTTATGCTCTCGGGAAGTTATATTATTATAGCCGCCGCTGTCCTTAAAAAACAATGGCAGAAACGAAAAACAAAAAACTACTTTTTAATTATCTGTCATCATAAAACTATGGAATTTTTATTTAATATTTCAAGAATGATCATTTAGATATTAACAATTAAAATGGTAACAAAAACTCAAATTGTCAAACAAAAAAATGGGGGACTATTTTGCCATTATCTTCAAAACAAGTTCGCTGACATCCGACGGGTTTTTCCAGATCGCATCACATATGACCAACAATTTTGGAAGTACATGCATTCGTAACCATTTTGCTGCATTGGTTTATATGAAACATTGCAGGAACTGTATTGATTGAAAATACACATTGTGCAATTTGATGACGATCTTGTTTGTGTGGCCGTCAGGTGCTGACTTTCGGCCGTCACCTGGTAAATGACCGTAAAATATTCGGTTAAAGCAAACTAACCGGTTACATTCTCACTCGAAGAGTTTGATTTACGAGTGCCTCTACCACTCTATTATCAAATTACTTAGCTAGTGCACTAAATGTACCTCAAATATCTTGTCATTGGGTCGAATCAGACCTTAGAGCTACAGATATTTACATAGGAAATTTGGGAGACACTCGGAGGAAATATGGCTCCTTTTGAATATCTCCTTAAATACTAATATTAGATGCCTTTCCTCTCCACAGAATGCACCTAGATACTTCCTCTAATATTTTGATTGGATCAATAACTACCAAAACCGATTTGAAATGCCAACAATTTGACTTTTTTGACAGAACAATTCACCTTGCATTAGGAAGTCATCAAGTCCAATAGTCTGTAACCCATATTACAGACTGTATCTTAAATATAAATCAATCTGAATAGTGTACAAAGAATGGGTCTCATAAAGTCTGCAGATCAAGCTCTGATTGTACCATACCCAGTGACAAGACCTTTAAGATACAGTTGCTGCAGCTACAAATTACTGCTCTTCAATAATTTCACCATTTGTTTATGTATATAATGTTTTTGATACTTTTAAATAAAAATATTACATTGAATTATATTAACATTTGTCATGTTAAATTTCAACATTTGACTGCTCCACATGATATCCCAATGGCTGACCAATAGGGGTGACGATATTGAATTTTTTTGATAGTCGATAAACGACAGCCATGATATCGGCAATATACGATATTATCTCAATACGCGGATTTTTTAAATACATGAAAATGTATGTATTGTACGTTAACAATAATAATAATAATAATAATGTGTGGACTTATATAGCGCATGTATCCACCAACTAAGTGGTGCTCAAGGCGAGATTGGATGCGGAAAAACCTACTTTTACATGCAAGATCTACAGGGACAGTCGCTCCAAAATGAGTCCTTAGAGACAATTTATCACCCCGGTGATTTTTTTTTTAACTTAAAAGAGCGATACAAATTTAATATCGGCCATATTTTTGGAATATCGTCAATGGCGATATTTCAATATTTTCAAAACCGTAATTGATAACGACGATACTTTTTGGAATATCGTATCGTTACGATATTATCGTGATATCGTCTACCCCTACTGACCAATATGAAGGACGCTGGATGCTGAACTGCATCCCAGATGATCATGGATATCATTTTAATTAGACAGTCCACCATTTATTGCATGTTTGTTTTATCCTGCAGTACGTTGAGAGTGATGATGACGAAGAACTGCTGTTTAATATCCCGTAAGTAGCAAGTTTGGGTGGCAGTGATAATTGTTAGCGCTTGGTTTTAGGAAGAGTACATTTGAACATAAGATATTATTGATTTTTTTTAACCATAATAATAATGCATTTACAATGCGCCATCTATCTGGGCATGCCTATTCCAAGGCGCAACAATTAACACAGCAAAAGTATGAACATTATAGAAAGTACATACATAAATTATACACACATATATATAGGCACATATTAACCCTAACCACCCCATATCCTCCAAAATCCTCCAAGGGGCACTTTTTTGGGATAAATTCAACACTGTTGGAAACTGGTACTTTCACCTCTTCAAATGGGGCAAAATTACTACCTGGCAAGAAGTACAGGCGATAAGTGCTGAATATGAAAGATCAACGAAAATGCATGGTGCATTTTGAAGATAAGGGCATGTTTCCAAAAGTGTACTGGAGGATTTTGGAGGATTCAGGAAGGTTCCTAGCCAGAATACCTAGGGGGTTAGTGGTAACTAAAGATATATCCCAAATCCGACAAAATCCATACACTGGTTTTGCTTAATTTTAATAGATTTAACTGTAAGCAACTGAAAATTACCAGTGAGATATAATTGGGGTAGAATGTCAAACCCAACCGCCTCTTTTCTCGTTCATTATAACCAATAATGTAATCTTACCTGCTCAGTAAGGTGGGGAACATATGGATGATGATGGACATATACTTCAAATCATTCCAGAATATTTTTTTAATGAAAAATCTGACATTTTTGGTATATGATGAATAATTGGTTATTTTTATTATTTTAATCATTGTTTTTGTATCTCTGTATATTTTTATTTTGGGTGAAGATTCACAGGCAACGTGAAGCTTAAAGGTGTAATTGTCATTGGGGGAAATGAAGATAGTCACCCGTCAGAAATGAGACTGTGAGTACATGAAATATTGATCTTCCCTCATGAAGACCTTTAAAGGGACAATATCGTCACGATCAACAGGGCATGGAATCAGAGTGCTAGTTTTAGATTAACTCAGTGACTGAAAATAATACCCCACATGATAAGATCATATTACTGTTGCATAAATGAGCCAGTAATTTTGCAGTCACTGTGTTCATCTTAAAATAGGGCACCGATTCCATGCCCTGTTAAAAGTCTGCTGTTATCGTGACGATATTGTCGCTTTCAATAAAATCTCAAGAAAGGGCATTAGCAGAAGCTTTTCCATCTCTGTCTCCTAACATCCAGTACCACATCTTTCACTAAAGAATATTAACCCTCCTATGACTGCAAGGTTCAAAATTAGTCAAAATGTTGATATACTTGCCAAGGTATATCTAGTGCACTTAAAAGTCAAACACTGTCAAACCTTATGTGTAGTAAGTACATTTACAGGTCAAAATGAGTTGACAATTTTTGACTGGTAAAAGCATTGTCTTGTATTGTCGAGGGTGGTCAAAATGACAGTTAAAAAAACAGTAAAAAATGCCCCTGTGTGCACATTTGAGTAAACGGGCAATTGACTGGTTTTGACCACTATAGTTACTTGCCACTAAATTTCAGCTAAAGTAGGAGGTAAGACTTGTAGCTTTGCATGGTGAGGAGGATAAGTAAGACTAATTGCGGTGACACCACGTGAAATTCTCAATTGAGTAGTAATTAGTTCTGAAAAGTAGGAGGGTTAACAAATGCCTTAGACAATCACATGGGGGGTGTATAACAGCTGATAATAAGCCTATGATAAATAAGACATGATGACATGCGCATTAAAGTTATCGTTCGTCTCTCCCAAATACGTAATTTGTCAGTTTTTATGATTTGATGTGTAATCCAGGTACAAAAACCAAGCCAACATGACGTTTGATGATACCAGAAGCAAACCAGACCAACTGTTTGAAATGCAACGAGATACATCAGGAATTCTAGAATACAACACAAAGTGAGAACAGTGTCAGATCACACCAGTCGTGCCATTGCACAACGATACAAACTTTATCAAATATTCAGCCATTTGGCCCTACGGCTCTTTGGATACAAGTTCATTGTGTGAATAAATAAATGACAATGCTGCATGAATAATTTCTCCTGAGGACGATCAGGGCATATTGATCGAAACGTCGAGTTGTAACCTCCAGTTCTTTTCAAAACTAATTACTACGCAATAGAGAATTTCACATGGTGTCACCGCAATTGGTCTTACTTATCCTCTTCACCATGCAAAGTTACAAGTTTTCCCTATGAATAATTCATTGCTGGCCAAATAACTGTCGAATGTAATAAACTTACTTCCTTTCTTCAAAGAAAATAGAAGTGTAGTGATAACAACGAATTCCTGGTGCAAAATAGCAAAACATTACCTTCCTTGCGTTTTATGCTTTGCAAGAGTCTTAAATCTATGTGACCAATATTTTGTTTACATAAGCATTTCTCATTAAAGAGGCACTCTAAGGTCAAATTCAGTTTTGTGATGCACTCATTTTCCAATAGAGTCCTTATTAAAGTGTGAAAAAATTTACAAATCTCTAACTTCACTTTAACCCTTTGAACCCTGACCCCCCATGGCTGTGTGGCTACCCCACACTGATCCCCAGTAAACGCACGTGATCAGCGGCCGGTATACCGGCCGCTCGGATTCAAAGGGTTAAAGTGGTGTAACATATCATTTTATTTGATACCTTTTCAGAGCGATATTTGAAACATGACGTCACTATTTTCTTACGGTAAATGAGTCTGTAACATTCCATACAGGAATTTTTTGTTTGTCAAAAAGTCAATTTCAACGCCGATTTGATCAAATATTGTGGAGATTCAGGAATGAACTGCAAATTCACAGTACAAAAATGTAGAGATCCATTTATTTGAAATGTGACGTCACTGTTGTCTTTGGATGTTAACAAATTTCACACAGGAAGTTTATCAAATAAAATGACATTTTACATCACTTTAACGTGAGGTTAGAGACTAATTTTTTAACAATTTAATAAGGACTCTAGTTATTGGAAAATCACAAAACTAAATTTGACCTTAGAGCCCCTCTTTAATTGAAACAATTGGATTGTTTATATGATCAGAACATCTCAAATCTGTATAAATATTTGTTTCTTTTTGCTAATGTTTACAATAGGATTGCACGCTTCTCCAATGTCAACCATTTATCAATCCATTTCTCAAAGAACTTTGGAGCGGAAACGTCGATAGTGTACTACATTGGTCTACGAGGAGAATTCAGTGAGGTAAGGTTTCTAGTCTCTGTGTGCATCGCCTCGGATCTGCAAGTCGGCATTTTGTTTATTCTTACAAAAAGTACTTTAAAATCATGCGGACCACTGAAAATTCTTGCAGAATTGCTAAAAGTTAAACTTACTGGTCTGGCCGGCTAGCGAAAAAGGTTAAGGGCAACCCCGGGAGACGCTCCCTAAGTTTCAGCAGATTAACTGTTTAGCAAATATTGGAAAACAAACTTGATGAAGCTACATTTGCTCATATGTAACCGTCTATGAATTTATCTTATTTGTATAATTTCTCAACAGGCACGTCGACAAGAGGTCATGATAGCTCAATACGAGGCTTATGCTAACCCCAAAGACCATAAGACATCACTTAAAGATAACGTACAGCAGGGGATAAGTTAATGTAAAGCATCGAAACTGTCACAATGGATGTTTGCGGACCCAAAGGCAGACGTTTACGGATGACATCACAATAACTCCTCAGCTCTTAAAATGATTGACACATAATAAGGGAATTTGCTCTTTTCATATTGTGCAAGGTTATTTTGTGCAATCTGTTTAATATCAACGACTTTGGTATTTTCAAATCAAGGTAAAAAGGGATATAATTGGCCAAAAAAAAATTTGCATTCAAGTATTGTTCCTATTCGCCTTATTCATGATAAATACGAAAGTGAGGCTGTGATTCTCACAACCACACTCTGTAGCTTACATGCTGCATGCACCAGCGAGAAGACCCAATAATCTGATAGTTCCAAAGAAAAGTTCATTCCTGATGTAGAGAATAAATAAATGGATGTAGCTATTTCCGTTAATTTACTTAAAATTCAGTGACATTTGAAAGCGAGGTTGCCCCTGGAAACGGACAAAATTAGGCAGGTTACTATAATGAGCATGTACAGGTACACAACCTCTTGTATTCAGGGAATAAGACACAAGACGACTAACTCATGAGTAAAGTGAATACAATCCAGTGCTTCTTCAACCAATGTTGAGCATGCAATTTGATGAAATGCCTACATATCACATAAAAGTGCAAATATTATTTCTGAATGACCCGTCCCTTTGCAGTCGGTTTATCAAACTCCTTAAGAGCGAAACGGAAAGTTTGCACGATTGTGTGCATCTGACATGTCTACCACATGCTTCTTGTACACAGCTCAGTGCTGGAATTTCATTCTTGAAGGGGCAAGACCACTATTCCGGAATAAAGTGACACTTCTATTAGAATATCAGAATGTCTCTGGGAACATTTTTAAGGGGCACCAAGGCCAGCGCAAGGGAGGTCATTGCCTATGTGAAATTCTAGACCTTACGTAAGTGTTAAAATGTTTTATATTAACCTTAACTCCCTAGGCCCATTTGCTTACACATAACCTGAATCCTCCAAAATCTTTCAGTAGTAAAGCAAACACATGACATGTATGCACACATGTGTTTCTAATCTGTGATACATGTACATGGCCAGGGACCCTCCCTGCATGCATGGAGCAATGAACAGTGTCCACTGACCTTGCAATCACTACAACAATCATGGATGTGGATGTACATGTACCATGGAAAGGCAAGTATGCCTAATAACCTCAATCCTCCAAAATCCTTCACTTTAGCAAAGAGGATTTTGGAGGATTTGGGAAGGTTAGGGTTAAAGCGAATACACACAAACTGACGTATGTGATTGGAACCATTGTCCCCGTTGCGTCAGTACCCCTCAAGTAGCTCTTCCTACAAGTACATGTAGAAGCACATGTGTGTTTCTGGGATAATTTACTTTTTCGTATTAAAGTTCAGCTCAATTGTAAAAAGTGCTGTTGCTGATCATGAATAAGTTTACACACACTGACATTCGTTATCAGAATTAATTGGAGATGAATGTCAAGTACAAGTCATTTGTATAAAATATATGAATTATGCAGCCACAGAGTAAACTAAGAGGAATGTGATTCCATGATATATTAAAGTTGGGCATGATATATCTGCATTATTATTTATCTTAAAGGGACAATATCATCATGATCAACAGGGCATGGAATCAGAGTGCTAGTTTTAGATTAACTTCAGTGACTGAAATTTATACCCCACATGATAAGGTCATATTACCGGTTGCTGCTGTATAAATAAAGCAAGTAATTCTCAGTCACCGTTTTCATCATAAATTAAGATACCGATTCCATGCCCTGTTGAAAGTCTGCTCTGATCGTGAGGATATTGTCCCTGAAATAGACAACTGGCAAAAAGATAACAGATTTTGCCTTTGACTGAAGGATAAGAAGCAACGTTCTCATTAATTGTAATTTTTGTTTTATCCCTCCCAATAAAGTATCACGATCATTTAAAAAAAATATATTGTCATGTTTTTCTCAATTTATTTGTTGATGTTTGTTTTCAAGCAGTAGTAAACACCATTATATACACAATTCTCTCTTCTTTCCAAAAAGTGTTGAGTTCTCATGGAAACATCTGACATTGGTAGTTAGGGATAATACTACAAGTACAGTGTCCATATTGCATAAAACCCAATTCACAGAAAACAAACCGGCAAAGACATACGACACAATAAAGGGGGCCACTTTGCATCCGTCACGTTAGCAGTTTTTCCAATGGTTGTTATTTATTTTTAAGTACCTGAAACCGACCAAAAAGTGTTACAACATGTGGACATGCAGGCTTATACTAGAACTAATTTGAGTTGATTTATTTTATTTTTAAATTGTTTTATTTATTTTTTTACCCTCAAATTTCCATAAAAATTTACGGAAAAAGTAACCTCACTTTTCCGTCCATTTGTTGATGGAAATTTTAGGGTAATTAAAAAATATAATAGTAATAATCAACTCAAATTATCTTTAGGATAAGCATGCATGTCTATTCAAATGTTAAAATTCTTTTTGGGTGGTTTCAGATATTAAAAAAAAAATTACAACTATTAGAAAAACTGCTAAAGTGACGGTAGGAAAGTGGCCCCCTTTATCAATTTCCATGTTTAAGCAAATTTCATGTGTTTCACTTTTTCCCCAGATATTGTTTTTATATTTTATACAAAATAATTGACAGAGGCACTGTTAAACTGTCCACAGTTGCCATTGTGGAGTGCCATGGTCGAGCGGTTTAGTGCATCGGATTTGTGTTCTGATGGCCGAGTCGTCAGAATGTGGGTTCAAATCCCAACCGCGACCATGGTGTTTGTGTCCTTGAGCAAGACACTTTACCATAATCGCTTCTCTCCACCCAGGGGTAAACGGGTACCTGTGAGGGCAGAGTTGGTTGTTGTGTTTGATTAGCCCTATATGCGCTGAAATGGCAGCAATTGAGCTGTATACTCCCCAGGGAGCTGAGATGGTTTCAGGAATGATTTATGAGCCTGATGAGCAGGGGTAATAATATAATGCGCCTTGAGCACCAGTTTGGTGGATACGTGCGCTATATAAGTCCACATTAGGTAAAACTTGTAGCTTTGCATGGTGAGGATGATAAGTAAGACTAATTGCGGTGACACCATGTGGAATCTCAATTGAGTAGTAATTAGTTCTGAAAAGAACTGGAGGTACAACTCGACGTTTCGATCAGTATGCTCTGATCGTCCTCAGGAGAACGATCAGAGCATACTGATCGAAACGTCGAGTTGTACCTCCAGTTCTTTTCAGAACTAATTACTACTCAATTGAGATTCCACATGGTGTCACCGCAATTAGTCTTACTTAAGTCCACATTATTATTATTGTACAGCAATGATTTTATCACACTGCCTCACTGTTCTAAAAAAAGAACAATGTACAAATTCAAACAAAATGGTTAGTGAATGATTTCGTTTTAAATAACAATGTCACGCCCAATTAACTATTTGCTGTGTAACTTTAAAAAAAATTAAACCCTGAAAATGATTGAACATTTCAAGATTCACATAGAATATGTACCTTGAAGGATTGGCGAAGGGTAGGATAAGCATTCTGGCAGTGGGGTTTTATGACCTGTAATATTCAATCAGTTTTTCATCAGTTGGTTTTAGTACAGTCTTGTCTGTTAGATTCACAATCCATCCTGGTTGCAGACCAAAAAACACCTGCCGTGGGTCTTTGGCCATCTTCAACATCTCTCTCTTAGGGTCAGTCGTCAAATCTGGCAGCGCGTAGCCAAACTTTTCGGCTAATGCTGCTCGTGCTGATCGAATCTCATCTGGGTCGGCCAAGTATCCCCGATTGTTGGCACTGGTGTAGAAGGGGACAACATCTTTTGGAGGGAGGGCCCGTTTGGGAATGGGCTTTCCTCTATTGAAAAAGAGAAGAGGGTGAGCGAGGGCATCTAGACTTTGGAGATCATAGAATCCTAGATGAATGATACCGCCTTGACGCTCGATTGCTGCAAAGGTAAGCTCTGTAGCCCACTGCACCTCGATATTCAACTGTGCTTGGAAGGTATCTGCCCCCTGTGAACAAGAAAAGAAATAAAAGACAAAAAAACATTCCTCATTGAATAGCATCAGTTTTCGTCTTCTTGACGACTTATAATTAACCCTAACCCACTTGGCTTCTGTGCAAGGTACCTTCCCCTATCTATCAAATTCTGTCACCATGCAGTAACATATCCACCCAACCTCTGAATGGAATACACCCATCCAGTGCAACACTGGAAATTCAGTCATGTTACCTGAATAAAAGCTAAGCGTGTGACTGACACAGTAACAATTTTCATGGAAAATTAATCCTAACCTTCCAAATTCAACCAAAATCAACCGGAGGTTTTGGTTGATTTTGGCAGGTTAGAAAAATTTTCTTGGTTGATTTTGGAGGAGTTTGGCAGGTTAGGAAATTTTTCTTGGTTAATTTTGTAGGATTTAGACAGTGGGCACCACACAAAATAGAACACCAGTTGATTTTGTAGGATTTAGGCAGTGGGCACCATGCAAAATAGAACACCGGTTGATTTTGGAGGATTTTGGAAGGTTTTTAGAAAATGAGCCTAGGGGGTTAGGGTTAATGAAAAAGGGGAGGCTGGGAACCAAACAAACGCAGTCTCTGGTTTCTGGTTCCTGCACACATCGCCTCAGACCCATTTTAGTTTTCTTTTTTCTTCCTATGTCCAATTGCAGCCAAAATTGGTGGATCGATTGGATATCTGCCACGCTGTTTTAAATGACTTTCACATATGGGTATGAATGTTTGGCTGATTTGTGAGGCCTCTCTTAGCCACCATACTTTGTGTCTGGGAAATTTGGTCTGGTTCCAATAACCACTTATATCACTTAAAGAGGCACTCTAAGGTCAAATTCAGTTTTGTGATGCACTCATTTTCCAATAGATAGAGTCCTTATTAAAGTGTGAAAAAAATTACAAGTCTCTAACTTCACTTTAAAGTGGTGTAACATATCATTTTATTTGATACCCTTTCAGAGCGATATTTGAAACATGACGTCACTATTTTCTTACGGTAAATGAGTCTGTAACATTCCATACAGGAATTTTTTGTTTGTCAAAAAGTCAATTTCAACGCCGATTTGATCAAATATTGTGGAGATTCAGAAATGAACTGCAAATTCACCGTACAAAAATGTAGAGATCCATTTATTTGAAATGTGACGTCACTGTTGTCTTTGGATGTTAACAAATTTCACACAGGAAGGTTATCAAATAAAATGACATTTTACATCACTTTAGCGTGAGGTTAGAGCAGGGTTGTAGCTACGCCGGTCGGCGCCGGTCGGGTCTAACCGGCACTCCCGCTGGCCGACCGGCACCAAACGCAAATTGATGTCTTACCGAATGGCACAAAAATTGTGTGAATATTTCATTAAACAGTAATAAATGTAAAAAAATGTTCATGTATTCTTCATTTCTTTGAGTTATTTGCCACTATTTTGAGGACTTTAGTCTATAGATCAATTAAAACATAAATGCGATATTATAAAATAAATCTCAGTTTGTAGCGGTACAAATAAATACACTAATGAGCATTTATTTATGACGTCAGGGAAAAGACCTGGGAATCCCCATTATGATTGGTTGTTTGCGCCTGCACGATGAGCTAATGCCACTAGTCTCTACCGCGTGTAAATGATGCGGCGTGCTTCGTAATGTCGATGTACGTAAATTTCAGGTTGGTTAAGCGTGACTTCAGAAGCGTGTAGCTTTCCCGCGATGTGCTCAGCAAAGGGAAAATTATTCACGTGCATCCCTCCGCCCATTCATGAAAAGTTTTGTGAACGTTTTTGGAAGTGTTTTGATCAAAATAATTATATGTCGCAGAAAAGTATCACTAGCTTTTCTCTTCGCCACTAAACGCAAGGGCGGCAGTGACAGACACGGCATCCGGGTCAAGCGAGAAGCCGGCAAATTCGAGACATTCTTCTGCGACCACATCTTCGTGTTCGAGTACAACTGACCGGGAACTGATCACGCTACGAGTCTTGGCCACTGTGGATTTAGGCCAAAAACTCGAGCTGCTATGCCTGACGGCCCCGGTTGCTCAAGTGTTACCTCATCAAAAACAGAAGCAGGCATCTAAGTTTAATAGCGAAAAGTGGACACCTGGTAGGCCATACAGAAGTTTCAGTTTTTCTGAGCCAACATTGTTGTCAATTGCATTGGAGGGCACTCCTTCACATCATAAATTCTTGTATAATACTATGAAAATATCATACTATTATACAACAAATTATGCGAAAGGTGAGCCCTCCAAATCTATTCTTAAAAGCTAAAACCCAGGAGCTTCGGGCTGCTTCGCCCCCTCGACCCCCACCGAGGCGTTGCCCCTGGACCCCACCAGGGGCCCTTAAGCGGGCCCCTGGACCCCCGGCCGCGAGGAGCTGCGCTCCGTTCGCTCCACTCGCAATTGACAAAATTAGCCGGCACTCAATTTGGTCTGGTGACAACCCTGGGTTAGAGACTAATTTTTTTTGTAATTTTGTTCACACTTTAATAAGCACTCTAGTTATTGGAAAATCACAAAACTAAATTTGACCTTAGAGCCCCTCTTTAAAAACAGATTACAAAAAACAAAAGGGTGTCACCGGACCGATTTTGAAGCCGAACTGGATACTTTTTTGGGCCTAAAATAATGTGTTTCGGAATGCCCTTTCAACATACCTCCTCTGTCAAATGAATGCCATATTGTTTCTTGTATATATCAATATCGACCTCTCCAGCATTTACAAATGACGTGATGTCAACGGGCTCATCAGGATTGATTCTTCCAACGTCGATGAGATGCTGAAGTTTAGACAGGGATACAGGGAGATACTCTCTCTTCAAACTGTAAATGAAACAAGGGTTTATTTGTTTTTAAATAATGATTTTTAAAGATTTTGTTTACAGATTTGGTGCTACATTAATTATGTATTCTTTGGATCATAATCATCATTAACCCTCCTGCTACTACAAGGGTCAAAATCAGTCAAAATGTTGATATACTTGCCAAGGTAGATCTAGTGCACTTAAAAGTCAAACACTGTCAAACCTTACGTGTAGTAAATACACGTACATTTACAGGTCAAAATCAGTCGACCGTTTTTTACTGGTAAAAGCATTGTCTGGTATTGTTGAGGGTGGTCAAAATGACAGTAAAAACCAGTCAAAATGGCCCTGTGTGCACATTTGGGTCAACAGTCAAAAACAGGCAGTTGACTGGTTTTGACCTGTATAGCAACTTCCCACTAGAGTGCAGCTAGAGTAGGAGGGTTAAAGACAATGTATACTAGGGGGTGACGATATTGAATTTTTTGATAGTCGATTATCGACGGCCATGATGTCACCGATATACGATATTATCGTCTCAATACATGAAAAAATGTATGTATCCTACATTAACCCTCCTATAGGTTTACCAATCAAAGACACTCTGACTTTGTGCAGTGCACTCAAATAAATGCAAGGGCATGTGGCTATGGTAGGAGGTCAAACCAAAACCACTCGACTGTAACTTATGCAGTACATACACAGCTCTGTGTGACTCTGCATATACATGTAACTTGTAAGACATACACAAGTGTGTTTGACTTTGCCACTATCTCCAGCACTCTTATACACATGTGTGAACAATTGGCAATGCAACCAAAAATACTCAAGTGACTGTCTGTGGGTGCGGTGCTTACTGGGCCAAATTTCAGCCTGGGCATAGGAGGGTTATGACATTGGACACCGAAATAACTATTTTTTACATGCAAGTTCCACAGGGAAGTTGCATAGGTAATGAACTGTTACTCCAAACAGTCACTCCAAAATGAGCCGAGTTCTTAGATTTTTGCTGCTCGGTGCAAGATACATTTCATAAAAAAGAACTCACCGTGAGTTCTATAAACAAACCTGTGGTTTGTTTATAGTTCAGCACAGTTCAACAGTCATCATCCAAGCTTTAATCAAGCTGCATGTGAACAACCTCACAATGTACACCAGTGCGGTTATTCCAGGAGAGTGTACCACCGTCCACGTGATACTGGGACTACTAGCCTTTAGTTAGTTAAGGCCCACACAGAAACCAGGAGTACAACACATGAAAAGAGACCACACACGCATGTAGTGGGAACATGAGCGGCGTCGCGTCGTGATTTCGAATTGTTTTTTTAGTTCTTCACGTAAGGCTGTGCCGGGTGTCCGGATACCCGACCGAAAATGTCATTACCCGGTTCCATTTTACGGTTCCAATTACCCATAAACGACTTTTTAAAATTCAGACTGAACATTTTAAGCCACACAAAATTATGGAAGTCTCTGATTTTTTGCTAACAAAATGAAGAAAACTTTATAGATGAAGGCTTTAGAAGAAACATTTGCCGACAGCCTTTCACAGACTTGCTGGCATTTGTTTGAAACTTGTGTTTGTATTGATTATTTTATACATTCAGGAGTATTTATTCAGGAGTGTTTACAAAATTGTTTACGGGTACTCAGGTATCCGAAGAGTTCAAATTTCGGGTATCCGGTTCCCGAAATAATAACCAAAAATGCACAGCCCTATCTTCACGGTACCGTAACTTCGTTGATATTACCGTATAATGACATGAAATTTGGAGACAATTTATCACTCCGGCGATATTTTAACTAAAGAGAGCGATATAAATTTGATATCGGTGATATTTTTGGAATATCGTATCGTTACGATATTATCGTAATATCGTCCACCCCTAATGCCTATGGGATTTTAAAAAAGCGTAAATTATTACAGTTTTACATAAAATATCTTTGTGTAAAGTTGACAGTTGTATCAAACCTCCCTTGAAATCTTTCTGTCTGTCGGTAAAAGTCAAATGTTACTCCCCAATGATGTATATCAGAATTTTAATCCATGTTGGAATGAAGACGAGGTTTGTGCTTGGATATTGACAGCAAATGTTTGTCTTGTCTCCAAATCAAAGATTGCTCCAAGCACGTAAATATATGACAATAGTCTGGTTCCAGTTTTAATTCGACAGGGTATTTCTGGCATGTATATTACACACTTCATCATTGGCGTAGTCTGGTAACAATGTTGCAACTAATGTAAAGTTAGAGGACTTTCATAATTGCCTGTATACTGTATGGAGAGTACCCTGGGTGACACTGACGCCCCAGCCCTCAGCTATAGATGATGTGACCCGTGTTTACATAAATGTGCCGCGGTCACATTTTCTACTCGGCGGTATGAGCGCTCATCCTATTTTGGATTAGACATGACGTCACTGGTCACATCGTCTCATTAATCTCCATTGATCTCTATCATCACTATAATGGAGATCAATGCATCGTCTGTAGACTTGTGACGTAACGCCTAAACCAAAACAGGATGAGTGGGCATACCGCTGGGCAGAAACATGCTGTTTTGGTTAAGGCATGACGTCACAGGTCGTCTATATTTTCTCTTTAAACCTAACCACACTATATCCTCCCAAATCCTCCATGGGGCACTTTTTTGGACAAATTCAGCACTGTTGGAAAAACTGGTACTTTCACCTCTTCAAATGGGCCAAAATTACTACCTGGCAAGAAGTGCTGAATATGAAAGATCAACGAAAAAATGCATGGTGCATTTTAAAGATAAGGGCATGTTTCCAGAAGTGCACTGATGGATTTTGGAGGATTCAGGAAGGTTTCTAGACAGAATACCTAGGGGGTTAGGGTTAAAGTACATAAAAGCCTACTTACTGATGACCCTTGTAGTATGGATATTTGGGTATTCTTAAATAGAAAGGTGTCTGGCCCCCTTCAAATCCAATACGTGGTGTTGTTCCCCTCATAAGCTGGCCCCTCTTGCCACGTCCACTTGAATTCCCTCCATGCTGACCTCTTCCACGTACTTTATGCTGCAAGTGGAAAGATAAGAAATATTGCATACAACTTTTGGGGGCTCTGGGTAAGGGCATAGTGGATTCATAAGTAGGCAGATTCATGAAAATTTGAAGTTGCTTCAATTCTTTTAAATGTCATATCACTGGATAGAGCAAAAAATTAGAAAGAAAATAAGGGGTCAATGGTCATGATACATGTAGGTTAACCCTACGCAAAGTTACGAATTTTTGTTGATTTAAATATTTGGTCATTTTGGAGGCCAGTTTCATTTGAAAAGTTGTGACCGAATTTGTCTGCAACGTATCCTTGTAGTACTAACAAAGTGTCTATATAGCATGTCCCCCTTTTATAACAAAAAAATCTCATTGAATACCAAAATCCACCCGTGCGTGACACCCCAATTCAGCGTGCGTGACACCCCGATTCACCGAGTCAAATCGCCGATAGCGGTGATTTTTTTTTAAATTTGCCGTCGGATCATTTTGCGCAAGTTGCACTGTTTTTCCGCCAACGTTACAGTTGGCATCGACTGACCAATTAAGATAACCACGATGTGTAGTATCCATTTATCGACACTAGAACATCGATAGACTACCCTTTAAATTAGTATTTTACCATGAAAGTTGGACAAGAAAATCGTGAAAACTTGCCGAAATTCAGTTGCCTATTTTTATCGACTGCATAATTTAGTGCTCATAAAAATAGCGTCCAGGAAAACATCGAAGCCTCATCAACGTAACCAGGCACTAGCGATATTGCGCCTATGCATTTTCACACGTACTATCGGGCAAGTCAACGAACTTTCGGCGGGTGACAACTTCGACAGAAAAAAGGGCATCAAAAATAGCGCCACCATCGGCGGTTTGCGTGAAACTGCCTATCATAAGGACTTTGTAGGGGCAAGGCTACTCTTCCATGTTTTCACACTTTTCTCTCTTTATGAATATGATGACAAACATCACCAACCAAGGACAAACTAACGTCATGAACAGAACTGAGAAGAAAACAATGTAGTCAAGTGGGATTTGGAAACGATATTTAGTGAGGTTTGGAAACAATGTTCAGGGAGATATGACTGAGCTTGTTGGTTTTCCTAACACTAACACTACCTACAGTAACACAGTTAGCTAACCCTGTGTCTTTGTCTTTGCATGGATGTTGGCCATTTTCTTGTCTGTTAAAATACCACATGCACCGACATTGTAGTTGTACACAAGTGGTGGCTGTATTGTATATTCTTTTCTGGTTGGTTACGAGTTGATAAGGGTACCAGATGTTCAGCGTCGACTGCGATTCAACTTATTCACGAAATGGATGCAATACAATAATATTATGACAATGTCTCTTATTATGTTATATTATTATAAATGCTAAGCCTAGACTCTAGAGGGCAAACATTTATTTGCACCAAATATATTGAATCACATAGGCCTACCTTTGTCCGTGCTCCAGGATTATCTCTGATGTTATTCAGTCCAACCCTGGGCAAGCTTCTAAGTATTTCTAACGCACGCTGCACTCCAGAAACTCCCATGGTCGCCGCCATCTTGAATTTTAGTTATAAAGATACCCGACATGCAATGCGAGGTCGAATTGTACGTGTCCAATCTTAATCATGGTCCAATCAAACAGCACATGACCATCATTAACATTGAGTAAAATTTTGAGGAAAAAATGTTGACAAAGAAGATTAGAAAGAGTCACAAGTTATATTTTTGAGTAAACAACTGAGAATAAATTGGTGAGGCCACGGGAAAAATCCATGTTTTACTTAAGAGCCCAACCCGGCGTGTCAAAACCTACTACCCTACATTTCAGCTCGCACAGGTAAGATATCAACAATATTAAGAAAATGAAATAATTATGTCTGTGTGGCAATCGATCTTCAGGTTATATTGGACTCCGGTTCAGTGTACGTGTGTATATAGAAACATGTGCTATATAAACCCCTGATTTTGGTTCCGCTGTGGCTATTGGGTTTTACTGGGAAGGAAACGGTTAAATACGAATTTAAAATTGGGGAATTAATTTAGACAGTTGCAGTTTTTCACTTGGTGACGTAAAGTTTCATTATGGTAAACATGAAACCTTTCTTGCTAAGGAGCTAACGTTTTTATTCAAATATTTAAATATTCCTAATTATGAAATTGGGGGTAAATTTTCCGACACAAAACTCAAATGAAGCTTAAAATTATGTCAAAATACAGATTGACATTCTGACGCCCTCCCCCAACAAAGTTTGGCTGCACTACTGTCACCAAGTTGTATCATGTCTCTATCATGTGAAATTCACAACGTCATCATGAAGTAAGACAGCCCAGAACTTAACCATGGCAACGGGTAATTTGTACAGGTCTAATATCTCTTTACATTTAAACAACTTTTCGGGTAGCATTTCGAGAAATGTAATTTTAGAAAGCGTTATATAGGCATAGGGCCAACATATTCAAGATCTGGATTAATAAAGTGGAACAATTCTATAACTGTTTTTCTCGGTATAGTGTATGTTGTTGCACGATTAAGGTGGAATAAAAAACACTATAGAGGGCGCTATGCCACTCGTATAAGAAGAGAAAAATCATATTGACGTGATGTTAGATTTAGTACGGTACGCTTGTTGTTATATTATGTATAAGTATATGGACTTAAAATACTAATTCTGTGAAAGTTTCAGTTCATTTGTTGGTGTCGTTTAAGTGAATATGCATTCAGATTATTTGTGTTAACTCTCGTGTGGAAATAGATCATTAGCTGATGATGGTTTAGTTTTTCATTCACGTAATGTTGTTTTCGAAAAATGACATCATGTCAGATGGAATAACTTCTTAGGATGTACGGGCGGTACCATAACCAGCTTGTCTGGTAATTAAGTCTGAACTCTTTACACTTTTGTCCTTGAAATTAATTTAAAATCATTGGAAAATTTCTGAAAAACACAAAAGCACAGTCTTTGTTTATCAACATTGTGGAAGATTTGTAGCCATCTGACTTAACATAACTGATCAAAGTTTCATCCCTTAAAATTAAAATCGTTATCTGAAAAAATTATCTGAATTAACAAACAAACAACCAAACACCCCAACAAACTAACAAACAAACACCCCAACAAACTAACAAACAAACACCCCAACAAACAAACAACCAAACACCCCAACAAACTAACAAACACACCCCAACAAACCAACAAACAAACACCCCAACACCCCAACAACCAAACACCCCAACAAACTAACAAACAAACACCCCAACAAACAAACAACCAAACACCCCAACAAACTAACAAACAAACACCCCAACAAACTAACAAACAAACACCCCAACACCCCAACAAACAAAATCACGTAATAATTTTTTGTTTTATAGCAACATAGGCCCGTGACAAATATCACCTTTCCACCCATGGTCACTCAGATTTGGGAAATATGATTTTTGTTTTATGTAGGAGGCCTATACCTAATTCGGAGAAGCAATGCCTGCGGTGGTGAAGTCTGAGATTGTTGGTGTTGAAATACTAAATGATTATATATATATGTTGGTGATATTCTTGCGTCGGGAGATAAACAACTGATTTAATTTTGCCCTACACCGACGTGTGTATAGCACTGTATACTCAGTGCTTTCCGAGTGTTTGTGAAAAAAACTACACAGGCGACTCGGGCGAGATTCGAACCCACGACCTCCTGCTTACTAGTGAAGGCGTCTTAACCTCTCGACCACCGAGCGTTGTTTATCTCCCAACGCAAGAATTTCACCAACATTATATACATAACAGCAAAAGAAACGTCACCCCCTAAATTTTGATAAGTCTGAGAACGTGTTTAGCTTATGTGTCCTCAGACGTCATGCATGACGAATTTTGAGGTCAACCAAATTTGCCACATTGTCTTCGTGTTACACTACATACTCATAATATTCTTCATTAAACAAATTATATTAATTATAAAATGAAAGTAATAAATATTTTTAGGGGTGACGTTTCTTTTGCTGTTATGTATATATATCGCGGAACCCGCTGCTATATGGGATTCTAGCCGGCCAATTGTCATCGGGCAAGCTCGGTGGTCGAGAGGTTAAGACGTCTGCACTAGTAAGCAGGAGGTCGTGGGTTCGAATCCCGCCCGAGTCGCCTGTGTAGTTTTTTCACAGACACTCGGAAAGCACTGAGCATACAGTGCTATACACACGTCGGTGTAGGGCAAAATTAAATCAATGATTATTTAGTTTTAAAAAAAATATTGAAATGCATTCATTTGGGCATGAACCGCCCAACCCGATTGAAAACATGAAATCGTTAGCCTACCATAGGCCTAAACAACTTATGATCGTTTTTCACTCATTCTTAATTGTTTAGTTCCCATTATTCATTGTTTCTGCTTTATTTTTTTAAGTTTATGTTCATAGACTCACAACCAGCATGCAGTAGTTCATGAGCCATGCATTATTTGTTTCTTGTCCGTTTGTACAATCGTTGACTGACATGGCCCCCGTCCGCAAGCTCATTCACCCTTCTCCGTACCACCGATAAACAGATTGCAATAATTAGATGATTACAACCCCACTCAATTTGGCGCGCTTTTACCGGCGAGTGCGTGGCGCATGGGAAACGGGCAATTTTCAATCTGCACTATACAAGCCCGCTGATGCTTTAATACTCTGGTGTTCTCCCGCAGTACTCTCGGCCTTCCCTCCTGTTTTAATACATGATTATCCTTCTCCTTCTCCAGTCTTCAGCATCATCTCATTCCTTCTTTATTTTGCTGTTCCTTCTCGCTCGCTCGCTATAACTCCTCCATCTCTTTCCAAGTGCAATTTTTTCCTAAGGGCACGAATCTGGCCGGGGCGTAGAGCGCTGATGCTGTACATATGCACACGATCTTAATCTCTCCCTGCTTTAATCTTCAATAAACTGAAGTGATGCAGAAGAAAGGATGTGTTTGTATTTTAAGGATGCAGCCGAAGCCAGCATGCAGAGAGCGGGCATGGCCCGACATCATGTATAGTTTTCTCTCATTATAGAGGCGTGTCTGTCATTCTAATTGGATGTTCCCAGGCAATGTTGATCAATACTTTGCTAATCCTTTTAGTTTTAATGTTTTTAGTTTTGTTTTAGAATAAGGGTTTAAAGTGAAAGGACATTTCCAGGCCTCATCTCCCGTCTTTGACCTGTAGGAATATGTTGCATTAGTGTTTGGAAGTTCTTATTCTTTCCAGAATAATGAACTTAAGTATACCAACCCATCCCACCCCCCAAAAAAAAGCAAAAAACAAAAAACAAAAACAAAAACAATAATAATAATAATAATAATAATGTGTGGACTTATATAGCGCACGTATCCACCAACTGAGTGGTGCTCAAGGCGCATTATATTATTACCCCTGCTCATAAGGCTCATAAGGCTCATAAATCATGATGATTTTGAGAAAAGCAATTATGGTTAAGTGTTTTGCTCAAGGACACAAGTGTCACGGCCGGGATTCGAACCCACATTCTGCTGCTAACACCAGAACTTGAGTCCGGTAAACTAGACCGCTCGGCCACGACACTCCAAGCAAAAACAATAACAAAATAGAATAAAATAAAACAAAACAAACAACACAAAACAAAAACAATTAAATAAATACAAATAAAATAAATAATAATAACATTAAAACATATGCCTCCATATTTTTAAATAGAGTATTTAGCTCAGTAAACACATTAAATATATTTATATATTATAAAGGTCTCCAATGGAAACAAGACCGAGCAATTGGGTTTTGGGTTTTACTTGGTTTTAATCATGCTTGTCTTTATTTTATATTCTTTTTTAAATTGAATATTATCTTGTTAATATATTGACAGAATACATATAAATAGTATGCAGAGTGACAATCTTGGGAATCAAGTTCATTGCGTGATTTGTATAGCGCCCTCATTGGGTGTTTCCCGTCCAATGTGACCGGCAGTGAGAGGTCACGTTTAACATAATAATAATAATAAGCCGATAAGGTTGACGAAGTGTGTTAAAGGGACAATATCGTCACGATCCATAGGGCATGGAATCGGAGTGCTAGTTTAAGATTAACTTAGTGACTGAAAATAATACCACATATGATAAGGTCATATACCGTTGCTGCTGCATAAATGAGCCAGCAATTTTCATTCACTTAAACAAGGGCACCGATTCCATGCCCTGTTGAAAGTCTCCTCTGATCGTGACGACATTATCCCTTTAAAACAGTTTTGATGAACACGGTTTTATTCCACTAATGATTTATAAACCTTGGAAATTCACTGCATTATTTTTAATTTGTTATTTTATTCGTTATGCCATAATCATTTCCTTATTCTAAGTACTCGTCCTACCATGAAAGCAATTATTATTATTATTATTTTTATTTTTATTTTTATTTTTTTTTTTTTTTTTTCTTTTATTTTTTTTTTCTTAGTTTTGGGGGATATTTTAAGGGGGAGGGTGGGAGCTGTTGGGAGTTACAATGTATTCTTGAGAAGTTTACGGTGGTTTCATATTGGAGATTAGTTTTCTCGATATGCTGTGACGATAAATACGGCAATATGCAATAGGTATACAGAAAACAAAACAACCCGGCGGTGAAAACATTTGTGTATTGGATCTCGTTACGGAATACAACAAAATAACTGCAGCAATAGACCTACTTTTGACAAGACTCATTTTTGACAAGCTTCCTTCTTACTATTCATATCTTTTACAAAATGAAATTTTTAATTTTTAATTTTATTTTTTTATTTTATTACATTTTACACTGGCAATCAGATTACATCAATTAAATATAAAACCAAATCCTAAAAACGAAAAGTACACAAAAATTCATGTTAAACAAAGCCAGTGAGTGGTAAGATAGAACAGGTGACCAGCACCTCTACAAGGCCATCCTACCACAAGAAACCCACTAAACATTATATACCTCGTTACACCCCCACCCCCCGCCCCCGTTACACCACTGGTGGGCCGCTGAAGCAAGTTAGGACGGAAAAGACAACATTAAGCAACAAATTAATCCCGAAATGTTTCTACTTGGCCGCTTTGATCTATTAGACTTGGTTAATTTCTTTCTCATAATTTTATTGGTCTATATTTGCACTGTCTTTCTTTTATTGAAAAATAACTTACTTTGAAGCTGCTAAATTATCGATAATTTACAAATTAATAATTTACAAATTAAAGCCAGTATACACTTTGTGTAGAATATACTTTATAACAATCGAATAAAAATTAATCTCAACCTGTGAAAGTTTCGTAATAATTATAATTGTATCGTTAATGAGAAAATAGTAAAAATGCATTTAGATTGATTGTATATTCAAACCAACTTGTTATTTTAAACTTCGGATGACATAAATGTTTTTTTTAAATTGTCATTTCACAAATTTTACTCAAATGATAGCACCTGAGACAGACATATTTGAAGGGATCATATCCCCAACTTTACACCAAGTAAGTAAACACTTATTTGTTTATCGAGATAACCAATGATATAGTGACTTTTTTTTAATGAATTTGGTCATCAGCATAATGACAGGATTTCCACACTGTAAAAAAATCCTGTAAAATTACAAGATTTTTTCCTGTAAAATTACAGCTTGACAATATAAATTTACAGTTAAATATTTAAAAAAAATACGTAAATAAACGGCGTATTGTTTATCAATAGTAAGTACGGAGTTTATTTACATACAAAACTTCGTCAAACCAGAAATACGGTGTCAAGCTGTAATTTTAAAGGAAACAAATCTTGTAATATTACAGGGTTTTTTTACAGTGCAGTTTTGCATGGTGGACAGAAACATCTAAGGAATATTTCAGTTATAAAATGCGTTGGTTCGGAGATGAACCAGAAGTTTTTCAACTCGACGTTTCGATCAGTATGCTCTGAGAAACCAACGGCAAAACAACCTCAGAACCAATTTTACAACTCCAACAGAGAAAATATTTATGGTGCTACCGCAAACATTCCTTGGAACATGATTTGATGTACAACTTCTATTTTATTTAACATGACTGAATTTGTTTTTAATAAGTTTCTTATTTAATACAATCTATTTAGGTTTGCTGTAGCACCATGTAAATTATCTAACAATTTGTATAGTTGTGTTGGTTCTGAAAGGAAGCGATGGTTTGACAACTCGACGTTTCGACCAGTATGCTTTGATCGTCTTCACCGGTTCTTTTCAGAACCAACACAATTGACAGAGTGCTACCACAAACGTTCACCATGTACAAATACAAATCTCATTCTTTTATATAAATATTGTTCAAGAAAAATAAATATTTTGGATCAGCAAAATTTATCCACAAGTTACTTTTTCTGTTTCCCCCTGTCTTTTACATCTTATACATCTTTTACATCTTTTACATCTTATACATAAGATGTTGGGTTTGTTTTGTTTGACTTGGTTCATTAACAAAATTGAATTGCTATTTTTTCCTTTATTTGTACACATAAGACTGTATAATATAAATACATATTTCTCCCTTTTTAAATACTTTTTTTCAAATTTATATTGGTCTACATGTCAAATGTTTGTCTTGTTTTCATTCAGTTCACGCAATAATAATAATAATTATTGTTATTATTGTTTTACTTTTTTGTTTTATTTTTGACAGATATTGTACTGGAAAAAAGTTATTAATGTTAAATGCATGCCTATCCTAATTATTTTAGTCACACTGTGTGAAATTCAGCTTGGACCTTGGTTCATTTCTTACATCGTGATTGGATTGGTTTTTAACTTTCTTTCTTTCATACAAATTTCCTGTTTCACATTTGGTAATGTTCATGTCTCGCGGGACTGTCGATGTTTTCTGTCCGGGAAGCGAATCAGGTACCTTTATCAATTATTGTAAACTAAAACAAATTATAACGGCCCCTTTAGCGGGTAAGCAAGTGAAGGCCAATGGAAGCTGGTATCGAATCTCCCCGTTCACCGCTCGTGCTGGCGTTCTTACCCGTGTGTGTGTGCTGTACCCCTTGGGACCAGCCCGGGGTTGGCGTAACGGTATACTGTTGTTGTTCAGAATTTTGATGTTCCACCCGCCCCTGTGATGCTACAGGCCCGGTGCACGGACCCAGACAAGGCTGGTACAAATGTTAATTCGACTCATTAAGAAGAGTGTCAAAGCTTCACTGAGTCTGACGATATTTTTTCGTAGCTAGTGACTGGTCAATAGTAACATGTTAAAAGGTTATTTATTTCTTATAATGGTCCTCATTCTACCATTACTCAAATGTATTCTGTTTGATCATGATTCTTCTCACGATCCCTGGCCGTCCCTCTCTTCTACTGGGGAAATATCCATTTTTATCACAATTAATGTAAATTTACCATAATTTTTTTTTAAACGTGTCCCCTTTAATGCTAGTATGTCTACTTTTACGATCACCATGGATACGCCCCTCCCCCTGCTATACCTTCCTGTGTCAGTTTGTCTATGGGTCATTATCTCTATCTGCCTTTCTGTCTGTATAATTTTGAGTTTGTCGGTCCTTCTGCCAATCTGGTCCATCCATATGCGCTCCGTGCACGACCTGTTGAGGGCGCCCTACACTCAAGAAGCAGCTTGTCGCCAGGGCATTTACATATCGCTGGTTTGCCGGCGCTATTGGCTTCATTTTCACTGAAGGAAGACCGAAAGCTAACTTGACTTAAAGAAAACACGACAAATTTGCAACTTATAATATGACAATTTATGTAAACAAATCATTAATGCTTTTCACAATTTTCTTGACTTGAATGCCCCATTGAGCTAAACCTTCCACATTGTTCTATTTACTGTATATCTTGATTCAAAGAATGCCCTGACAGATGAAGTTTTTTCATTATTATCAAATGCTGTAACTTTTGTTTAAAGAAAGAAAACAATTCTACTGCAATGGTGAAGTATTTATAATCCATGTTTTATTGATTACCGGTATATTTTACAAATACATTTATTTATTTTATGATTATACAATGTTAATATTACAGTTTATTGTAACGAACAAATTTATGAGAAAAGAAACTAGGAGATTCTTTTTAGAAAGAATATTAAATAATTTCAATTTATATTTTATACAAACTTGTATGTTCGCTTACTGTGCAATAGTCTATAATCCAGTGAGACCATCTGTAATACAGTGGCATGCAAAATACACAAATGAGACGAGTTTTATCTTACACTTTATCTTGGTGATACGCTTATGATTGTGTCAAACATCCCTTGAAAATGTTTAAGTTTTTCAAGACTGCACAAAATTAATAAGTACACGAATAATTTTACATGGCCGTGAGTGAGAACCGTTAATCAACAGAAATGTGAAGAAAGAATTAGCCGTGGGTCAATTTTACACAGCTTCTAAGCACACAGAATATTTTGCTTAGCAAAAATTGGTTACCAGCCAAATTGCCATGTAGTGTTTATTACTTCCAGCTGGTTCTCGGCCCAAATTTGCTGAGCAGACTCTGTATTAGTGTAAATGCAAAACAGTAGTACATGCCATCGCCATTCGACCCTTGCATAGTTTTTTTTTTAAAGAAATAGATGGACCGCTTGAGTTGAAAATTGCACAGGTTGGTTTCTAACCATATTAATTCATCTTGTGAATAGATATAATGACCTTTTACCAAAATTGAGTCATATCTTTTTAGGCACATGAGAGGCACGTGATGTGATTTAGTTATCTTTCCTGGTGATATGGTGATATTCTTCGTGGAGATGGGAAGTAAGCGTTGATAGCTTGGCTGATCTTATTTGCAAAGTCAGATTCACTTAAACAAATGGAAAGACATTATTTTGTCCATTTTGGCCCCTTTTATTATATGATGCCACGGGGTATGTTAGTATCGTTTACCACAACTCAGCACAGACGAAACTCAAAACGTGCAATTCTTTAATGATCTTAATTCTACAACAAAAGACGTTGAGTTAAGTTCACCGCGGTTCTGGGGAGAAGATGTTAATTACCAACGAATAATGAAGTCCACCAGTTAACTTGATTTACTGTCGCTCGTGACATGGAACAAAACATTGAATATCTGGTAGCCCTATACTCTCCATCGCTCGGACTCCATGGCGTTGCCATGACAACGTAAACTCCATCATTTTTGACAAATTTGTGGTAAATTCGTTGAGACATGAGGCGGTTGGTGTCACTGGTACCACACCGTGTGGTCGCTTGTGTGCCATACCGAGAGTACTGGAGTTATTGCCCAGGAAGACAACTCGAGCAGTCACGGTATGCAGCATATATCCCCGTTACGGACTATTGTGAATACAACCGTGACAAAACATTGTAGTAACTTGAATCCAAATCGAAATTGTTGTTTTTGTACCCGATTTAATTGGGAAGAAGAGGAGAATTAAGTGGTAAATTTAGTTTGACAGGGGGTTGGAAGAATACATGCATGACGATAAAATAAAGGGCACATGCCAGTCTCGATCCGCCACTGGAATAATTAGATCATCTAATTGTCCCCGAAGACGATCAGAGCATACTGATCGTCTTAGAACTGATTACTACACAATTGAGAATTTCACAGTGTGTCACCTCTTGACTTATCCTCTTCACCATGCAAAGCTACAAATCTTACCACATGGTGTCACCGCAAACAGTCTTTTCATATCCTTTTCACCATGCAAAGCTACAAATATTACTAGATACATACTCTATGTTCGGAAAACACGAATAATAGTCTAGAAAAAAATACATATATATAATAGGTGGTTTTACAACCTTATAACATGGGAAAAGGTATTTATTATTATAAAAACGGTTTATTTCAAAAATTAACAAAATTAGCGGTCCGAGGGCCAATTTGGACTTGAATTTTCATTTCACACAATTTAAAGCTTTCATCCCACCCCAAAATGGATTTTTTTTAAATGTTTCTTTGATTCGATTAGCTTAATGCTTGTCTTTGTAAGTTGTTCTTAACGGTTCTAACGACAACCCCCTTATTGTTTTTGTATACTTTTTTGTTTAGCTAATTAATTATTCTCATTGTTCATTGATTGCAAGGCACGGACATCTCGTAAAACCAATGATACAACTTAAAGCCCTAAACCCAGGCGTTAAGCCTATCGCCAACTACTGAATTCAAAACAGCGGAAATACTAACATACGTAATTGTTTTAATATAACAAATATTTTCACAACAGAGCATGGAACGTAATTTTTGCAAATATTTAATTGTTAACTGTGTTGATATAAATAACTCATACTGTCAACCGTTTTACTTTCTTAAATTATAATTGCTATTACGAAAGATCCGTCCCTAGTTTATAAATAGTTTCAATCGAATGAATTCAAATGTGAATTTATTTGAGATTATTTATAGGTACCGTTTTGTTACTGCTCTTTCTTTATTATTTCAAAAACTTGCACAAATTTCAACAAGCAATATTGTAAAAAGTTTAGGTTTAGCTGTGATGACCACCAGTGCATGCGATCCTAACGACCCCCGCTGACACACAGGTGCGATATCCCGCGTTATCAACCGTGCGCGTTCGGAGATCTCAGCGGGACTTTACGCCCTAACAGCGCCGTTCGATACCCTAGCGAGCTACGCCAACTAAAACCGTGAAATGCTTGTATTCCCTGCCGGCGAAGCTTCGTCCTGACACGGGAATATCTCTGTTCCCTTTTTGCACTAGTCTAGGTTCTTAAAATCAGACCGATTTTCAAGACACTTTAACCATTTTTGAAAATAATATTGTACCAACAGCACCCTTACTGGTTGTGGTATAAATTGTAATAAATAAACGATAAACGAAATTAATCATATTATGACTGCTAAGCCCTGAATATTTCAAATCATCCAATGAAAAAAGTACCCTCAAATACTTTCTAACTGGAAAACATCCGTTAAGAATTCAGAAGAAGTGTTGAGGTTAAATCGTTTAATTTCCTGCTTACAAAATCCCAAACATACGGAAGCTTAAATGACCATCCTTGTTACTTAGATTATTTATCATGGAAAGACGGAATAGTTATCTTGAAAACACTGATTGCCTTTGTCTTTCCATGATAAAGAAAACCTCTGTAACTCGGAAACATGGATGGTCATTTAAGCTTCCGTATAAACAAGGCAGACGATTAAAGATGTTTATATGTTAACGGGCAACTTTTCTCAGATTTCCGTAATGGTGTCCATAATACAGTTGTTTTGTGGAGTGTCGTGGCCGAGCGGTCTAGCTTACCGGACTCAAGTTCTGGTGTTAGCAGCAGAATGTGGGTTCGAATCCCGGCCGTGACACTTGTGTCCTTGAGCAAGACACTTAACCATAATTGCTTCTCTCCACCCAGGGGTTAAATGGGTACCTGTGAGGGTAGAGTTGGTTGATTAGCCCTATATGCGCTGTAATGGCAGCAATTGAGCTGTATACTCCCCAGGGAGCTGAGATGGTTTCAGGAATGATTTATGAGCCTTATGAGCAAGGGTAATGATATAATGCACCTTGAGCACCACTCAGTTGGTGGATACGTGATATAAGTCCACACATTATTATTATTATTATTGTTATTATTATTATTATTTGTTTTTTCAAAACTATTATTGTACATTATAAACATCATTCGACATTAAAGAGCTAGAAGTTAAAGTGTAATCATGACTTCGTTAACAATGTCTAACAATTAGCTTGAATGAGCTGACAGTTTGTTGAAGCCAATACAGTGAACTTTGAGGGGCAGTCTCTTCCGACACTTGATGACCGATTGTTGTAGATCATTGTGGGAAAATTCTACGGTTGAGAACTTTAAGGTAAGAATGAATGTCAAAGATTTGTTTTGCTGGCACCCGTTTTTTTTTGTTTTTTTTTCTCTCTCTCTTTTTCCCTTTTTTTTGACAAAGCTTGAAATAATTAATTCCCAAAGTTGAATATTTTTGAGAGACTTAATACCAGCCATGCCAGCTAAAATATTATGGCATTCAATGCATGTTCTGCAAAAACACCGCCAACTGTGCTAACAAAGGCTTTGTTAGCGGAGTCGGAACTATACAAACTGTGCCGTACACTTCTGTCAAAATGCATAAGGATTATTCCAATAAAAACAGGTCATAGTGTGGGTAGCTGCTTAAGGTCACTGACCGCCCGATTTTAAGGGCATTCTGTCCCCCAACTCTTGCAGAAACCCCCGGGTCATACACGGCTTATAAAACATGGTAAATGGTACCCCAAATTCTTTGACGGAAGCTTTGGTGGATTTGACCGCCATACGGGACCAGGGAAACTACGCTCGGTTGGGTGGAAAGGGAGGCTGGCAAATCATGACGTTTATGCATCGTTAATTGAGCGGGGATGAAAGGGTGGAGGTTTGTCCCCACGCGAGAGTGTCTAAGGGACTGCGGCACTTTATTGAGTTTAAGATATTAGCAAAGATTGGTAAAACGAGTTATTGGATTAGAAAAGCTATAGACGATTCATAAATAGCAAAATGTTAACCATGACAAACGGGTACTGTAGACAAATACACGTATTTCTAGAAAAATCTAAAAAGCTTAAGCCAGAAGTGCCATTAACAACCATAACATAACATAAAAAGCTTAACTTTGAAAACTTTGCCTATATGAAATGGATGACAACAATTTGATTACATCAGACATATTTTCCGACCAAAATTAATAGTACTTTTAAACCTGCACATCACTGATTTAATTTTGCGTACTCTTTGTCTCATTTGAATATTAACCGCCATGACGTCATTTACGTGAAACTAAGGAGGTCAAAATTACTGACTCACTCTTTGTCATAATGTTCGTGCATAGGGGAGACGCCTTAATACATTACTTAGTATGGCACACGATTCCCCTGGCTAATTACAATAAGCGTCAAAGAAACTGAAAACCTCAGATTAAAATCTTTAAAAGGTGGCTTCATTAAGAGCAAGTCGGAATCAAAAGAACAAAGCGGAGGGATTAGAACCCCGGTTGATTTCATGGAATATTTGATAACACGGGAGGTTGACAATAATAAGGAACGTTATATCCTTTCGGTGATGGAGGCGCGTCTTTATGTGTTACCGGTATTTGCTAATCATTCAACATGTCTTGTCTGACATGCGCACCCTATAGGGTATTTTTCCAGTGATACTCGGCTCCGATTTCAGGAAGATTTGCACCCGTCGAATACAGAGGGTGTGGTTAGATCGGTTTCAGAGTGGAGTGTTTTCTCTGTATCGAAAAACATCAACGCCATGATCGATGATTTGGTATCTTCTGAAGACACAGAGTGTCGTCTATGATTATAGCCCGTTCTTCCCATACAACGAATTCATGAACAATGTCAACAAAAGCAGCAAGATTAACGATGTTTACATTATCTGCACATGATGTTTACGATGTTCTTGAGTACAATAAATGAATTAAGTTTCGTTTGAAATGCATGTACGGGGAAAAAGTCAAGGATAGGGTATTTTTGTCGTTTTGCTATTTTGTTTTCCATAGAAGGAATTGTCACTTTGTGAGTGTTCCGTATGTGTGGGGAGTTGACCATTCATCTGTGCCTCTCTCAAGGGTAAATGTGGGGGGGGGAGAGGGGGAGGGGGATTGCATTATTATTCTAGGTAAATTTGCGTCTGCTTCCCTGACTGCCTAACAAAAATCACCAGAAGAAAACCTTTTTTGAAAGACACCAGTCCATATAAGGACATACGTCTCACGTAGATTCTTATAGACTTTGGCATTAGGGAATCAATATGCAGTTTAAATAACGAAACCATTCCCGATGGGTTGAAATATCGCTTGGCATAAAAGTGTGAGTTAATAATAATAATAATAATAATAATAATAATAATAATAATAATAATAATAATAATAATAATAATAATAATAATAATAATAATAATAATAATAATAATAATAATAATAATAATAATAATAATAATAATAATAATAATAATAATAATAATAATAATAATAATAATAATAATAATAATAATAATAATAATAATAATAATAATAATAATAATAATAATAATAATAATAATATTAATAATAATAAAGATTGTTAGCGCGCACATATCCACCCTGCTGGGCGCTCAAGGCGCGGAAACAAAGAAAAACATGAATTACAAACAATATACAATGATAGCATAGGGGGAAATTGTTTTTATATGTAAAAGAGTGCCTTGGATCAAGGAAAATTGATCTTCCTTTGTTAAAATCTTATTTTTTTAATCATAATTTTGTTTTATTCAAATTATTTTTATTTTAATGCCATTGGTACTTGGCACGAAGACCTTTGGGCCCCAGTTGTTAAGTTTAAGGGAAGGTAAACCATTGGTAATGTTGGCAAAAATAATTTAACGAGTATGGTTACCTCTATGAATAAAGATTTCCATTAAACAGCCAACCAGGCTGTAAAATGTTCGGCTGATCACGTTGTGTTATTACCCATTCTAAAGCGGAATTTCCCAGATTCGAACTGGCATGTCGGTGAAAATGTGAACCGCTATTATGTGTATAGCTTTTTGATTAAGTCGTAATCCTTGACTGCACGGCGTTACAGTATTACGCACTCTCAGTTAAGTGTCCATAGTGTTGTATTGTTGTCAAGGTGTGTGATGGGATGTCTGTGATAATTGACACCTTTGGGGTCACTTGGGACACTGTATTTTCAGTAGCCAGAGCCATGTCCAGCCAATACATGACAAGAATGACCAGGGGTTTGTAATTAGGCCAGCTGCATCAATTAAGTCCAGTCCTGGTACAGCGGATCAAACTAATGTTCTTTGTTTGTCCGTTTTTCCCAATTTGTGGTCATCGGTGGCTTAATTTTGCCATAATCTTGCGGTCATTTTACATTTTGGCTAAAGTCAGGTTGGACGTTGTTGAGGACAGAGGGTTTTTCTTCCGGTTGAGTGCGCGGCAGCCTATTTGCCTCAGTCCAGAACTTAAGGTCAGTTATTGTCCTGATGATTTGCATAGTTTGCGGCCATTCTTATCCTAGAATTTGTCACCGAGTTCATTGTATGATTAAGTGCAAGCCGAAAGGCAGGAGAAAACAACGCTGTTATACCGAACATTTGATTATACCTGTATTACGATAAAGTGCGAGCTGAGCGTACAATGTCACTATAACGCACACTAATTTGTCATACCCTGCAAAAAATAGGGTGTTAAAATAACACCAGAGTTGTCAAACTTATTCTTCCAGGGTGTTTATATTGTGCGGGTTGCCTCATACAAACACCAATGGTGTAGTTTTTAACACCACAGTTTTTGCAGTGTACCGAACATGACCTTTGTCTCCTCACAGCATAGACCTTCACGGCGCAGCCATCTTCAATACAAATGAGCGTAACCAAACCGAGACTGGAAGGAAAAATAGTCTGGTCCCTTTTTTGTATTATGTGCATCAGCATTAACAATCGTTACTGCCTACAGGGAATCTGACCGTATAAGTCTTCATTGCAATAAATGTCTATTGCATGACAACATGCTTACCGCACTAAGACACAAGTTACAATTACATAAAAGTTATGGGCAAATAAATATGCCGCTGAACCCAATAGAACCACAACTTAAAAGATAGGTACAACATTGGCCATTACCAAATTATCCAAATAACAAATTAAATATCTAAAATCTATACTTCATGTAAAGTTGGTACGATGTTCAAAGTTCTGATATATTTTTATCTTGATTCAAAGAGAGTAAGCATACTCGTAGAAGCAGATTTGCCAACATTACCAATGTTGTACCTTCCCTTCAATGTATATCTTGATTCAAAGAGAGTAAGCATACTCATAGAAGCAGTTTTGCCAACATTACCAATGTTGTACCTTCCCTTCAATGTATATCTTGATTCAAAGAGAGTAAGCATACTCCTAGAAGCAGTTTTGCCAACATTACCAATGTTGTACCTTCCCTTCAATGTATATCTTGATTCAAAGAGAGTAAGCATACTCGTAGAAGCAGATTTTCCAACATTACCAATGTTGTACCTTCCCTTCAATGTATATCTTGATTCAAAGAGAGTAAGCATACTCCTAGAAGCAGTTTTGCCAACATTACCAATGTTGAACCTTCCCTTCAATGTATATCTTGATTCAAAGAGAGTGAGCATACTCATAGAAGCAGATTTGCCAACAATCTTACTTAACATTATTAATGTTGTACATTCGCTTCAAAATCGTATGTTAATTCATGGAGGAAGGAAATGGTTAAATTAAACGCAAGTCGTGAGGAAAAACTTGCCGCATACCCTCTTTTGACCCCGTCAGACAAAAAAAGTCGTCAAACAACAACAATTATTTAATAAGAACAATGCGTGTCAAGTGTTTTGTTTTTGAGAATGGGAATTTTTGGGCAATTCTCTGAGAACAGTGCTTCCAATCATTGTCAGTACAAATGGGGCCAGTCTATTTTCACTTCACCCTCAGTTTGGTCATGTGAATTTGTATATAAAAAAAAGATGGTTGTATTATGATAATTGTTCCATAACAAGTCTTGACCCCTGACTGGCCTTGGGTGTTTCCTCGGTTCATTAGCCTCTTGTTCTTTTTATTTTGCGCTCCCCGATATTTGGGTTTATCGCAGTTCATTTTCCCCCTAAGCCGTCATATGAGAAAACTAATTGCCTTTTTATTTAGAGGTTTGGATTTCCCATAGCTTTTCGCCCTCAAAAAGTAACGAGTAGTATCCAGAGAGATCAAGCCTGCATTAATTGATAATTCCTGGACCTGATCAGAAGACCCATCCATCCAAGGGTATAACCTTTACAATTGATGTAACTTAAGTTTGAGGTCGGCACACCATCAAAAAAAATTAAGCGGCTGAAAGTACCCGGGCTCTCAGTGTTTCGTTTTGTGTACGGTGGCTAGCTTAAAGATCATGTACAATTAATGTGGAGAGATACCGTGAGATGGTGCGGATAGCCCTATCCGGATTACAGCCAACCGACGTAGGCTTCCGTTACGGTCGTTAGTCGGGTCTCTCTTCCGTGGGTCTATAAGTCGGATTAGGTTCTCTTTCTACCGTGACTATAGCGATCTCCCCGTACTTGAAGATGATGACTGCGTGACGGCGCGAGATTGTCAAAGGGGCATCGCGTTTCAAACTCTCGGCATCACATGCTCAAATTTCCCGTTCCTGTCCCGTACCAGCGTCGGATACCGCAGAGCAGTGTTAGAATCGAGTGTTTGTTGCACAACTCATTGTATTGCTCTTTGCTCCGACTGTAACACTCATTCTTTTGTTGAAATCAACAAATAATTTTGCCTTGTGAATCTTTTTCGTTGTAAAATTTGCATTGCATTTTATTTTGTAAAAATTCTTATGATTTAGAGTATGACTTAAAAACAAATTGAAATCATGGCAGCCAATCGGTACATATTACAATATTTATTGCCATTCAGGTGTTCGTCGCGACGTAATACTGTAAGAATCATACGGGAACCAACCTATGAACTTTTCAGCTTAATGAGAAAATATTGAAAATGCATTCCGAGTTGTATGTATTCATTCTTACGTGGAGTGTTCGTCTCATGTAGTCAGTTCATCAAAATTCAGTTAATTTTACTTAAATGTTGACACCTTAGCCACAATGACTTGAAGGGATCTTTGTGGCTTTAAACTCTGGTTCAAATATATCTGAGGCAGATTTGTAATATTCGTAAGGGATTCTTTATTGGTTGCACAATTCAAGGAACACAGCACAATAAGTTCCGAATTGTATTGTTTTTTGGCACTTGGCAATTATCTTAGCCCATTCATACATGTTGCCATAGCAACCGCTCCTCCGACCCAATCTGACCTGTCAAAACCACGCCAGATTTGTTTTCTTAAAAAATGTATGTATGCACATCTCAATCAAAATTCTGCGGCGGCTGTAAGACCCGGGTTGGCTTTGGCACGGAAATTTGAGGATAAAATCTCGAAGAGCAAGAGGCCAAGTTTCATTTTTCCCTAATCCACCCTCAAAGGAAACATGAAGGGTCCGTAAGACGCAACAGAAGGGGGTTTAGGAACCTGAAACACGGGGACAAAAAGCTATCCGTGCCAGGGATATCCTTGTCCTTTCGATGGCAAGACGAAGCCTGCAGACGTATACTTACTATGGTTTCATTCTTACACCATCTGTTAAATCTTAAGACAGCTTTCCATTGCGTCCAAGACATATATGGTTGGGTCTCTCTGACACATTTACACGGATTAGAAACACATTAGCTTTTGCATATGCGTCGATGTTTGTGGCTCGAATACGAATGCGGCCACGTTTACAAAAAACAAAATCACTTGGGAATTTGTTGTTACAGATTTGAAAGAAGTTGTGTCTCGATCAAATGTTCATTGAGGTTATAATAAACCCCATCAACACACGTTCATCTTTTGAAATAACAAATAATTCAAACATGAATTTGATGAGTAATGGCTAACTAACTTTTCAAATTGTGATCGGTGATTTTAAGCCATTTGTTTTTGTTTTGTCTTGAAAAACAAAAAACAAACATGCGTATATATAGCATATGAAACAATCAAATACAAAGACCATGGTTATTTTCCGAAACATCTGAGTCAAAACTATTTCAAAGGATTTTTGATACCATCATTAACTTTAAACCAGTTGTTATGTGATTATGTGTATATCCCTGGCTACTCGGCATATATGGTTTGGCCTCTGACCTGGCCCCATAGAGCAATAGATAATTGGCAGAAGTGGACCGCCCACCAACATAGGGGCTGGTTAGCTCACTTGGTAGAGCGCTCGTACGGTAATCGAGAGGTTGCGGGTTCGAGTCCGGCATCAGCCAATTTTTCTTTGCTCGCTACCCGTTTATATAATATTTCAGGTCAGTTTCTTCCTATATATTTATTCTGTGTACAACCACGTAAAAGGCTTGTGTCCCATTGTGTGATCCCCGCTACTGCCGTTACCCAGGTTGTTTGCATCTGAACCGGGGCTTGATTTTGGTAATGTCAAGATTACCAAAAGTGTATTGTGGGTTTAAGTATAAATTCACATACTGATAAAACAAAAACTAATTAAAAAATGTTTCTACGTGATCAGAAACCCATATATTTAAAGGGTAAGTACAGTATTGTAGTTTGTACAACATCTAGTTTTCAAGAAATAATTTTTTCTCAGGATAATTGAGTTTTCAATAAAAATATAATTAAACTAACCTGTGAACATTTCATCATAATAGGGGCTCACGTTTATAGACAATAATGAAAAACCGTTTTTAACTCTGTCAGACGAAATTTCTCAGGATGACCGATACGTATACCAACTTAGTCAGGATGACCGATACGTATACCAATTTAGTCAGGATGACCGATACGTATACCAACTTAGTCAGGATGACCGATACGTATACCAACTTAGTCAGGATGACCGATACGTATACCAACTTAGTCAGGATGACCGATACGTATACCAACTTAGTCAGGATGACCGATACGTATACCAACTTAGTCAGGATGACTGATACGTATACCAACTTAGTCAGGATGACCGATACGTATATCAACTTAGTCAGGATGACCGATACGTTTACCAACTTAGTCAGGATGACCGATACGTATACCAACTTAGTCAGGATGACTGATACGTATACCAACTTAGTCAGGATGACTGATACGTATACCAACTTAGTACCAAGTAAGTTTTTAGATAATATCTCGTTCATTTGAAACTCTTTTTAATTACAAATGTTGTACCTTTCCATTAATGCAACTCTGAATAGCTTCAGACTTATTATAACTTAAGAAGTAGAAACTAGGCGTTTTTCTTGCTTTTCTTGTACTGTAAATTGCTTTAAAATATTTTTCAGTCAGTGAGGATCCCATGGTCTCAGTGTGTGCCTATTTTAAAGGTAAGGTATAGACAATTAGTAAATACAAAGTAACCAAATTGTCTTATTTTAATTCGAAACTTACTTGGTGCTAAGCGGATGATGGTATCTTCCCTAGAAAAATAGGTCAAGGTGCTGTATATATTTATTTTAGAAAAGTGAAATTATTGCCAATAGATTTATCAGAAAGACTAATATCTTAAATTCCGTTATGGAATAAATACGAACAATAGGAACACATAGTCTATTTTTCACTATTTTCTCGTGAACGACACAACGTAAAAAGCTCCTGACGACGGCTAGACCAATACCACACTAGTCGACAGGTTGAGTACAAACCAACCGGCTCTTCTCAGAGCCACTACTTCTTCCAAGAAGAGATTATTACACGGTGTACCCGAAAGAACTCAAGAATATTTAATAAGCTAGCTATTCAATGTATATCTTGATTCACAACGAGTAGCATACTTTTAATTAAAGAAACAACCCTTGATAGTGTTGTTTGTTTTAATCCACGTTCATGGTTTCTTTCTTGTAAATAAATGCCTCGTGCAGCCACGCTAAGGATATGCCCGCCACAATTCATTCTGTAACAAAATTTCTGTAAAAACATGATCCTGTCAACTTTTTGTGTGAAATATATCATTTTAAAGTATTTGTTTTTTTATGCAAGGAAAATATAAATTTTCAGATTTAAAAGAAATTGCCAGCAATCACCGGTGAAATACCGATGCATCTTTGAGACTCCCAAATCTTATTTTATCCTGAAAAGGGTTCAGCATGACTGTGCAAGACCAATTTTCGGGTCAGACTGACCCATCAGAAACATGGTCAAACATTTCTGAAACGGATTAGTCTTTCACTGACCTCACGTTTCTGGTCAGTCTGATCCTCCCTGATCCAGTTTCCGGGTCAATTCTGACCCTGGATTTTAGATTCTGACCCTATATATTTTCAGAAGAGTTAAACTCAGTCAAAGCTCAACTAAGTCAAAGGTAAAAACTTCATTATGGTATTAAACACCGGATAATTACACAGCTGTATAAATACATCTTGTCTCTTTCAAATTCATGGTTTTCTATTGGTACCATTTGTCTGACTAATTTGAGTAAAAAGGTTCCATTTATAAATATAAACCAATCATTTGTTTGTATTTCAGCAAATTATTTTTTTCATGCAGCTGTGACAAGGCATGAACGTAATTAGAGTGTAACGCTTGTCTTTGTTTTTGTAGGATTTGGAAGTTGTAACAGTTCTATATTTGGACCGGCATTCTCTTGAAATCTTTCCCGGGCTGAAAGCCTTTACAAGGATAGCGATACTGCACACACTCAATGCTATTGTTAATGGATTACCCTTTTGCATTTCTTGCTACATTTAGATGCTGGCTGCGCATTGTGTATGCAAGTGTTGACTTTGCAGAAGAGAAACATTATGAAAATGGGGTCAATTTTGCCGCGCTTTGAAATCATGTAATGAGGCGTCGTCCAATTAAGATATGTAAACAGGCCTGGGACTTCTTAGGGCAAGCTAAACAAGTTTGTGGAATTAAACATCCTTAAGATTCTACTTGCATCTTATAAAGTTACCGGCAATTAAATTACAGCCCCTTTAGCCGTTGGACCGAGTGAGGTATTAAAAACGGGTGGTGTGTGAAACAACATGATTAGTGCTACCGTATCAAAGCATCTGAATGGTACAGAGAACCAGATAGTCCCGCGACTTGTTCATTCTTTCAAATTGCTCCAAGGAAATTGGTGTTTCTATTATTCCATATCTTTGTCCTTGTTAGTATCTTTTTTATAGCAAAAAAAAGTGGTAGGTTGAGGTCTAGGGGATATTTTGACAGCGTTAAGGGGAAGGGTTTTAACTATGTGCTTCGACTCTTGTTGCGCCGCTGTTAACCTCCGGCGTGGCTTCCAATCCTAAAACATGACCGGCCGTCCACTTCAAATCCTCCCAATGACCGAAAATGAACTTGCATTTACGATTAGCCAGTGTTTCTATAACCGCTGTCTAGGCTTTTTTGATTGCCTTTATATATCGTTTTGTTTGATCTTTTTAGCTTTGGCGATATCAACATCCCATCCAGCTGTCTGAGTGTAGTGTTCGTCTTTTCTTTCTTTTCTGTAAACAATCGCCACTTTTATTATTTTGTTATTTCTTCTCTCATCTAAGCATTCATATTTGTGCGACACTTCCTCAACTGTTTTTCAGACTGTGGCAACAAAACAATTACCAACTCGGCCGACTCGCCCGATCGTGTAGCTTGGACACTAAGGTAAGATAAACCATGGCTCACAATACTTTTGTATATGTTGTTGTTTGATTAACAATATTTTAACATTGTGTAAATTTTTATTATAAAATAGTTTTGTACAAAAGGGACCATAACATTTATGTAGTTAAACTGATGCATGCTTAATACGATTCAGTGTGCAAAATTACATTTAATAGTGATAATATTGTATGAGGTTATTCATAATAGTGTACAAATCATTTGCAACAGCACACATTAAACACTCAGTTAATTGAAACAAAATTGTTAAGAACAATATCCTCTTGCCGCTATTGTGTCAATAACTTCATGTAGTAATCTAATCAATTTAAACTTTAAACAAAATATCAGCCATTCTTAATGTTGTTTAAAGTTTAAATTGATTAGATTACTGCATGAAGTTATTGACACAATAGCGACAAGAGGGTAAACAATCAATTTGTGCCAACAGCACACCATATGGTTCGCGAACGTGGCCAACAACATAATATCTAGAACAATAAGCTCAGGTTAATGAGCAATTTAAATAATAATGCTTCGCATTCCAATTCGAGATCAGAAACAGCGAAATAACGCAAAAACAAAAGTGAAGATTATTGTTGAACAAACAATGAAGAGAATCTGACAGATGAACAAACAGAATATCAACAAAATAACAACTGGAAAGAGGAAAGAGAAAGGAGGAAAGACAAAAGAGAAGGAGAAGGGATGATATTACATCATCTTATGATGAGGCTAAACATCCTAGTCACATGGGGAACACGAGGAGGGCTATATATTTTATATTCCAACACTGGATGGACTTAGCCTGATGATGATGATGATGATGATGGTGGTGGTGGTGGTGATGGTGAAGATGAAGAAGAAGAAGAAGAAGAAGAAGATGATGATGATGAAGATGATGATGATAATGATGATGATGTTGATGATTATGATGATGATAATGATAATTGTGGTAGTGACGACGACGATGATGATGGTGGTGGTGGTGATGAGGATGATGAAGATGATGGTGGTGGTAATGGCGATGATGATGATCGATGATGATGGTGGTGATGATGATGATGATTGGTGAAGAAGAAGAAGAAGAAGAAGAAGAAGAAGAAGAAGAAGAAGAAGAAGAAGAAGAAGAAGGAGAAGAAGAAGATGATGATGAAGATGAAGATGATGACGACGATGATGATTGATGATGGTGGTGGTGACAACGACGACGATGATGATCGATGATGGTGGTGATAATAACGATGATGATGATGATTGGTGAAAAATGATGATGATGATTAATGATGATGATGATTAATGATGATGATGATTGATGATGGTGGTGGTGATAACGATGATGATGATTGATGACGGTGGTGGTGATGATGACGATGATGAAGAAGATGATGATGATGATGTTGATGATTGATGATGGTGATGGTGATGACGATGATGAAGAAGAAGAAGAAGATGATGATGATGATGCTGATGATGATGTAATAATAATGACAATTAAGAAGAATACGACGACGACGATGGTCAAGGTCGTTACATTTGTAAATTTGATAATTAAGATCTAACATGAATTAAAAAAGGATCAATTAGATATCATGAATTAAGGTATAACTTTACCCACTTCAGGCTACGTTTTACACAAAGTGCATGTGTTTCAGTTTCTTTTACAACGACAGGGCTGATAGATATTGTTTGTTTTAATGTTTGACTTGGAGAATATTATTGTTACTGGTGAATCATTGCACCAATTTAGTTTAAATGTTCCCAGTTAACACAATGTTATTTTTCCATGTTGTGGTGGCTAAAATCAAGTTCTACAAAAACTGCCCCAAATCGTCATTCCAGCATTTGCCATTTAACTGTTTGTGAGTTGACTCTCTTGAAGTTATATATCGAATGACTTTGTATTTTCTGTGATGGTTAACCAACTTCAAACTCAGGCATTGTCACTTCCCTCCTCTGCTGTATAGGAATATCTGGGCCATCTCATGCCCTCATCTCACTGAGAACCCTTTTGCGGCCTTTTTTCCCTCTGAAGGCTATTTGTCCGGGACTCTTGGCATCGCCTGCATCTATCTAGACAAACCATCTTCAAACAGAAGATGAAAAACTCAGGTATTTTCCCGAAGGAGGTCCCGTTCCCTCGGACTCAGGTCAAGTTTAAGCTCCGCCATTCTGTGTTCCCCGACGGCTTCGTCAAATATGACGCACTGTCAGACCGCAAGCTACCAGGCCCGGACGGGCAATCCCAGCCAGACACACCTCCTAAAGACACAGAGACACGGACCGTGCTCTTATCAACGCATAAATAGTTGATTTAATTCATAATGTCAGACAAATTGTCTTCAAAAGTGTGCAAATACTGGCGGCTAATTTGTAATAATTACGAGAGCGATTCTAACTGGTGCTGAAGTCCCGCGGAGAGTGCGTGATGTTGCCTAATAACCCCTTCAACCTTAGACAAAGCGGCTCATCGTTTAGCTGCATCTCCTTCAAACAGGAAAACTTGATTTGTGCGAGCTGAGAACATCGGGGAGTTGAAAGCATTGATCTGGGGGCAAATGAATAACTGCATGACAATTGCCAAAAAGCTTAAATATACGCCACTTTCGCTCAAAATGCTGATAATTCAAACCGCCTGAAACAAAGAGTACCGAGTATTAGGCTGATTGAAGACTCTTGTAAAGTTTGTCAGGAGATCACGAGTATTCAAGCGACGCCTTAATCCGGCAAACCCTGTATGTTCCAGGATATTAATGCTTATCAAGTGTGTTTGAAGAAGCTTGATTGCGAAGGAATTGACATCAAATTGCCTTGTTTACGAAAGCCATAATCGCTTACTAGGATTGAATTACAAAATCATGGCCATGTCTTCCAAAAACATTTACAATTTACTTTTTAAAAAGGCATACAGATTTTTAAGGGCCAATTGAATTTATACACAAAAATGATTGCCAATACAACAAGTTGAGCAAGTGCATCAACATCTATTTAATTTTCTAAAAATCCGCAAAATTTACAATTTGTATTTTATGCAAATAAAGTTATAGATATTTGCATAAGACGAAATACAAATTACACACAAATGGGATTTTGTCAAAATTAATTATGTTTTGTGTTTCCATGGTAATCTTTGAATGTAAACATTTCCATTATAACACGGTATTATTTGAACTTTTGATAATTACACTCTTTCGGTTCTCTCTAATGACCACGAATGTTGTTTGTTTGTTTGTTTGTTTTGCATGATTATTTTCATATAAACGTTACCATGCTATACGAATAGCTTTTTTTTCCACGTGCTTCGTCTCTTTGGAATTCCTTGCCTAGGTGCATGTTTCCCTCCATCCTACGATCTATCCTGTTTCAAGAGGAATCTCAATTCCCACATTCAGCTCCTCTGAGTCTATTTACTTTTTTTCTTCTATTGTAGCCCTCTACCTTGAGTGGCTTTTAGCCTTGTTCGGGGGCGAATATGCATACAAATGTAGTATATGCATACAATTGTTATGATTACAATTTACGATTGTTTGCCGTACATTTATCCGATTCGCTTGGGTCACTACGTCGATTCTTAATGACAGCAAGCAATTGAACATCAGTGGCAGTTTAAGTTAAGAATTAGCTGTTGTAAACTATTATGAAACCAAAAGAACATAGAACAAAAGGGAAAGCCTGGTATTTACGACATTCAAATACTAATTAGGTCAATACTTTTTAACGTGTATTTATCACTGTGCTGGTCATAATCCAGCATTATTATGCCAGGATGTCTGTCTGTTTGTCGGGGCTTTCTTTCTGTCTGTCATATAATTTCTGTTCCTTCTAATTTCTGTTCACCGTTTCATTGTTCCCCGAATCGTTATTTCCTCCAATGTTCAAATAAGCTCGTGTAGAACTGTTGTAAACATTTTACACGCAAATCCCAAAGTCAAATTGTAATTTGAGAGAGTAAAATCGGAAAACGGTTCCCTCTCTTTTTTGTATGTCTGTTTTACAACTCATTTTCCACATCTCTTCCCTTCCTCATTTCCCTGTCCTCCTTCGTCTGATCATCCACTGACTTCATCTCCCATCGTCATCATTCCGTCATCTCCCTATGATTCTCCGCGTTCGCCCTCTCTCGCATTCGAGGTCAGTCAGCTAGCTATCCTGAGCGTTCCAGCAGCCGTCTACCCGTGTACTGATAGCTGTGCTTTCGCTGGCTGTGCCTGTCGCCTCGCTCCGTGTCTTTCGTATTAAGAATTAACACCTTATCTGTAGCAGTGACCACGCATCGGGCCCTTTGAAGAGTAATCAAGACAAATATATAAGACATAGTTATATTACATCCCACCTAATGAGGTCAAAACATCGATCCACTTTCTGATTGAACTAAATAAAACTAGGTCATTGGAGTTTCATAATTACTAGCTCAGGTGTTGGGCTGGTCGAGAACCCAGATTGCGGTCATGGGATTAAATTACTGGTAACGGATCATTCGCCCTTTGCCAGTCTGCCCGCGCCATTAAAGTATTAACATGCATTCTAAGCGAAATTAGATATTTTGCAAGAAGCTAAAAATAGGTGGGGAAAAACTCCCTATTCTCAAAGGTGATTAAAGAAATGCCATACTTTCGTTGTCGTTTTCACCAGTTGACAGAAAAAGAGAAGGAATAGGAAAGTGAATACTATCGTATAGGCATAAATTACTCAAATAATTAATATTATACATGTACTAATTTGCCGCCTTAAAGCTAGGGTCTCGAATTGGTAGCTCAAAGTAACAAAATGTTCGAATTGTAATGAAACCTTGGGGCAAAGGTCATAATGGTTTCATTTTCCCCCGACAAATAATGTTGTCTGAGGTGCTGTCACTTTTATGACAAATTACATAATTTTCCAGTTCGAATTTTGGAAAGAGTAATTCTTTACTGTATTCCACATTAGAATGAAAACGAATAATCTGAATACATTTTCACTGTTTTCCCATTGATGACTCTTAACGACACACAACGTAATAAACTGAAACTTTCACAGGTTGGATTTATATGGATGCAGACATTTACAGACATTTTTACCAAAGGTTTACATTGGCTTTTAGTTTGTTACCATGGAGATTTTCATCCTTAATGTTCGAACACACGTGAGTTAACATGCACGCATTCATCTCATGTCATATATTGGTATAGTAAACCATTTAATCATGCATGTGCACTGTAAAAAAAAATCCTGTAAAATTACAAGATTTTTTCCTGTAAAATTACAGCTTGACAATATAAATTTACAGTTAAATATTTTTAAAAAATACGTAAATAAACGGCGTATTGTTTATCAATAGTAAGTACGGAGTTTATTTACATACAAAACTTCGTCAAACCAGAAATACGGTGTCAAGCTGTAATTTTAAAGGAAACAAATCTTGTAATTTCACATGTTTTTTTTACAGTGTGCTCGTGGTTATAAGTTTGATTGTGATAGTTTTATCACATAGTTTAAAATAAGAATCTGCCATTGCTTTGTTGTTGTAAGTGAAGGAAATAACTCCTTTGAGAATGCTTTATTCACAAACATCAGTCTTGAGTTAACACCGATTTGGGCCATGAATTTGTTCTTATCAACAAATCACACATAATCATTAACTTGTAAAGTTAAGTTCAACATTTTCACACTGGCCTTGATTTCAATCACGAAGGCATAACATTGATGAATGAATGAGAAATGTATACATCTAATGAGAATCTACCATTGTTTTGTTATTGCTTGTGAACAAATAACTCTGGTTTTGATGAGAGTTATATTATATCAAACCGTGATTTATTTTCTTAAAAAGTGGACCATTGTCATAACCTCTTTCCATCAATCGGCCGGTCATACTACCTCAAATCGTAATCGTATTATGCATGGGGTTATTGCTTTGTCAGTCATATCAAAGCCTCTGAAATACTTCCAAACGGTGCACGTGTGACCGCAAAATGTGTTGGTTGATTTTTGAGGTTTTCTTTTCATTGCAATACTGAAACCAATTAACATGTTGAATGGGTTAATTGATTGGCAGTGATTGCTAACTATTTTATGAAGGTCACTGTTCTAATGGAACCCAAGGTTAAAAGATAAATTATAGAACTTTGTAAGCAACTGTGTATAAAGGTCATTATGTGTCGGTAATCATTTAACTTGGTTAAAGTGTGTTCATTTCAAACCTCTAGTTTTCAACGGTAACTAACATTAAATTGTGAATGTTTCATCACAGATGTGAGAAAACAGCGAAAACTGTTAGGTCTACATGTTTTTATGTTTAAAAAAATGTGTAAATTCGCCGAAACAATTGTTTTTCTCATAGATGTAAAAATCGGGATGATTGATGATTGTAGCAACTTTACACCTCATACACTTAATAAAGATAATATTTCGTTCATTTGATCATCTGGTAATAATACCCAATGTTGTACCTTCCATTTAAGTACAATGGTCAGAAACAAACGCGACACTTTCAGCTTTTGCGGTCCACACATTTCTTAGATTTTGTAGTCCTCCACACTGTGTGGTCAATGTAGAATTGTTCATGTGATTGTGATGCCTTCGACATTTCAGGTTTGACTGTAATGTTGATGTTTATTCTAATATTTAAGCACTTCAGAGAGAAGTATTTTTAAGGGACGTTTGATATGATTATACAGTTTAAACCAAGTTTATCTTAAAAAATTATTTCTTTGTAATTTTTTTTATTATAGGCCTACCAATGATGTAGTCAGAAGAGACTTTTGGTATTCAAGTCACAAAGTGCATTTATTCTTCACGAGGATCAAATAATATGTCTTTTTTATAAAACCAAACTTTCGACTTAATGATAGCTCATATTATTGGTTCTAGTCCAAAGCAGCGTTTGTTGGTGAAGTATTATTTTTGACCTGAGATTTTCGTTGAGTTTATTGAAAAAAAAATTGAACTCGTGAGAATTTGTTTGTAATCTCTTGGGATTTCTCCCTATATTTCTTAAAGCCAGTACACGAATTATGCACAGATACGTGTAAACGTTTTATTTTTGCGTTGTGTTGTTATCGAGGAATTCGTAAAAATGCATTAAGATTTTTGGTATATTAACATCAAACATTTAAAAATAGTACTGCAGTCAGTGAACGCTTGCTGGGATCACATATATCTGCATTGTGCATTAATAGGGGATTTGATATTGAAGACTTTGGTATAACTAAATATAATAGGTGAATATATTTGTGCAATTTGTTGGATGTTTCAAATTACGAGTAGGCCTTATAAACATTTACATGGTTACAATTCAATAACAACGAATTTGTGGATAAATGTTGCTGTTGTTATTTTGAAATGTTGCTGTTCTTGCTGTGTTTTTTTTAATCTCTACCCGACCACAACATGTTCGCAAACTATGGTTCGTAAAGTTGTTCCAAGAGAAGATGTTTTCTGACAGTGTTTCGTCCCCCAGAACTCTATCCATGGAGGTAGAAACTTCTCAATGCTCTATTCAACAGCAGTTTGTTATGTTATTGGGCAAAAGCAATGCGCTTTTCGTCCACGAAGACCGCTTTTATGGAGTGTCGTGGCCGAGCGGTCTAGCTTACCGGACTCAAGTTCTGGTGTTAGTAGCAGAATGTGGGTTCGAATCCCGGCCGTGACACTTGTGTCCTTGAGCAAGACACTTAACCATAATTGCTTCTCTCCACCCAGGGGTTAAATGGGTACCTGTGAGGGCAGAGTTGGTTGATTAGCCCTATATGCGCTGTAATGGCAGCAATTGAGCTGTATACTCCCCAGGGAGCCGAGATGGTTTCAGGAATGATTTATGAGCCTTATGAGCAGGGGTAATAATATGCGCCTTGAGCACCACTCAGTTGGTGGATACGTGCGCTATATAAGTCCACACATTATTATTATTATTATTATTTTCGTCCACGAAGACTGTAATCATTGGTCAAATGTATTTGAGCGACCTTTTAATAAGACAGCTATACACATTACACAGAAGGGGAACCAGTGGCTGTAAAAGAAGCGAAAACGATATATGTACCTGATTGGGGGACACAATGATAGCAGGCCTAAATATAGTATTGAGAAAAAGGAAAACTAATCAGAGCTTTTTGAGTTAGTCTAAGGTGCCCCCCTGAAATCTGGCTCCACCCCGATGCTCAGGAAGAAGGGAGATGCTGTTGTTTTTGTGGACACCAAACGTCTCAAGTGGCCCATCTTCTCAACAAAGTGAATATGAGTGTGTCGGGACTTAGCTCTCAGGTAGTTGTGGAGATAATCACTTATTGTCTCATACAGTTCGCTCTCTTTCTTCCTAAAGAAGGCACCTAGAATAGGTAGGCGTCTGCAAGTCTTACTTTGCCACATCATGAGACTTGTTAACAAGGGAGGCATTTCTTCAGGAGGTATAGATAATACAACGATAAACGTGTTTGTTTTGTGGTCGTGTTTTGTCTTGTAGCGGGCTGTTGTTCGAAAATAACGGGGGATAACCTGCCGATTGTCGAGCCCATTGTTACAACTCGCTTCTCCCGAGGTGAAGAATGCAAGCGAAGCCCCACGAAGATTATTACTTCACAAAAAGAGATACTGATGACGCGCTACCCTTCTCCCAGCGTAAATACACCATCGTTTGTTACATCTCTCTTAACTCATTTGAATATGAAGCCCTACTATAAGTGTGTGTGTCCTGCAGTATTTGTCAATATCTCCCAGTTACAAAAGGGATGTTGCACGTTTTACAAGTCGGTGGTGGCACAAGCAAAGCTGTGATACCCGTGCCGAAATAATTACAACTAAACGGAGCTCTATTTTGGTGGCTTCGTGTATCGATCTCCTTCAGGCCTAGGGGGGTTGTTTGAGGGCTACTTTCATATAGGAACCGCATCTCAGGAGGGTCTCATTACCCTTATGGGGGGTGAACACCTTAACACGTGCTGGCACTAAAACGCACGTATTAACTTCGCTGTTCCTGGTCCATCTACTTATTTACTCAATACATGAGTATTGACCCGCACTTAAACGAACTGACAAGATTGTTTTTAAAGTTGGTGCTGACAATTTTGTCACATTTTTTCAAAAAATTGATGGAAAACAACAATAACAAACCAAATTGCAGATTGCTATGTAAGAATATTGATCAAATTGCGTCACAAGTTGTTTTGAGTTTGATATCGTTGCATGGTTACATTGTCAGAAATGAAATTTGGATTCTCGAATTTGACGCAGGCGCTTTCAAATAGATCCCTAAAGACTGTTTCGCCGGAACAAGAAAATTAAACACATTGTTAGGAGTTTATTTTGCTTGATGTATATTTTCATGCCTGATGGGTATGTGAAAGTCAAATGACAAATAACTGTTTGTTAGAAATGTACAGCCGCAAGCACATTATTTTTAAAGAATGAATCAAATAAATATCGATAGGCCTATTCGTTTACGTAGTACAGTAACAAGGTATGTTAACAAAGCAATATAGAGTAATCAGGCGACCACTGTTTTCCGCCATTGCTGTGGTACTACCATACTGCACGCACGCGTCACACACATTCTTAAATACGCGGTACGTTAGCGTTTCGTCAAATAGAGTGCACAGATTGGTCAAAGAAGCACTGCGTAGAAAATGAACGCTTGATGCAGAATGTAGGTACCACCGCAGCTATGGCGGCCCCCAGTGAACTGGTCGACGGATTATAGTCTATACACAGTTGGATCAGTTTTGTCCTGTTTTATATGCAGGGAAAACTATAAGTTATCTGAATCCAAAATGACCTAAAATTTACCAGTATTTGGTACGGAGTTTATGATAAATGATTCTGATAAATTATTAGTTGCTTTCATTTGAGAAAAAATAAAACGAAGAAGAAAAATTAAACAGTTGTTTTCATGGCGACTGAAGGAGTATTTTTCTTCATTTCTTTATGTAATATTTTGAATGTGCTCTTCACAAACATTACCCTTGAGTTACCATAGATTTGGGCCACGAATTCGATCGTATCAACAAATCACACATAATTATTAACTTGTAACGTTAATTTCAGTCTAGCCTTCGATCACGAAGGCATAAGATTGATAAATGAACGAGAAATGAGATGTATATGTACATGTATACCATCAGCTATAGAAGATACAATAGAGGATACGAATAAACAGACGAATTACTCAGAAACCTGTGCGAGTAACATTAACGGCGCCATCCATGGCAGACCAAATCAAATTATTGATCCTGATTTTACCACGATGTACCTGTCTCCCTCGCCTAGTCCCTCGCAGCCATAGTCTCCTCCTCCAAGCCTTTCGGTCTGACTGGAGAGATACAACCCCCAAAGTGTGGTATAATTGAAGACAAGGCAAACAAGAGATAGAGCGAAGACGCTACGGAGCTTTTGCAATAAGACGTAACATGAGGATGTAAGTCAAGTTGGTAGCCTGCTGACTAGCCTCCTGGTATCAGAGAGGTTTAGTCAATTTGCTATGAAACCCTGCAACTTCTGGCATGGAGGGAGGATGTGGTGTAAAGACACTTGGGAGATGGTGGCTAACGTGAATCATAACAGCGGTCGAATTTTGTTATTGCCTACCTCAGAGGTGACTGGTGCTGTAGTACTCACTCACTAGCGAAGAGTTTCTGGACTATTAGATCTCTCAAGCTCTTATTGGTCAATGATGGAAGGTTTTGCGAGATTGATACTGAGGCGGTCAAACATGCCATTTTAAAAGAAAAGTGTAGTGTTTTTTTTAGTGGAAACAAGTATTAAAGTATTGAAATAATAATATTGTATTGGACATTAACATTCTACGAGTATGCTTACTCTCTTTGAATCAAGATATACCATTAAAGGGAAGGTACAACATTGGTAATGTTGGCAAAACTGCTTCTATGAGTATGCTTACTCTCTTTGAATCAAGATACACATTGAAGGGATGGTACAACATTGATAATGTTGGCAAAACTACTTCTATGAATATGCTTACTCTCTTTGAATCAAGATACACATTGAAGGGAAGGTACAACATTGATAATGTTGGCAAAACTGCTTCTATGAGTACGCTTACTCTCTTTGAATCAAGATATACCATTAAAGGGAAGGTACAACATTGGTAATGTTGGCAAAACTGCTTCTATGAGTATGCTTACTCTCTTTGAATCAAGATACACATTGAAGGGAAGGTACAACATTGATAATGTTGGCAAAACTACTTCTATGAGTATGCTTACTCTCTTTGAATCAAGATACACATTGAAGGGAAGGTACAACATTGATAATGTTGGCAAAACTGCTTCTATGAGTACGCTTACTCTCTTTGAATCAAGATATACCATTAAAGGGAAGGTACAACATTGGTAATGTTGGCAAAACTGCTTCTATGAGTATGCTTACTCTCTTTGAATCAAGATATACCATTAAAGGGAAGGTACAACATTGGTAATGTTGGCAAAACTGCTTCTATGAGTATGCTTACTCTCTCTGAATCAAGATATACATTGAAGGGAAGGTACAACATTGGTAATGTTGGCAAAACTGCTTCTATGAGTATGCTTACTCTCTCTGAATCAAGATATACATTGAAGGGAAGGTACAACATTGGTAATGTTGGCCAAACTGCTTCTATGAGTATGCTTACTCTCTTTGAATCAAGATATACCATTAAAGGGAAGGTACAACATTGGTAATGTTGGCCAAACTGCTTCTATGACTATGAGTATGCTTACTCTCTTTGAATCAAGATATACATTGAAGGGAAGGTACAGCATTGGTAATGTTGGCCAAACTGCTTCTATGAGTATGCTTACTCTCTTTGAATCAAGATATACATTAAAGGGAAGGTACAACATTGGTAATGTTGGCAAAACTGCTTCTATGAGTATGCTTACTCTCTTTGAATCAAGATATACATTAAAGGGAAGGTACAACATTGGTAATGTTGGCCAAACTGCTTCTATGAGTATGCTAACTCTCTTTGAATCAAGATATACATTAAAGGGAAGGTACAACATTAGGTAATGTTGGCACAACTGCTTCTATGAGTATGCTTACTCTCTTTGAATCAAGATATACATTAAAGGGAAGGTACAACATTGGTAATGTTGGCACAACTGCTTCTATGAGTATGCTTACTCTCTTTGAATCAAGATATACATTGAAGGGAAGGTACAACATTGGTAATGTTGGCAAAACTGCTTCTACAGTACGAGTATGCTTACTCTCTTTGATTCAAGAAGCATAGGGCCTACACCGGGGATACCGGTACACTAAAAAACATGAAAGTCTCGTCTTATAACGTTGCAAAAATAGTGAATTAGGATTGCTGTATATTTATTCCGCATAACCGACTTGAAACAGCACAGCAGCTATTTAATTTTCATATTTATTTAATTGTTGCAGGTTTCAAAATTACGGATAGGCTCTATTTATGTTTGCATTTTTACATTTTTGATACCAACTGAGTGACAGTTTTCTTAAAAATCACAGAATCTCAGACATAATCATTTCTAGGGGAGATTGATACCATATACAGATTTTCACAAAGTAATCTTTGAGTAAAAACTCAACTATTATTTTGGTTATTCGCGAATTATCACTTCTGTACCTAAGCAGTGATACGAATTAATACGTAAGACATAATTGCACATGAATTCATACTTGATAAGAATCAAGAGAGATCTACAGAAACCAACTTGTGACAGTTTCAGCTTATTTCTTTGTATCGTTAACAAGAACATAGTGGAAATGCAGCTTGTTTTGCGTTCATTATAATGCGGGAAATGTTTCATGGTCATGATCCATTTCAAATTGTTATACATTTCACGTTTTTTTTTTCAAAATTGACGGCGTGTCAGATGGAATAATTTCTTAGGATTTTGTTACCATCACCAACTTCACATCAAGTAAGTTTTTTTTTCAAAATTGACGGCGTGTCAGATGGAATAATTTCTTAGGATTTTGTTACCATCACCAACTTCACATCAAGTAAGTTTTTAGATCAAATTACGTCACAAGTTGTTTTGAGTTTGATATCGTTGCATGGTTACATTGTCAGAAATGAAATTTGGATTCTCGAATTTGACGCAGGCGTCATGATCCATTTCAAATTTCTTGGGATAATTTCTTAGGATTTTGTTACCATCACCAACTTCACATCAAGTAAGGTTTTAGATTATAATTCTGATAATTTTTTTGTGATGAGTTAATTACCAAAGGCGTTCACTCCCTTTTAATTAATTCGATTCGATTACTTTTTATGGAATTATTTTGCTATAGGCTTATTTGTGTTCCTTTGTTGGTTTCTGTAGATCTCTCTTGATAGTTGTACATAGTTTCGTTTTTATTATCATCATTATAGTTGTAGTGTTATCTATTGTAATGCGCATTTGAAAATTTTATAATTGATATTTGCGCAATATAAATGAATAAATTATTATTATTATTATTATTATTATTATTTGTTTATATTTGAAATAGGCTTTATTTGTTGTTTGTTTCCAATAAACTGCACAAACTAGGAGTGTTACAAACTAGCAGTTGGAGTGATATCGGTCAAGGTGCCCAATATGGAAAGATAAATTGACACTGCCCTGCAAAAACTGAGGTGGTAAAATAACACTAGTGGTGTCAACTTTATTCTTCAATGGTGTTTACATTATGCGAGTTACCTAATATAAACACCAATGGTGTAGTTTTTAGCACCGCAGTTTTTGCAGTGTGATGTTGTAATCCAAGTCTTTGCAGGATTCGCCTTATGTTAAAGGTATGATGTACATTCTCACTTCGCTAGGATCAAAAGAAGCCTATCTGTAGAAATATCAGCTCAATAAATATGCATTTTCCTCAGAAAATGTTGAGCATAAGGGCCTGTTTACAAGGGTTATTTACTTACAGGATTAGGCCTATGTGTTGCAAAAAAGTTACACTATTTGTAGAATTTTTGTCTGTTTTATCTAGCTAGCATGAAGGCGTTTCAGTCGTATTTGGTGGAATGACTGGTGTACCTCTAATTAACTTCACACCAAGTAAACATTTCTGTAATAATTTAGTTATTAAGTTTATTTAGTTATTTAGTTATTATTAATGATTACTTGATTACTTGATGATTGCTTGAAAATTTATTTAATTGTTTATATACATTTGTGATAATGTGCAAAATAGATATGTTTACTTGAATAGAATTGAATTTGACGGATTACACACCCCTCCATTTTCATCTCTTCCTCCCCTCCCCGAGTCGCAGCTACAGTATTTGTGTTTGTTGTTATCTCATTGAGCTCTTTAATTATATTGAACAGGGGAGGCACACAACTGGGGGCGGGGGTGAGGCGCATCAAAATTTGGAGACTTTGGAAGTTGGTACATAATTCATTTTTAAGAAAGCATGTGCCATATCTCGATACATTGGATCACCCAATGATAGTACCCATCAAACAATGGCTCCAATTGTTGTGAACATTGTAGTGGGTGGGGGGGGGGGGTTGCTAGTGCTCAACGTGAAGCCTCTAAGGCGTGGGGTTCGAAGCCACCCAGGGCCCCTGTAATCTGAGTCATATTTTTTAAAACATAATATCAAGGGAAATTTAAATTGATGTGGTGTGATATCAGCTAGCTACAGAGTATTTATGCAAGATTATGGCAAAATATTGTAATAAGTTGATAAATATTGGGGGGGGGGGGGGGGTTATTTAATTAATGACCCCTCCCTTGTTAAATGATTGAGGGATATGTACCCCACGCCATTTTTCTTGAATTTCCTTCCTCGTATCTCTTGAAATTAATTGTTTTGTTTAACCTCTCCTTCACATTTGTCCTTTCAAATTTCTGAGTAATTTACATTTATTCTTTGTATTTTATCAAGCTCGTGTTCACGTGACAGAAACGGAAGCGATAGAATTGATCGCTGAGAGTGCCCCGAAAAACGCGGGAAAAACACCATAAATATGCGCCTTCACGATCTCTCATGGCAACACGCTCGGAGGCAGTCAGCGCAGGCGTGCCCAATAAAACCTGGCTAGTATAACCGTTATGGATACACTGCGCAGAATACAAGATATGAATTAAGCTGGTTTCTTAAACAGCTCGGATGTTTCAAGATTCTCCCATATCTGGCTGTGAATCCAGAGAATGTAATGAATTCTGACAGGTTGTACGCTTGGTGTTAAATACATGTACATTATTAGTCACGAGTAGCGTCATCCGTAATGGTTTGATTCTCCATGCTAAGTGCATCCTTGCACGGATATTATATCAATGGTACATACGAACAGACATTTAAACATTCTTCTCGAATGTATCTTAACTTATCTGCCGGGTTTTAAAAATCTCTAACATTACCAAGTAAAGTTCCCCACTACGACAACTTGATACCATCAGCTCAGCAAACCATGCCAGTGACTTGCCCCAAACTCAAATCTGATTATAAAACATGAAGCCCGCCCTCTATCAATAGAGTATTCCCAAACCACATCCAAGCCTTGCGCACTAGACTCGGCACACGCTGCATCAGTCGAAGGTCTCCACGCGGTATTTCGCTAAAGGTAAGTCCCCATCAAATGGTGTGAACAAACAGTCATTGTTTGCAGTAGTTTGACTGGAAGGGGTTTGGGAAAAAACCCTGGATTCGAGGACGAAAATCTCAAAATAATACTATTTTGCAGCTAGTTTAGGGATTTACACGGCCAAAAATTATTACTAAAAAGGACTAAATTGAGATTTCTGCAGGAATCAAGGATAAGTGTTCAGATTTATTATGAATTGGGTATTAATCAAGGCAATGCTATCTAGCCTACAGATCATTCAGTTTGTAAGAACTACCTCAGTTGCACGGATAAGCAATTGTCTATTTTTTCATTTGTAACCATCCACTGATTTATAACTATTCATAACTCCCTTGCTGCTGCGATAATTTTCCTATCATAATGAATAATACAATGGTGATAGCTCCCTAGTTTCTGCCTACAATGTATAGCTCAGCTCCAACCATGTCAAAGATGTAGCAAGTTTTTTGTGTAAAGTAGTGTTTGCATAGGTTAGTGTACACCGATCCTCCATTCAAAGCTTCCCGTCTCGATTACCATCGCCAAAATGGCAGCAAACATTGGACCGCGGTCCCCGGTGCCCGCTGGGAGTTCACTGGTGTACCCAGCCCGTCGTGGTAGTCCGGTGTGTTGAATGTCTACCGGTACTTCTCTATATACGCAGTGATATGACTAGTATCTATACAAAAAATATGCTTTTGTAAAAATATTTGTAACAAATAACATAATACATTGAAAACACGGGACTTATGACTTGTGGGCTCACTCTAGATTTTTTTCTATTTCGAATTTTAATTCGAAAGTTCCAATTTCTACTTCTGGTTAGGAGGTTACACTGTTTGTAATCTAAACATAAATAATGGTCGCAGATTTAAACAAAACTTGGTGTACATTTTACAATGATATCAAACTTGCTTTGATTTTTTATTTCCGAGCCGCTATATAGTTTTGATAACATTAATAAAATAAATTCTTGACTGAATTTTCGATTTCATGAGACGAAAATCCCGCGTTGGAATGAATATGAACAATCTGAATGCATTTTCACAATGTAATAAACTGTAACTTTCACTGGATGGTTCTTTAATGAATATGTTGATTCAAAGAAAATAATGTAAGGATAACCGTATAGAAGCATTATTGCTAGCATTACGCAGGATGTATCTTACCTGAAGAGCAAGTAAGACTGATAACAAATCAACTAATGTGTGCGTTCAATATGAAATTTGATTTTGTAAACGTTTTAACTGAGGAGCCATGTGTAAGAACAGACTGAGGTAATGAATATTGTGTTTTGTGATCATGATAACTAGCGTATAAATTACAAGTAAGACTTGTAGCTTTGCATGGTGAAAAGGATACGTAAAGACTGTTTGCAGTGACACCATGTAGTAAGATTTGTAGCTTTGCATGATGAAAAGGATACGTAAAGACTGTTTGCAGTGACACCATGTAGTAAGATTTGTAGCTTTGCATGGTGAAAAGGATAAGTAAAGACTGTTTGCAGTGACACCATGTAGTAAGACTTGTAGCTTTGCATGGTGAAAAGGATAAGTCAAGACTGTTTGCAGTGACACCATGTAGTAAGATTTGTAGCTTTGCATGGTGAAAAGGATACGTAAAGACTGTTTGCGGTGAAACCATGCAGAAATTCTCTTTTGAGTAGTAAATTGTTCTGAACCAACCGGTTATAAATGATTACAGGTTCACTTGAATCTTTATGTGATGTGAAGTTGAAGATGGTATCAAACATGTGTGGGATTCTATCAGTTTCAGTGGCGCACCCAAGGGGGGGGCTTGGGGGGCTCGAGCCCCCCCCCCCCCGGGCCCGCTGGTGTTTTTTGTTTTTTTTAAAGAAGGAGCCAGGAAAGAGAGCAAAATCTGAGCCCAAGTCTTGTCTACAGAGGAGTTCGGCAAGGAGTATAGGGCAGTGGTACAAGGGATGGGGACTCAGGAGACTCAAGCTCCCCTCCAAAAGTTTTCCATTTATTCCACTCACTATTATATTTTACGGCGTTGCGTATGCATGTGCATGTAAGCTTGAAGGGCTACCAGTATATATAACAAGCATTTTTACACATTCTCCCCCCCCCCCTGCCATGGTGCACCCTGATCAGGGAGCAGCTTTACTTAATTTTATTTTCATTTTCTGTTGTCCGTTTCTCTTGTTGAGGTCGTTGACTGTCGTTGAGGTTACTCGTAAAATTTAAACACGCCCGCATTATAATCAACTCCTTTCCAGTTTGTACACAATGGCCCAGGATTGGGTTTTAATTTACAAAGATTATGTGACACTCTTTTAGCAAACACCGATTGGATAATATTGGGATTTGGTTTTGCCGCCAAATTCGTGTTTGAAAAAATTTAGCTCCGCCCGGAATGATCACAAACTTTACGTCCACGCAATGAAAGTATTTAACTATAGAAATCTTGCAGACGTAACAAGCTCAAGTTCTTTACATCAAGAGGAGGAAATTATATGGAAGGTAAAACCCTAAGAGTCCGAATCATGCCATAATGTCTTCTTTTTATGACTAGAAACCACCAGGAAACATTTAACATGTGCCGTAGGTTCACTGACGAGCACGACTAGGGACATGGCTGCAGCCGCGCCAGCGGTTATGGTTTGGGTCAGCCATGTCTCTCCCCATTATTGAATTTCAAATAAAAATATTTTGAGCCCCCCCCCCCCCCCAATCAAATCCTGGGTGCGCCACTGATCAGTTTCGTACAATATTAATTATTAAATAAATAGAGAATTACGGTAGCTGTTGCATTAAACCAACCTGTAAAGGACCTGTAGTATAAATGCAAAATAGTAGTTATTGGCCTTACGTTTTGAACCTATAGCAGGTTCTTTCTCAAGGCAAAATGGAGGGATACACACACACACACACACACACACACATACATGTACATATCTTGTGTATATGTGTATATGCTTATATCGTCCATTTTGCCTTTGAGAAAGAACCAACTAGGTTCGAAACGTAAGGCCAATAACTATTTGCCAATATTAATTACTTTGCACATTGATTTGTGTTCCATGTTGGAATGAATACGAAAAAGCTGGATGTATATTTTCTCGTAGTATCCCGTTAACAACAATATGAAATAAACTGATAGGCCTACTTTATATATCTATCTCTTGATTTGTATAAAGTATGGATACATTTATAAACAGTTCACATAAAGGGTATACAGGCTTGCTTAAAAAGATGTAATTTAGAAAAATAGTTGTATCTATACCAACGTGACACCTGTTCATTTGTTATTTGCATATCTAGTTTGTAATGCCCGTGCAGCATATAGCTGATTGTTTTTGTTGATCGAATAAGTTTAAAGGATGGAAAAACCTTTATCAGTGTGTTTTAATTTATCAGTGTTCTGTTCCTTTTAATCTGACTTTTGTTGAATGACTGGACAGTTTAGCCATTATAAATTGCATTTTCTTAGAAATTGAATGTCTGATAGTCTGTTTTTAGTTGCAAGATTCCTTCTGTTCAATGACAAGACCTGCCGAATGAAACTCACAGTAAATAAAACAAAACAAAACGTAAACAAAAATGTAAACAAAACATAAAACCAACCAATGCCTTGCTAGCTTGAACTGTTTTATAGTGGAAACTTTGAGCACGTGTATTAGTTATTTTAAGCTTTCTTTATAAGGACGGATAGGCACAACACTGGTACTTACCCAAGTACAACTTATCCGAATGCTTGATATGAATTTAGTTCCAATCATCTTGACAAATTAATGTTCCTGAAGTACTTTCATTTCAGAGAAAACACGACAAAATATGCATGTTTTCAAACAGTGTTTTCTGTAAAAATTGTTAATGTTTTTTCCACACTTCTCTAATGGCTTAAAGCTTAAATATTGAGCTGAAACTATCAAATGTTGAAAGAATAGATTCTCATAGAAGCAGTTCTCCCAAAAGTTACTTTAACCTAATCTATTTGATAGCAATTGTTTGTCGCGGCTTCGTTGAAGTAATGTAACATCATCGCAATTTAGTTCATCATATAAGTACTATACATTACAGCCCCCATGTCAACACAATTTTAACAATTGACATAATAAACGCTAACAAGATCATAATACAAAAAAAAAGAAATAATTAAGTAAAATTTAAGCGTTTTCCCAAATTGATGAGGTGCAACAACCACACCGGCTACGATGACAACACAAACAAAAGCAGGTAAAACAACAACACCTCGACAACAAACAACAATTAACAACAACAACAATGAAAGTAACAGCTAGACCTTGATATTCATTAATACGAACACATGGGTTTCAGTTCTGTCTTTTTGTAAGAGCCATTTTTTGTGGTTTTGCTTATGATCGATTATCAAAAGATGAGGACTTCCCCAAAGCCACACATTTAAATCAGGTGACATATTCTAAACAACAACAAACAACAATGATCAACAACTGCAGAAACAACAACAATAAAAGTAACAATAATAATAACAATAACAACAACAATATCAGCTTAATCTAAGGAAGGTTGCGGTAGCGCCATGTATTTCTCTAGTTTTGAGAATGAGTCGTAAAATATGTTGGTTTTGAGGTTTTTAAACTCAGTCTTTCAATCAGTATTCTTTGATGTCTTCTCCTTGGGTTATTTTCACTACAAATTCTTTGAACATCAAAACATGCAAATATTGTTATATTTCTCAATGACGCAAGACTGGAATAAATTCAAGACATTTTGTGCTATGCCTTATGAACATTTTCGAGAACTTTAAAGAGGTTTTTCACTGTGGAAGGTTTCAGCTCACTCACTGTTTGCTCAACGTGGAAATCATCTTTAACTTTGTAATTTAATTTATGATGATTCACCGTGACTCACTTCATTGTTCTGAACGATCACCTCCAATATGCCATTGTTTTCCAGGCCATGTCACTTTCTTTTATTTTGTTTGTCTTTATTTTGTCTATATTTTGCCTTCATTTGTCATGAATTTGTCTTTATTGCTTTATACATTTGTTTTATCTCAAAATAAGTGGACATTTGTTTTAAATCTTTGCAAAATGAAGGAAATATTATTTACACCAAACCCAATGTGTTGTGTAGTGTGAAGATTTTTAGAGGAAATCTAAATTCTTCTAAATCACTTTATTACCGGTGAAATGTTTTTGTTGGTACAATTTGTATGGTTAACGTAATTGTGTTTATCATTTACTTCTTCGATTGTCTGTTTTATAGGTGTTACAATTATAATATTTTGACTATATATTGTTTCGTGCTTTGAAGACATATAGCGGCAGGTTAGTAACAGTTGAATATTCTATAAGGCAAACCCTTCACGACGTTCTCAGACATCCATAATCACCTGTTATTAATATAATTCCAGCATGTATCACTAACTGCAGATACATATATATCCCTATTCAAAGTATGATATTAATAATAATCTCGGTCAAATAATAATTTCGCCACATAAACCGACTCCGGTAGGTTTAGAAAGTAGGCCACACCACAATGGCGAATCGGCAATGTCAGTCACCTCGCCCGGCAAAAAAAATCTGGGCGAGTAGAGAGAGAGAAAAGTAGGCTTAGAGGCCGTTCACATTTCACGAACTGGCGATTTTAATCTGACTTGACAACGCGCCGCGAGAACACTCAGTGTACACTATAGCCACCCATCAGAGTCTACACCCGTCATAATACAGAGTGTTTGTATTGGCCAGGTGAGCTATGACAAGCCTTATTGGCTGGAATCGGCACTGGTTTTTTTGTTACTCTTGTAGATCAAGTTAGAGAGAGAGAGAGAGAGAGAGAGAGAGAGAGAGAGAGAGAGAGGTTGGGCTGTACAAAAGCTTAACGCCAGGATCTTTGTAAAGAACGGTGGTTCCATTTACCGCGCTTATTTCATAATTTAGATAAATAGCAGACCTCGAAATTCAACATGGCTTCCACCGAAGGATGGTAAACCCGGCTAAAATTTACAGTCCTTGTGGAAAAGTACTTTTTTTTTAAGTCTAAAACATTGTTTGAAACATTTAGGAACTGTGATAGTTGAATACGGTCGATGTTCGTTTTTTTCTCTCTGTCTTTGGGCTGACTTAGATTACCATTGGTGGCCTCTCTACGAGGCCAACCAATGACCGCGCACCTGGCCTCAGCTGATAACACTCCATGCAAATACGCGCATATTGTCATCTGCTATCTTCTTGTCATTCCATATTACGTCTGCCCAGTGCGTCTACACAATACCTTTCCTTTACTGTGTATTAACATACCGCAGGGTACAGCGAGAGATAAACTTGAGCCCTGCATCGCTCCCTACACCGGACCTGCCTCATAGCGCTTACTGCAGAAAAAAAGATTCAAGCTTTAAGGTGGTAAAACTAGGCTAAATGCCTTCCAACAAGCCTCGCGCAGTCCGTACGGATCGAGCCGGGAATCGGTTATTTTCAATGGGTCCCTGTTTCGGTGGGAGATGAGAGTTTGTCCTTGCGTTTCGTTCCACGAGGCAGGATTGTGGAAGGGAGCAGTTACTTCCGATGTTGTTTATCATCCGACGGCCAGAGAGAGAGGTTCCCTTTCATTTGGAACAGATTGGTTGCGACACTGAATTCACCGGGAATGTCTATCGGGAAATGAAGTTACTCCGAGCCAAGAGATCGTGGCAGATTGGTTTCGGATAATTTTATAGAGACTTATACCATTGAGTATTCCGTGTTAAGACTCTAACAAAAAGGCACAGTCTTGACGGAATACGTCTCTTCGGAATGTATATAAATGCCCCCCAAAAAAGGCAAAAGTTGTGTAGCGTGCAACGCATGAGACTTATAGAAAACATTGCTGGGGAAAAATACCCAGACGACGAGACATCATCATGATAAGGGGATTGGAAATACAGTTTAATATAGGCTATAAAATATTTAAAAAAAGCAAACAAACGCTATTTTAAATTAAGCCTTTTTGTTCGACATATGTTTAAAGTCATACCTCGATGATGGATGAAACTGTGATGATACAAACATGAATGACATCATGCAGTAGACAGTGAAGTGAAAAGGCAGACATTTTGGTCATGATGGCACGGGATGGCAGGCAAAGGTCATACAGCAATAAGGCAGACAAGTTATTACAAACGCTCAAATAGGAATATTGCTTATAAAATCAGTCATGCATATAATTTAGATTGTTTGTAATATATACAACTATTTACAAAAAATCAAAATCAAATATGACAAAACAACACTAAAAACTAAACAATAATTGCAAAGAGTGCTGAACATTTATATATTTCCTACGTTTAATTTATCACCTGTGTTTTCGTTACTTTACCCTTTTTAACATTCCAATATTACTTGTGGAAAGGAAAACAAATTCTTTAAAATAATTTTTTTTCCCAAAGAATAATTGTCACAAAAGCTTGGTTAAACAGTCATTACGTACCCTAATAATTTATGATGGAACCTGTAGTAAATAATATTTGGCACTAAATTTTTACTGAAAGCTACGCTTCTCACATGTTTTTTGGCAAAAAAATGCAATTTTAAAGTATTAGTTTCCCTGCTCCATAAGTAAAATGTCAATGTTCCCAATAAAAAAGAAATTTGTTAAAACAAACCAAAAATACGAAAGATACATAATTGATTATTATCAAAGTCAAGTCAAATTAAATGACCCTGAGGTTGCCGTATTTATTGTATTACTCTTTGCCTTTGGAAGAGAATAATTCACTTTTTTCTGTTATTCATTTGTTTTCGAAGCATTATACCAACCAAACACTATAGGTTTCCGTCAAACAGTCTCGCTCTCTTAAAACGTTTACAAAATAACTTAAATTTAAGTTGCTCAATGATGCTATTTAATTGACTTATTATTTGGTCTGATCTCCTGCCAATGTTATTGTTGAATGTAATCTTCTGTATTTGTCCAGTAACTTTGTTATTTTGTAATTAAGGGGAGGGGTGTGGGTAGGGAAAGGAATAAAAGCCCCGGCTTCTTCTTTTCCTCAATGTTGACAAGCTTTTCTCTTATAAATAGTCTTTTCATGTTACTAATTTTGTCTTTGCATTTTGTACAACCTCTTGACATTGTGTAATTATTTGTAACAACATTCTTGTTGTCAACATTGGAATATTTGTTAATAAATGAATGAAATGAATGAATGATTTCATCAGCTAATTCCAAATTATTTCTTGTGTATGTGTATTATTTATAGCCGTTCAATTTGGAAATGTACCGGTATCCCTCTAAATAATTGAGTTGCGGTCAGTTTGTGGCTCAAACCTTAATCATTTTCCGGTGGTTACCTTTATAGGACCCCTCAGCAATATTGTAAATTATACAAAGCTGAGTACGATTTCATTATATTTGGTCCCCGATAATATCTAGGAAATAATAAGAATGCATTATTGTTCTCAATCTACGCATGAAAAATTCAATGTAGATTTTAGAAGTTCGATTATATTCTGGCTAAAGTCACGGATTTCATATATTCCGCACGGTTGCTTATCAAGAAATTGCCGTTTCGGTTTTAACAATGGTGGAACCTACAAATAACCGTAGATGCAATCATTTGGATGAATAGAGCATGAGGTTCTTGACCTTAAAGAGTGGAAATGAATCAGATTGTCTACAAAGTATTGATGTGTTTCAGGATTTAGGCGGAGGGGGGAGACCCTAACAAGTGCAGGGACAATTATCAGGGCCTAATAGAAACAATCAACCTCAGGACACACAGACTAACCCTGTTTTTAGCGTCATTTTTTTCGGGCAGGTAAAAATGATTTAATGTTGTTGTTTCCTTTTTCTACAATCCATACGGTTGGGGGCGCCCAAATGCATGATCACATGCTTTGAATTTCCAATAAGTGTCGGAACGCAAACGCGTTTTTCTAGTTTTTGAGGGTAGTGTATGCTATTTGTCCAGGGATGTGTTTGTGATAAACCAATATAAATAACACATAATTATGCTGTCAACCATGCGGTGTCCATAAAAAACTTTTCTCCTTGTTTTGTTTGTTCGAAGATAAAATCTGATTCGTGTTTCGTATCAGAGCAACTTGGTTTCTCTGTCAACTAATAAATTCTTATTCGCAAGTATTTCAATTTTGATATGAAGGTGTATTGATGGGGGGGGGGGGGGTGGACGCACACGTATCGCTACACCTTTCTCCCATCTATATATCCTTTTGAAATGTGCGTATATGTATCTATATATAATTTGAGTGTTTGTATGCAATAGGTTTATTCTTGTAGCTGAATGAGTGATAATTTTGGAAATAATTGTCGATATCTCATTTATTTTTGGAAATTTAGTACCAAACTAGCCTATATGTCTCCAGATTGGATCTTCAAACCCCTTTAAATAACTCAGAAAGACGCACTCGCCTACGCGGAACTATCCTGAGATCACGGTCATCAAGGATAATGACGGACAGCACAGCTTTGGGAGACACGATTTGAGATTTTAGAGCAATCTGAAATAAACAAATGCTGGGGGAATTTGTTTGGCGAAGACAGACGACAAATTATCGCTGTAAGGTCGAGCAAGTATAACACCACCGACGAAGTTGCTCACAGGAACTCGTCGTATTCTCCCCCCGCGCTGAAATCGTCGGCGGCACGAGACCCGTGATGACGGACCGGGCTTATAACCCCGCGGTGGGTGCGTCGGCGTGATCCTACAGTGAGTCGAGGATAGGCAATGTCACCGGCTCGCATCCCAACACGTTCCTTGTCATACATCACTTTACGGATACATTCGTTGTCCTAAAAAAAAAGCATAAAGAACAAATATTGCTTGAGGATCATTCGCTTATAACAGATATATCTCGTATAGTCCTGTCTAACAATACATGCTGTATATAGCTTAAATCCCTGTCATGGCTATAAAGCCAGGCCAACGGGTTATCATCGTTACTGTGATTAAACCGGGAGAAAAAAACTTCGCCTCAAACTTCCCCTGTCCGAAGCTTTCTCTTCTGATCGTTGGGGGAATTAGAAACTGCGGGCGCTTCCCCAAAAACGCCGACAAACTCAGGCATTGTGTCCTCTCTGGGAGATTTGGCTGTGTTTTCCGGAGCCCTTGAATTTGACCTTGTGTGGTATGGGACATTCCTTGTAACACAACTATAGGGAGTAGGCCTGGTGACGTGAATAATTGCTGTCAACATCGTGACTCTTTGTGATTTTCTTTCCAGTAAAAACACAAAACTAATTTCGTTAAATGTCCACAGTTGAATGTAATTTTTGCGAGACGAGGATATTTTTGAGTATATTTGTGTATACATATCGAAATATATTCTATATAGGTAGATGTATTTCCTGTGACATGGCAGTAAGTGTAAGTTCGTTACCAACGTGTTGTGAAGTCGGTTTTGTAAAGATACATGCGATTTTCACGAAAATCAATAACTTCATGAAACTCTAAATGGTTTGTTACTCAACTTCACAGATTGATTTCCCTGATGACCAAGTAATATATTATTTAGGTGTTTTCATGTCGAATAAAAATAACTTCGTCCTCTCAGGATTATTTTGTTTGTCGTAACACCACTGGCAACAAAATATCAGCGAAACAATGCTCGTACGATATGCACGATATAGTGGGTATTTTCCTCTGCACCAAAACTCGTTCATTTCTTTCCATGTACCGGGGTCATTACAGAAATCACAATGTAAGTAAGACTAATTGCGGTGACACCATGTGGAATCTCAATTGAGTAGTAATTAGTTCTGAAAAGAACTGGGGGTACAACTCGACGTTTCGATCAGTATGCTCTGATCGTCCTCAGGAGAATGCCGGACTCTGGAAAATGCTGCTGCTTAAGTAGACTGCTGGAGGATCATCCCATGAAATGATCCTCCAGCAGTCTACTTAAGCAGCAGCATTTTCCAGAGTCCGGCATTCTCCTGAGGACGATCAGAGCATACTGATCGAAACGTCGAGTTGTACCCCCAGTTCTTTTCAGAACTAATTACTACTCAATTGAGATTCCACATGGTGTCACCGCAATTAGTCTTACTTATCATCCTCACCATGCAAAGCTACAAGTTTTACCAATCACAATGTAATTATCTTATAAAGTAAGCCAAATGTCTATAAATATGCATTTATACTAGAGATATGTACAGAAACCACACCCATAAAAGTTACAGCTTACTTCACATGCCCTGCAGCCTGTGTTTTCGCCATTTTCCAAGCAATTTTCTTAAATGTTCATATGAAAAGAAAGGAAAACACGTAATAAGAGCACGGTTTACGGTAAATATGAAATTTATTGTGGTTCCCACCATAAATTGATTTGGTCACATGATTACTATTATGCCGAGCTTCCTATACAACAAGTCTATATTATGAAAATAAACACCTATTTCTTTTCTTTTCTAAAAGGAAATTGTCAATGTTCCGTTGAAAAAAGGATTACAAAAATCGGTAGCATTGTAAAACAACTATCGATAAATCTGTAAAGAAAAAATATTTTCAAAATACAACGTGAGAATGAAAACGAACAATATGGATGTATGTTTAATATGTTTCTTCAGTAACGACACAACGTAAATAGCCGATACTTTCACACGTTGCTTGTTAAATGTTTTTCTTAAGTATTAAGACTAATTGCGGTGACACCATGTGAAATTCTCAATGAGTAGTAATTAGTTCTGAAAAGAACTGGAGGTACAACTGTATATCTTGATTCAAAAGAGTTAGAATAATCGTAAATAACGGTTTTTCCAACATTGCCAATGTTGTACCTTCTCTTTACAGAGAGTCCTTAGAAAACAGACAGAGACATAAACCTCCGCTATTCTCAACATCATCAATAAACGACAAAACAAGTCATTATATACATTAATATTTGTATAATGAGACTCATGAGTTTATAGACTTTGCAATTTACGGTACTTGTTTATTTTGCTTCTTCGTCATGCAAGTGTTTATATTATGTGATATGTTATACTTTCTCATCTATACTTTATCCAATGAAATATTAAATACTCATAATGAATAATCTTCTATATATAGAGCCTTACTTAGGTCTTTAGAATTACATTATTACCGTAAGTGTCTGTTTGTAATTGTATAATTACCTCCATTTACAACACTTTTTTTTCCTGCCTCTGTTCACTAGAGGGCGCTGTATACATATGACATATGACGTCGGGTGTCCCATAGAGAGGCAAAAGACATTAATCTTCTCAGACAGATTAATCTTCTCAATATTACATCTTTTCGACATAACGTCAAATGCAGAGACAATATTTGGTGAATGTTATTGTTTTTAAATACTACAAACACAGATTATTTGGGGCAGAAAAATACCACTAAAGGATTAGCCTACATATTTCAAAGGGTGACACATCGAAGAGAGAAAACATGGACGGGAAAATAATGTATTTTAGGTGTTTGATCACAGCTGTGTTATTTTTGTCCTTCCCGTCTGTGCGCCTGTATTGCAAAACATCAGTTGATATTTTCATATTTATGGTTAATTCCTTCCCACGATTTTATAATTTTTTTGACACCACACTTCTTTCGCAATATCCTGTACATCTTTTGAGATGTATACGAATAAAAAGTTATCTGTTGCAAACTGCCTTTTTACCAAAAGGACGTGTAATAAAAAACAAACAAACAAAAAACTTCTTTATAACCATGACGACTGATACTCTACTTCCAATGCTATCGTTATATAAAGCGTCATTCAGAAGTTGTCAAATTATTCCCATACAGCAAATTACCTCCCCAATATCTCCTCTTTTCTCGTGGGCGTTTGGTTAACACATCTTGGCCGCGTGCTGCGGCCTTCGTTAAGGAACCCATGATGGATGGGGCACGGTGCTCGTCTGGACAGCGGCAGATAGCCAAACCTCCCTCCGAGGACCTAGCGTTATTCTTCCCATAACGAGCTGCAAATTTTGCGGTAGCTTTTGAAGTATTGGCCAGTGTTCGTTTAAATAAAAAAGGGTAGCGATGAGGGTGTATTTGCGGTAGCTTCATATGCTAATGAAAGGTTTGGTTATGGGAGTGTTTTTGAATCAAAGCTCACTTATGGGTTACTATATTGTGGCTAATTCATACATGATTTTTAACTAGACTATATAGTTCATTCTTAATATTCTTAAAAAGCACTAATTCTGATCATTCATCTAAATTGTTTGTAAAAAATATATATATAAACATCAGAAAGATTTTGTCTTGCATTTCAACGTTCTTGACATTGAAAATAGTAGGCCTATAAAAATTCATGGAAATTGGCTTACGTCATTAAAATATTCTTCAGAGTGGACATGTTGGTTTATAATACACATGTCTATGGTAATAAAAATCAGACATGGTGTTTAAAATAGACTGGCGCCTCTAAAAGTGTTATTATTAACGTTGAACATTGATTTGACGTTATAGGGGGCCAGACACATGTTGACGAAGTGTATTATGGGTCTATGGGGGCATAATTCAATCGAATTTAGTTCAAAGGTAATCTTGTTTGTTATTAATTGTTAAAATTGTCAAGGTTTTCAGATATTTTTCAAAAAGATTTTTTACATAATTTTTCACAAATATTTCGTGATTTGCATAAAGTTTATATATCCTTACACTGACATTTCACCAGTAACAAAACCATCCTCATTTTTATTTTTTTTAATTTTTTTTTTTAAAATCATTATCGTAAAGCCAGCATTCATGTTTGGTTACACGTATGTTAAAAGATACTTAGTAAACATCAAGAGCTACATGTTTAAACACTAACACAACCTACGAAGGTTATTTCATTATTTCATTGTTTTACTGAAATCTTTTCAGATTTACCGTATTCATTCCAGTGTGTAAATGACCCCTCATAAGTGAAATATTCAGTAAAATAAATTTTTCAAAATTTACTTGAATGATCACCTCAGACAGAAGGATTTTATATTTTCATTAATTTTACATCAAGTAAGTCTTATGTTAACAATGGGATCATTTGTGTAGTTTTATATTACTAGTTGAGTGTATGGTGGATTTAGCAAATTATCTTCACTTTTGTATATTTAGGCTACCGGTATCGAAAGGGACAATATCATCACGATCAGAACAGACTTTCAACAGGGCATGGAATCGGTGTCCTAGTTTAACATGAACACAGCGACTGAAAATTACTGACTCATTTACGCAGCAGCAACGGTAATGTGCGGTATTATTTTCAGTCACTGAGTTAATCTAAAACTAGCACTCCGATTCCATGCCCTGTTGATCGTGACAATATTGTCCCTTTAAGGGAATCTTATGGTGGGTGGATATTTGCGTTCTGCGCATAAGGCATCATACAGATGAGAAGTTGAGAACATCAACTTAATCGTACACAATTTGATTGCAAAATGCAAATGTTGAATAATTTCATTCATTTGAATCTTTACATATGAAAATGTTATTTATAATATTGCCAGGAGTTTTCCTCCCAGATTTCAAACTGAACATTACTCTATCGTTTTGTATTCACCAAGCTTATTTCATTCATTTGAATCTTTACATATGTAAATGTTATTTATAATATTGCCAGGAGTTTTCCTCCCAGATTTCAAACTGAACATTACTCTATCGTTTTGTATTCACCAAGCTTATTTCATTCATTTGAATCTTTACATATGTAAATGTTATTTATAATATTGCCAGGAGTTTTCCTCCCAGATTTCAAACTGAACATTACTCTATCGTTTTGTATTCACCAAGCTTATTTCATTCATTTGAATCTTTACATATGTAAATGTTATTTATAATATTGCCAGGAGTTTTCCTCCCAGATTTCAAACTGAACATTACTCTATCGTTTTGTATTCACCAAGCTTATTTCATTCATTTGAATCTTTACATATGTAAATGTTATTTATAATATTGCCAGGAGTTTTCCTCCCAGATTTCAAACTGAACATTACTCTATCGTTTTGTATTCACCAAGCTTATACGAGTTACAGTGCTTTGGGCGCTTTTGAGGAATCCTTGGTTTCATTACAAGAAAAATTTAGTTAGTTAGCTAGTTATCATGTTAATATGACAAATGGCTGAACGGTTTGAATCGGACGACTGGCAACGAGAATGGTGTTAAATGCACAAACGAAGACGTTTAATTTTAACGCTTCGCATGTAATATAGATCGGTATTGTGCATGATGGATGATTTTCCGTCTACAACGCCAACCTTATCGAAATGATACTTCTTGAGTTGATGATAGAGGACCTGTCGTAGGATCAGCCAAAAAACAGACGAAGCATGACACGGTCTTAAACCGCCAGAGAATTAACTAGACTTCAATATCCCGCAAACACGTCAAGCTCCAGTGATTTGCCAAATTTTACTAAATTTGTTTGCCTACCGCGTTTCTTAAAAAGGGAAGTTACAGCATTGGTAATTTGGGCAAAATTGATTCCACAAGTGTACTGCTTACTCTATTTAAATCACGATATCTATGCTGTGAAAGTTCCATATTTTAAGTAATGGCATTGTCAAGAAAATGGTGAAATTACATATAAATTTGTTAATTTGTTAACTTTCCTATAACGTACTGGGAAAACAAAACTTGCCTTAAAAAATGACAGCACATCATACTTATTTTAGAGACGACTGCAGATACCATCAAGAGCTAAAATAATAAACGAGATCTCGCAAAATTTTCAGCTCAACGAGATTTTTTTTTCTGATCAAGGAGACCCCTTATTTCCAACGTAAGTTTTCAATACATTGTCAGTTTCTGCCAATATTGTCATCAACAGTTTGAAAGACACTTTTTTCATTGGAAACATTTGTGTGTTGTCCTCAAAATTATATTGCAATGATTTCGCGAAATTATGAGCGTGTACCAAGCCTTTTAAATTCCTATAATGATTTACAAAGGCCTAATTTTAGTAATTTCCACATTTCCACTGACCGAACCACTTCTTTAAAATTGTTTGATGGCTCATTCCATAAAGAGCTTTTTAATTTTGCGCTAGCGGAGGGCTATTTCTTATTGGTTTATCTCTATGGTGGCGGATTGATTCATTCCAATTCACCTTGTTATTGCATCAGTTACAATGACACATGGGTAGTACATAATTATTGATGACGTGTGACCCATAAGACAGGCCTGTGAGTTTTTGTTATATTCCTAACCTTTGTACCCTCATAAATCTTCTATAAGCGAGGGCAGACGTAGTTTGTGATAGCCTCTTATGACAAGAGTGAGTAAGGCAGCCCAGTTAACGGCCGTCTTCTCCTCTTTCCACACCGCTATGCTTCACTGCGCGCCAATTTCCAGTTTGTCTCTCGGGCAAGTTTCGAGTAGACATGCGTTTCCTCCTCAACGATTCGGGTCAGTTATGTTCTTATTGTCAACTTTCTTACTTTCACGTGGACCACACCTGGGTCTCTTAATAGCTCTGTTAGGGGCTCTGGGTAGATGGAATGTGACGGTTGGCGTTGACACTCCATTGGTTGATCGAGGTTGATTCGCCCAATTGAGTCCCGGATGTACGGGCTAGGCATGACGTAGGCTTTGTTGAAAACTTGACTTGCTTCAATGCCATATTTGCACTATTTCAAGGAATAACACATGTGCCTACATGGCCAAGAATGTCCTTATTCAGCCATGTTGTTGACTTAAAGGTGAGGTATAGGTTATAAATAAATATAAAAAATAACAGCAAAATGGACAAAATTTAATGTAAAACGCATGTCGTGTAAAGCTGATGATGGTATAAATTTTTACTGGAAATGTTTTTTTTTTTTTTTTTTTCTCTCAGAGAAAACGTTTATCGGATAAGTACTCTTTTCTAAATTCCACATTAGAATTTATACGAAAAATATGATGTATGTTAATTATTTTCTCGTTAATGACACACTGTAATAAGTAGAAACTTTCACATGTTCACTGTTTAATATTTAAAAAAGAGTAAGCATACTCATAAAACAGTTCTGCAAACACTTTTTAGTGATAGGCCGAATTTAGAAAAAAATAATATATAAATTCAGTTTTTTCCATGTACAGTTACAATTTCAATGTACACGAAAATATGAAGGAATTAGCCTATCAGTTATGGATGGCGAGTTAAATCGAGTGGAAAAGATGTGAAAGTGTGTAAGAACGAGACCTGTGATAACCTGTGACCTGATAACCTGTGACCTGATAACCTGTGACCTGATAACCTGTGACCTGAACGTAGCGCTTGAGACAGGAAGATTTTCAATGGATATTTGAAACTACCATCATTTTTACACCAAGCAAACTGTAATCAGTAACAATGGTATTTTTAGATAAACAACAGCGTTTAATTGCTTTAAACGTGTATGGTCCTGTGGATCTAAATATACACTCACTGGCCATAAGTATTGCAACATTGAAATTCACACCAAAGTTCAGTTTGGAGAACTGTGTTACAATAATTTATTTTATTTTATTTACACTACTTAAGACTTCTTGAAAGTGCCTGTGTTTTGAAGTCAATGTTCTTTTTTACTGTTCTTGCTCGGAAACAAAGTCCTTCAATACTTTGTCGGGTAACCACGTGACCTGATAATTGCGGCCATCCGTCTAGGCAATGTCTCGTACAAATTCATGTTGCAATACTTTTGGCCAGTGAGTGTACATAATTTAAATGGTAGAATTTTCCATCTAATAAGAATGCACATCAAACAGAATACTTTCTAATTATGCCTGATTTTATCATCTCATAATATTTACATAATGTAAGTCCTAATAAATATTTCGATAGTTTTGTTTAATCACCAAAATCTTTAAGAAACGTTTAAAAGAACTACAGCGCCTGTCAGAAACACTTGATACGCTCGATTAGGAGACAGTAATGAAAACCATTGTTACTCCATCGAAATATGTTGATGTAACTCCTAAGAATTCATATGACCAAATTTTAGAAAATGTGAACAAAATGTGCTTGAAAATCAAGCTGAATCAGTGCAAAAACCCTCAAAGAATCAAGATCAGTGAATTTATAATCATCAAACCAAAATAACAGACGGTATGTACCAGTTGCACAGAATGTAAAATTAAATGGTATCTGGCAAATATGTGGAAAATATGGTCACAGAAAATCAGTTACATCACAATTAGCGATTGTAGGTCTCCCTCGATTCACATTCTATATTTTGTATCTACGTTGAAGCTTTGACTGTAATCCCTTTACCCGATTTCAATATTGTTGTTCTTTCTACATGCCTGTTTTCCAAACTACGCAATGTAACTGAATAAAACGTACAATCATTTGACTTTGTCGATCTTGGTAAACAGACCAAGTAATTATCGCCCAGGTATACCAGACATTAGTGGCTTACTACTGATGGGATGAACCGCCCCAAGGTGAACCTAATACCTTCACTGCATGGTCTATCATTAACGGGGTCCTTTTTATTATACCTATATATCCAGTGGACAAGACTACGCATTAAGGACAGGTGGACACATCTTAATCGATGATTTCCCTGCAGTAACCATTTAGCAATCTCAGCCCAGGTCAGAAGAAAGAACGAGAGAGGGGAGACAAATTGCCCGTTCGCGAATTTCTCCAGGGTCATTATCAACATATAAAAACAAACTAGAAAGCTCCATCGTTCCCCCTTTCTTGTCTGCGTGACCTCCCCGTAACCTTTTAATTTCCCCCCTACCGTGAATATTTGGGTCCATATTTAACATGGCCAGACACTTCATAATTTTACCGGCGATACGGCTTGTTGAAGACGACTGGACGAGTCTGATAGCTCGAGCCGAACTGTGGACAGATTTAAAACAGGTCCTTGGTACTACGCGCACGGACAATGGCTCTTGCCCACACCCTAGGCGATTAGTCAATTTGCCAAATAGTGGGAGGAGCTTCCTTGATGTGGGGTGTTTGTCTGATATTTCACGTTTATTGTTAACCTTATTTTCCACGACTCGGTGTTGTATTCAATCTATACGATTGTTTCCCATAACAGTTGTATTGTTCCTAACCACATGCCCATTGTTCCACTCGATATTTTGAAGGACATTCACACCCACGTGCTCCCAAACTTTCATCATTATAATTTGATCCACTGGTTTTGGAAACAAAGGGAATTACCTTTGTGGATCGATATCCCCCACATTACCCCCTGAGAAATTCCCATGTCTCTCCAATCCCCCCACTGCAGTGAAAAACAAAAATCATTCGCACGTCATTACCATTTAACAGTCATGTGGGTGTCGTTTGTGTTGTTTTAGTTCAGGTAAAGGTCACATTAATGTTCAATTCAAGCAGTTTCAATTCAAGCAGAGATATTTATGTTCTTGTGTAGGAGGATGGGGGTGTTTGTTTTAATGTTTTGTGTTAGTATCTCAGGAATCGATTCTATATTCATTCATCCGGATTGTACATGCTAGGGGGACTTTAGAAGCTCTCAGCTATATATAAATTTGAAGGAAAAAAAAGAAAAAATACTTGAAGCAGACTTTCTTTGTTACATTTTTGACTTGTTTTATTAGCATTACTCGTGCATATGTATAACTCAGTTAAATCATTCTATCCGCTTCTCGCATCAAGATTCGACAAAGTGTCAATCCAAAATTCACTCACTCTCTCCCTACCTGTAACCCAGCCACCCATTCGACCTAAAACACCTGCCCATACCATCGATTCATTGACCAGGGGTGGGTTACTGTGCCCCCTACGCAACTGGGGCACGAAGTTCTTACCAGAGATGAAGAGAAAGAGAGAGAGAGAGAGAGAGAGAGAGAGAGAGAGAGAGAGAGAGAGAGAGAGAGAGAGAGAGAGAGAGAGAGAGAGAGGCAGTAACTATCTCCAAGCATGCTTCTCAGTAGAGTTATCCGGAGCCAGTCGATTTGTATATTTAAACTGTTACCCCCCCCCCCCCCCACTCCCCACCCCGCCGTCACTGATGTCAAGTCCTTATGGCAAGAATAAATACATGTTACATGAACGTTACTTTGAAACTTTGTACAGAAAAAATAAATGACATTCGATTTTTTTTTTTCCGAGATAGGCAAAGTAGCTTTGGGTTTCCTTTAAATAAATATACAGGGAAGATTGCCCACCTCTCCTTTTTACCGAACAGTATCGATCTGACGCTAGCAATTACGCGAAATTCCTATTTAGCACGTTCGTTACAGACGAAGCAGCAATCAGCATTTCAACACCATGTTTATATTTTCCGAATGAAAATCCTAATATCAAAATTGTGACATTTCAAAAGCCCCAATCAGTCCTTTATGATTTCATGCAACAGGACTTCAATTTCATCGAAATGCCTTTCGAAGCAAAAGGAGGAACCATTGTGTACATCACTCAGGGGGTAGTTCCTGAGTTAAGAAAGAACTGACAAACACGACTACACATTGCATAAGGCTCAGGAGGGTACTTGCGCCGTGAAACTTGGGGTGGTGGATCGCAGTGGGACCAAGAGCCCACGGGCTCCAGAAACCAGTCCCTAACAACGCTCGTCACTCCGGTATGCTTCATTGGTTGCAGAAATCTATATTTCCGACGAGTAGCCCGAAGCAGGGAGACCTTCCCGACCCACCCGCGTCCCGAGACCCCAAGGGGATGTGTGTTGTCTGTAACGGGGCATTGCCCGATCAGTTCACCCATGCTGATGGAAACGGTTACAAACGCTTAAATTTGTCCACCTGTCTGTTATTATGAAGCAAAATTCTGTCTAATTGAAGTCCTTTCATTGTATCAGAAAAAACATACCGGACATGTTTTAATAGTGCAATAAATAAAATACAAATTGCAATGTTATGTTTGGAGTGATTTCAAATATTTTCAAATTCTTCTTTTATAGAACACTTGTGGTAGAACGGCGTGCCTACATGTTCAGTTCTGTATGGCCCACACACATGAGAAAAGTATCAAAGTTCATTTTCGATTCCGATACTTAATTCATTGTTGAATTATTCATGGGGCTTGATCAATAACAGAATCAAAATCAGTAAATATCAGTAACTGTAACTAAAATTATTGCACTTCAGACAGAAATAATTCAGGGGATTTTTCAAAACCATCAACTTTCAATAACTTTAACTCAAATGGGTGTACTGAAGACAGAAAGATTTCAAGGGATGTTTTTAAACCATCATGAACTTTACGTGAAGCAATTTTCACGTCAAATGTTTATAGTTAATAGTATAATAATTAAAAAAAAGACTTACGCGAGACTTAAAGCCAAGGTATAAACAGCATTTTAAGAAGTAATCTCACTATATCCTTGCTGCTTGTCAGTTTGTGTATTTTAATGTGTTCAGAAACATTTTTCCTTAAAGCATCTTACAAAAATAATGCGAATAAAAGTGGATATTTGTAGAACATCAATATTATATTTGTTGTTGCATCATCTGAAATTCGTTCAGATAAAACCTCATTTGTGCGGCTGTGTATTGCGTCTAGGCTATAGCTTTTCTGCACAAAATTTCATATGAATGCATTTTAATCATCTTTGTTTATCTTAATTGAGAAATATTGTATACCTAATGCTTAATTATGTAAGTCAGTAAAGTGGAATTCTTGTGATAGCCCGGTTTTGTTTTTCTTTAAATTATAATATTGACGTAAGAAATCAAAACAATATACCGTATAGCATACAAAATGTCTTCGGATTGCAACCGTTCCTGATGGATTAAAATTGATTTGCAAATGATTAATCCTTTGCATCAGTTAACCAACAGAAATACTGCAAACACATGTTTGCAATTGATGGAGAAAAAACACTTAAACAAACAATTGTGTCAATATTGCGCGGTGCCGATGGTTGATTCCCAAACTGACCAACGCTGCACGAGCGCAGACTACGTTTGTCAGACTCTCGAGACGGAAGCAGGCGGTATCTTACGGCATAGTTGCTCATCCGTCATCGGCTAACCACTGATGACCAACAGTTGACGCAGGCCGCGCCCAAAACAAACTGCTGAGTTATTTTCGTGGTGGGCTTTAACCTTATTGCATGAGCATAAAGTTAAAAATGAAAGAATATTCTAGCTGATATGGTATGTATTGATTGACGTATTTATTGTAATTAGTGATGTAAACACAATGTTGTTCCCGTTACGATGTGTAAAAAGACTGTTTAGTTTATTTTTAAATAAGGTTTTTATTCATTTAACTATCTTATAGATCGAATTATCATGTTAAGAACATACAAATTAAGAAGGCTCATTCGAAGGTGAAGAAAAAAATAATAAAATCGGGAATTTTTCTGAATGTCCATTCAACCTTGCATAATAAATCAATATTATCAATCATTTCTGATTACACTCAGACAAAAAAAATCCTTCAAACAATGATTCATTATCAGACCCAGCTTTCCTTGTCTCGGCTGTCAGTCATTCTGTCCCTTATATACATGTTTGTGACCACCTTGATAGAAACCTATACCCGTCTCCTCACTCCACAAGCCGTCATCACCCCGAGTCCGTCCGATCGGTAGAAGCTGTCAACTCTACCCCTTCAAGGAACATTTCCTCCTCATCACAGTGCACACATAACCACTATTTATAACATGGCTACACATGACTTGTTTTAATGATTCATCGTGTGCTACTCCGAGATTAAGATTCGCTATTTAATACATCGGGATACACATTTTGACCCAGGTCGAAGAAATTTCATTTTCAATACGGCAAAACTAGAACAGGCCACGTAGAATTACTTGGATAATAAGCTGCGCTATGATTGATGAGCCTCTTAGCATACTGATCGGTGAAATAATTTGTTTAGAACAATTAATTGTTGAAATTATCATTTTTGAAACATCAAAATTGAAAATGCGTTTCATGATTCGCAGAGCTCACATGAATTTCATCAATATTTCAAAAAGGAGATGATTGACGTAACTCCTGTATATATAGAACAATAGAGCAATATATAATTGGCATAAGTTGACCACCCACCAACATAGGGGCTGGTTAGCTCAGTTGGTAGAGCGCTCGTACGGTATTCGAGAGGTCCGGCATCAGCCAAATTTTCTTTGCTTGCCTACACATTGTAATGGCGTAATATAAGTGAGAGACTATTACGACGACATCTTTCATCATGTTGTACCGTCATTCCAGATATTCGTGAAGAAAACACCAAAAAATCAATTTTAAAACCATACCGTTTTGCACAATAAATGATCTTCTGCAAAAGGTGTCATTACACTTGACCTTGGCAGTGGAAAAATGTATGTAAATGCACCAATACTTTATAAGAAGAGATATGTACAAAAACCAACCTGTGAGAGTTTCAGCTTACGTCATTGTAAATACATTCAGATTAATTGTATTAATTCTAATGTAATCTGATGATTCATTTCAAAATAGAACACATGTTCTCTGAAATAAAACATTTTTGGACGAAATAACCCGTGAGGATATTCGGTACAATTATACTATCTCAAACCCAAGTACGATTTCAAATAATAATAATTCGCGCAGTTTCTCAGCTGGGGGTAATTATCATTGGGTACACCCACATTTAAACAATGTTTAAAAGATAGGCCTATAACATATTAGGCATATACTTGTTTCATGTCGACCTCATCTTCGAAAGAGTGCCATGATTTTTTAAATAGTTACTTTCAAAATGTTCACTCACTCGATTTAACAACAAATTCAGAATTGTAATACTCAATTTAGTAGTCAATACGTAATAACATTTTAGACTGAGCTTTCACAGTTTAAATTCATGATATTATATTTTTTTTAAAGCGAGCGAAAATGTTAATATTAGAACCGAGTGGGCTTTTCTTCGATTGTTGTTTACTGCGCTAAACAGAAAATTATAACAATCAATGAACTAGCTACCTAACCCATTGTGGCAAGAGAAATGCTTTACTTTAACGAATATCACACTCGTATATAATCTAAACAAACCAACGCTATATTATAATGTGCTATCTACTGAAGAAAGCACAGCGAAGCTTCAGAAAACATGCTGTGTTATATTCGGAACATTTTACATTTTTTAACAAAGAGAACAGGGTTAATTTTTGATGAGGTGAAAAATAGTATAAACCAAAATCACTTTTATTGATTAAGGAGAAACAAAATTCATTTAGCATTGGCCAAAACAGCCAAAACTCATCACTAAATGAACATTTGATCGTACATTTAATGCTCATATAATTATATTGAAATTAAATGAAAACATTATTTTACCGGTCAAAAAAAATGTTTTAAAGACATTTTATGTAAGACAGACTTCTGTACACGTTGAGTCATGTTTGTTGTAGTTGATCTAAGCCTGGTTTGGCCAGGCTGTTATATAGAGACACTTAAGACGTAGCGTGACGGCCTACTCTTCAAACTCTTGAAGATGCGAGCAAGCAGCACCAATCTCCGCTATCCACTCTCAGTTACATCCAGGTCCACTCATCTATCCCCAACCACCACACCCTAGACGAAGAAACCTCACAGAGCATCTTTGGAACCAGACCACTTTGCATGTGTTCCCGTATCTCATGTCAAGCCGCGGTCCCAAAGGAGACATCCCATACACCACTAGTGTGCCTAGATTTTAGTAGTCACTTGACCCTAATGCTGAAGGAAAATCCATTTTGACGATAAAACTGTCTCAGTGAGGTTCGGCATAGTGGTGTGTGGGCTCGGCAGGTAAAAATATATTGGTGGAAACTGACATACTTGTGTGGTTCAACCAAACCAGCTATCTACCTCAGACGTGCTTGCCTGTATGGACGTACGGGCAAAATAGTCTAACCTGCAGGGGTGCGTTCAATTGAAAGCCCCCAAGGGGTTGACACACTGTGATGCTGACATCAAAACGACCAACTATCGAATTGTCAAAGAAGCTATTGGGTTATCATTAGATCTCTCCCTTTGAGTCTATACACCGTGTGGCTAAGTCATCAAACCAGGGGTGTCATGGTACAAAAAACGAACACCTAGTATTTCCCCTCCCTTACCTATTGGTGTGTGAGTACTGAATCTTTTAGTAGACAAACTGCATGCGCTAGTTCAGCGCGCAGGCAACAACCATACCGTGAATAGGGATTACTTTAACCTAATAACGTACGCAGTGTTTCTTCTCCGTGTTTCTCTAGCTCTGCAAGACCGCCTCAGTTCGACTCAGGCCGGGCGTGTTTTAACTACCTTGTACATCTCGCGTGTGCAGCTCAATTGCCTGACGCACCGTCACTCCTCTACAGTGACTGACCGGCAGATAAGACTGCGGCGTTGACTAGCGGGTATATACTTCACAACACACCAGCGGTGGGATACAATCATCACGATTTATCAGGTATGTTTCCAAAACCAAATCTCCTAATTACGACACGCTGCCTATTTTGTTCAGCGTGACACTTCTCCATTCAGTTAAGGGATTTTTGTTTTCTTTCCGTTCTTTCTTTTCTCCCTCGCGATGGCCTTGTTTCACCGATGTGAGAACAGCGTGCTGGTCAATGTTAAATACGTTCATTGAAATCGCTCAATCGTGCATGCGTGTGGCATTGACCATACTCTATAAACCAAAACATTGCTGGTTTTAAAATACAAATGACCTTCAAATGTTCTTTTCTTCAATCTGATTAATGAGGCTTCAGGTTATTACAGCTAAACTCATATTTTGATATGCGTGTGCAATAGGAACCTTGTATATAGGCTATACGCTGCATAACCACTGACCTAGGCTATTCGGATTAACCTTTAATGGTTTGGATAAACAAGCAAATCGACTTAAAGTATCTCTAATTTTCTGGATATGGCTTAATTAATGACATTTTAAAGACGGTTTCCCTCACAAGTTTTACTGTCTGATTTTGTTCATGCCTTTAGTTTGCCAAGTAGGCGGTAGTTATCGAGAGCCGGTCCTAACACTGCCATGTCGGCGCGTCGATCTGCTTGACTAACATCGGACATCGGACGCGTCAACTTCACAAGTCTGGCATCTCCGTCGCCGGTCTATCAAGATTTCTAATCTACTCTGACGAGATTTTTTAGTCATCATATTCTCATCTGAAGAGTCTGCATCTCATGACCGACATGTCGTTTCTAGCTTTGGATTCCAACAGTTGGCAGGTAAGTTGTAATGTCTTAATATTGTGAATATTGTTGATTTACAGGAATTATTGTAAGTGGACGGATTGTCAGTGCTTGTAATGAATGTGTATTCTTGTGTCGTTTCAGAATCACGTTTTAAACATAAGTTGGTTGTACTTATTAAAAAATAAAGTCATTTAAGTCGTTCATGTTTTATCAGTCGATGCATCGATTTAATGTTTATATTTCATACATTTTTAATTGATTCTCAGAAATCACAAAGATTATATTGTTATATATGTCAGCAAGAATTCAGTTATGTTAGCGTCATGAACGACTACCACAATTCCAGAAAATGTCACTAAATTTGGAATGACGTCTCTTCTGGCACAATATTTTGCCAGTATGGTTGTCTACTGTGGAGCTGTATTCGTCCGTGTCATTTCCAGAAGCGGTTCGATACACGACCTTACAATTGCCATTGTGAATCTCCCGGTCCGGCTAATTGACTAGATTTACATCACTACATGTACAATAACCTTGATGGGTGGTTTCTGGGTGTACACGATGTTTTAGGGTTTCTGTTGTCCCTCACTGATTCACCCCATTCTAAATAAAGCCCCATGTGCCCCGCTATGGGCACCGCTCTTGTGGATGTACAATGCTCGCCTACCAGTAATTGTTCAGTGTGCTGATTTTTGTCCCCCATCACCAACTGACGACTTGATAAACAGCCTTTTTTCTTCGTCAATTATACTTTGATTATAATATCATGTGGGCCGGCTTTACGCTTGTGCTGATGTGTGTATGATTATTTTGATGTTATGTTTCTCAAACATTTCACTGTAGTAAACAATCTCACTGCAAACTATTATCGCCTGATTTAGAAACTATAGGAATAAAAAAAGGAAAACATTAAAGCATTTATTAAAAAATATGACAGGCTTTTAAAGCTATTAATGTGCATTGTTAAAGTAAAATGCATAGTAAACCCTCCATACTTTCTATAATTCCTTGGCTTACCATTATCCAATAAGCTTAAATAATTGCGCAGAATGTTCTAAATTGTCTGGATCCATGTTTAAGTAGCAAAGGTAAGACCACCGCATTAGAAGACGCACTTAGCACTGAGTCCCGCATCCTCCACGGGTGTAAACATTTTTGGCCTAGCACGGGGATGGGATTTGTAAGCGAGTTACCAGCACTATCCATCAGCCTATCTCACGCACTGTTAACCCCTTGTCTGTCTTCATATACTCTCTGCTTCATGGTTGTTATATCGCTAACATGTCCATATCCCAAACTCTACAGACTTGATCCCATTACTGTGGATACATCTTATTATCGTCTTAGCTCTCTGGAATAGGAAAACCAGAATAGGAAATTCCCCTCAGTCTTCTGTTAGGTTGCGGTCAGGCCACAGTTCAATCTCGGCTATGTGTGTAAATCATGCTTGATCATATTTACATATCCTTGAGGCTTCCATTAACAAAATGATTTGCTTATTTTTATAGAAACATTACTTTAATTTTTTTTTTATTCTATAGAAAAACAATTTAAATATAAGCGTATTTTTTAAACATAATTTTTAGTTAAAGTTTGGTCATTAGTTTATTTTATTTATTTATTTTTATGTCTTACTTTATATTCTTAACTACATGATGTTTATTACTATATTCCTTACTACAACCGTCCACGTTAACTGCAAATCCCAAGCGCATTGCCCGAAACTGCCAAACTGCGACCTTTCGCTTTTCCCATGAAATTATATATAAAAAATAGTATACTGAAAGCATAGCAGTATATAGCCACTGGTTTGTTGTATGTAGTTTATATATAGATTAAGACTTTGCATTTAAGCTGATTCTTAGCTCATGGCTGTTCCTGTTCTCGTGCCTATAGCTTGGTTTAATGTCCCTAATCGCATCTTTGTACGTTTTCCGTGGTTCATTTAGGGGAAGCAAATTTCCCCCATAGGAGAAAAAGTCACTGCTTTCCGAAATAGTTGTCATTTACTTATCATGGCGAAGAAACTATTGCAGATGAGTTAAGCCGTTAACTCAAAACTTTCGGGGAATGTTTTAGCCCACACAAATCTTGAAAGGGATTATTGCACTGTAAGAGTTTCTCTAGATACCACGTGATTTAGGTTCTTTCAGAAAAAAAAGTAATACATTATAAAAACACAGGCACGATACTGTTTGCTGTATCTTGAATTTACGGTTATTTCAAAGTTAATTTAGTTTCAAATAAAAAAAAATACAAAATTACAAACCTAAACCCATCATGCCAAAAGTTTTGAATAAGTTATCTATTATTGTATATTTTTAATTTTATTTTAATTAACAATAACGGAGCAGCCGCTGGTTAGTTTAGCACAATCACTTAATTTCTTTCTAAAAACCACTAATGGTAATCTCAAACAATATATGTCATGATAGTCTTACATATATCTTATTTGGTGTAAAGTTTATGTGGATTTGAAACAACATTTCTTGATCAGAAACATTTCTGTATATGCGGTGTTATCATTTTAGTATAATGAGAAAAAAAAATTCCCAAATGTATTTTCGACTTCATGTGACTTCACGAAAGGATGCATTGCATTATTTTCTTGTTAACGACACAAATACATATTTAAATCTTTCACTGTTTGTCTGTCTGTATACCGTATATCTTGATTACATCTAGTATAGACAAATTTACAGACATTTTACTAAAAGTGTATTATATTTTATACTTTTTAGAAGATTATGTTGTGCGGTCAATCATCTAAAATAAATAGTGGCAAAGAGAACCATACACAATTTTCGTAGTATAAATTGTGGAAGAAACTATAGAATACTATAGTGACGTGACAGGAATTAGATAGCGCGAGAAATGAACAAGTATAGGATTTTAGAAAGAACTATCGGATTCAGTGGTCCGATGGTGGCTTAATATCCCTTCCAATTTATGTAATATATTTTGTGTTTATTTTGTTTTGTTTTCGAACTCGAAATTTAAATACGTACCCTGCTTGCAATTGGCTAATGTTAGCTAAGGTTGACACATTACAAATGCTGTATTGTACAGATGAAATCCCATCATATCAAATTAAAGCTTTTATATAAATATATGGACTTGTTGTAAAAGTTATAGACAGAATATTATTTACAAAGCTTGCTTCTAGTTTATTGTTCAGAGTAATATTGATAAGATTGTGCGCCAACCTCATGGACGCGGAGCGATCTCTTCAGACTTAACTTTAATCTTGAAGTCGTACCGTTTCACAGCCATACTTTGACAAAATAACATCTGCTCTGGCAAATTGGGGGACTTCAAAATTAAAAAGAAATGTTTTTTATGATTATCATTCAAATCTCCAAACTTGCACCTCGTTTACCGTAACCAACGATGCGCCGAATTGTGTGCATGGACAGAGGGCGACCTGCCAGTGCGCCGGTGCTGGGCGGAAGAGTTATGCGCGCTCTGTCGGTAGGGAGCACGTGCCTGAACCGTGTCCCGACCAGGCTCAAATTTCAGCATCTACCAGGCGAGCCGTTCAAACTTAGAAGCGGTGTCCTCGTGTCGTTTCACTCCATTTCTCGTAGCGCTTGTTGTCCCGTATTGAATCTCACTTTTATCAATTAATGCGTATTTCCCCACCTGCTGCGTACGTTGCTGTGTACACATATTTGTTTGGGCTTGTGTTCTCAAAGTTATGTTTGATTATTCAGACATGATATCCAACAAATTTGGCTTAGATTTTTGAAAGTAAGCACCACTTAGGTAACATAGGATGTGGCGCTGTCATTCAATCCATGCTCAATTAATTTGATTATATTTAGCTATTTCATTATCTACTCAACCGTGACAGTACAGCAGAATTGCTGATGACGCCATTAGAAAAGATCTTTTCATAGGAATTGAGTTTTATAAATAGAATTGCAATTAATTTTGGAGTGGGTTTGAACAAATAATATATAATAAAGCTTAGCAATGGACTCTTGTTTTGCTTGTTTGTGTATCTGAAATATCGCCTCGCGTTTATAAATAAGCCGTGTTTGATATGGGTGGGAAATGCGGACATAGACCACTGTCCAGAATAACAAAACATGATGATTATTTGTCATTTATACTTTTGTTTATCAGGTATCCATCTTTATCATTTCTTATATCAACAATGACATGAACAGGGAATACAGCCCCGTATAGATAGAGTAGTCTTTGAAATTAAACCCATTTGCCGCTTCAGCATTATGTGTATCCTGTATATGAACTGAGTTAGTGACGTCAGGTAAGAGTAGAAATCTTACTGTCGTTATGCGATAGCAATGACGTCCGCTTTGTGTATTATTGGATAGTTGGTTTCAGCCGATAACTAAAATGCACACATTCACACCAAAATGTAAACTTTCTGCTTATAACAAATTGTTTTGAACTCGGTATACAACATTGATGGTAATTCTAATCAGGAAACACGATCTGATATCCAAAATAAGTAAACGAATCTGGTAGGAAAATTTACTTTTCTTGCATCTTGCATCATTTGTGTTCTCCATACATTTGATGTATCTGTCAATAACTAGGTTTAAGCCCCAATTCCGTATATCATTCCTTGATTAAGACGACAGCCTGCCTGTTTATTACACTAGTCCTCAGATTCGTTTTAAGGAGAGTAGAACGGAATAATCAACACAACTTTGTAAAAAACACACTGACAAAATGTGTTAATGAATTAAACGATTTCGTTTAGAAAGCACCACAGCAGCTACCTGCAAGGACGCCGAGCGAGCACGGCGGAGTGTTGAAGTGACGGATGGCATGGTCGTCGGCCCGTGACAAACCCGTCCACTGATGAAATACCATCATTGATCAAAACAGGCTATCACCAGCACTTAAATGGACAGACTATTGGAAGCAAATTAGCTAACAAATAACCAAATAAAAGCAGGGCCCTTAAAGGGAATGTATTCCTTTGGTAATTGCTGTATTACAAAATTACGGAATTATAATCTAAAAACTTACTTGATGTCAAGTTGGTAATGAGACAAAACATCCTGAGAAATTAGTCCGTCTGACATGATGTAATTTCTTTAGGAAAACGTGAAATGTATTTCATATTTGAAATAAATCACAACCATGATCCATTTTCCAAATTAGAATGCATGCAAAACAATCTAAATGCATTTTCGCTATTTTCTTGTTTATAACACAATGAAATGAATCGAAGCTTTCACGGGTTGGTTTCTGTATCCATGATTCTTATAAAGTATGGATGCATTTACAGACATTTTATTAATTGTGTGCACTTCCTTTAACGCTATGGGAATTCTAGCCCGAGTTCTCTCCATAAAAGAGCTGTGTCCTGGATCATGGGGATTGGAGAGATCGCGCAAGAGGTGTATGCGTATTTCGAATCTAATTAGGTAAATTTAGTTGTTTTTCAAATATTTATTCCTTTTTCTTTCCTTCCATTACTCAATTTCTCATCCATGATCATTTATATTTGAAGAAATATCCTCTTGATGATCGGTGTCTCTTAAAAGACCTTATTTTGCAAGACATTCTCTACCAGTTCCCATAAGTTGTTATCGCAGCTTGCGGTTTTTTTTATTTTCAATTAAGTTTTTTTTCTGTTTTTCTTATATGCTTTGTTGTGTGTGTTCTACAATATACCGGTACCCATTAAGTTACCAAGTCTCAAGAGACGATGCATTCCTTGGTCGATTCAAATTGTGCGTATGGCGCGTTTGGAGTAGCCTTGTGTTGTATTTGAATATGATTGTACTCTTTGTAAAGTTCACCTAAAATAAAACCTTACAAAACGTGTACTTCAATCAGTTTGAAATGTCAGGAGTTAAGAAAGGCCTGAAGTTTTAATTAGGTGTTCGGGCATGTGCCCGAAACACCTATTGTTTTTGTACGGTTTTTTTTTTATGCCTATTTTTGTTGCTCTTGAGAACTAGCCTGCAAGAATCAAAATTCGTAATGTTGGCAAAACTGCTCTATGCATATAGGCATATAGGCCAACTTACTCTCTTTGAAGCAAGATGAACAAATCAACCAATCAAGTAAATTTCAGCATTTTACGTTGTGTCGATAATGCGAAAATAATGAATATGCATTCTGATTTTGAATGGTCATTCTAATGTAGAATTAGAAAGGAGAAGGTCTACGTGCTCTTTCCGATAAACGTACTAGCAATAATTTAACTTTTAAAAAAACACCCATTACAACTTCGATAAATTATTTCAAGGAAGATTGATGCCATCATCAGCTTAACACCGAGTAATTATTACACCGAAACTTGATTTTATAGGATACAATTTCTATACAAATTATCATTAAGGCTCTCCGTACTTCATACATCATCTGTTAATCTAGGACATTTTAGATGTGATAATTTTGCAGCATATAACACTTGGAAATATTTCCTTGGAATAATTCCTTGCAATATGAAATAATCATCAATTCATAAAACTTTTATAGGAAGCAATTGTATTTTTGAATTGTATCGAATTCTTTCCGCAAAATTAATTTATACCATGCTAATCCTGTTGTTTGAATCGCGTGCTCAGCTGAAGTCAGATTTTCACCCCAATGCACACACTGTGTTTGTCTATATTTCCTGCTATGACTTGTGTCCAATTTCTCATTAATTGAAATGTAACGATTTGACGGGCACTTTCTCCCAACAAACACAAACATTGCACCTATTGTGTTGTTGGTGTAATCAAGCATGTCAGTGAAAAACAAACTAACGGTTCACAGTCACCCGAGTGAACTTCGTTTGTGACAAGGTTCTTGTTGTCATTCAAATCATTGCAACAAATACAGTCACCTTACAATCACAATAGCCGTGCTGAAGTGTGCTGTTGTTATAGTGTGGACAATGCATAGCGGTCAGTACAAACATCTTGCTCTATGGTACAAACAAGTGCCCGTTAGTTTAAGGGTTTGAAGTTGTCAAATTGGCAGTTAACAGAAGCCGTTTCTGACCGCAGCATGTTTTCCTTATATATTCAATCGTCCTCAACGGTCATTACAAAGAAAAAAACGGCCGTCTTTGAAGTAAACAGTCTGTGAGAGAAAGCGTTGGTCATATTCCAACGGCTTTTCATTTGGGGAGTACGTATTGTCCGGTAAAGATCGGGAAAAGTAATCAGAGAAGTCCGGCGAACACCACCAACTTGGTGATGATGTATGAAAGATTGCCGGCCAGCGGGGAGGGTTTTGGGTCTGAATAACCTAAGGTAACCTGCAATTACACTATGCTGAGGTCGGTTCAAATTTAATGAAAACAAAAAAATATATATAAAAAAATTAAAAAAACGGGAATTTTCAGTCTGACAAATCGTTATACACTCTTAAAACTACCAGGTGAAACGAACAGGGTTAGAGAGTGCTAGACCATTTTGGAGTCAGACTGAAATGTCTTTCCGACCCGAATTCTTAGTCAGTCCGACCCGAACATGGGTCTGAATCTCTCGGACCATTTCTTTGGCCAATTCTGACCTAGAACGTTGTACACTGCATGAGACTGGGCTGTTAAGACTACACCAGTGTTGTTCATATCGAGTAATTCGCCCAATGTAAACCTCATGCAAAAGTTATAATTGACACCATTTGGGGATATTTTAACACCCTGGTTTCTGAAAGGTATAGAGTGTAATGGAAGGCCCTATTTCAGTTTGGTGGGAAGATTTAATAGGATAGCACTTGACTTAAAATCCGTTGTGAAGTCTCAGTAAATTTTGATATTTACCCAATAATTACAGTTATTCTGTCTGTAATGCTCACCGTGCAAAGTGTCAAACTTCACTGTGTTGGAGATGTATTCTTTTGGCAGAAATTGTAAATTAACATTCATTTTTGTGCCGAGATATTGATCGTTATTGGTTCGCATTATACACTTTCTAGATCCTATAAAGTATGGATTCATATCAAGATAGTTTTCAATTACAAAAACACACAACAAATGGGCCTACATGAATATCAAACCAAAAACAGCGAATACACAATGTCAAAAGAACAGTTAATATAATTTTATAATTTATAAAATGTAAATGATTCGATAATACACCATTATTGCTTCACTCCATCTATTTATCTGTTTTAATTTGACTTTGAGGTTTACTACGTTGTTACAATGGTTATATTTATTATTATTTATTTCTATAACATAAAAATTAACAAAAGCAAAATAATAATAAGAATTTGAAATTTAAAGAGAATATAATTTAATGAAGAATAGGGCCTACCTGAATATTATACACGAATGCAAACATTCCCGTAGATAAATAACTCAGAAATGTCCTTATACCACAGTGTAGACCAACTTTGAATGATGAATTAAAGACTAATGAAAACATATAAGGACAAGGCCAAACCATGATGGCGACATCCAAGTACTGTTTATCTTGGACAACCTTTGACCCAAAACATTTGACACAAAAAGAGAGAAACTTCATTATGTTAAAGCCCCTAGTTGTCTGGACTGCACAATTGAGGGCTCCGCTAACCACTATCGGTCCCATCGCGGTGCTAGCGGCTTCCTAACGACACCCGAGACGGGTGTTTCTGCACCAAGCCACCGACGCAATCCCGGTGCAGACAATACCGTCTATTCAACCCGAGTTTGGACGAGTGTGGCTTTTCCTCGTTCAAAAATAGTATTATACACACTTTGCGAGCGCTTTACGGGCAAACAGTTACAAGGTTGCTGTAGCGAATTGGAGCGAGAACTACATGAGCACCCTAGATAGAATTAAAAAAAACACACAGATGAATCATGTAAAGGCTACTGGTAGTTGTAATATTTCTTTCAAGTCTTTATGCCATGCGCTTTAAGGTTGCGAGAATTTGATTGGTCGAACATGAGCCTTGTTCAATGGAATTCAATAGGCCTACATGTTTTGTTCTGTATCATATTTTCATAGCGCCAAAGAAATAACACTGCTCATTTGGGTGTACGGCTTTGCGGTCAGTTCTATCCAAAATGACTAATCTGAAATATAGTTGTGCATTTTTGAAAGGAGAAAAAACCGTCTGCTATCGCCAACAAAAATCAGAGCTAAGGCCCTGTGGTATAATGCCGAGTTTCATAGGAACCCGCACGTACCTATTATCAACAAAGCGATACTTCCTTATATGGGGAATCTTAATCTTCACTGTGCATTCACTTTCATATCACTAACCATTGCTTGCCAGTGTTTAATGAAGGGATAAAGGCTTGGATGCAATGGTCAATGACTTTTTATGAATTGGCGGGGAAAATATTAAGCTTTTGTGAGATACTGGGGTTAACAATGGCAAGGAGTACTGGTACCGCAGAGGTAAAGCGTACTATACCATTGGGTCCAACGACCTACACGGTTCAGTCAATAATATACCTATAGCCCCAATACTTTCGTGTTATTCCGGGCAGTGTTCAAGATCTAGTTTACTAACCTGTGCCAGCCTCGTGACTCGGGTGATACCTTCTGCTTAATTTCCGCTACGAACTCACATCATAAATAATTAATACTTAATTCTAGAGTATTGAAATTACTTCATTGGAATAATTTCCTTAGGCCGATCGTAAGCAACCCTTTTGTGTTATTTCCACCTTGTTCTGTGAAAACAATATTTAGGTTATTATTGTTATTGTTTTCCGAATTTGACAAGTTATATTCCAGAGCAAACATTATCTTGTTTTGTTCATATATGATAATATAAACCAGAGGAAGCACCCAGTTTACTGTAAAAGCCCTTATACACTACTGGTAGGCCTGTTCTCGCAAAACAAATGAGCAAAGATTCACATGAAATTTACTTGGTATAAAGTTGATGATGGTTTCAACCATTCCTTGAAATTGTCTGAGGTATTATCATTTTAGCACAATTAATTCAATTATTCCGCAAATGAATTTTCGAAGTCCATAGACGATTATTCCACGTTGGAATAAATACGAACAATCTGAATGCATTTTAACGACGCAGTGATTGAAATAAGCTGAAATTTCCCAGGTTTGTTCTTACAGGCCTACATATCGTTTGATTGGTATAAAGTATGGATGCATTTACAGACATTTTACCATATAGCTGGCTTCAATAATAATAATAATAATAAATAATAATAATAATAATAATAATAATAATAATAATAATAATAATAATAATAATAATAATAATAATACTAATAATAATAATAATAATAATAATAATAATAATAATAATAATAATAATAATAATAATAATAATAATAATAATAATAATAATAATAATAATAATAATAATAATAATAATAATAATAATAATAATAATAATAATAATAATAATAATAATAATAATAAAATATTTTTAAAAAAATAATAAAAATAGGCCTATACAGGCCTAATAATTTTTATAATTTCGTACGATCATTTTTGTACATGATCCACCAATTACATCATGCATTTGAATGATACATCTCTCAATATAGGCCTCTTCAAAACATCAGATATTGCTGTTTTTATTGTTTGTTATATAATTATAGTAATAACAATTGATTAATAGTAGTGTTATATCAAACCTAAATCCTTACTGGGATTAAATGATGTTTCATCGTATTCTCCTAGGTATTTAGACAATTTATAAATTTTACAATCTTATTTACTCGACAATCAATTCAGTGGCATTACAGTAATTTCTTTAAGAAATAGAAAATCGCCATTAATAAACAGGTTAATTCAACTAATTATGCATATTCCGCGTACAAGTGAGGGCGATTTTTCATATCTATGGCAAATTGCAGTGGAATGCTCCTGGCTATATTTTATACCTGTGCGTATGATGAGTCATGCCAGGCGAATATATGAATATAATAACACGTAGTACATATACACCACTATGTTCAACTTGCAACACTCGCGAAATCAGCCATACTTCTGCCGTATTGTCCCAAATCTTATAATTTATGTAAACTTCACTTAAATAATTTGTTTAAATTCGTGCTCAGATTTGGAATTTGTTTCTCACAAAGAGTGATTTTGTGACAGGGTTTTTACTCATGGATGCGTCAAGGCCTTCAAAATTAACACCTCTTGTCCTGACCGGGACGCTGGGACAAGGTAGGAAGATGTATGGTCCCATTGTAGGAAAGAAGGAACATGTCACTTGAGGAAAAAGTGGTAACAAATATAAAGGACAGAGAACGGTCATGGAATACGAGAGGGGAATTTATGAGATGAAAGGGGTGTGACTGAATGTCTATATCATTTATAAGGGAAAACATAAGAAATAGAATGAAACACAAAAATTAAATTAAATTAAAAGTTTTACATGAGTTGCTCAAATACTGAAGAACAAGAAAGTAACATCAAAATATGGGTTCGATTATGTTTTTATTTAGTTGATGACAATGTAAAACATCAATTTTATTTAGAAAATCGATACTGACAATCGATTTTGAAAATGATAATATCGTCACATGGCGATTCAACATTTGTTGGATATTTGAAAAGAAGGCCAGTTCATTTATTAATGGATGGCAATGAAATAATTAATTAAAAGAACTAAAAACAATAAAAAGGAAATAAATCAGGCATTTTAAAATGAAACTGTCATAGTCTTTGTTCGTAAATCCACAGTGTAGGTATGGTGGTTGGTTGAAGCCGTTACGCTTGCCGTATCTGCCATATCCTGATTGATGTGAGTCGCACACAAAAAATCACACCTAGAACATATTTGATATCACGTGGGTGTACATCGGTTACCAGACCACTGAAGTCACTCCGTGTCACCAAAAACGGTTCTTCATTTCATTGTAAGGCTTACGAAGTGTATTTCTCTGTGTCGAGGTGTGACCGCGTGAAAATCTGTCCTGTGCGTAAGCACCTCGAGTCAGACCAAGTAGCCTGGGCCCGCGGGGCAAACCGCCCGTCGATCGAGCCGTGTTAGGCTTCCCTTTTGCTAAATCATACGCTCGGCCGGTAACGAATTTGACGTTTCTCTGACATCTTTTTGAAGCTTTTTGTTCGGAAATTAGCGCACCGTGGTGTGCCGTATATCGACATTGTGGTTGCTGTTGAGATAGGCTGTTTTCAGTGCATTCAATGTGATATTTGAAAACTCGGTCTTGCCATGACACGATAAAACGTGTTTATTAAAACTTTGATAACTTGAAATGCTGTGGCAATTATTTCCCCGCTAGGGTCGAGCATGCTGTACTTCGTGTTAATGATAATGATAACGCTCCTTTCTTATAAAGTCTAATATAATTAAGCTAAGGTATCAATCCCTGAAATTGCATCTGCCGGTTTCCCGCGCTAATTGAACATCGATAATTTAATCTCAATTCACTGATTAAGGGTCAGGAATGATTGAAATTGCACTGGCCGTTTCAATAAGCGAATAACTCATTCAGGGCAGACGAGTGTACAGTTGGTGGCGTTGTTGTTCCGATCTTCCATATCGAATTAACCTTACAACTCGTAGCCGTGGTGCACAGCTAGATGTAAAACGTATCCTTCGCGCCCCAAAGAAATTCCAATTCACGCTGGAGGGTCCAATGTCCTATCCAACCCGTTTTACCCAGGCAAGCCAGGGATATCATAGCATGGCAGTGCCACGGTAACATGATTTATGCGTAGTTTTCACTTCTACCTTCCCATCAGTAATTGAGTCAGGTAAAATGACTTGATTACGGCAGCCAGGACGACTGATAAATCTCGCCGTTGACTCCCGAATTTAGTCAAGAGAAATCCACGGTGGTTCAAAGTGATCTTTGACGCATTCCCTGCAAATAAGCACATTTTTACCTTCCATTCAAATAATTTATTCCCTTTTTTTTCTGCGGAATCCTGTGAGACCCCGGATCGTTGACTGGCTATTCATATTGTCATGTCTCATGCCTTGGTTGATATGTCCTCGGAGGGATGCTATCTGTGTCTGTTTGTTCTGAATTCACTATCCGACTCATTTCGGTTATTAATAGCAGTCGGTTTAACCAGACACTGTCGTCTCCTCTCATATAACATTCATCATAAGATGGACAGCTCAGCCACGTCAATCGCAGGGGCACATGTATTATTTTCGATACCGAAGTATTCGATTGAAATCAAATCAAATAAATCGAAGTGATGGAATACTTCACTGTTAAACCATGATAGTTTGATAATATCAGGACTTTATTGGGTTATAAATATGTCACCCTTACAGGGAGGGGTAAGTTTTTCAATCAGTACAGTGTTGTGTTATTGATTTAAGACCTTTGGCCGCAGGCTTCTCAAAATCGTACAGTTGACCGTTTGGGCCCTGGAACTTGCTGAACCGAATAATTTCGCCGACATTCAGACCCAGCGCCCGCAATGTGGATTAAACATCGGCTGAACTACTCACATCGTTTCACGTATGATCAATTCTTCCGAGTTATAAAATATTATCCATAACCCAGGGCCCTGCGTGATTGTTTACTTCGACCGTCACAAAGATTGAATATCTCACCTTGATAAATTACATCATGAATTTCACACTTTACAGCGTTTTATCATTTTGCAAATATCATTAGCAACGTTTTTGTTCTATATTCTTTTATATGACCGAGTTGTAATTGAGTTGATAAGTTAGCCAGCATCAATAAGTCTTTAACTCAACCGTCATAACATATTTAAATATTCAAATGATACAGCTGCCTGCTGTACCGGTATGCTTTGATCTGATAAGAACGCATCCCACCCAGCCCAAAGTCTGACATATCAAAACTTCATCTTAGATTGCATCAATGTATTCTTTCCAGTTACATATTCATGACATACGGGTTCAGTTTCTTAACAACCAATGAAAGCATTTGACTAAAAGTCTTCGCCAAAGGATTACAAAGCGCATGAAAGCTATACTAAGCATGGACAATGACAGGCATAATTTCTTTCTTTATATGTTTTATTGAACACTAAATTATTTAAACCAAAACCTTGTCTATTATCATTTGTCCATAGTAGCTTATATATATATAAAGGCAAAATTGCTAAAATTATAGATAAGAAATTTAGTGCATGTGCCAGTGACATATTATCAACAAAATTATTACAAACATTGCTTAATAAAACTTTGCAAAGCACATGATAGCTGTTATACATACTGCATAAACATTGTTGAATCCATAAATAAATTTGTTCAAATACATAGTTTGGCCTCATTAAAAAAATGAAATTGAGAAACTTCATCCATATTTCTATGATATATCAACATAAATATCACAAGCATTGCTTTCGGCGCGATATCAGCTCTATTTTGTTCACCATCACAGCCTGAAATCAGACATTGGCCTCACATTTGGAAGCATACCGTAACAGACGGCATACCAGATTTCAAAACAGCTGAAACTCCCAGAATATTTGGCTTTACCTCGCCAATCTTAGGAGGAACATCACGCGGGGCAGTTATAAGCAAATCACCGCGCGGTTTTCAGGCCGAGCATCGCTGTGTTTGGCTCTTCAGGGCATGATAAGTTTCATCAGTGATATTCTAATATTATTTCTGGGGTCGAGGTGGGATTAGTACTCTGAATTGTTGTCACTGACCTGTGTGAACTCCTAGGGACCGGGATGTTATTTGCATAATTTATCAAAACAAATACGTATAAGTGTGTGCAATAGAAAGTTATCGGCGTCCTCATTTTTAATACAGTTTATCTTTCTTTTTTCTCGGGTATTCTAAAGTATGTTTGGTCATAAGCTACTTAATGTCCATAACCAATATTTATATAACAATTACGATTTACACTTTACATGTTTTCTGAATATTTATGTTTGATTAAATTACAAGAACGATTTCAAAAAAGGAACCACGTTTCAGCAAGAAATATCACAATGTGATTTTAAATTATTTATACTAAAATAATGATCCTATGTTACCAAAAACTAAATATTTTATTTCAGTCCTTTAGTTTTCCACACAAAAAAACTAAAACTAACCTCGTGAAAGTTTCATCACAAAAGGTGCTCACGTTTTTTGGGGGGGAAAAAAACCTGAAACACTGTCACATGTTTTTCTGGGTTTTTTTACGATTTACAAAATGTTGCCTTTCGGCAACTTTGGTTAAATTCGACGTTTACTGTTTTCTCTAAGTGGCGGACAGTCTAAAAAATATTACAATTAAGTTGATATATTTATGAAGAGCGATCGAAACAAAAGTGATTAACGTTGACGTAGGAATGAACAGCATAGTTTATTAATAATAGAGCTTATCTGCCTATACATGACATTAATCATAAGATCAACCAAACGGACTTGGGCTTCTATTTCACTTTCTGATTTGGGCGCATTAAGGCGAATTACTGTCATCCTTCTATAAGACTCTTCCAACCACACATGCCTTACGACACTCTACTCTGGCCAAATCAGTTTGCTAAGCAAGGAATATATTAAAACAACAAGCAGAAATCTGGAGTTTGAGAAGTGAGATGAAACCGAATCCGCTGAAGGAATTTTTGGAAGTGAAGGTTCACTGACCGAGGAGGTAACCCACCTCAGTGTTTGCTCCTTAGATGTCGGGGGTAGAGACCCGTGCTTCGGGCCTTCTGACCCTTGCTCCTCTAATGTATTTCCCCTCTGTGTTTCTTGGACCTCCAAACGCACATCTTGACATGGTGTCGACAACTTCAGAATGTCTGAGCTCACTTGAGTCAATCTTGGTGGGACTTAGGAGAGAAAATAGTTTACAAAAATGCAAAGTGTTTCGAACTTTACCCCTTTTGCCACGCAAAATCAATTTTAAATTGTTGAATCATAACTCTTCTCTTAATATAAAATAGTCTTAAAGATGTATAACCCAGCTTGATTTTCACCGGCAATTTGGGACATTTTTTTTACTTCTGAAAATTGATTTTTTTTTCTTGAAGAAAGGAAAGAAAATATAGTTTAAAATTAGTTATTTCAGAAAGTATTTGGGCCTGTCTTAGATCACCCAAAAGCAATGTAGAAGAATCGGGCAACACTGCAAACACAGTGGTGTTTATATTGGGTAAATCCCCCAATATAAACACCATGGAAGAATACAGTTAACACCCCTGGTGTTATTGTAACACTCCAGTTTTGCAGGGAATGTAGAGTCCAATTTTGGCAATGAAGAGTCCAAGGGACAGTGATGAAGAATCCATTTGGTCAGGGGTTAGGTCAGGTTCTACTGAGCTGGGGTCAGAGGGTCTATACTTTCATGATGAAGTCAAAATAGCATATTCCCTTACGCTGACAGACACATTAAGTGATACTCAACTCAGTTGTAATTAGTTGCTTGAATACATCAGCCAAACAAGAAGACAGTTGTTCATGACGTTAAGCTGTGATCATCTGAAACGGTTATTTAAGTCACATGAAGACGCATGCGTTCAATGAATAGGCCTACTCCACATATTCGCCAAAGGGTTGGGGATGCCCCCTTCGATCATCATGCATGTATATTTACCATAAGTCTCCATGTGTACCCCTCTCCTCAAAGTTGGCAATGTACCCCCCTCATACCACCCCTTCTGCTGCCATTCTGGATCTGTCCCTAGGGGTGTTAGACACCCGCTTTTCACCCTTTTGTGACGTTTTTGGTGCTGGGCATTGCCCTCAAAATCGACAGTAGTTAAACATTTTGCAGATATTTATCTGATTGAAGTGATTTTCTACTCTCAGTCATTCATGTGACATTTAAGGGGGAAATATCACAAGACAGTTAGCGCCTCGGGAGGTAACGTTGCTTGCGAACATTTTGCATGTAGCAAACGAAGCGGATCTCATTCTTTCTTATTACTCATCCAGGAACGACAATGAATGAAGCAACATTGAAAAGGGCCTGCTTGAACGAACTTTTATTAAGTATGGGGTTATTCTAATGTGAACGTGCTTGGTTAAAGGGGTGTTCACCATTACCCGAAGAAAACAAAACCGAGAGAATTTGTATCTAAAAGCTTTGAGATGGTAATGGAGCCAAATATCATGAGAGGTTATTCCGTCTGACGGGTTGTCATTTTCTATCATCGGCTGAGGATCCATTTCCACACGAGAATGAATGAATTATCTGAATGCAATTTCACTATTTGATTCTTAACGACACAACGGAATAAGCTGAAGATTTCACAGGTTGGTTTACGCCTTATCTATTGATTCTTATAGAGAGTACCCGGTATTGATGCATTTACAGACATCTTAGTCGAAGTGGGTCCTGCCTCTAATAAGTTGTCAGGCTAAATCTGATATCAAATTTCCTTTCAAGTGTTTCAAACTAATTCAGAGCTTCGTACTCTATACCAATCAAATCACCCTTTGACCTAAGAGCACCTATCGAATTAGCAGGCTAAAATCCTGGACATCACGAGTTATTGCTCTAGGCGCCATCAAACCTGCATCCTTAAGATGTCTTCTACATCTTGGCCATCTAAGATGCTCACACTGAACATATGCACGGCCAAATCGCTGTGAGTAGCGGTACAACAATGCTGCCGATGACATCTAGCATCTGCTAAGTGTTGACTAACCATTGTACTTCATAGTGACATGGGCCGTAAGAGGGGTACATAATGGAAAACTGGTCTTCAGCACGACATGGATTGTGGTCATCAGTCTGGTTATTGGGCAATTCCAAGATTCTCAGACTTAGCCTCGTGTCGGTGTCTCAATGGTGAATACTTAAGTTTAGTTCGAGTGATCACGATGACTTCATGGAGTAAACTTTGTGATGTGAAAATGGCTCAGTTACCATTTGAATTATAGCTGAGATAAAGGGGCGGATCTAGGGTGGCTGAAAAAGGGGGAACATGACAAGAAGGCGAGGGGAAAACACTTTGAGAAAGATACGCCCCTCATGCACAAGCGAGTTTTGCTTGTTGAGAAAGATACGCCCCTCATGCACAAGCGAGTTTTTGCATGCTGTATATAAACATTGTACAATTGTATTTCTGTTTAATTTGAGTTTAATTTTTGTCCACTTTCTCCAAAAAGAACTCCCACTCTCCCACGGTTTTCAAACCAGCCTACGGGCCTAACTTGGGACTTTAAGTGTAACACTTACATTTGCTTGAGTTCATAAAACTTTTTATAATAATTGTTCAACCCCGTGTAAACTTCGATACCAGCAAAAGTTCCAAACTGGTCAATGAAAAGAACCATTTATATTATATACCGGTAGTTAATCTGTATTAACGAAGTTAGGACACGATATTACTGTATTGGTCATCTTTACCAACCTCAAACATTTATTTTTCATTATCTATAATTTCTGTTTTTGTTCACAAAGATGTATTTTGTAAATCCAAACATTTATATTCCCCATGTGTTTTCTGTCTCTGGCCAGCAGTACACACGGGAGGATTATGCAAGGTTTTGCACCCCTGTGCAATTTGTATTTTGATTGCGTTATCGAATTACATAAATGTTTAAGCTCTTTTTAATGGTGTAACACTCCAGCCCGCGTCGTCTTTCAATTGGATTACCATTAATTTAAATGATAACACATTCTGAAAGTGTTCCTTAAGCGTAAATACCCCCGAACCGTCCTCGTCATTCACAGCCATAAGGCCTCGTTGGATTCAAGTCCCCACGATGTTCATGTCTTCTCTGACGAGGTTACTCGCTTCAGAGAGTTAACGTGTAATGTGCGTAGCCAGAGAGGCATTGCCGCCGGTTGGCGCTCTAAGGTTCATTAAAGATCGCCTCTAGCGCCGCCTTTGGGTCGCACAAGGAGAGCCGCGAGAGATTTGCCTGCGGAGTTTTCGTCTAAACGGCGACAGTTTGTAATTGCCACTAAACTGATTCACCGTGGGACTGGGATGCTGAGAGTAAGATGGGGAAGCGATTTGCCGGTACGGGATGATATTCGCATGCTGGTACACCGTCATCCGATAAACACACAAAAGGGCATTAAAATGGCATGGAATGGATCATTGGCCAATTTGAATATCTCACCCAGTATTTCATGCAGACTTGCATTTATTTACTTACGGAAAGCTAGTTGGTGCATTTGCACACAGCTATAGAGCTTTGGGATGTTATGGTGAACCGTTCGATTTCTCGATTGGCTAGAACCCATGGACTGCAAGATCAATCTTATTGAAAATAAGTAAACAAATTAAAACAAGTTTGGGATGTAGAAAAACGTCATTTTTCTCGATTGACGATTTGCTATAGAAGCCATGGGCTGCATGATCGTCTTATTTTTAATTTGTTTTAATTTATGATACAATTTGGGATACAGCGAAATGTCAGATTTCTGGATTTTATAGATCCCATGGGCTGCAAGAACTGTCTGATTGAAAACAGAGCTATTCTGGTTATGACTTGGGATTTAAAGTGAAACGTAAGATTTCCCGATTGGCTAGGAGCCAATGGGTTCTAAGGTCCTTCTTAACTGGGCCATTTTGGCTACAGTTTTGGGTTTTGTTATGCTTTCAGATGAGTAAGAGCAGAATATCCACTTTTAACAACTGAAGTAACCAAGTCAATACTTATTAGATGACGTTGCAAGTGACGTGTCACAAGAGAAGCGCCACTGTTTATCTTTCTTTCCACAAAATTGAATCATGGCCCAGTCCGACGGCAGACGCGATGAGAATCAAATACTTCATTTAAAAAGTATGACTATTTGAGTTGACTACGTAGGTGTAGGAGTACTTGAAGCCGATGGATCTTGGCTCTGTCACCTTCAGGCGCCGACCCTCTGGCTATCTTTGCTATTTATGCATAGATTCCAATGTAGCTATATGTCTAGTTGAAGACGTAGTCTGGCTAAGTGCGTTCATTAAGTGCAGTACTCTGGTATTTGACTCGCCTGTAAGAAAATGAGCAGTTACTCCATGCTAGTAATCTTCCTATATGCTCCAAAACGAGATGCCGAATTTTGACCAAAAATAACACTTAGAATCTTCTCTAAATTTAAGACACTTTTAATTTTTGTTTTGTTAACGTTTATTCATTTAAGGGAATGTACACCACTGGTAGTTTAACCAAAGCTGCTTGACTTTCAAGAATATGTTGTTTTTCTTTCAATCAAAATATACATTAAACAACCAAACCGTGAACGTTTCATCTTATTACATTATGTCACTAACGAGAACAATTAACCAGATTTGTCTTATTATTTCTTGCGTAAATTTTTTATCACCTAAGACAGAAATATTTCACGGGATGATCGATACCATCATCAACTTAAAACTTGTATGCCTTCAGGTGATACTAAGAACTATGAACAATTAATAATAATAATAATAATAATAATAATAATAATAATAATGTGTGGACTTATATAGCGCACGTATCCACCAACTGAGTGGTGCTCAAGGCGCATTATATTATTACCCCTGCTCATAAGGCTCATAAGGCTTATAAATCATTCCTGAAACCATCTCAGCTCCCTGTGGAGTATACAGCTCAATTGCTGCCATTACAGCGCATATAGGGCTAATCAACCAACTCTGCCCTCACAGGTACCCATTTAACCCCTGGGTGGAGAGAAGCAATTATGGTTAAGTGTCTTGCTCAAGGACACAAGTGTCACGGCCGGGATTCGAACCCACATTCTGCTGCTAACACCAGAACTTGAGTCCGGTAAGCTAGACCGCTCGGCCATGACACTCCAATTGTGCTGAAATGCAATCAGGTTAGATTTCTCACATAGATCTACTTCTTGATCCGGGCGAATTCTTATAAAGGCGTTTGAAGAAAATTGTTGGACTTAAAACATCAGGTATGTCAAAAGCATAAACAACTGCATTATAGAAAACCTGAATAGTTTTCATTATGTGTAGACAAAAGTAATATTAATAATGCTTTTGAATATGCACAACATTGTTAATCACCATCTGAATGTCGAAGTTGGGTTAGATTCTTATACGGGCGGATGATAACATTACAATCTTCTCAGTTCTGGTGATCGACGTGAATATTAATGACCCATTTCGGATCTGCAAACCGATTTTAAGCGTATGTCTATCATTTTAACCGCCATCATGAAATACAGGCAATCACAATTAAGCTGTGGTTTGTTGCCATACAGCGCTATGGAAGCCCACCGATATGACTGATTCATCCCAGAATAAAATCTGTCAGCGATCGCTTGGGGTACTGGGCTTCCTTCATAGCGTAGACATCCCCTTTATCTGTCGCTTTGAATCACAGCTATACCCTAAACAGCGGATGTGCCTGTCTCAGATTAGCTGCTAGCAAGTACGTGGCCTGATTTCCACCGTTGTCATACCCCGTGATGTAGTATGAATTCATTCCAGCTTGTTTTCATTTCGAAATACAGGTTCTGTCGGTCATTGCGATTTAAGGGTAAGGATATTAAAGATATGTGAAAGACTCAACATTACTGTTATAATTCTGCGAACATGATTAAAACGCCGCCTGTCGCGGCGAGATCCCCGGCGTGTTTGAGCAGCATAAACGTGCTTCGTCTTCAACTGCAACGAAATGGGAAGATTCTAGCTTAACTCGTGTGATGAGTTACATTAAGAAGATAACCCCCTTGGGCACTATTGCCCGACTTTCCTGCCAGAAGCCGAGGCTTCCGGCTACTGGCGAAGATAGTTGTTGTCGGACCCAGAGAAATCTGTCTCCACAGTAAACGACCCTAGCACATTCAGAGCGGAAATCTCCAGACCGTACGTGAGTAAGGGTACCGGGAAACACAAGCGCGGGGAGTGGATTGAGATAGACGCCATCTTGTAATATCATCTAGCGTGGCAACCGCATGCGATACTCAAATCTCGACTTACAGCGCGCGCTCGACGCGGCGTTACCCTCGCAACGAAGCTATTGGAGTGACTTCATAAGCTGCGAGTACAAGGGCGCCACTTCTAGGCCCTCGGCTTGCACCGGAAGGCTTTGTATGGTTACGGAGCTTTATTTCTGCTCCTTATGTTAAGACTGATTTGGCGCACACGTAGCATGCTGAGATAATAGCATTGGTCTCTAGTTTCACTCCCATGAAATGTCATCTTTCGATCCTCTAACCTTCATTTTCCTATTGCAGGCCTTAATGTTTTTCTATTATGTAATAAAAAGCAATGCTACACCATCTTGCCTTAGGTCACACGAAATCATCAGCATTAAGATTCTTCACGTTATCCAAGCTGGGCCAGCTACATGCAAGGAAATTAATCGGCAAAACTAATTTTGCTACTGCATTGTTCGAGTAATAAGCAAAGCGCTGCACACAGTCCCCCTCTTGCTATAGAAGAGTAGACAAGGGTCTTATCGTCATGGCAATCATAGCTTGGCCTGGCGTCATCTCACATCATAACAATGTACAACGTACATGACATTCAATATCGAATCAAACTCATAACGCTCCGCAGTTTAAAATGTCAAAAAATATGGGGACTAACGCGATGAAATTGCATTGCATCCCAGTAGATGTTCACTCGAATTCATACCACACAATATCCCACCCCGAGAGGTTCTTTGAAATAGGTTGATATTTGGAAGAATTAATTTGGAATGGGGCGGGTCAAAAATGAAATTGCATAGCAATCCCTTTCACAATTTGTAGGGGGCGCTGTTGTAAGAATGAGTTAATGGATGGCACCTTTATTAGTTTCTGGCCGTTTCTTCGTTTGAAACTACATAAATTATTAAATATAATAGATCATTGTAACAGTTTTTTGTTTGCTGTTGATTCTGCTGCTTCAGCTGTTTTTTGTTATTTTGTTGTTATTTTAAGTCATGTAATGACACCATCATTTTAAAATTTACCTCATTTTCACGCCCTCTGCCGTTTGGGTTTATACTCCAATTGCAGGGAGTATAGTTTGCGATACGGAGCTCCCTTAACAGCAGAATGTGCAGGTATTACATCATTTCAGAATTTCTGTTATACTTGACCAACAAACAAATTCGGAGACCTAAAAATTGTGTGTAAGACAAAAGTGCACTCGCCTGCACAAGTAAACTCTCCATAAGAGGCTAGGCCACCATTTTGAATCATTTGAACTTCCAATTTTTCTCCGGCTGGGAGCCTCCGTTCTGACCGCACCAATGAATAACAAAAACAAAATGATTGCTCAGGGTGTAAGATGTTTCCACTGAGTTCACGCTTTTGTGACTTGGATATTTTGCTCGCGTCAAGTTATTTTGTTGCTAGATATATATTTTGTTCTTTCTGACTGGCTGAATTTTGTCACTGAATTTAATCTGCCTGTATGATAGGAATTAATCGCTGGAATATGCCACCGTTACGGCGGCAAACTCTTGTGTTGGATTTTCCGCTCTGTTTCCATGGAAACAGTCAATCAATCAGGACAACATATGAAGGAAGAAGTGCATAGCTGTCTATTGCGGGCTTTTTTTTTTAGGCGAGGAAAGTCTCGCGTAGAGGTTTGCGCCCGATGCAAAAGGAGTTAAGCTTGAATAAATTGGTCGTTTTAGCGTAAAGATACCTCATGCAGTAACGGATTTCGAGACTTTTGTTAGGCTACGTACCGTGTCAGTGCTCGCTTGGAGGCGCATCTCCCCAAGCACTTTGCCCCAAACTGTGTCCATACCCATCCAACCGTTAGGGAAGCACCGGCGGGGATAATGCCAGCCCAAGGGGAGGTTGGAACAGTTAGTACCCTAACCCTGTGTAAGTTGCCCCCAGGAAAGTAGATGCCACTTCGCTGTTGAAAATTACTTATATCCATCCGCCCGGAAAATCTGCATTTAATCGAAGTGTGAAACTGGAAAATGTTTGACTTTAGGTCATTGTAAACATACAGTGCTTTGCCAATGTCACGCACAGTAGATAATTTAGATCTTTGAGGCATTTATTTTAGATGTCTGACATTGTGGGGGTAGGAGAATGGCCCACAGACAAATAATGTGTCACTGTTGCAATTTTGCAAGTAAAACTGATGTTCTAGAAACATACCGGTACTTTTTTGTTCCGTTCTGATGCTAATAGTTCCTACAAGTCAATTAAAGATTTGGTTCTGGTTCTGGTTCTTTATACTCATCGAGACCTCTTTGAAGAGCATTACTGCATACAATGTAATGTACTTTTTTGTTCCGTTCTGATGCTAATGGTTCCTACAAGTCAATTAAAGATTTGGTTCTGGTTCTGGTTCTTTATACTCATCGAGACCTCTTTGAAGAGCATTACTGCATAAAATATAATGTACTTTTTTGTATGGCTTTCCCTCAAGTAATTAAACAAAATTAATATAGGCCTATAACGGTACATTCTAAAAACTCACGGGTCTAGAACTGACCCGGAAATAATCAAGTGACAGGCTGATTTTTGGGTCAGACTGACCTGGAAACTGGGTCAGGGAAAATCGAACTGCTTGGAAATTACGTCAGAAAGAAGCTGTGTCATATCTGACCTGGATGCTGTGTCAGTCTGACCTGAAATGGGTGTGACACTGAAGGACTCTTTTGCGGGTCAAACCTGACCCGGTAGTTTTGAGACTGTATTTTCATGGTTGATGATCCCGACATATTTTCCTGAAAGACGTATAAAGCGAAGACATAAATGAAATTTTTCCAAATTGTACGGAGTAAGCCAAATCAGGAAACTCCTTCAAATATGCCCAATGAAACTGGATCCTGCCGATTCGATCATTTCAAATTCCATTGGTGTACGCTTATTATGACGTCACTTTCAAAATGCCGACTTCAAAAAGCATTCTTTTTTCCCGCCAAGCAGAGGTTAAATTAAACGTGTTGTTAGCACAGCTGCAGTGCCGTCCTCTTGTATTATTCTAATCAAATCACTTGCCGGCTGCTCAGTCTACAATACGACCTTTACTTCAGGTTTGTTCCGCTCGCTGGACTCACTTGCTCTCTCATTGGATACAGACAGTTTACCCCCTCACTCCCGCAGACGTTTCTCCTCTGATATACAATTTCCCGCAGTTTACTCAGCTGAGGTGTACATTTTGCATCAATGAAATATGTTACTGTTTTGCAGCGAGGGGAGAGGGATCATCTAAACAAGCTAGATTAATTTTACCCCAATAATTCTTGTTCAAACTTGCTTCGATAAACCAAGTTGCTGTTTACAGTGTTTACAATCATTATTTGCTTTGTTTATAATTACTGTTTATTGAACGTTATTGTCCCTAATCCGTTTCTAAATAAACCGATCTGTTTTGGAATAAGGTGGGAAATGACTTGAGACCAAAATGTTACAGAAAGTCATTCGAATCAAATCCATGATTTTGTTATCTGTTTGTTTGTATTGGTCTATTCATCTAATTCCTTTCTCTTGAATGATGGATGTTAGTTTTTCTAGTTCACTTTGTATTGTTCTCATATGTCAAGCATTGCTTATCAAATTTGTTATCGTTATCCACAATCGGTTCACAACCTTTTCCCGTATTCTGTATTCTAATAATACATGATGAAGTATACCCTGAATATCTTTACAGAGGCTGTGCCCCAGCCAGCTCCGCATCTGTACGTCTGGGTAAATGCCCTCGGTAGCTTCTCCCCATCTTGCATCATGATTCGTTTACGTGCACCGTGCCAAAACAAAAATGGCGGTCTGTCTTGGTTACCTTACTTGTCGAGTTTGTTCGTCTGCCATTAACAGTCCGTTCCATTTCTCCTGAGTTCAGCCGGGGGGCTAGCTCTTGTTGTTCCGGCAGGCTGCCGTGGTTTTTTCCCCTCTTTTTATTTTATTTTTTCCCGGAGACCAGAGATGAGAACGAGACTTGTGAGTTCGATGTCATCCAGCCTCATTAACCCACTTTTTTCGCGTTGCATTGTGGGATCATTGGGGGCTTTGTCCGGGAGTCTCAGCTCGCTTCTGAGCTAGTGCATGGTGCTCAGTATATATATATATGTGTGTGTGTGTGTGTGTGTGTGTAGTGAAGCTCTGTTGCCTTTCGCTCCTCTAGTCGCTGTAGGCTATGTATATAGATCGAACAATAACCAACTTAAGTAAATTTACTGTGCATGTGATTATGCCTCGCACGTATATGACTACGAGTATGGAAGTGTAATATTTCAAGCATTTCACTTTAATTTGAAGGCAAGAAGTCGAAAAGATTTGTTTAATCAAATTGTCATGCTGCCCGACAATCAGGGAGTGTAGATAACCCTTTTGTGTAGATTAAAGAGAGCCATCTGTAAATATCTTACTTGGAATCTAAGGGACTCCATTGGGCTGATTGTACGCCCGATTCAACCAATCACAATCCGTCTAGTCACTCTACGGAATGATATTAATAATGTGTGTGTGTGTTCAAGCACTGGCCGCGTTATGGGGACAGAGAACAAAAGAGGGATCCGGAATTACTTAGCTGTGGGGACATTTTGTGTGTCCCCACAACGTTTTTAATCCCCAAAATCCTTTGTATTTTGTCCCCACAACGCCTCGTGCGGGAATGTGTGTGTGTGTGTGTGTGTGTGTGTGTGTGTGTATGTGTGGGGGGGGGGGGGGGGGTGTGAAAGACCAGGCGGGATCACTTTGTTTTATTTTCACGCGCCTGGGGTGAAACGTATCCATCAGCGGGCGGGTACGACATTGGTGTGAAAATTAGTACCGAATGTTTACCCCGCTTTTTGCCTGTCATTTATCTTTATATTTATATTAAATTACATAATCCTCAAAATGTTTATTGTTTTTTATAATTATAAATATTACAGTTCGACTTTTTATTCTTTAATCAACACAGTTGTTTGTATAACATGCATAACCTGTACAATGAAATAGGCCTACCGCCTAATATTCTTTTATATTCATGAGAGCCGGAAGTGTTTTTCATTCATGTTTGTTTGTACATTGAGAAATAATTGACCAATCGATTATTACGTGAACAATTTTTGATTCACCGATAATTAATTGACATTTGATCAGTACGTACGGTAACCTCTCCAGACAAATGAAAATGAATTTCATCATGGCCATAGACGCATTGTATCTTTAGACCGACAGAGAATCTTCTAGATCCGTGGACCGACGGACAAGATTCCCAGCGATATCCCAGTTGATGACATGCGTATTATGGCTTCGAAGATATCAAGCCGATTTCCTATAAACAGGTGAATATAGCAATCCACAGCTCATCAAAATAGACTATAATCACCAAAAGGCTTCAGTTGATGGAATATTGAGTCACTGAGGGTCCCATGGCTCAAGACCGTAACTACCCCCATGATCTCTCCCAGGTGAAGCTCATATCCCTTCTGTCTACTGTCCCCTCCCGACTCAGCAGCAGAGGGTCAACTGTACACCTGCTAGTGTTCCCTAAACAACTTGAAAATAATCGTCACTGTATCATATTAGGTGCGGGAGAAGTCTATCGACACATAAGATTTCCTTACATTGTTTTGTGGTATCACCGTGGTTGTTATTGACTGTTGATAGGTCGGAAATTATTGTGGATTTCTCCCCCCCCCCCCCATGTGTATGTCCCGACTGAAAACAGACGAGGAAAATGGCTTACAATCCTATAATATAACTCATTATTATTCATTATAAACTTATTATTATTCAGTGGCTTCACTATAAAAAGACACTGATACCTATACACTGCAAAAAACATACAATACGTACTGGGCAACTCGCCCTATATATTAACACCATGGCAGAATACACCCCAGATGTTGCATGGAAGCATAGATACAATGATAAACGTCACCCGACTCAGTATCTTACCCTGTAAAAACTTTCGGGTCAGAATTGACTCGGATAAAGATTGAAAAGATTGAACATATATTTATCAGACCTATTTTGACGTCAGATTAAGCCAGAATCCTAGTCAGCCATTTCCGGATCCTTTCTGACCAAATTTCTCGGATTCTCTCTGGCCCACACTTTCTGACCCCAAACTGGGTCAAGCACCTGCGAACCCCCTTATACGGGTCAATTTTGTAGTTTTTTTTTAGGGTGTAATGAAAAGCGATACCCCCATGGTTGCCTCGCTGAAAATTGAACGTTTTGCTCTCGTCGCGTGATTTCATGTAACTAATGATGTGATGTTTCAAAACCCCGTGACTCACTCCACCCTCGTTTGTCCCCCATCGCTTGTGACACCTGCCACCCCACCCTGGCCTCTTGCTGATAAGAGGATGTATTTTCACCTGTCGTAGTCCCTCTCTCATCCCTCGACCTCCTAGCTCATTCTCTCTCTCTCTCTCTCTCTCTCTCTCTCTCTCTCTCTCTCTCTCTCTCTCTCTCTCTCTCTCTCTCTCTCTCTCTCTCTCTCTCTCTCTCTCTCTCTCTCTCTCTCTCTCTCTCTCTCTCTCTCTCTGTCCTTCTGACTGAAGCTAACACCGTCGGTTGTCGGCTGGTCACGTACACGGGGAGGAAGCGATGAAGTAGCCGGTCTATGTACTTCATTCTGCCTCCATGCCTTTCTTAGATCTTAAGAGGTAACGTGACACGAGAATCAAGGAGCAGGGCCGACGGATGGGGTTTGGGAGATACTAAATGACTACACAGCAAAGTGTGGATACCAACATAATAGTCCAAATATAACTTTGGGCATGTTGGGTTATGGAATGGTGTTTTGACGGATCGCGAAATCGCTTTACGTTTCTGCAGTGCAAACAGTAAATGGATATGTTTGAGGTGCATTCGCTTAAAACTAATTATTGCCATATGATTTTATACTTGGAAAAACATTTCTCAATTTTGCTTCATTTCTGCATTGGCCGTTGACAATTAGATGTTTGTGCTATGAACATTGATGACAAAACAACAACACTTTCGAACCCCCCTTCCGATATGAGCGACGTAATTTTTCCGTAAATAAATTCCGTCAATGTGGTTTTCATATATGAACAGTTCCCATTTCTATTGTGTAAAACAAGTCCTTCAGGTTTTTCCCAATTTTAAGTTTCTTAATTTTGTGTCACTTTTTTACAACCTACATCCGGGAACTCCCACTTCCGTCTCTCTTTCACAAAGCATGGACAACATGAAACCTATAGAGTCAACTCCCCTTCGCTTCATAGACAGCCCGAGGGGTTATGGTTCTGTTTTTCTAGCATTCCCCTTTGGGCACGTTCCCCGCAAGCCAAGGTTCTCTAGCCGTTCCAGTCCCTGGGACTTCCACTTCACTATTCTTCCCCACGCATTATATTCCCTATAATTTCTTTGCCCCGAAGAAGTTAGATGGCCGTATCATGTTACTCCAGAGTGCTCCTCACCCTTCCGATCACCTTGCTATCACAGGGCATTGTCATGAGTTCTTCTGGCTTCACACGCCGGTTGGGATACTCGCATTGATTGGCCAAACCCTGCCGACAAAGCCCAGCGATCACCGGTCTCCCTTTGAGTTACTCGATACCTCTACAGAGAAAAAAAGGGCCAATGTTTCCCTCATTCATATGTATGTGTGAAAATTGCAATATAGTTTGACATCTGAGACGGGGGTAGTCAGGCCGGCCGATGGAGAACACTTAACGTGATTGATTGGGGCTTGGTGTTTCACTAGGGTAGTAGCGTGCGCGGCGGCGGTTTATGCCAAGCCAGGCCCCTTGGTTCAGCTTTATCGTACGGGTCTTTCCTGACTGCCTTACAAACCCAACGAGCTCCATAATGTGATTTGCACCTCTCGCTTGTTATACCACCCTTAAATTACAAAATAGAGATTATTGATTAACGCACTCCGAGTGTCGGTGTTTGGTATAAGTAAAATCATTTTACAAACGCGGACTTATGTCGATATCAGTGATACCACTATCGGGTGTTATGGCGGCGGCCCATGTGTCTGCTTGCTTCTCTTGGTACGTGCGCGTGCCGAGGAAGGCAGGCCCGAGTCCCACGCTCTCACTTGCATGGTATATGTCTGACTGCAGGCTCCGGCCCAAAACAATAAAAACCTGTCAAAACAGCTGCAAACCAACCTAAGGTAATGAAAGTATGTTCAGAAGACACCAGACAAAATGGTTTCTGATCCCAAGGATTCTTCGTAAATTTCTGTTTTCAGTATTACAAGTGTGGACCTCTCAGGCAAACCAAAACCACGTATTTGATAATGTTCCATTTGACGATGCTACGCGATACTTTCCCGACTCGGTCATCACATCTTCATCATTATCACCACAATCAAACTAAATTTAATGACACACTAAGTGCAGGGCACTTAACTAATTTGATATTAATGCACCTACCAAACATCGGGGCGGGAATCAGACGTGCGGCACCAGCTTTGTCCGTAACCGGTGCCCAATTCATAGTGCATTCACATTTTACCGGCCTTGGATGACAATATACGATGTGTTTCTAATTCATCTTCATCGTCACATCGTTAAAAATGATCAGCTTAAGTCGTCCGACTCAAACACCTTTTTGTAGTTCAAATTACTTGTTAATTAGCATTTGAAATGATAACTTTCTTTCACCTCGTTGAGGTCAATTTATTACCCAACTCACGGCATTTCCAAGCTGAGCCGGCGATTATAGCGTACCAACGGGTCGTAAACAAACATTCAATTCACAAATATGATCTTTTAATAACATTTCTTGCTCCGTTAGTCTTCTTTGCCCCGGTGGGATTGTCTCCAGCGACTGAAATGGCCACTAAATGGAATTACTTGTAGCTAATTGTTAGTCAATTCACTGTTCCCGAAGAACCTCTTTGTATGTAGACCGCCACTTTGGTTATCCCGTTGGTGGATTTTGTACAAAACATGATAATCTCATCACCTTAGTTTAAGAAGAGAGAGAGAGAGAGAGAGAGAGAGAGAGAGAGAGAGAGAGAGAGAGAGAGAGAGAGAGAGAAGTAATGGTAGAATGCAGTCACGTATTGCTCCTTAACAATCTCCCTTTTGTCATTGTCATCAAGAATCGTCCAGTCTGCGCTCCCGTGAATAAACGCGTGTCACTAATTGGCGTGATAACAGCATTATACCTTTTCACTCGTCTTTGAACATTTGCGTCCTTTTATATATAAAGAAATTGGAGGTTTTGATTGTAAACGCGCATAAATTGATGAACCGGTGGTATCAGTCAGTGAAGTAAAATAAATTGAATTTAAAAAAAAAAAGTGCATCGCGTCATATGCAGCATGATAATGAACGCTGGAGTTTGCACGCCACAAGAAAAGAGAACTTGTAAAATTGAATTGTGTTTTTGTTTATTAATCTCGTTTTTTACAAATGCAAGAAGCAATATATAGGGGAGTCTGACTGTGATCCAACCAGGGTTTTTCTGAAAGGTGGAAATGACACCTAAATATGAAAAATAGGCCTACGTAGATTTAACAGTAAGAGTGATTTTATATATGAATGGTTAGTTTCTTTAACCCTCCTACTTCTGGTACGATTTTAATACAAGTTGATGCACCATTTGAAACCATTCACTTTTGTGGTTTTGAATGGTGAAATAACTGTGTACAGTATTGATTTCCCCAAATGGTTTTGAATGGTAGGTCAGCTACATGTAATACAAAACCTTGTTTGGATCTTTCCAAATGGTAGTACAGCTAATGCAAAACCTTGTTTGGATACTTCTAAGTGGTGAATCAATGGACTCTCTATGCATTTGAATGGATTTGAATGGTAGTAAAGCTTGTTACCAACACTGTTCAAATGGTATCACCATGTGTGTACAAAACTAATGGGCATTTTGGTAAGTGGAAATTTTGAATGGTTTCAAATGGTCAAACAGTAGGAGGGTTAAAGAGAATATAATTATATGCTTCTGTACACGTCACATTTAACATTGCTGATCGATGCTTCTTTAAAAAATATACTTCTTACAATATTCACGTCATTAACTATTTATAAATCAATAAAGAAAGTGTAGAAAAACTATTTGTAAGATGCCTTTCGGGTGTATTGACATATTGGGATAATACTGTCAACAGCCGCAGAACACTTTTGGTAAAAAAAATTTCAATGGAAGCTACATTGGTAGAAAGGCCTACCTGTTTACAAAATGACCGCATTGACCAAAAGCTAAAGGCGCTCATGTCACAGAAAACACGAACAAATATGCACATTTTCAAAAAGACATTCAAGCATTACAACATTAAAATAGAGGTTAAATGTATTAGTAAAGTACAGTAAATATTATAACATAAATGTTGGTTATTTAGTGGAAATTTTGTAAAGCTGTGCATATGATTTTATTTAAACAAAAAATCACCAGGCGTTTCGGACTACGTGAGGGGGAAAATGCAGAAGCAGGGAGAGGTGAGGAGGTAAGAAGAGTGTGGGAGAAAAGGTTAGAAGTAGAATAATGCGTAGCCTGTGTGCCAAACAAACATGATGTTGATTTTGGAAAACAGATATCCCTTCTTTTGAATGCTAAGTATACATCCCTAGTCTAACTTGTCATTTGGAAACTACACAGTAATGATGAGTAGGAAGTTGAATACACGGCCTGTCAAAAAAAAAACCTACCGGGGGTCTTGGTTCCTCTAAATTAACGCCCAGAGCTGCTCGGGAGTTTGGGTAATAACCTATAAGATAATCATGCTGAAGGGAGGCTTAAAACACAAAGAGAATTGTGGCCCAATTTCCTCATTTGACCTCAGTTTTAACCATCAAACAATGGAAACCACACCGAATTGGGTTCACTTTCAATGAATGAAGGGAGGGTGCGATACAAGTCGTTCGTCCGTCGCTTCTTTTACAAGCATAAGTCAAGGTGCGGTTATTGCAAATGTGGCGGATATAATGTCCGCCTACCGACTGGCCAGCATATATCGTACAGCGTAACCATTGGAGCTAGTGCGTCTCTTTACTTCTCCCGACGTAAAAATAAAACTAAATTGATCTTTAATGTGGTAGTTTGTATGGTTTATTCAGCATTTGGAGCAGTTGTCGATTAAAGGAAGGCTTTCGCTGGGGTCTATAGTTTCTCATTCTTGATCTTCATCTGGATACGTTATGGTAAGTCTTGACTTGATCGTGGTCAATCTTGAGGCAAGGCAGTGCACATTTTTGTTCTAAATGCATCCATACTTTATAAGACTCAAGAGATATGTACAGAAACATGGGAAAGAAGCAGCTCATTTAATTGTGTATTGAATGAACTTAATCAATGAAAATCCATTCAGATTATTGCATTGTGCCGTGAAGAAGAAGAAATTATTGAAAATGCATTCAGAATTGTTTGTACCATTCTAATACGGAAAAGAATCACCATTTGATGATTACATCTCAGATGTGATTTTTTTTTTACTGTGTGAAACGTGATCATGTATGATAGAGTAACTTCTCCAGATGTTTGGTACCCAAGAAAGCTTTTAAATAGCAGTTATCTCAGTTTAATTTTGGGTAATTACAGTACCGGCACCTTATAATCAGTGGCATTCAAGAATTTCTGTGTCATTTAAAACCTATATTGCAATCATAAACTTCAAGACAAAATTGCAATCTGCTATATGCAAGTAACAAGTGATGAATTACAAGTCTTATAGCAGGTCATGAATCATTTCAAAAACTTAAATTACTAAGACCATAGGCCTACTCTTCATAAACGTGTTTATGCATTACAAGGAAAACCATTCTGAACCGGCAAGCAGGATGACATTATCAGGGGTAAAATATTGGACACAATTATCATATTTCATAATTTCTTTTCCTACAAATTCAATAAGACTTTAACTGTTTAAAAACTGAAAAAATGGTTTTCTCGTGAACGAAATTTTGAAAATTCTTCGCTGGTTATTATTTGTGTTATCTCAACCATTTTTTTAAATTTTATTTTAAATTATTTATTCAATAAGTCAACCCAAAATAGTTGCGTGTCATGCTGAGATACTTCTCCTTCTTGTGACAACTTAGTGAGAAGTATCCATTAACGTACCGGTATTATACCATATATTTTACGCCCTCGATGTGACAAAATATCGGCTCCATATCACATCTTCACACGATACCCGTTACAGTCAGGAAAACACGGCGTGTACTACCATGCATATTCCCATGAATTGACTTTTAAACACTCCTGTATAACTTGAGATTCCGTTTAGCACTATCGTAGGACGTGAACGCATCATGTTTGGGAGACCAAATTTACCCTGGAGCAATTTACTATTTAGCCCTCGGTGTTTTCCCCCCATCAGTCATATTGTTTGTGTACAGAGCGCTCAGAATTACAAGTGCGAGTGTTCGTGTCCACCGTATAGCGCAACTATTAAGCACTTCTCACCATGCCGGTTGATGAAGCGGCCGCGCGCTGGTGAAGTCCCGGGGAGCAAGTGGTGAGGAGACGGTATAGCCGCCGGTCAAGCACGCTGAAGAAGAGTGTTAATATCCGTGAGCTGTCTTCTCACCTATGGAGACTTCGTCACTATTTATATTTACACCTAAGATGCAGTCTGAATAAATGCTTACTTTCGATTTCAAGAGATGTTTTTTAAAGGGTCATTCGCGGAGTTACTTGTCTTAGCGGCGGAGTTAGTGTGATAACATGTCGAGTCACAAGCGTTCGCCACGTTACGTGGAATTGAAGACTTTGTTTCTTCGTCTGGCTTGCATATAAACCAAATGAATCTGTTTCTTAGATTCTGGTTCTATCTTTGCTTGTCTTTCGGCAGTAAAGAATTGGCTTTTTGTCTATAGATTAATACAAATAAAAGTATTTTTCCCCTAATTTTCTGGACATAACAACACTCAATGGTATCTAAATAAGAAGATAACCCACATAAAATGAGCAACAAAATGGTGGTTTATGTTCAAGTTGCAATGATTTTAATGTAAATTACCACGTTAAATTTCCAATCAAATTATCATTTACTTCCGAGTATCAGGAATTATATTTTCAGAAAAAAAAATTATATTTGCTGAAAATATGTGGTGATATTATGTCAGCTACCAGACCTTTCTGTCTCTTTTTTTTATTGTATTTATTATTTCTGGAGGATTTTGTTGTATCCCATATAATAAGCGTGCCAGCTTTCAAACAACCATGGTGAAAGGCAGGTTCAGTTCGCTTGGGAATTCAAGATGAAAATTATCGATATAATTTTTCATCAATGAGGGCGCTCTTCAATTTATTAAGTGGCTGGGTTATAACTGCATTTTTAATCCATGTTTATTTTTGTTGATGATTGTTTTCGAAGATGCAGATACTGTTCGATCAGGTGTTGTACTGAAATATCTTTACAAACGAATGTTCATTTTCAAATAAGTACTACGAACATAATGATTGTAAATGCTGTATTTCTTTTGTATTTATTTGGGGTAGGTGGTAACACAACGGATTTGTTAATTAGTTCTGTGAGTTTTCAATGGTAGTCTCCTTGATTTCCGATATGTGTTCTCAAGAAGAACTTTGTGGTGTTTACCATAATCCCTTTCATGGTTGTTATTATTGTTTGTAAACAAACAACTATGAGCACTCTAAACCTATATTTCAAGATCCTTTTCTATGAATAGTTACAGCATTGGGCGACCGTTAGTTTTCTACAGAAATTCAATGGAGTTTATGCATATTATTATCCTTGTAATACCGCATTTATTCGTTACAAAAACATAAAATGTAGTCGGCAGAATAAATTCTAAAAAGTCCGTTGTATAGTTCATTAATTTGATACATTTCATCGTTACAAATCGAAATAATAATAATAATGGAATGTTTTATAATAGCCCATTATCATTCAAGGATATTACGTCGTTGCTCCAGTTATTGTTATATTTAATTTTGTCCTTGTTTTATCGTTCGCCTCGTGATCTTACTTCTATATTTGTTTCTCTCCAAAAACTCAGTTTTATCCGTGCTGTTATTATACACGCCATCTTTGTCAAATGTCTCAAAGTTTAGTATTAAAACTCAATATTGTATCGTGCCCTTTTGACTGGCCTATTTAGCTTTAGTTCCCGTCTAAGAATTGAACAAGGCACTAAATAACAAAGAGCCGGTAATGACCTTTTCACTATTGTTAATTTACAACCGAAGAATGGACGAACTGAATCGAATTGAAATACGGAAGAAAGAGAGAAAATTGAACTCCAAAATGTGATTTACATGAAGAAAGGTTGCGGAGAAAAGACGATTATTGGACGTTGAGCTTGACAAACAGACGGGAGCTTTGTCCGGTGAAATTTTCTGGGCCCTTTTTAGGTCATTCCGTTCACGGAGCTGAGGGTGGTAGTATGGACAGCTTACGGCGGTATTCTGCGCTGTTTCGCCCTAGATTCCGTTAAGCCGATTATGAAGAGCTGGGCTGTGACCGCATATGAACCTAACTTACTCATTATGCACTGCAGATTATTTTTTGGGGAAAAATGAGATTAATTTTTCACTATGGTTTGAAATTGCAAGTAAGCATTTAGAATATGAAGTGTTTCTCATTTCTTGTAAAGCCGACAGCATTGGCTTATTAACCAATGTTTTGATAAATTTCGTTGTTGAATGGAACGATATTGCACGGACAGGAATAAAACAATGCTGTTGAAAGGCATAAATTCTTTATTCATCTCGTAGTTGAATTGACAATAAATTGCACGAAAGGTGAAATAAGAAAATAGTGATAAAAGCCAAGCATAAATATATTTGTTATGAATTCATACTTTGAGGATCAATTAATGTGCAAAGAAATACATCTTTGAATATTTCAGCTTAATTAGTCAAGATCTTTCTGAGTAAAGACCGTATAAGATTTAATTTAACATTTCTGACAATATTCAACAGAGGGCAGAATTCCTTCCCACAGTTATGGAAATTTCAGCATTTTCAGGATGTTCGAAATCATCAAAATCTTCTAATTGGTACAAAAATTTCGCTCATTTACGCACATTTTGGATTCAGATGGTTATCAAAAGATCTTTAAAAGCTGTAAATTCAGTGCCGATTGAAGTCCGAGAAGTGTTCGTTTTCATAAACATATGCCCTTTTTTCTTTCAACGAAAAGAAAATATTTCGCTACTTTTTCATATCCTGTAATGCACTCTTCCTTGGCCAGAATTGATCCGCAAAGAAGGGTCCACGGGGCCATGCCCATTTTCGGGTTATACTGACCCGCGGAAACTGGGTCAGAGAGAATCAAAGGGATCCGGAAATTAGTTTAGAGAGAATCCGACCCAGAATCGGGGTCAGTTTGACCCAAATAATGGGTCTACCACCTGCGGACCCTCTTCGGGAGCACTCCTGTCCAGGGTGTTGTCGGAGTGTGAATCATAACAAATGGGATCCGTCAAAAGAAGTGTCGTTCTTCTTCCTCTACCACAGCAACCAAATTAAGATAATAAACTCATCCAAGCCAGACGAGCAAGCAACACCCGCCTACTTAACACTTTACGCGATAACACTAGCACACATGGGCCCACTGACTGTGGAGGTCATCTGCATATTCAACACAGCGAGAAACAACGGACGAGGCAAGCCGATCCGGTTGACATTCTGCGCGGTGGGAGCATTTAGTCTCTGGCACGCTAGATGATTGATCTATCTGTGATCAATCCGTTCCATCGCGAAGTTTCAAAATTAAACAAATGAATTATATAAGCGTAGAAACAAACATTTTACAAATCCTAAAGATTTTATTATTTATAAAGTGAAGTAAAAATGTCTCAAAAAGCATTCGAACGTTGTAAGGATACCCTGCAAACACCAGGGTGTTAAAAAAAACACTAGTGGTGTCAATGTATTCTTCCATATTTGACTCCAAATATGGCACCACTAGTGCAGATTTAGCACCTTTGTTTTGGCAGTGTATACAATTAATTATGTGTAAACAACCAACCTCAAATAACCTACAAGTAAAACTGACATCGTACACCAATTCATTGGTTTGGAGTGTACATGCAGAGAATAAATTATCTGAAGTGGTGGGACTCGAACTTGCGTCCACCAGATACCTTACTGGCGCTCTACCAACTGAGCAATCTAAAAAAACATACATTTTTTTGATATTGCCAGCAAATCTGAACCGCACGTTTTTTAGAGACGAAATGGAAGTTAATTTACAATTTCTAATGAGAAATGCAAAGCGTTTAACAGTAACATGTTTGATATCTTGTGATCGAAAATATAATAGATAATAATACTACAAATAAAATAAAAATATCTTTACAAATAATAATTTTAGAAGATAGTTTGTCTCGCAATAACCATCATTTTAAACATTAGGCTATTGCTAAATTAAATGTACGATGCATACCCTTTTTGCGATGACCACAGGTAGGCCTTTTGGAAATATCACTACCGGTATCACTTTCACGAGGAACCAAATGTATCAATTCTTTCCTAGAAAGCTTAAATATATTGCTCTATTGTTTCACTCATTGAGTCACCAACTCCGTTCTCTCGATTTGAAACACTTTATTACTAATAACAATTTATTACTATTTGTTAGGATTTCAAGCTGGAAAGCATGCCGCGTTGCATTGAGTACAAATTGGACTTTATTTTATTTTGTATTTTTTTATTCCAAATCTCAAGAGAACGTGTAAAATACCTCTGTTTATTAATGTGTATAGCTAATGTAAGAAGAAACTAATGCACAATGTTGACTGAAGGAAGAAAATGGATAAGTTCAAAGAAGTCTGCAACTCACACAAGGCGAAACCATTCAATAATTTGGTTGTTTTTCTTGAAACGCAAACACATAGGCATCACGCTAATGATTATTGCATAATACACATCAATAAGGAAAAACACACGTCCCTAGCATTCCCTTGAACAGTACACGCAGGCCTACCGAATAGTTACGATTTATAAATGAGTCTGTAAATATGAGTCTGTAAATATTATCAGAGAAATATTATATATTATATATATTATTAAAATGATAAATTGTAGTGTTATACCGTTAAATATTAAACATTTGAAAATCTGATCTGAAGAATATGAATGTAAGACACATTGTTTATATTTTTATGCTATTTAATTATCTCTTCGTGATAAGAAAACGTATAATTAATGTTATAGGCTTTGTGTTTTTTTCTTCAGTTTATTTCATCGTTTCATTAAGCCCTAAACTATTTCCCACAAACCTGGAGTATCAACAGTATTGGGGTTTATATTGGACAAGATGCCCTCTCCACCCACATTTACTCTACAAAATCTCGCGGAATCTCGCGTGTAACTCCGATTACTGAGAGTAATGAGTTTTGGATTCATGTAAAGTTTACGCAGCTCGCTGTCCATTACAAGTACGGACAGTGTTGACGGTATCAGATTAGATGAATCAATGACCCTTGAACCAGCACACCCACCGTAACCTGGACAGAGGGTCAAGAAGGGTCACTTGGGCCCGGTGAAAGGTAATCTTAGTTTTGCGGGTCCCTTCATCAATGTCTCCTAGATCGAGCTATCGAGTGGACGGGTCAGGGAAGAGGCAATATGTCACAGACTGAAAGGCGATCCACAGGATAAGGTTACGGCTGCGAATCTGGTATAGGGCCCAGCGCTTCTCTCCCATGATACAGAGTCCGATTTCATCCATTCGTCGATTACTGCAGGAAGATGTACGGGGGAAGAAGGCCTCAGCTGAAATACTTGCCGTCTTGTACTGCGTCATTGCTAACGATTCGATGCTACTGTTTACCAGGAAGAGCGGAAAGATTACATGTTGCCTTCGTCTTTATAATCAGAATGAAAATGAAGATAAAAAGGAACTTAAGAAAAGTACGGTACATCTTCGATGAGAGGGTATTTTGTACCATATACCATTATAGATTAAAGCAAACATACACTTTTTAGGAAATAGTTAATTCGCTGATTTAGGTCAACACCAAAACTTTACCCATACTTTCTGTTAATCTGAATTCAAATTAAACATTGTTGTGCACAATTTTAAGATATTTGTTTACATGTACTGTGTGTAGTTTTATACCGTGTTCGTATTTCTCACGATTGAAACAAACAAAGTAGTGTTTTAGAGAATTAGAGGGAAAGGTGAATTTAGCCATCGTTCCATCCAATCTTCTAGATAATAACACCATGTACACACACATATAAACTGTTCCAGCATCTCTTGTGGTATTAATGCGCCGGGCCGATGTCCTACTTCTAATATCAGATTTTTGTCGATAGTCCGTTTCGTCAACCTGTTCTCAACCTACATAGATAGCATCACGACCAATCATCGTCCGACTGCAACTGGATGGGTTTTAGCAACCCGGGGCGTCTTCGCTTTTAGTTCTCTCTATGCCTAGGGCGTCTCATTCCCCCTTCTTTTTAAGATTAAGACCATCTTAAAAAGCTGGGCATCCTGTTGACCACCGTCAGCGTCTTAACTCCTCGTCGATGCCAACATGTTCTTGATTGACGTCTCAGCGGTTCTCGCCGATGCGATGTCTTCTTATTGGGAGAAACGCTTTCCTCTTTTCTTCCCGTCCATCGAAAATCGTTAATTTCCGCCATCTCGGCTGAAAAATATTCTTGTGGGGTTATGGCACCGACGGTCTTAATTGGTGAAATATTAAGCATGTGTTTGTCCATCATATAAGCTATTATGAGTATATACCATGTTTTTTATATAGGGATTTTTTCCGTTCTTATAAATTGTCATTTGAAGCAAATTGCCCTCCTTTATCCTAGGGAAACATATTTTGGGCGAAGATACCAAGAAGATTGTTTTGACTGGTACCCATACATGCAACCAACACTGGCTGGACTTTCGTGTGTACACTGTAGTAAACAATAGGCCTACTTGTCAACAAAACATGTGGTTGCAGATCAGTCGGTGAAAGTTGTAAATGTAAAATATTTTTAGATTAATTATTGTTGGTAGTACATCTGTGGTTGAGCACAGATGGGATAATTTACAATTCCTTTTTTCAGTCAGTGATATCAACCCAAGGTTTATCAGTTTGACAATTCAACGATGTCAAAATGTCAGAGTGAAATCATGTCCGCCCTCATGTAATTTTGAATTTGAACTCATGGGGAGTCTCACCTTGATTTCAGGCGGGAGTGTGAGTGGGCAACGACGGTAATTACAATGTTAATCAAGACACTAGAAAGACATGGGTCTCAGTGGACCAGCGAGAGCCTTGCAGACACTGAATACTGGAATCATTTGCCGGGTTGTGGCATTATTTTACCGGGATTCCCAGCATGATTCAAGGCGCTCAGACACGGTCATTTCGTGCCTAGTCTCCCCTTCCAATAACAACAACACAATCTCCAACAAAAAATCGTCGTATGATTTACGGAGTTAAGTTACACACAATCGGGGTCTGGTTTTCCTGGGGTCAATAAAGAGTAATTTTCCGTACCTTAATCTGTTCCCAATGATGTGGGAGATCTTGACGAATAACCGAATCACACGTGAGTGATGTACGTAGTATACGAACCCCTCCCCCTTGAGTAGTTATATCACACTACCCATCTACAGGCCATCTTAATAATTTTGAACTAATTTTTAATTTGTCTTGGTTTGATGTAATTATCAACATTATCATCAACATGAGGGCGTCGCCTAGCAGTCTCTCCAGTTACGAGGAGAGGGTCAACTTCAAACAATGGAGGTATACGCCGTGTCCACCAAATTGGTGCCCCTTAAATTTGTTTACAATACTGAATATACATATTCTTCTTTCAAAGAGAAAGTAACACATTAGCATTTAGTAATGTATGTTCTTGTCAACCCTGCCATCGCTCAAAGCTTCCCCAGTAAAGTTAGACATAATGGCCGCCGTCAAAACAAAACCTTCTGTCATCTGCTCTTTTCATTTGGGAGAAAGGTTGAAGTCTAGTTTGTTTCTCTGCTAGCGTCACGCGGGTGTTCGAGGTAGAGCCACTGGGAACACTATTACCATTATTATCGTGATAGGAGAGTCATTATACCATGGTGAATCATCATGGCAGGGTAGGGAATGGGGGTCACGGGGAAAGGACAGGAAACTCTGCGCAATTCAGTTATGCCTATTGAACGGGATTTGGGATGTTTTAAATGTATTTCTTATGTTTTGATATTTGGAGTGAGCCCATTGTCCATCCACCACTCAGATGACTGGATAGCTATAATTGAGACGTCATAGATACTAATCAGACATTGTTACATTTCATGTTTGCGTAGTTTGGCGTGGTTTGGCGTGGTTTGGACCTTGAGTTTTTTAATCAGTCCCCTCCCCTTACATGACATCTAATCACTCCATTCCATTATTTCTAAACGATACATTTATATACAATTCATTAAAGCTTGTGACAGACGTGATATGGTGTAACCCAGATAGGCTTACTACCCACCCAATCCACTAACTCTTCATTTTACTATTATTATTATTTAGGCATACATATATATGGACCGGTATGTCTAGTCTGATCGGTCCCTCGTCAGAAGCCCCACACCTGTGGTTAATCAACTGAAATATCCCCTAGGACATCAGCCGGCTGACCATGCCCCGAAGTGGCTTCACAACTTCCATAAAAAACACAATTTTGTCCAACTATACTTAAAAAAAAGAGGGACGAGGGGCGAAGAAAATGAATTAGGGTTTACGATCAGCTGCTCTGAAATGGACGACAAGAAAATGATGAATCTGTTGGGGGTATCACGGTAGCATTGTCCGCGCTGCATGTCATGATAATCGTGAGTCACAATATAAACAACACCATGCATGCTGCGTCTAATGATTTCATTAATTCATTATTTTGAATTGATAGTGTAAGCTCTAGCATGCGCTCTTCCATCGAGGAAGGACCCCTCCAAGGGCTGTTAACATGCTAATATTAATTTACTAATTCGTTTTACTTTTGATGAAGACTTGAAGATGTTTGTTAGACCTATGTAGATATCAGGAATTGACGGCTTGCTAATCGCTTATCAGCCTGAAGGCCTTTCCCCCTTTATTTCGAGAAGACATTAATTAAATTCTACTGTTCTGCCTTACTAAGAGATCCATATAATGACTGGGGGTCAATTATTAAGAACACTTATTATTTTCATGATCTTGCTTTCAAGAAATATGAGCAGGAATCTTATACAATTCAGGCATGCGAAGGGTGTGTTTTTAATAAATCCGTTTTCTCATAATTTTGCTTTTATTTGGCATTTTGAATATTAACGAACTGGTATCATATAATTAAAGAAAACACGTCATTTGTAATTTGTATTCCCCGAACCAAAAATGAACGAATTATTATCTAAAACTATGTGAAGTTGATGATTATAACAAACACCTTAAAAATATTCAATCGGAAACGCTCTCATTTTAGAAAAAAGAGCAAAAACAATTATGTGTCAAGCAAATTTTAACCAGTAGGACTATTGTAATTCTAATGAGAAGGAAAACAGTAAAAAATGTATAGGCCTGTGAGTTTTAAATATTATAAACGCGTCACTCGAGACAAAAGGCATGCAGAATAATACAGTACAATCTGTCAGCCTTATAAACATTATTAAAATTTTACACAAACATTGTTGTATTACAAATCTGTTAAAAATATACATGTCACTCTTGTAAAAATACAAATTCATTTCCCCCGTCATCGCCGGTTCAATCACGCAGTGGATAGCAGATAAACCTTAGTTGCGCTCTTGCGCTTGTATCATATTTGTTTTCAGGCGAATTTACCTCTTTTTTTTGTCGCCCACTCACTTAAGATGTGGATCTATAACATTTTGTTGGGAGTCCGTTTGTGGAAATGCAAAGACAATTATCAAACGCAGAGGGCCGAAAATAAAATAGCCGGGTCTGGAACCTAGACGACCCCCATGGGTCCGTGCCTTCTTATATTGGCCCCATTATCTACAGACTATTTTATGTAAATTTAAAGGGGGAAAAGGGACGGAAGATCTATGAAGGCGTTCCCGTTGTTGGTGATTTTAAAACTAGTATTCACTTTTAGTAAAATATCTGTAAATGCATCCATACTTAATAAGAATCAAGAGATATGTACAGAAACCAACCAATATCTGTAAATGCATCCATACTTAATAAGAATCAAGAGATATGTACAGAAACCAACCAACGTCTGTAAATGCATCCATACTTTATAAGAATCAAGAGATATGTACAGAAACCAACCAATGTCTGTAAATGCATCCATACTTTATAAGAATCAAGAGATATGTACAGAAACCAACCAATGTCTGTAAATGCATCCATACTTAATAAGAATCAAGAGATATGTATAGAAACCAACCAATGTCTGTAAATGCATCCATACTTTATAAGAATCAAGAGATATGTACAGAAACCAACCAATGTCTGTAAATGCATCCTTAATAAGAATCAAGAGATATGTACAGAAACCAACCAATGTCTGTAAATGCATCCATACTTTATGAGAATCAAGAGATATGTACAGAAACCAACCAATGTCTGTAAATGCATCCATACTTAATAAGAATCAAGAGAAATGTACAGAAACCAACCAATGTCTGTAAATGCATCCATACTTAATAAGAATCAAGAGATATGTACAGAAACCAACCAATGTCTGTAAATGCATCCATACTTTATGAGAATCAAGAGATATGTACAGAAACCAACCAATGTCTGTAAATGCATCCATACTTTATAAGAATCAAGAGATATGTACAGAAACCAACCAATGTCTGTAAATGCATCCATACTTTATGAGAATCAAGAGATATGTACAGAAACCAACCAATGTCTGTAAATGCATCCATACTTAATAAGAATCAAGAGAAATGTACAGAAACCAACCAATGTCTGTAAATGCATCCATACTTAATAAGAATCAAGAGATATGTACAGAAACCAACCAATGTCTGTAAATGCATCCATACTTAATAAGAATCAAGAGATATGTACAGAAACCAACCAATGTCTGTAAATGCATCCATACTTTATAAGAATCAAGATATGTGTATAGAAACCAACCAATGTCTGTAAATGCATCCATACTTAATAAGAATCAAGAGATATGTACATAAACCAACCAATGTCTGTAAATGCATCCATACTTGATAAGAATCAAGAGATATGTACAGAAACCAACCAAAGTCTGTAAATGCATCCATACTTTATAAGAATCAAGAGATATGTACAGAAACCAACCAATGTCTCTAAATGCATCCATACTTTATAAGAATCAAGAGATATGCACAGAAACCAACCAACGTCTGTAAATGCATCCATACTTCGGATGAGAAAAAGTGATTTTGGAAATTATTGTCCTTTTTTTCTTTAACCAAAAGCATCTGAGACAGAAACATATCTATAATAAGAGGTTACCAACTTTACATCAAATAAGTTGTATGTAAAACTGTCATCATTTTTGTAATTTTTTCTCTCGAGATTACCGATATTGTATAGTTTTTTTTTAATTTGTTCCAAACGCACACAACCAAGTGTTACATCATCACATGGACTGTTCTGATTAATCAAGAATCTTTTAATCAATCTACTCCAGTAGCCACCTGATAAAATGTACTAATATAGAATTTATCTCCGAGATGGAATTAATCTCTTATTGTACGCTCCTGGTAGATTTGCACTTTCACGGATTTTTGTTAATATGATACGTGCTGGTTAAAAGTGACCATGCTACACAACACTGTAAACTCTCCAAAATTATGTTCGTATTTGCATAGTTAGTGGATGATTAATTAAGTCAATGTTTGTTTTACAAACGAGTTTCTGATTGATCAAATGAATTCTGTTGTCAGGTAATCAATATACACATTTCTAAACCAAAAAAAATTGTCAACTAGCGTTGAATACAGAGCTACCTTGCTGAATTCGTCTGTGTCTTATTGGGAAAAACAACTTAGCCGGTCATGTATTTATGTAAAAAAATTTACAGTCCATTGGAGAACATCAATCATTAAACAAATTTCACTCGAAGAAATTCCTTCTTTTCTTCCGAGAGTCTGAGTAAACCCAAGCAAGATTCAACATAAGTTCCCGCGTGGTTTCTTGCATGAGCTCACCGCACATCAGGCGCAAGTTCGATGGGCTGGAACGCAGGTGTGTACGGTCGGGTCCTGGCCAATGGCCGTGGTGCTCGCTTAGTGGTCAGGTCAGGCGTGCTTTGGCGTAAGAGTAACCCTTCCCTTGCACTTTCCGGCAAACGTAATGAGCAAACCGCATGATATTAAGGTTAAATTCTGGTAGAATAATTTCATTCAGAAATCTTCAACTTTGATGGGTCTTTCCGAGAGGTTCCATAAATCACTGTCTGTTTTCCACTTATTTGAATTTTTATAGACCGACACGTATAAAACGAAACAGCCTTGATATTTTAACACTTTCCCTTCTTGTTTCAACTGGAACTCCCAAACATACCGCAATTTCAACTAAAAATATCATCACTTATATTTCATCAATGAAGGATTTAGGAGGAAAACTTAGTGAATTTAGCCGTATTTTTATCTTTCCAAAACGTACATTAACGTACCACAACTAAGTCATCAACCAAATACTTCACACCCCATCTAAACAAATTATGTCAACAAGTATTTCACAGAAATGTTCAACTTTATTTTTATTATTTTGAGTTTATGGGAACAACTCACAAGTTCAAAATGGTTTGCAAAAAAACTAAGATGTAGGCAGTCCATTTGTTGAGTCAAGATGCACGTTTTATCTTTATTATATAATATTGTTCATCTCTGATAAAAAATAGAAAGTTCAACATTAGTATTGTTGGCAAGACTGCTTTTAAGAGAATGTTTACCATTCTTAAATCAAGATATCAAATAAATTGTGTGATAGTTTCAGTTACGTTGTGTCATTTAACGAGAAAATAGTGTTTTTTTCTTTTGATATTATAATATATGATATAAAACTGAAAATAAAATTAATAATGTTTTCTTTAACCTGACATCACCTCAGACCATTTATAGGGAAGATTTATGCAATCACCATCAGCTTTACAATTACACCAAGTAAGTTCCATATTACACTTCGCCAGTTTTATTATTTTTGCATTACCATGCCATATACCTAACAAGGTTTGTATCTAAAACCATGGAATCAAGAATACAAAAACTGATTTAAATTATGGAGCTAACAAGAGGTATTACAACTGGTGTGACCTACACTGGGTACCCAATGTTGACTGGTTCCCTCGGCATATGCTCCATTAACATGTTGGTGCTTTGATAACCAGGGAAACATATCGTCTGCAGGCGCTATTTGGGCACCAATAAAAAAACTTTTTTCAGGTGACTATGGCAACCCTAAAATATAGGCTATTTCCAAGTGGTAATTGAGATGCAAATACAGCGTGCGTAAATTATTGTTAATATGTTTAATTTATTAATATATTTGCCAATTTCAAGACTCCGTGTGGCTGCAGGGGTGTTTAGTTTGTGTTTTTAACAATCTGGCTGGATTATTAAGATGTATGGTGATGTATTTCACTATTATCGTTCTTTGAATATTTAAGATTAGGTTTGGTTAAGAGCGTCAGTAGGGGGTCGATATCTTGATATTAATGGCAGGGACCTTGTGTGACTTTTTCGAACTGGGTGGTTGTTCTGTTTGTTTTGTTTTCATAATAAATACCAGCGTCACTCAGGTATCAGTCTTGTAATATTATTCCAGTCATTAGTCCGGCCAAGGTAAAAAATGACCAGCACCTCCAGTTGTGGTCTTAAGATTCATGCTTTGCTTCGGGAACAAAGTCTTGTTAGTCAGGGAGGATAACATTACAGAGTTAAAAGATATTCACTGCATAACCCGGTCGCAGCGTGTGAATTCAAAATAATCTGCTGTTGACATTGAAACACAGAATGCGCTCATTGGATGACAGAAAGTAGTCCAAAACGTGCTTTTCGCCTCGAATTGCGCACCATTAGTACCATCAGGCACCTGTTTCCCCCGCAAACGCTGCCCTCTCTCACGTCAGACAGCAGGACTTCGGCCCGACCCCGAGGCCGTTCACCGGGAATCTAACACCGCCACGCGCCACGGGTTGCTCCACCATGCTTCCCCCGGTTGGGCCTCCTCGGCGCACGGTGATGGTCAACAACAAACGGGGGGAATGAAGGTAGATGAATCAAGGGCAGTGACCAGGGTGGAATGTGAACCCTGGCCGAGCTTCAGAAATAGTTTGGTCATTTGCTGACTGTAATAGAATCGCACATGCATTCTGGTGGCAAACGTTACCGCTGGATTATAATTGGGTGTAATGCAGAATGACAGAAGTGGTTAACCACTACCCAACAGGAAAATGATGGGAGACTTTCATTGATTCAGCTACTGGAATTGGTTGATGCCGGTACATGACTTTAAGTAAGTGAGCTTAAGGTCAAAATCAAATAGTTTATCGGAAAGGGTATCAAATATTTTATCTCAGATGTAAATGCAGTTGCAAAAGCGATTTTAGTTTTTAAAATGTGCATGCTAAATTAATGCCATGCGCAACTTAGAGATACCACAAAATGTGTACAACGAATCTATGGAATGGAAAAGGCAGACCTGATGCCTCGCTGGGTAGGGAGCAGAATTGGAAATAAAACGGCCTTCTATGATTTGAAATAAACTAGAAATAAATGGTATGTCTAGTAATGACCGATCGTAATTACTCTGAAGTGGCAAACCATTTTGTTTGATTTTGGTTTGTTTGTTTGAGGTAAATATTTTTGGAGCATGCGCATAATGAACTCAATATTATGACTTCATTCCGTATCCTACTACATGGTTAATCATCTCATTCTGCTCATATCTTTAAAAACTCGACTCTTCTAAGTAACTTTCATCCTAGACGTGATGTGTTAAGTAACAACCTGTTAGGGCACGTGTACCCCCGTCTCCGAACCCCGAAAGTAGCGAGTTACAGTGGCAGGCGGGCCGCGGTGCGGGTAGGGTAATGTTACTCGCTGGTGTACTATTCACACGGTACTTGGGTATTACCGGTCCCGCTTGCTGGTAGTAGCTGAGACAACCTCAGCACTATGTACCCTAGGAGCATCTCCATTCACCTGCTACGGTGCATGGTGCTGGTATTATTTTAATTGATTATAGCCAAATGGTGTCTCACTCAGCTTTTGGTGCAATTCGTTTGAAAAAAGGCGGCGTTACGTTGACTTGATAGTGGAGCATCTGTCCATCGAATGCAGCGGATTGTAGCTTTATAATTCAAACTGATTTCTCTTGTTTTCCTTGGGAAATTAATTTAGCTTTTAAATATAAAGTACATTCAAATTAAATGCTGTTTTCTGCATAACCAGTTCACGTAATCAGTTCACGCCGGTTGTAAGATTATTGACAGACGGTTAATGGTTAAAGGATGAATCATTTTAATTTGATATAAAACTGAAAAGAAAAAAAGTAATTAGATTAGTTATATTGTTCTGTTTTGTTTAATTTTATCATTTGAATATTTAATTTTATACCGATTTTTTGTATTAGGACTACCCCAGCTCCTTCATACTGCCTGGATTTGAATTTTGAGTAATGAGATTCAAAAATATTTGTTCACCGTTAATATTGTTCGATTGATGTTATCAATCTTTTGTTATCAATCTTTTCTCTACCAATGATTGGTAGAAACGATTGATAAGATCAATGATTGATATAAATATATTCCTGTGTTGCATTACTCTGCGATACTTCAGTTACATTACTCCACTTCTTCATTTCAAAATAAGTCTCGGATTATCGTGTTCAGTCCCCCGTGAAAACCATGATGGCTGGCGCGCGCCAAATTTCATGGGGAAATATCTGTAGCTAGTTGAATCTTTTGAAATATCTCTGTCTTCACATAGGGTAACGACCGCTCATCAATCTACCGTCCATTCTTTCATCAGCTGACCGTGAACTATCACGCCATTCCCCCGTCAAGGTGAATGAACGCGCCGCATCCTCTTCTCAAACTTCGCGTTGATGCAGATAAAACACAACCTGAGTCGACGATGGTTTACATCTTAATTCTACGGGATTTTAGTTTGCGGGAGATAAAATGACGACAATTTTGGGATCGGATTTCACGGTTTTTGTTTCATTTTTTGCAATCATGCATCTCCATTTGGTTGGGCTACGTTTCTAGAACGCAGACAGTTTGCCTCCACTGAGTGATTAAAGCCTTTTTGTACATAATTAAAACAGGGTTCCAGCTACAGTCTGTGAAAAGGCTCGTGTAAGTAAACACGTACATAAAACAGCGCCCTCTTTTGTTTTATCTGCCAACAGCAAACCAGACTAACATTCTGGAGACTTATATATAAATATCCAGGAGACAACAACAAACGTCATTCGATCTTAAATCCAGTATACACAGTTGTTAAAATGTCTGTAAATACATCCATAGTTTAGAAGAATCAAGAGATATATAAACCTACAGAAGCCAACCTCTGAAAGTTTTAGATTTTGCCATTTCGTTATGTCATTATTTCTCATTAACGAAAAAATTGTGAAAATGAAGTGCATATTTGTATTGTATGCATTCTAATGGTTACGGTCATGACCTATTTCAAATTTGTAATACATTTCACATTTTCTCAAAAATGACAGCATTTCTGATGGAATAATTTCTCAGGATGTTTGGTATCATCACCAACCTCACATCAAGTCAGTTTTTAGATTATAATTCTGAAATTTTGTAATTGGGTAATAAGCCATAGGAGTATGTATGCTCCTTTTAATCACAGTCAATGAGTTCCTTTGATTTTGAACTTCCATTAAGTGAATAACATTCCATATAAACATTTCGATTCATCAATAAAATAAAAATAACAAAGTGTTATTGTTTATAAAAAAGGAGGCCACGTTTCGTAGTTGGCATTATTTGCGAGTAATAAAACCATTTTCGGACTAAAATAAATGTCTTTGGATTTACAGCGCTCGAGTTTGCCGACCTTTGAACTCGCACCGAGTTCGAGACGCCCTCCTGCGACGAACCGGGTGTTACTTTCGGTTACTGACCGAGTTTCGCGCATTCTACCAGCCGTTTTTATTTCTTATATTTAGCAATTTGAGGAATTAGCTGAACACAAACACGATCTGGCCGATCAGGGCGCGATGTGTCACTTCGCAACAGGAGGTGTCTTCCTAAAGTCACAACTGAGCATTCTTTTTCCGGGGGGCAAACCATTCCATCTGTCAATGTTTTAGTTGAGAATTTATATTTTAAAACACTTTCGAAAAAAGTCTGTTTGTTTTTCAAACGAAGTTGATATTACACGTCAAACAATTTAGATTTTAGTTTAATTTCTTCTCCTTGTACTGTGCTATTTGGTAATGAATTAAGCTTTTCATCTTGTTTAGCTCTAGATTTCGTGTTAATTGTAATCAATCAATTTGATTGACTTGGTGCGCGTTGTGTAAAGACTAATGGAATGTTGGCATTTAAAGCTACACACACTATATGATTTATACATGAATGATATAGGAATGTCGTGAATTATTAGCCTATGTCCTTTATTAACTGATTTCCAAATAAGATTTAGAAGTAAGATATTCATTACAACGGTACAACACACAATAGTTTCTACGACAGAGTAAATTTCTTAGTAAATCATACTTAAAATTGCAGACTTAGTTTTTTTGACAACACCCTTCAGTTAGGTCTTCGTAAACACTACCCCTATTACCCGATGGAGATTTAATGGCCACTGCTGGTGGAAGAAATCAAGTCAGATGGTGTGATGTGACACACATCACAGTGTCTGTCGGCGCGTTGTATCAAGTGAAACCAGACGTACGCAAGACTGTCGGAACATGTAGTGTAATATTTGATTTAGTTTGTGTTATTCAATTAAGAACATTGTGTCCACGGTGTAACAAATCATACTCTCGGATATGGATGGCTGCCCGGTTTGAGAAACAGGTCTTTTTTGACTGCGAACTTTAATTCTTCCCGCTCATATTTTTTTGGGGGGCTGGGATAATCTTTTAAATTCCATTATTGATATGTTGCACTTTTCTCCCATTTTTGACATCTTACCGGTGGTTCAAAGGTCAATAACTCACTGGAAGGAATAAGGTCACGGCCAGGGTGAATAGATCATAAGTGGAAGACTATAAACCGTTTGTCAAATAGTTTTACTATGTAATATTTCAGCTAAATTGAGAGGTCGAATTGCTATGAAATTTGATTACACATAACCAAAAACACCATAGAGATTTGTATTATATTCCTGCAAAATCCTCGGGTGTACAAATCACACAAATGGTGTTAATTGATATATTCTTTCATGGTGATCTTATTGGGTGAGTTACACAATATGAACACCACGGGTGTACTTTCAAACACCGTGCATTTTTCATTTAAAATTCAGTCGTGGTCACATTAAGCTTGTCACCCTGCGCGTCGCCCAGACCCGTACGTCGGCATTTTCAGTTTTTCAAAATTGCTGGGTCGATTGGAATTCTGCCGTGCTGTGTTTTTGGCCTTAGCATTTGTCCATAACCCTATCTTATTCAAATTCATAAATGTTAAAAACCTGAGAGCAATTTCTGAAGTGAAGCTGGATTTGAACATGCTATATACGGATAAACGTACCGCACAATTTCGGATGAAGTTGTATGTTATCACCGGTTAACATAATCAACTTTTCAAGGAGAATTTCGATCTGTGACATTTATAGGGAAAAGGCTTATTCTGAAGCCGTTCAACTGTTCCAGACAAACATGTTTTTAAGGTATAGGCCTAACTCATTGAATGTGTTCATTTTGCGGAGTTGGGAATTCAATTGAAACTATTGAATTGCAGTTTTCAGAAAGCCGTCACAATGTAATGTCATTTGAATAAAGCCATTATGGACAAGCTTGACATTTCACGACTTCCACATGACATCCACCTCGGGACCACTTAATTGCGTTCACGTCATCGTGTCGTCGTCATACACGTCACATATCATCACGTCATTACTTTTTTTAGTCTGTAGTCCGTCACTTCGCAAGCAATTGTGGAACGTTTGGGGGTATGTTTAATCGTGTGTGGTCCCCAAGGCGTAAAACGAACTTTGCAGGAAAAGAAAACGGTCTCCAAGGCTGCAAAACCAGTGGTTGAATTATTAACGCATGCTTTCATTCCTACATACAGAAGTCAAATAAGTCATTAACATAACTCCACTGGGCTTTCAATGTTACAAATGCTTTGGTTTGCTTCTGTTCCATTAGATATAATTTAAAAAGTCATCAACAAAATTCAAAAGTGCTTATGACAAACACGTAGTCTTGAGTTTTTTTTCCTGTAAATTCTGTTATCTGGTCTCTCTGATCTAACCCACTTACCATGCCGATCCTCTATCTGGTTGTGCGATCGGCCCTACCTGTCTACCCATAGAGTAAGGGTTCTTGCATAATGTCTTGGTTTCTTCATCTGATTCAATTGCACATGTTATAACTGTCTTTTCTTTCTTCTTGTGTATGTTTTGTGTACGGTATATTCCAACAATTCAAACAACAGATTCCCTCTATTTTCAATGTTAGACCTATCATTTCTTCACAAATAATTTAAGAATTGCTTGAATACAAGGAACAGTATAATAATAATAATAATAATAATGTGTGGATTTACATAGCGCACGTATCCACCAACTAAGTGGTGCTCAAGGCGCATTATATTATTACCCCTGCTCATAAGGCTCATAAGGCTCATAAATCATTCCTGAAACCATCTCAGCTCCCTGGGGAGTATACAGCTCAATTGCTGCCATTTCTAGCGCATATAGAGCAAACCAACTCTGCCTTCACAGGTACCCATTTAACCCCTTGGTGGAGAGAAGCAATTATGATTAAGTGTCTTGCTCAAGGACACAAGTGTCACGGCCGTGATTCGAACCCACATTCTGCTGCTAACACCAGAACTTGAGTCCGGTAAGCTAGACCGCTCGGCCACGACACTCCAGTATAGTATTTTTGTGCATGTATACATTTTAGGATCAGGAACTACACTTGAAAGTGTCAAGTCAATGTTTGATCCGCATAGTCTGGACAACGGTTAGGTTTTCATAAATTGATAATCTAATTGAATAATAGAGTAAACTGAGGTTATGCAGTAGGCCTTTTTGCTGATACTGTATATTGATCGAAACGTCGAGTTGTCGATCCACCTGTTCTTTTCAGAAAGAACACGCTATAATAAAGTGCTACTGATATTACATAGAGCTACCGCAAACTTCATTTAATCATGGAGGTGTCCACCCAACTTTTCCACCTATCTAAATGGCTTATAGTCTAGCCTTGTCCCTCAGTCTAGCCCAACATTAACCATGGTAAAGTGAACACTTGCGGAGAAGAATAACGGTTGATTTGTCATTGCACTAAGGTGAATTTTAATGTTTTACCAATTAAGCAATTGAAAGACTTGCCTCTCTACTTGACATTCAACGTAAAGTGCAGAACCCAGGACTTAGCTCTTTCTTAATTACAATCATTATTACTCCTAAATTGCCCCTACTTCGGCAAATAGCGCCCCTTCACTGACCTAATCTTTACCTCATTCACTCAGCCCTTGGCCCGTATGAATGGATTGTCAGTCTTTATAAGGAGGAACAGGGGGTTTTACTTGTGTACTCCTGATACATCTTGGATCGCCCACTGTGCGTTCAACTCAATACAAGACGCGGAAGTATCTGGATGATACCCATATCTGACCAACAACCCCTGTGACAAAGAATTACAAGCACCGATCAATACAGCCCACTTGTTACCCCCTTTACCTGATCCATGTACCTCATTTGTCTGGCTTTGTTCCTTACCAGAGACCTTCTTAACCAGTTTACAAGACTCTTTTCAAGATCATCTAGGCCAAATCAAACTCCTTTATAATTAAGGTTCCGCGACATCTCGCAGGATAGTGCCTGCAACATCGAGGTGTATACGGCAGTGTTTATCACGATTGGTCTGGATTAGAGTGGGTGTATGGGCCAGGTCTCCCGGTGGGGGTAAGGGTTGCAAAATGGAGAAAGTGCTCTGGCTGAATAATCAGATAAACACAACGGACTTGCTTATTGGCTGTACAAATAATCAAACATTGTTGAAGCCTGCTAGCCGGTGTCAAACACTCACTATCAGTTTATCAAATTAACAGAAACCTGCTGGTGTACTCTCGCTCTTGTTCCAACAAGACATAACGGTGGGAAACACTAGAAGATAGTTTATACTGAAATGAACTTATTGTATTGCGATTTCATTTGCCCATAGTGGGGTTTTAACTCATGTTATGTATGTATATAATGCACGCATACTTAATGAGAATAAAACAATGTGTGTTGAGATTGAATATTTCAGCTGAATGACCGTTCATGTTTAGAGGGAAAGTCTTAAATATTAGGAAGCGCTCAAACCGAGTAGTATCTAATTGGATAAAATGTGTGTGGTCACCTTTACAGCAATAATGCCTTCAACTCTAGCCAGTTATCAGTGTAATATTTTAAACTATACTGCTTTCTTGTTATTCACTTTTGATTGTCAACTCAGTACAATACTATGCGAATGATAACTTACATCTGATCTCAGTGTTGTTACTAATACACTACGAATTGCACTCAGAACAAAAACCAAGAGCACAAACACTCTTGTCCGAGGATGAAACGAAAACATGTTTACGATATTGTTCAGAATTGCAAAAAACACCTTTGTACAATCTTTCCCACATCGATTTAAGTCCATGGATTTATCCATTGGCGAACTTACAAACTATTTGCTTTGAAGTGTTGTGTATTTCGCAATAAGGGTATCCCTGTTGCCAGTTGCCACAAAAACTTAATACCTTGGGGTTCAAATTTAAATCTTGAGTTTAAAATAATAGTTTAATATAATCAACGAACCTTTTGATATGGCATGTGTGTGTTTAAAATGTGCCGTTCCTGAGCTAAATTACAGCCTAGCCCCCCGTGCATTCCTCTAAGTAAACTACCTCTTCATCGTAATCGTCACGTTGCACTCTTTCTGAGTCCGAAGTGACATCCCGCAGTTTCAAGCCGATTTTGGACATACTCAAGAATGCTGTATTTAAATCGTATTTCTGGAGCCCTTCCCTGTTCTTATTCCTCCCTACTGAGTTGAATTTCTCACTTTAGCTGATTTGTTGATCAAGTTTATCAACCTTTTATGTGTGGAGTTCCTGGCCAAAGAGTGGACATCAGGGGAGGAGGTTGTTACAGCAATGTTTCAAGACGGGGTCATTATTTACGGCCTGTCAGTGTCAGTTGGAGCGAGAGGTGTCCGATGGAAGATGGCTGGTGATTGTTCACAATGCGCTAATAAATCAAACCATGTCTCCTGGACATACACTGGTCATTGCAATTAGCCTTCTTAATGTGGACAATGCCAGTTCTAAACTATTCCACTTTAATTCCCAGCACTTGCTTGGCACAAATAGGGCCTAATTTCTAACATACATGGTAAACGCCATCATGGAAGCAAAATAGTGATTTATTGTCCTTCAAATTGCTCGTGGTGGTCGAATTTAGTTAACAGCTTGATTTGTTCTGATCATGGAGGAAGAAAAATATCCAGATGAAGTAATTTTGACAACATAGATATTTATAAAAGTTTAAACACTTCAAAAGTAAACACATCAATCAAAGTAAAACATAAAGAAGCGCAGTAAATATAGAAAATCAGTTTTATTTTTTAGTATATCGGGCAACCAAACACCCAAAATAAGCTTCTAAGGTATTCATGTAGATAGTGAACCGTCATTTAACGAGAATACTGTTGATGCAGATCATGAAATATTGTGATTTACAAAAAATACCGCTATTATTTCCCTAACGATCCTCAAATAAAAACATGTCCTTTCTCAATTGCTGTTGAAACTGGTGCACAATCCAAATACATGCAAACTGGGTGCACACATAATCTCTCATGCTTAAACTGTCAGAGTACAGTTATTATTAGCTAGTAGCATATCATGACATCAAATTCTCTCTCGTATGTTACTTGCGAAGTTCTGGCATACCAGTCGTCCGTGAGGTCCCGGGCGGGGGGAATCCACCCTCGTTCACCCTTCATTAGCTCCATGTCTGCTCCCTAGGTCGACCTAATCATGGTGTTATCTAACAGTTAATTCTAGCCTTAGTCTGCGGTTTTTTTTAAGTAAATAGGTTCCTTCTTGCCATCCTCTAATTAGAAGCAGGAGCAAGGATTGTTATTCCTTGATGTTATCAGATGGCGATCGGGTGACTCTCCCGCTTGGCAGTAAACATGAAGGAATTCAGCTTATTAACTAATTAAACAATCAATTGGTTGTTTATTAATTACACCATCAAATAGCACTTCCCAGATGGACAAATCTGTACTTACTTTTTGTGCCATTAAACAGTACGTGACTAAATTTATTTCAGTTACTCATGTCTTGTCAAGTTCTAGAATTCAAACATGAAAAATGCGGTCAGATAATATAAAGTAAAACGTTATGTCTTCTTAAAAAACAAATGTAGCAAAGGAAACTGGCGATACAGACACAATAAATTGTGAATCAGGGATCATGGCAGCTGCCATTTTGCTGTTCAAGGTTGCAAAACCAATCAGAGCCGTTGGAAATGACGTCAGTGAATTTCACTACCGATTTGTCACACGGGTTAGCGCCCCCAGCGGTGTGTTTTGCCATTCATTTTGTGTCTTCAATTCTTCAAGAGGCAAAGCTGGTGAATCCAAAATAGTGTTATTATGCATAAATGGTTGTAGGCTTTATAAATGAATATATGATAGGCCTAGATCAGTAGGTGGACAAACCGTAGTGCATACTTCTAAATGTATTAGGATTCTACACACGGTTAATTGTTATCTTTTTATCCATCTTAATGGTAGGCATACCATTAACCCTGTCAGTTTACTTGTTTTGGTCAGTTATCTCTTGTCCATCCTTTGGCCGTAGAGTGGACAACAAGTATTTCATTCAGATAGTATTTTAACTTAACGAGATGAAGGGGCCAAGAACTGCAATTTTTAGTTTAGAAACTACATAAATCCCCACAAATTAAAGGTTTGGATTGCTATTAATAACCAGACAATACTTTAAAAAATAAAAGGTAAAGAGACAATGATTGTGTTGAACAGCAGTTTTGTGCAGAAACAGGTGTTACAAAATTAATGAAATACTGGAGAGAGTAGGCCCTATATGCAATCTACATACGCGTGTAAATGCATATCTAATTGAAATGCAGAAAATGTAATCGTGTTGAGTTGGCATGTTTCCGTGAATACCGTAGCATGTCTTATAGGCCTACACTTATTCCATCACCAACCATGTCAATGTCTCCATAATTCAAAGCAAAATATCAAACACTGCCTTATTCTGGTGTATATATGAGCCGTGGTTTATCCATATTTTCACCCACGAATCATGTAGGTTTCACTGCTTCCAGATGTCGTTGAAACCAAGGTATCGAAACTGAAGGCGGCTTTTTTCAAGAGGGTAAAACATTCGTGGGCTCCTCCCCTTGTGTGCATATGCATAAGCCACGGTCAGGGCGCCCATTGATTCGTCAATGAACGCGCTGTCCTATGACAGCGCACACACATAATTTAATACACATGACTGCCTACACGGCCCCAACTGGCAAAATCCACCAATCGCCATCAGAGACTGATTTGGAAATGATGTACTGCGTACGACACTCACTTAATTAAAATGTGTCTGTAGCGTCATTCATGGTCGGTTTGTCGGGGAGTGCCACCGGCGTAGTGTGGGCTGGACTTTAGTGTGAGTGAACGAGGGGACCTCGGACCGGGCCGCCTGCAGTTACAGAGTAGCGTAACACAACTTGCATACACAACACACCATAGTGTCAGCCTGTACACGGTTGAGCCCACATTGTTACGCGTTCACCACACAAAAGGACCAGAACTCAAGTCTCGAGTGTTCCTGAGGTGCCTTCTTTTTTTCTTCTTCTTCTTCATCTTTGGTTGACCTGCTGCCTGGAGGCTGATCTTCTTACTTACACCTCACCCCTGTCTGCTCTCTGACTGCCGGTACGAGGGGAGAGAGCCTTCGCGGTACGGTGTTCCTCACGAAACGCACACGGGAAAACCCGGGTGCGGGACACCCCGGTTTTTCTTCTTGGGAATTCCTTTTAATTTCAGCTCTATCGCCTCGAATTAATGATTGGCTCGGTGTGGAGTGTGTTGACCTAGTGTCTGAGAGACTGTTAACGGCTGCCGTAGTTCGCAGCAGAGTAGTCCGGACTCTACACTTCAAAGCGACAAAAGTCGCCGTCGTGCATTCTAATGGCACAGGTGAGAGAAGTGACAAGTTTGGCTTCTATCTATTACCGCGCTGTCTGCTGCAGGCTTGACAAGCACGTACGGGAGATGTGTAAGGGGAGGCAGGCGGCGTGCGGTAGTTCCCCCCAGTGGGACTGCCGCTGGATAGGTCGCTCATCTTCCGACCCCATTCAAATGAAGACGGGATTTCGAAGGTTTTTTTTCATCCACTTCACGCTTTGGCTAGTGATATATGTTGGCTAGACACACATCACATCTAGCTTCTGGCGATGTGTCTGTACTCAGCTACAGGTTTCATTAGAAGCCTGCATCATTATCATGTACCGAGATTATACGGATTTCCATAACTAGTATTCTGGATTTTTCTAATGATCCAACTTGTATTGCCGGCGCTATATTTTTTAAGTCGACGAATGTATATTCCAGTTTCAATGCTACCAATTCACGTGGATTGTTCAACAAGCCACAAGGATATTCCTATGATGACCAGTCAGTTCATTTTGATGAGTTAAAATTTTTGAACAAATTGCAATGAGTCGTGTTAAAATCAAATTCAAACCAAGCCGAAGTACTGGGTGAATGTTACTTTCATCCGGTCCTGCCGGTAGCAAGAACGGGGACAAACCCTGGCCCGTGACGGTTAGGTCATCATGTTGCCGTAGGCTTTACCCAACCGTGCACAGTAGCCTAAATTCCCCGTAACACAAACACAATACCCAACCATATGTGTGTAATATTCTAGCATGACCTCGGTCTCCATGGACCACAAGTTGGAATAACTACCAAGCTAAGTATAATCTTCTCTCTCCTTCCTTTCTATTTTTCACAGGAACGGTCCGATTTGTTATCCAGCCACCGACCAGGCTTCAGCGCTGCCTCGGTCGGGGCCACCTCATCATTTTCCCCGGCTACGCGCCTCTCGCACACACCGACTGCCACGGACTTCCAGCCACCGTACTTCCCACCGCCGTACAACATTCCCCAGCCCCAGTCTCAGCTGGATTTTCACCATCCTCATGTGAACACGGACCCTTACGCTCACCTGAATCCCATCCACCCACAAGCCCAGCATCAATACATGCACCCCCAGCAACGGTCACAACACATGTTGCGATCAGGAAGGGAAGAAACGGACCACTTGAACCTGCATCACCCCGGGATGCAGCTACCGCCGAGCCGCGATTACTCCGGGGTGCGTAGGCCCGATGTGTTGGTACATGGAGGGCCGCACGGACTAGGCCCAGACCAGACCGATCTTGCCATGCTTCATCACCCATCCGGGTTACACGGAGTGGACGACACAACGGTAAGAACCTTCATAATATTATTGCCCTCGCAAGACCTTTTTATATAAATGGCTGCGATTCCCTAGACACCTATTCCTGTTCCATTCAAGCCACGGCAAATTTATGACGGGGCAGACTCTCATGTGATTAATGGATTAAAATGAATACCGAATCACTGAAGACAAGTCAGTAGTCATTGTGAGTAACTAGGTAAATATATAGCAATATTCAGGCAGGCTGCCAAAATTGCGTCTAATTACACCCTTCTCAGCCTCCTTTGATATTTAGGGGAAATATCCTATTAAAAGAATTATAAGAAAAACAAAGCAACGACGGATAAAGTCTATAAAATATACACGTCATTACATTTCACATTTTGTTTATTTTGTTTTGATTTAATGTGTATCATAAAAACAGAAAGCCATATTTAGTGAGAACGCTGGCTGCTAAGTAACCATTAAAAAATCACTATTTCTAACAGAAATAATGCAAATAGCCCAGCAGAATGTTCATGTCAAAAATTGAGGTCAAGGGTCAGGGTGACCTCCAGCATGCCCCCAATAATCTCCACCATTGTCAGAACAGCCTGCAAAAGCTATTACAACCAGCAGTGAAATGAACTAATAATCATACAGGTCATATATATTATGGATTAAGCACTACACCTGGCGGATTAATATTCCCGGCATTGTCTTGGTAGCTAGGGTCAGAGTTTAAGTCGATGCTCGATAATGTAATCCCTAGAGACCAGTCTTGCAAATTCGTAGCCAATAAACTTACACGAACACAACAATAATGCTTATTTATTAATGTAAGTGAAGCGTTTTTGCTTAAGCCATGTGAGTGGAAAGTGTGTAAGCTTCTCAACTTGACGTTTTTAATTAAAAAAAGAAAGAAACGTTTTATGAATTGAGTTTTTATCATGGATGATGAATACAGAATAAGCAATAGTTTTTATAACCATTACATAAAAATCCGTATTCTTCTAAATAACTGTTCACTTTTTTCTGCATTTAATGTTTTGCTGTACCTAATTCATTGCTGTTTTCGCTAAGTAATCACAAAACACTTACCAAGTACAACGAATTGTGAATGTTTATTAATATTACACAATCAGAACCCCATGTATTAGTTATAGCATAGAGAAAGGTCTCTATGGTTATAGACTGACGACAATCCCTGTACTCAAACTGAACTTCGAAGTTGTTTTGCACTAAATGAAAAATAAGCAGAGACCTAGCTAGACAGATACTTCTTTCTACGTGAGCTACCATGTCATTGCGCCCCTGTTCATTTATGCATTACGACGTCAAATCAAGGAAAATGGGACAAGTAAAGGGAGAAGACGAAGGGAGCTGTTTGGTCAATCACCATCGGTACTGTATTTTCCACTTTTTAGAGGTTTGCATAAATCGTGTTACAAATTTTACGCTGTGGCTCAGTCTGTTTGTACGAGCCTGGCCAGTGTATCACGCACTGTAGTACATGCCAAGCGTACAGTTCCATTGCACGGTTGAGCAGTCAGTTGATCACGACACACTGTATGTGTCGTGATGTCTTCTACAAGCCATGCATGCAAAGAAGGTTTGGTTTCCAACATGTTCAAGGCATGAGAATCAAAACTAAAAATCCAACAGCAAAAACACTCACAGTCTGACAGTGCTGTCGCATTTTAATCAAAATTCTAATACATCGGATGTTTTTACAACTCTTAAGACACCAAACTCTAATGACAAAAGCAGGCAGAATTTGTTCATGGCTCCCCACGGCAACATACAAGAAAACTCAAACTTCTCCAACCATTCTCTGCACATTTTGTATAGGCCTACCGTGTTGTTTAATATTCTATTAAGGTATTTTTACTTACGTAAATCATCGAACAATCCAAAAACTACTAACTATCACGCTGATCAGTTAATACATTGTAAATAATGAATAACTGTCTTGTGAGAGATGCACTAGATACATTTTATTTTTCAGATTGACTAAACTGTCAAGGATTTGATACCCTTAAATTTCTCAATTTACAAACATCTTAAAACCAGCAGAATTATCTGTATTTCTTTGGGCACCACTCCACTCGGGATGCATAACTCCTTCCTGTCAAATCAATGTGATATAATGATCATGTAATAAAATTGCTAGATAAGTATAAACGATCGAAATGTTCTTGTTCTTAACAAAGCGTGGACAAATATATATTGTAAAGGTTGTAGTAAACATCGAGCAAAAACCTTTCCATCTATAACTTGACAAACATGCTTACAACACTCATTTTATACGTCACAACCTTAAGTTAATTAACCATCATCTGAAACCCAAAAGTCAAACTTCATCCTGGATAACTTCATCGTTTCAAACGTCTTCTTATTCTCATGTTCTCATACATCAGAAAAAACAGGTTGGAATCACGAAATGGGTTCCGCATAAACTCAGACCGTTATTACTAGCATGGCACGTGTTGCCAACACTTGGTTAGATATACTCATACAATCATTTCACTCTTATCTTCACTGAAAAGTGAACTGAAAATAGCGTTATGAATAAACACCTATAGCAACATTTAACACAAACAAATATGCAATTTTTTTTTCTCAAATCAGTGTACGAGATTCCCTAGAAAGTAAATATATTTGTTAGTATTCCAGCTGTCATGAGCGATAGAATACTAACAAATATATTCCAAGTGTTGACACTGACCCCAGATGTATCAACCACATGTTTAATCGTCCACCTTTGTGGAATATTGTGTTTCATACAAACACGGACATTTTTACTTCTGTACATACAAGCAATATGACTTTAAAATAGTTCGCCAACATAGAACTTCACGCAGTGAGATTCTCCCCAAATTCAAGTTTTCTGATCTGGTTAAATTATCCCCTTTACTCGATATAAGCACACAATTAATTATGACTTAACACTGATGGCACCCATCGTGTGTGTAATAACTGAATCTTGATTTCCTTCCCGAGTAAAGAGCCATATTTTATACTTCAACCACATATCAACAGCGGGTTATGGTTGTTGGACAATAAACGTTTTAATGGTTAGAAATCTGTCAACATTGTCGTTAATCTTTCTTGATCATTCGAGGTTGCCCTTAAATCACCATCGCGGTAAAGACTGAGGGAAAGCCCTGCTCGTTTTACAGCTGAATAGCCCGCTGAACACAGTGCAGATTGATGATTCCAAAACAGTTATTCAGTTGTCATAATAATTTATACTGTCACTGACTTCAAACTGTTAATTTCATTGCCATATAGTAAAAACTTATATTTACAATTTACATTAATGAATTCCACACTTATTCTTGATGCAAAACAATTGCAAGACATGCTTTGCACTGTTCGTATTGCTTAAAGAATCTCCAATTCAGCTCACATGTGTATACATTGTACATCCCACGGATGCCTAAAGCAACCCACATTGTGAATTTGGAACCCATGCTCGTATGATATGTAAGCATTATTTACACCCCAACTGGGCCAAATTATACCATCCTTTCTTTTATCATAAACATCCTTGGCCGGCACAGCATCACAGTATTTCGTCGGGTGTGTAGTTGATTTCAAACTAATTATTTTTCTTTCGAATTTGCAAGAAATATTATTAGGTCGTTTGTACGTTTCTATTGGTTCGTCTTATAAAGAGGTTAACATTTTTAACTAAGTTTCCATACTTCGTAATTACATTAACAATATGATTGAGTAGGAAGGTTCCAAAAAATATTGTATTTTGTCAAATGACAGACCCCATGTTGGTGGTTAAATAATATACCATACTACTCAGAGAATATGAATTCTAAGAATGTGAGAAACTTGTCTTTTGTTGAAAGAAATGTTTGTTATAGCCTCGTACTTTTCCTTGGAACACATGTCAAGGAATGTTGCCTGAGTAATGTTCCGTTGTGCCTAGCTTACAAAAAACATTTTATGTCAAAACTTTTGGACAAAGAATGTTGAACCATCCATAGCCATTAAAAGAACTAGTGTTTAATTTGTGGTGCGAGTAGATGACTTATACAACGCTAAAATGACAGGTTACACTTTTGGTAATATCAAATTAAATAAATGATCGCAGTTTGACGTATAACGCATAATTAAAGTTGATGGTGGTACCAAACATCTCTTGAAATATTTATGTATGAGGTGCTACCATTTTAATAAAATTATTTAAATAATTTCTTGAATGAAATTTTGACTTCCTGAGACATAAATTGCACATAAGGATGCATACATAATATTGAATATATATATATATATTTACTACTTTCTGCATATCGTGACTCGGAGAAAGTAAACATACAGTTGTAGAAGCAGTTTACCACACCATACTTGTAGAAGCATAGTTTAGTTAGTTTAGTTTAGTTTATTCTATCTTTATTCTGGATATCTCTTTCAATACAAAGTACTGGTCTCCCAAGAGGTCCAGATTAAAACATTATTGTATTCTACACTACATGTATTTAAAATGTACAAAAGTATATACAAGATATATTTACAGTATGTGTACATAATATACACAGTCATAACATAGTATTAGGTTTAAGAGTGTAAACATATAAATGTACATTAGGCCTATATATCAATATACATGAAATCATAATATGTCAGCATTAATGAGTACTGATGGCATTTTTAAAAATATGTGTAGTCATGGTACTAAAGTTGAGCCGAATGTCATTTGACAACTTATTCCAGCGATTTACAGCTCTAAAGTGGAATGACCGTCTAACCTTCCATAAGTATTATTAAACCCCTTATGTTATGAAAAACATATATTTTGTATGTTTAAGTCAATAAAAACCAAATAAGTTTGTTTTATAAAGGGTTCATGGCCAATCAAATCTGTGGATTATCTCGAAGGAAACTGGATTTATCAGAAACCCAAAAAGATAGAAATGTAATCTCATAAATTAAATTACAGCAAAGTTAGGAATTGTTTATTGTGAAATATCGTACATCTTCAACGTTTCTTTGCTTAAATTACAAGCAAACTTAATCCTATTTAGTGGTTTGGGAAGGCGTTTTGTCGCATAGAGTAACGGAGGCTCAGCCGTACCTGTTAATTGAATGAGAGACGATAGACATAAAAACCTGTAATCATTGAGGTAAAATAAACACAGGGAAGCCATGGCCATTGTGGACAGTATCAAATGTAAACTGCAAACAAATATTATATGAGGACGATTTACCGACGATCAGAAAAAATATTCACCACAAGTACTATTAAATTCGCCTCGCAGAGGTTAAGCCACTAAGTATTGCTTAAATTAGAAAACAAATTGATGTGTATGAATGACTCATTCATTCGCTTGAAGTCGAACTTAAGTTTATAAAACAAGCTGTATTTCCGACCAGCTATCCCCGTCCTTTGTTCAAGACGTATCGCCGGGATGAAATCAGATACATATAGGGTCTATCATCGTTCTTAGCTCAGAGACAATCTCCGTCCCCACTTGCACCTAGGCAATGAGACCTCTTCTCTGTGTTCACGCTTGCTTGAGAATGACTGAGGGTAGTTCCGTTATGACGAGCTGAGCTACTTGCGGTGAGGCTGGTGGGGCGAGTTGAGCCGAGCGTCTTGCCTGGGCTCCCAAGACAACCAGCAGATCTCCGTCAGCGCCTTGGAAGTGATAATCTTGCGGTGCTCTTGTACCGAGCTAGCTGACGGAACATTGACAAGCAGCCCGTGTCAATTATTTCATCCCTTGAATATATTAAATATATAATCACTTTCTTCAGTATGCAGTTCTTTTGAAAACTAATGGTAATTATTTATTTTTATTTTTATTTTTTTACAGTCAATTTGACAATCAATCGTACTTGGACCTCACGACAAATGACAAACCGAATTGAAATACCCGTCAATTAATTATTTAATTTTGGATGAAACAACTGTAGATTGTAATTACTCCATGATATAATTGAATATATATAGGCCTAATAAAATAACTGCATTTAATATTAATAATAATAATAATAATAATAAAATGCTCGATTCTGAAAGTTAAAGATCAGTTCCAACCTTTGTATTATTTATAAGGGTTATTTGTTTATTTATTCAGCTTAAAAATTGAAACACTGAATTATTTTCTAATTAAAAATTATATACGTATAGGCCTAATCAGTTGTTACCGCGAAATCTGAAATCGGCTCATCGTAAAAAAAAATACAAATTCGTTTTCAATAGCTCCTTGAAATGCATAACTGAATCTCGCAATATTCCCAAATGACATTAGGTTGAGATGATAATTCATGCCACGTTATTATCTAGCCGGCTCGGTGAAGACACAGCGTCAGTTTTTATTAGTGGCACCGTAAATTGTCAGTGGGATCTTCCTTTATTTAATCACGACCTTTCACCAGTGCCATGAATTACTGAAATCATTTGCACGAACCGGACAGTACGAGCTATAACGCGCATTTCTATATGCGAGGCCAGGCGCCATCTTTGTTATGAGTTGGGCTGCGTAGACATGAACTCAACGCATAATGATTTCATATAATGAAAATGATATTATGCATTTACATAACGCCAGTCTATTGTCGTCTATGACACATGCGCTTTACAAAAAAATCTTATTTTAACCTCTGGTCAATGGACCAACATCCATCATGTATGAAAACATTGACTCCCTCGGGAGTAGCCTATGCAAAGCATAAGCTGAATATTCGCTTGGAACAAATCAAAAAACAAAAATACATGCCTTCCCTTGCATGCCCTCATTTTACTCCTGGTTGGATCTTATCAACTGTAGTCAAGTGTCTCGCTCTAATAAAAAAAAAAGCAGCACTGTAAATGATATGGAAAGGGTTCGAACCATCGGTCGGCATGAGTAACCGCTATGCTAATAAGAAATGACGTCACGAATTAACAAACATGGTATCGTTTGTTACTTGACAAATCAAAGAGTATTTGAGTTAAAAATTCATATTCGTAGGCCTATAACAAAAACAGGTCTATTATTTGAGGACAAAACAAATGTCACAATGATTGCTGCTATTTCACTCACCAGTCGAATTGAAAACGCATTTTAGTTTTTGTGTCGGCATAAATAACCGTTGAAAAAAATTCTACGAATATGCAAACCATGCGGTTGCCTGCTGGGTGAAAGGTCAGATGTTAAAGGTCACGGTATGCACACAGTTTCCGTATAACGGGGTGTGTCACAAAAGTCTGAATTTCGTTTATTTGTCTCGGATTTCAATTTTAAAAGTTTAACTCTGAGTATCCGAAAACGAGGGTATTTTGTAATGATGATAATGAACTTCCGTCATCAAAGCGGAACCCACTCCATGAAGTCCAAATTCATGCCGTATGTTGGACCGGATTCGTGGGGCAGTCTGCGAGGGGAAATAACACGCAGCCACATCAGCCCAAGTGGAAATCTCGTCTTCTTTCACGAAGGCAAGACAATTGGAGCCGACAATTTCACTTTAAAATAACCCCTTTCTAAGACAACAAATAAGGAGTCTTTCATTTTGTTATAATAATTTACATAACAAATGTTTACAAACAGTGCATTTTCTAAATATCCCTCCCAAATTCCAAATTTAATGCCAACAAAAATGTCGAAACCGTTTAGGACTTTGCCATGCTAGAATTTGAAATATCTGATCATAGACCTCTGTCGTCTGAAAGAGGACCTACGGGTCTCGTCTCAACACCCCCCACCCCCCCCCCCCCCCACCTGTCCGTTAAACATCCGAATGATTGCCTCACAAAAAGAGGTATGTTGAAAAGAGGTCATTGAATTAAATTAGGCTTTGTAGACCTTTTTGGAAAAAAAAAAAACAATCTCATGTACACATCGTGACCTCTCGGTTGATGCATTAGTGACCTCACAAGGCGACCAGGTCAGTCATTGTGTTTCACAAGTCGTCCCTAATTTGCCATAGTGACCAATCCGACTTTTTTTCAATTTTTAATTTTTCCCGCCCATTAGTACATTCATTAAGAGACCTACCATTGTGTCTAATCCACGTGCATGTATTCCTTATAGTTTTGGAGATAGAGCATGCATTCAAATGACGAATGATCTAACTGGCTATTTTTGTAATTTGGCAAAGTGACCAATACTGCATTGGTCACTATGCCAACTAAATTCGGGATTGGTCACTATGGCAAATTAGGGACAAATAGTGACTTCATTATTTAATTCACAAAGGTCAAACCGGTTGAATAAATTACCCGTGTACTGTTTCAGTGCTTTGTTTTCTGATGGCTGCATATTCTCTCCGCCTTGTGTCGCCTGAATCGCGATTGTATTCTCAATTTCCATGATAAGGGAACAAGGTTAAATAGTGAATTGGCTGCGCACTAAGATTGCAGCGCAACATCATCCATCTTCGTTTGTGTAGATTTGTCATTATGATAGGAACTCCAGTCGCCCGTAGGATTCCACCCATCCAACCACCGTCTTTACGGCGGCTTTTTTTCTCCATCATCTCTCGGTTGACAATGTCAACAACATGCTTGTAGATCGGACCTGTCTGCCGTTTTGTAATTTCCCTTTAAAGTAGGTTGATAGTGTTTGTTCATTTCGTTACTCCATCGGCTCAACACAAAATATAGATGGGCAATGTACTATAAATCAACGTGGACAGCGTAACACAGTAGCTGTGTCTATAGCGCGTGCACACGCGCTGCGAAGTCCGCCGTGTTTGCTAGGGTAAACACGGCGGCTTGGAGAAGGTGAAATGGTGAGATTTGCCGTGGATTTAAAACGTGTATAAATATGTGGCCTGCAGTTTAACCTACTTACATGGTGCTCAATTTACAAGGAAATTTACTCTAAATTTGGATTTTAGACCCCAATACTCAGAAACACACTCCATACCTGTCAATTTGCACGTAGGTTTGTTCTGTTTGTGATAATGAACGATGGGAGCCTGTGAGTGTTTTGTCTGAAAACAAAACTGTTAGTTTGGATTCTATTATGTCTTTTGAGATGTTTGAGTTATTATTTGACTAGTTTCTGTTCACACATCATTAGCACAATTTAGAGTTTCTATCCTCAATACATCAGCATAATTCACTCATTATAATTAATAATAATAAATAATAATGTGTGGACTTATATAGCGCACGTATCCACCAACTAAGTGGTGCTCAAGGCGCATTCTTAATTGACCTAGTATCATAATAAATTACAATAACTTGTGATTTGAAGAAGTCTGACCGTGCATAATACTTATTGGAGCTGCAATCCTTTTAACATCTTTACATTGTGGGTGTTATTTTTTTTTTATAATTAATGTTATAATACAGGGATAAAAAGATACATGACCATTTTGTTTATTTCCGATACTTATCACTCACTTATATCGACTAATTTCAATCTGTAAGAATTGTGATTGTCTTTCACCATTACAAAACATATACACATTATTGAAAAGGCATTGCCTTGGTAACTTATTTTAAATGATAGTTTAACCCCAAAAGACGGGGTTTCCATGACAATTTGGTTGTTTCCATATGTCACTGATTAACCATAATGTTATACATAGACGATATTGTTCAGTGCTGTTTCCCTTTTGTTACAATTTTTACTTATATAACAAATAAGAAACTCATAGAAACTGTTCACGCTTATATCGCCCAATAGTGAATGCTGTATCACAACTCAGAAGGGGCCATTCAAACTATGAAATGACTCGGTACCACAATGCTGCCCTGGCAAGGTAATCAAGAGACATCACATGCACAAACATAAATAAAATACTTCTCCATTTATATGCTATGACATTAAGTCAAACTATATTAATTGCACATATTATATGTAGTCAAAGTGTAAAAAAAAACTTTCCAGCATTTCACACAGTAAAGCCTACCCAAACTGAACTGTTGAAAGTTAGCCTCGTAATTCAGGTTTGATAAACAACCATTGTACTACCCTTATTTTGTTCACTAAAATGGAATGTTTCAAAATAGATTCCTTTGAAAATATTGATCACTCAAACCCACAGAAAGTACCATAACAGAAATGGTAAACAACGGCACAGTAATTTTGGATTAATAAGAAGAATGAGCAACAAATTTGTTGACAATGGCGTAGCTCCTTTAGTGCAGTTCAGTGTGTAATCCATGATTGTTCAGCCTTGATGTAAGAGACAAGCAAATCCCTGGTATCGAGTCGGTCGTGAAGACTTACTCGGCGGGATTTGGAGGCTTAAGAACCCCTCATGCTGCTTGCTTTGACGCGCTGGTTAATAGTCTGATTATAACCTGTATTTACTTGGCCCACTTGCTTAAGCGGCATATTGGAAAACAAAGGGATTACACGGAGATTTGGGTAACATCTTTCGGTGGTCTTGTGAGGGTGAAAGGGTGCTATTAGTGTGCCGCATGGCCCAGTTCCCTCCCATCCAAAGCAAGGTAATTAGCCAGTTAACTTAGTTACGAAACATCACTAAGGAGTTCCTCAAAGTCCTTCAGAAAGCCACTCAGTCCAGATTATGTAAATTACTCCAAATTGAAAACGCCGTAGTTGTTTGGATTTACTGCTTTGTACCGACCCTTTTCAAACTCTCGAAAGCATTTACTACCGTAATCAACAGAATCAAACAAGTAGGTCCTATTTCTTGGTATAGTGTTAGGCGTTGTTCATCGTTTTTTTTTAAGTCCAAATTAAAGAGTACATTATAGTGGGGAGAAGGTCAGCTACACTTTCAAAATCGGATTTGAAAATATTTCCCGTTATTCATGACCGCACAGTATGTTTATTCTTGGGTGCCCAAATTACACCAACCCGAGCCAAAGCAAATAGCAATCAAGAAATGGTCATTCTCTATCGTGTGGTAATCGTGCAAACCAAACAGGATGTATACAGTACGGTGATCATTAGGCTCTTAAGCATCCCTCTGCAAACTCTCAGCATTTCTATTCTCTAAAGTCCACACACAATTCTAGGGGTGTCTTGTCTCAGTGGTGAAGAGCCCGGTAAAGTAACCAGGCGATATAGCCTGTCTTTGTATCCCCACTGATCCGTTCCATTAACGGTACAAGGACGCAGCCTTCCGAATCCAAAAGATTCCGGTGACGGGGCGGAATCTTTACCGGGAGAGCCTCTTTTAACTGACCCCAACAAAGACGAACATTGAAAGAGAATGCAAATCAAGTGGGCTGAATGGTAATGGATGAGATTGTGAATAATATTGGAGGGTTGGTGTGGGCACGGAGACCTTACACAACACTGGGTAATCGCCACAAAAAGCCAAGGACCAAACTTACCAGTGGAAAATAAGCCAATGTCTTTTTTGATTGCATTTATCTTTTACTGGGGAAAATTTTGAATTATATTCTGGATGTTTTCGAAGAAAAGTGGATACTTAACACATTTTTTTTTAATTGTTGGGCTTGCTAATTTCCCGGGCGGCACAGTTTAAAAGTTACAGTCGCACAACCACTGCATTGTTATATAAAAGGAAGCATTGCGTGTTTATGTTCACTGAACTTGCAGCGTCCTGTGATACATTTCAACACTACTTGAAGTGGCAATCTCTAGCCTAGTCCCTTAGGTTTCGTGCGCCCTTCGGTAAATTCAATCATTGTTAAAGGTACGCCCTTAGGGCTTGATGCCTGCGGCTACAGTGCCCGTGTATGCTCAGCGTGCCTTGGTATATACTACGGCACTCGCTGCCTGAAAAACCAGTCTCATTTAGATGTGGTTTATCACCATTCCTGACTGAAGAGCAAACACTAGGAGAGAATCATCGCCATATGAAAGCACCTCTCAATTAAAATACCCGGTCATTGGGGAGTATTAAGAATAGGCTTGCTGCTTTTGACTGCAACTCAGATTCGGTCTCATTGCATTTTTTGCTTATGGCGGAAGATTTCGTTTTTGGTGTCCAAATTTGACGAGATCATAATTATACTAACCATTTTGGTTCAGTTAATTTAGAGAATTTTGTCTTGTCATCGCAGAAAACACACCAATAGTATTTAACAATTTGCGATAACAAAGTATGATTCGAACACAACGTTGTTTGAAAAGGTGTGCAGAAAACGTACAACACTCACGAGTGCATTAAAAATTTAGTTGACCCAACGGTTCGATACTAGCATGACATTAAAGTAGAAGTTGAAACCAAAAATGACCCCACAAATACACAATTCATCCTCTGATTGTTTCAGCTCGATCGACGAGTGTTCCCATTTCTGATAAAACGAAAGTCAGCATTCATTTATGCCTATTTTAGACCCAATTAGCGAAAATGCATACCGGTACTATAGCAAAAGTTCAAGCAAAGAAGTTTGAATTTATCTCTGTTCCTGCCGGAGAAAGCACCTCTGACATGTCTAATTTTGTTGATATAATCATCAACCTTTTAGTAATAAGAGGTCGTTTACTTTGAGGGAAGTACACCTCAATCATATCAAATTTGACCAATTAGCAATAGATGCCGTCTTTCAGCAAGTTCTTAGAAACTTTTGAGGGTTAAGTTGAGGTCCTGAATGCTCGACAATCTGAATCATCCAATATCAAGAACCATAGTAGTAAATAGAAGATATGCGTGGTGTTGATGCTTATTTCCCTTGCAGTGAGCGTCACAATTAGCTCCATGGGCCTGCCGAGACCAGAATGGCCACGACAGCGGGATGTTATAATAATACTTACCATAGGGATATTGGGAACACTAATCGCTGGTTACCCACATCCGCTTCAAAGCATTGCATACGTACCGTCTCAGACTTCCACAATACTTGAGACGTACACTTTTATGAACCAGATCGTATGAAATGCTATAATCATGTACAGGAGTTGATCATTTTGATAATGCATCGATTGGTACTTCGTTTACATAGCGTCCGACAAGGTACCAGCGAATAGTCTTGGAGACTGTCGCCCGTCCAATGACATTGTTGGTTGGTGTCCCTCAGGGTCTCTGCGTGTACCAGTGTGAAACCAACGTTGTTATAATAACCAGATGTCCAGGCCAATCTTTGTAATATGTTATGAAATATAAACCCTTCAAGCGCTATCCTGAGGTTGTATTTGCGTAAAATTAATGTTTTAAAGGAAACATTGTACACTACAAGGCTAAAGTTATAAACTCCAGTTTTAAATTTTTTAAATATATTTTACTCGAGTAACAGCGCAAATTTAAAGGTTATATGTATTTTAAAGGTCCCCATGTGTTGTAATAAAATTATGTGTACATGCAAACTTTATAAGAATTAAGAAAAGTAAGTATATACTGACATGAAAAGGTTCTAGCTCTTTAAGAGGTCAAATATTTGGGGAAACTCCAAAATCAACATATGAAAGAGCGAAATATCACTATAGGCTTTTTATAATTATATTTATTGAAATTTGATTCTCAAAAAGAAAAGTGCAGATAGATTGATAGTATCATCATCACATTCACACAATATTTGGGCCTATATATCCTTCAAGGAAATTGGCCTTTCTTCATCAGTTCAAATATAGAATTTGTCAATGATATTTACCAAAGCATTAGTTTGACTATTCTTAGATGTTACTGGAGATGTATGCGTGCACATGTCAATGTAGTTTTATCGTGAAGCTCATTACAAAATGCTAAACCTTCATAAGCCGTGTGTTCTTCAATAAGTGGTCGTCGGATCTTTAATTATTATAACCAGGTGTCTTTTTGACAGTTCTGTCGTTCATACATCTCATCTAATCAGGATTGAATTCTACGACAGTTAAGGTTCCCAATTGACCAGCATAATTAGTGAGCTTGGCAAAGTGGCACTTACTAATCGGTTTGTCATAAATGGACAATTAAGATGGACAATGGCGTGCGGTTTGTGCAGTCAGGTGTTAAACGACATGAAAGAAGACTAATGGTGGGGATTTCAAGCAACAACCGTGTAGATGATCATAAAATTAAGAGAAGTGTTTTTATAATCTTGAATATGACGCTTTTTAATACAGTGGAAAGATCCAGAAAAGAGGTTAATGGGTAATTTACGTAATGAATAATTAGTTTACACAACATGTTGTTAAATTCGGTATATTTCCGTTGTCTCCATAGCGGGCATGATTATACCATGGAGGATAAAAGAGTTCCTCCATGATTATACAGAGCTTATTAGACGGGGTGGGGGGTTGTGTCTATAATTAACCATGGAGGAATGGAGAGATACCGTTACACTCATATTCCTTAGGTGAAATGCTACAAAATACCTACACTGTCATAAATAAATACTCTCTGTACACTACATACCTTTAAAATTTTCAGAATAATAACATTTCAGAATAATATTGCAATAGGCCTATAGTTATTACAGAAATTGATATTGATAAAGTTATTCCGATCCTTATTTGTATGTCATATTTCAGCTTTTACTTAAGAAAGTTCATTGGGAGAAATGATACAACTTTAATTTGATGACCTCAGAACTACATTTCAAGAAATGCTCAAAAACAAATTTTGTATAAAAAAAATCGCCTATAGCCTTATAGTTGTATGGATTGTAGTTTGTTTTTTTGTGTTGATGATCATCACTTAATATTTGGACATGAACTCAAGGCTTGAAAACAATTACAATCTAAATTGCATTGGACGAAATAGTTCCTTTATAGGCAAAATGGGCCCAATTGAGGGCCCAATTGCGAAAGGGGAAGAATTCACTCATCGTTGATTTCTCCTACGTCCGCTATGCAGGGAAATGATGCAGGCGGACATTCGATACTCCTTTGGGCAAGTTTGCCTCGTTTGACCTTTGGAAACTTCCTACAATGAATTGACAGCAGTTTTAGTTAACAACCATTGAAAACTTAAGCTTTATAATTAGTTATTGCATTGCAGTGGACAAAGGTAAAATTTAAGAAGTAAGGAAACAGATTGTTTTATTAAGAATGAACTTTTGGTTATAGAATTTCAAAGATGTGTAAAAGTGTTGTTCAAAACTTTTTGTTGAGTACAGAACAAAGGGGTTGGGGTAACTAGGTGAGTCTAGGGGTACAGGGCACTGCCTCTACATCTGGGACAGGCATTGACCAGGAAACCAGTATCTCAGCGAAACCGACTGGTGGACAAGTCCATGGTAATTCTTTGTGATAGTCTGTTGAGTCGAATATAGAACCCGGGATTATTCAGTGGTGATAAGGGAAAGGAAATGTCTGTTTCAGTGACAGGTGGAAGTATTTTGGTGGGAATACAATAATTTATGTCATTCTATAACTGGTGGGTTCACCACTATAGGGGTTAAGGGCTACGACCTACAAGTGAAATTGACTGAGTCGAAAAATACTGAACACTTATTTCCTTGGTTGTAGGATTTCAATTTTTGCACGAGTACCATTTCAGTATTTGTCGTATAGCCGTCATATTGATTTGATTTGAAAGTTTTGACAGTCTATCAAGATGATTAATTGCATAGAGTACGTTCACCATTGACTAATGGGAAGAAACAGACGACTAATACATCCCAGGTCATTAACCCATCCATGACAGTGTCATGGCAATGTTACAGGGGGAATCTAGAGGTATCACATAAGGTAAGCCATTATCAAAATAGGGACAAAATGACACACGGTAATTATTATTCTACATTATGTCTAGACTATTTGGACAATAAATCATGCCAACCTGGGAAGCGTTGATGGACGTCCACTTCCCACATTGATTGGGTCAGGTCATATATAGTGCATTCAGGGGGATCTACCCCAATTGCCCCCTCTCCACTGTCTTACTATCAATTCAATGCACTGTTTTAAAGTTTGAGAATTATTTGGTTGTTTACCAGGCAATGTTGACATATAGCCATGCTCTACTCGTTATTCTTAGTGAGTTTATGTAATTTTGTTACTGAATCAAAAATGTGGATGTTTAAAGGGACAATATCGTCCCGATCAACAGGGCACGGAATCAGAGTGCTTGTTTTAGATTAACTCAGTGACTGAACATAATACCCCACATGATAAAGTCATATTACCGTTGCTGCTGCATAAATGAGTCAGGAATTTCCAGTCACTGCGTTCATCTTAAACTAGGACACCGATTCCATGCCCTGTTGAAAGTCTGCTCTGATCGCGACGATATTGTCCGTTTAACCTGATGGTAAATTTCGCTGAGCAAAATTAAACAGACAACCAGCCAAAATGTACATATTTGGCATGGCAGTTTAGCTGGTAACCAACATTCTGCTAAGCAAGTTGTTTTGCTAAGCGTGTTTGTTCTTGATCGGCAGTGCTACAAAACTGGCCACTAGTCACCAGTCTATCTGGAATAGACTATAATATACTTAATGTTCATTATAATTAGGCAATGTGTCTACATCGTAATTGTTTTCTCTTGAAATAAAAGAATGTTATATATTAAGAAGCAGGGTTAGTATATTTTTCATAGAATCATTCCATTCCATACAGAGGATTTGGATATAGGGCGTCTAAATTTGTGATTCTTTGAAAACTAGGGCGTCCAAATATTTATCTTACAATACTTTTACATGTATTGCAAATAAAACGGGCTGTCCATTTAGCAAACAGGGCGTCCGATAGCAATCTAGAGGTAATGCTAGCATTAGCTATGATTCCAAATGTTCAGAAACTCTCTATTCAACACGCCATATGCCGCGGTGTCAACACTGGTTAACACACTGACCCCTTTACTAAACATTTTAGTTGCATTAGGCATTTGCTATGTAGGACGACATACGTACACTTTTCATGTCCCGAGTAGCCTATATTCGCGCAGAATATAACGGCCGTATTTTAGCAAGTGGGTGATATAGGAAAGAAATATGGCAAACATGGTGTCTCTAAAGAGTATTGTAGTCATTGCTGAACTGCCAAACTGCCTAATGACGTTTCATATAATATCTCAAAGAATTGTCTTGCATATTTTGATCATGAACCATGGTAGTCCATGTAGGGATACAACACATAAATTAGTAGAAAAATTTACTGAAGACAGTTGGGAATTACTTATTAAAACTGTCTGATGACGTTTCATATAATATCTCAAGGAATTGTCTTGCATATTTTGATCATGAACCATGGTAGTCCATGTAGGGATACAACACATTAATTAGAAGTAAACTGGATTTACTGAAGACATTTGGGAATTACTTATTAAAATAGAGTTTTGGTTGGTTAGTATTAGTAATTAAATAAATTATTCAATATAATTGAATAAGGAGACTACACATATATTTTTAACACTGTTTCTCTCCGGGAGCATTTTCTAAAAGTTGTAAAATCGATGCAATAATTTATAGGAAGGGGTTGTTTGGGGGAATCCTGACTTAATGTATTTCTGTAAGCTATAATCTGTTGTCTGGTTTGGGGGTAGCTTGGGTACGGTTGTCCTAAACACAGATCAAAAACTAGTCAATGAAGTTAACTATTATATTATATGTAGGCCTACGTGTACTTTGAATCTTACATACCATGGTATCATGGATATAGAACTTCTCTTACGAGAAATGTAACCTAGAGTGAACCCCTGCTCTTCTGTTTAACTCATTACGCCACCTACGCAGCTGAGGACACCATCCCCTTTACGGGACCTGACGGGCCCCACTAACCCCGCTGCTCCGCTCAGCTTGTGACCGGTATTCTCCCGTACGCGGGATAAAAGGGGTCTTTGACCAGCGCGTCGCGGTGCAGGTTGGCCGGGGGATTTGCTGGGTTAACCCCGATGGTTTGAAGGGATCTTCGTCTGTCAGTACCCCGGCAGGCTCGGGAACGTGTTAGCAGTGAATGCCCTTTTGTGAATTCGCAGAAAAGGTTCCCTTGTGTTGTAGGTTACTCGAAGGAATGCTCATAGTGAACATGAGGTAACATAACTGTAAAACATGCAAGTGAAAAAAAAACTGCTGGCAATCTTATGCTATTGCAGAATCATGTGACAATTTCATCCTTAACTTGATAGGAAAAGGTTTCAATTTCGAACAGTAAAATTATTTGTGCACCAATTGTTTCCTTAGCTCAGTAGATCACACCGTGTTTTGTTTGGTTGTTTCCACCATGGTTTCACATGGTTTCACGGACTAGATGTTTATATGTTTCGTGTTGTGATCCAACCGTATATGTTCAACATGTTGCGGTGATGCCTATTTAAGTTTGTTTCCTTTCATCCATGATAAGACAGCATCTCATCCACAGATACACTGTATCTTCGATGTCCTGGCCATCTTCCCCTCACTTCTTGTGAATGCATCCTCCTTCCGTATCGTATCGTCATTTGCATCTTTGCTGTCGTGAATTCCCAACTTCCCCATTTCTGATAGATTGAATCTATCCCTCACCAATGCATTTAAATGTCGCAAGAGACTCCTCTGTAAATCCACCATCCTCCCCTCCCAGTCCCGTATTCCAATTAACCATCATATCCATAATGCATTGACTTTATAATTAATGAGTCATAATACGTGTTTCAAGTCAGTGTTCTGAGGAATTTGTTTTTCTCACCCCCATTTCATGTAAATCTCTTGGGGATTTTACACACACACGCCGCCATGTAAGAATCCTAACTGCGCATCCCGGGTTGTGCATTAAAAAGGCCCGCATTATTCAAGATTACGGCCAGCGCGGGCTGTCTCACTTCCCATCTGCCGAATGTGGGGCGTCCTGCTTTTTATTTGCGCGCCAAAGTGTTCCCGCCATCTACCGGATGGGCGCACAGCTCAAAAGCTCATAATCCTGCTTGAGCTAACGCATTCTGTTGCACTGCTTTCGTTGATTTCTCTCCCAAGAAAGTGAGCAGCTTAAGAGGTTTTAAGGTGCTGTGGGTGAAGGACCCATAATATATTAACAAATAATAAATTAAAAAAATACAAATGGGGAAACATTAAAATCTACAAAAAACACGTGACTGAGACGTGTAAAATGGATTACCTAAATACATAATTCATAATGCTTCGACTGTTATTTTACACTAGCTTCACTAGTATTTGTCCAAAATTAAACTTGCTTTGGATCCAGTTTTGAAATTAAATAAAGTCAAAGTGCTTAAAAACGGAATTTAATACAAATTCAATTCGTCTCACTCTGGTTGGGGGTGGGGTTAATTATTGTCTACAAGTTGTTCTTGGAATTCCCGGACGTCATATTTTGTTCTCTGCTCGTGAGTGCTTTCGGCTCCAAAATCCATACCGGTACTCCTGTCAAGATCCAAGCATAAAAGACGGTCGATTTTGTCGGTATTTTGATCCCGTTTATCTTAAACAAATTTAGTGAGACTCATGACCGCTTGATTTTCAGCCGGAAAGATGATTATAACTTCGATTTTTGTTGTAACCGTCTATAGGGACACGAGGCTATACGCTTCATACTGGGATGGCTTTACACAGGGCATGATAAAGGCAGATGTTTTCCCAGATCGCATTCCAATAAATTTGGCAGAAAAAGAAAACGAAGAACGGGGGGAAATTTGTAAAATCAGATTAGAAGTGTTTATTATTGAACGTCAAATTTGAGGCGCGTCTGGTCTCAGGAAGCCGAGTGTTTATTACCGAATTACGGAGGGTCTTCACATCTTTATAACTCGTTTATAATTTCACTTTGTTATACTTATATGAAGAATTGGCGCCAAATGCGTCAAATTGAGCAGACATTTTGTTCATGATGATAGTTTCCACAGCTGACGTAACTTATACATTGTCATCTCATATCTAACCAGATTTCAAATCATCACAAAAGCCACGAGGGAAAAAGACTGGGTACATAAATCAATTTCAGGAGTGAACAGAGAACAAATTTACCAGATTTGATCATATTTGCCACTCACGATATTACCGTGTTAGCATTGGGATCACGGTTATGTGGACGATATCACTGTGAATTTGCACCGATATTACTTGGCATAACATCACTGCTAAATAGACGCGTATGGAGACAAATCAGACCGGCGCCATGGTGATACTATGGTGACCGTTGTCACCCTATTATATGATAAGTCTGGCGCAGGCAACATGGCTGCCTGTCTCATTGCCCCTCGCTCCCCAATGGAAACTCGACCTTCTCCGATGAAAGTTGTCGGAGTTTACCCTGTCGACGCCTCGGCATCTCCCCTCCTGAAATCCTAGGTTGGTGGATTCCCTCTCGGATCATGCAGATCGATCTGCCGAGGGCGTTTTGTCTTAAGCATGGGCCTGTGGTTGAGAATCGCCCCGGGGAAGATTTAGACAAGTCTGGAACAAACCTAGGAATTTATTACGCGTTTAGAATTCAGGTCATTCTTTATTGATGAACAGAAATATCCAAATATCAAAAATAGCATAAACTGAGATGATTTTATAAACTGCCAATATAAAAATGTAAAAAAAAACACCATTATTCAAATACTTAAAATGTTCATTTTGGGCTGCGATTTATCCAGTTCAACGCCACTACTACAGACTCCACTAGAACGACCATTTGGTTATGTGGTGTTCGTTATAACGATTTACATTTTGTCTTCGCATTGCAGCCAGTGATCAATAATTAATAAACGGCCGCTATAGTGAACATTTTGTGTGAATCTATGATGTTTGTTATAGCGGTATTACACAGTATCTGACAAAAGAAAACAGGGCCAACCATTTTGAGGTTCAAAATAGCTGTGAAGTACACATTTCCCCCAGAGGAGAACTGCTTCTGATTTGAAAGGAAGTTTTGACGAAGGAAATTGAAAATTGTGACTCAGAAAGAAACTATCCACAGGTGGGGGAGGTGGACAGGAAAGTCTCATTGTCTGTGTGGCTTGACAGAGATGGATTTAGAATGGCGTCAAAATCATCAATGGAAAATTGTTTTCAGGTGGAATTTTTTTAACCCTAATCCTTCTATCAGGTGCATATGCTGACAGGTAATCATGAATGTCATGAATTAAAGACTCATTTATGAAGTATAGGCTCATGATGCGGGGCAATCTATAAAATTAGGTCAGTTACTTGAAAACAATGGGAGGTCAATGTACATGTGAAACTATATAATCTGCGACTCTAGGCCCTAGCTAGCCCCATGTAAGCGTCCATGATTTTGTTTACCTCCAATTTTGCGTACTTAGGTCATGTTCTGACTTCTTGCAGTGCAACTGTGTTCAGGTCACTACACAGAGTCTCTGAGCATGCGTGTTAGATCAACCTTCATTCAGACAATTATGTTAATGAGATCTGTTTACATGCTACTTATGTAGTTCTTTTATTTATTATTTGAGGTGCATTCCCACCTCCCTCCTCACTCCAAGGCATTCACTCATGTCGTTCCCTCTTCCTTAATTTGTCTTCCTTACCCTTGTACATACAGCATGCTCTTATTTCTTCGTGCAGGCGTACCCTCGTATCATATTCTCACCCGGATTTTTGATCTATGTTCTTACATTTAAAAATTCTGACCCATCTTTCATCAACCTAAAATGGTTTGCTCCCTTTAGGACAACGGAATTGTGGCCCTTAAGCCCTGTCGTTAATCATCACAAGTCGCCTTAAACCAAGCTTCTTGATTGATACGTTGTTCCTCTGTCCATCGCGTTCCAGTGTGATGGGGTTGATTGTGTAGGACTGTATATAGATGATGTACATGTGTGCATACGAAATCGAACTGTATATAGTGACAAATGGGATTTTGTATATAATTGTGATGTAAGTCAGTTATTCCTGGACACAGTTAAAGCCCCGATACACTGTTGCAGTATTGGCAATCTCGAAATAATATAATTGATTACAGATTTACATTATACTTACCAAGTGTACAGCTGAGGATGGAATGAAGCATTCATTGAAATATTTGTGTCTCAGTTGCTAGCTTATGTGGAGTGTCGTGGCCGAGCGGTCTAGCTTACCGGACTCAAGTTCTGGTGTTACCAGCAGAATGTGGGTTCGAATCCCGGCCGTGACACTTGTGTCCTTGAGCAAAACACTTAACCATAATTGCTTCTCTCCACCCAGGGGTTAAATGGGTACCTGTGAGGGCAGAGTTGGTTGATTAGCCCTATATGTGCTGTAATGGCAGCAATTGAGCTGTATACTCCCCAGGGAGATGAGATGTTTCAGGAATGATTTATGAGCCTTATGAGCAGGGGTAATGATATAATGCGCCTTGAGCACCACTTAGTTGGTGGATACGTGCGCTATGTAAGTCCACACATTATTATTATTATATTTTAGTATTATTTTAGTAATATTTTAGTAATATTTTAGTAATATTTTAGTAATATTTTAGTAATATTAGTAAAATAATTTCCAAAATGGATTACTGTCATCGGAGGACAGAAATTTCAACATTGGAATGAATATGAACAATCCGGACGCATTTTTGCTAGTTTCTCACGAAGAAACAATGAAATAAGCTGAATTTATCACAGGGTGGTTATAATACATGTAGCTTGATTCTAATAAAGAACTGACACATTTACAGACGTTTTACCAAAAGCGTATTCAGGCTTAAAGGGATCTTTGTTTTGTTTGTTTTGTTTGTTTGTTTTGGGGGGAGTTGTTGTTTTGGGGGGAGTTGTTGTTTTGGGGGGAGTTGTTGTTTTGGGGGGAGTTGTTGTTTTGGGGGGGGCTATTTAAATACACCACAGTATACTGGAAAAAAAGATGCACTGTCATTTTGTCATAATTGTAGTATTTTCTCGTACAATAAGATAATGATGGAACAGTTGTGTTTAACGTGTACATTCATTTGTTAAGATCTGAAAGGTGTCATTATTTAAAGGTTTGTATGCGTTTATACACAATTCTTTATGCAAACAAAAACACTATAAATATTAATTTCAGTTAATTGTTCAGTTTTCTAATGCTTAAACATGGCTAAGTGATTTATACAAGTATTATTTTAAAGAATGGTATAGTGGGGCATACATTTGTTGTATTCTGTGTGGGGTGAAATTATAATTAGTCCGTATCCAAAATGGCGGCTTTGGCTACGGCTATGGTCGTTTCTTCAGCATTGCAGCTACAACCAATAGCCATAGCCGTAGCCAAAAGCGCTTAATTCGGACACAGCCTTAGACTATAGCAATGACATCGCCAATATGAAGGGGAGAAGAGTCATGACGCTCATCTGTCTACAGTTGAAAAACACCCTTCAAACCATGGTGTCTATTGGGGACACGACTTCCTTTGGGAATTCCCCACAGAGAGCCTTGCACGTGTTCGGGTTATTACTAATAATTGATTGCAGTGAATATTGTCGACTTTTTCGATTTGGATCCGGAAGCCTCCAACGGAAAAACTAGATTTATTCTGATATGGGAAACGAAAATAGTGGTGCATAAATGTTATAACCGGCCGATGAAAGGAGAGCGTGACAGAAGCTTGGATAAGTTCCGTCCCGGGGTTATAAATATCCCCATCTGAAGCTGTCACGTTGGCTTCGGTGCAATGTTGGTTTCGGAACGAAGATGAAGGTATCATTTATCACTTAGAAATCGTGTATAACGCCGTCATTGTCAATCAAATCAGTTAAGACGTCAATCAGCAAATCAGAGGCAAATGAGAAGTAGGTCTGATTATAAGCAACTTGAACGCTCGTGTCAGTATAATACATGTCATTGCGTGGAACCAAACAGTTAACACTCTTGATTATGCCAAATTCATACAACTAACCATACCCAAAAGAAATGTTTGCTTCCTTCAAACTGATTAAATTTTGGATACCAACACAAATTGCTGTAGTTATACCACTCCTTCTCAAATTAGACTGACCAGCCAATCCGTGAACCAACCATGCATCTTCTTTTAAATCAAACCTAAACCTTAAAACTCACTCTTATTTAATCCTCCACTTCTCAAGCATGATTTTTACCATCTGTAAGAAAAAAAACTTGAATATTTCTCATACATTTGTTACCCAAAAGTAAAGTGGATGGCGCGTTTTTGTTTATTTCCAATGCCCAGAGAAACCACGCATGCGGCATTGACGTCATCAGAACTGTTCCTTGGTACATGGAGGCTTCCGATCCTTTCAAGGTTAGACAATCATCTCTTATCTTTTTATCAGTCAAACAATCTTTTGTCCGATTCTCGATCCAAGGTGAGGTTTTCAACTGGAAAGATTAATTCTCATTTAGGTAACATTATCACTGCCATCAATTTTATGTAATTATAGTAATGGCCGAACGAAAAGTAACCCCTATTGGGTGGAATGTATTCTTTTTTTCTGTTTTTCATCTGTGCTGATGACTCAATGATTTGTAAGTGATCATAACGTCGGATAAACAAGTTTAGCGTTCTGTTTCATATTACTGTACAGTAGATAAATGCTTCGTGGTTGTTTTGCAATTGTCACTGTTAACTTGTAGCAGTTTTCTTGTGGTATCACATTAGTATCTGCAAGTAAGTGGAAGTAACTCACTTCTCTTCTCATAAGTTTGGATCTTGATGTTGAGCATCTTGGACAGGCCCTATTGAACCTTTCCCGCGAAGAACGTTCAGGGGAAAAAATCATGCTTTTCGATAAAGTGTATGCTGAAGCACCATCTAAAAGGAAGTTACAAAGTTATCTGAAAGATAACTTGATGTAAAGGTACCATTCATCATGAGAGGTTATTCTATCTGAAGGGTTCTCAGTACAGAAAAAACACGAACAAATAATTATGCACATTTTTGAAAAGTTTCCAGACGGCATATTTTTGCTCAAAAGGTTTCTTTTCGTTTTTCTGTTCATTTCTCTTGTGCACTTAGTTCAAACTTTCACCAGGTAGTTGTATAGACCTAAGCCTATCTTAATTCGAATAAAGTAAGCATACTCGTACAAATGACCAACATTACCAACCTTATAGGCTGCTTTCCCTATATGATAAAAATGAATAAATTGTATTAAATTCTTTAATTATTTAATAAATTACATGCGACGTGATGTACAATCTATCAAATTGGTCAGTGTGAGCATGATTCCTTCCTCCATGGTGTGAGATACCCTAGTGTTGCAGTTACCACCTATTTAAATTGTTGCATACTTGTATTATATTCTTGTATTTACCACACTCAATTATGCGTGCCATTTGACCAGGGAGTTTGACAATAATAAGCAACCTTATGAATTACGACAAAACAGAACCTAGTTTTATTATTCTACAAAGCCGCACTCTATTCTGTCGATATGCCCCAGTCGGCGTTAACAAAGTGTGCTATTTACCAGGCGCAGACGGAATTCAGTGAGCTGTCTGATGATACAATAGGGGACGATCGGTCCTGAAGACCGGGGGATTGGCCCGCTATGGTCCCCTTATTCATGGGAGGACAATCAATCAAAAGAATAGACACCCCAGGGATGTACAGTACGTGGTACGTGTCCAGATCTCATCAAAATAATAACGATGCCATGAAGGAGGAGATTTTCTTGTCAAATACCGAGTTAACGAACTAGATAACTGATTGCATGGGGCCATGTTACAAGATAATATCATAGGAATGAGTTTGCATAAAACGTTATCATGAACGTGTATCATATTATGGACCATCAACCGAAGGCATTGGTTAAAAGTCACTATATACGATTGGTAATCTCGAACAAAACAAAAGTTGTTTTCATAAAACTTACTTGGTGTCAAGGTCGACGATTATATCAAACATCCCTTGAAATACTTCTGTCGCAGGTGCTGTCATTTTAGTTAAACTTGTTTTCATCCGAAGACAGAAATGCATTTTCACTGTTTTATCGTTAACCATACAACAATCTAAGCTGAAACCTTGTTGGATTCTCTATACTTCTAGTACATATGATTCTTATCGAGTATGGATTCATTTACAGGCATTTTACCAAACGTGTACATTGCCTTTTGTAGGCAGAGTCGTCTATAAAGGCCTACGTTTCCATGTGCCCCTTGGTTTTTTTTTACTAGTCTGGTTCCGGCACAAGGTAGTAAAAGAATTACTGTCAATTGAGTAGACTGCATCTGTTAGTCTGGCCGTGCAGTGTAGGGCTTGGGGAGGGGGAAAGAACAGCCTAGTTAAGTGTCACCGCCATGTTAATGCCTTCCGCTATGGATTTCAGCTTAATCCTCTCGGAAACCGTTAAGACAACCAATCCAGGTAGTATGGTTGAGAATCGTGATTCACCGTCTTCAGCAGCGCCTGCTACAAAGAAAAAAGTATTTGTTACGCTTTGGTTGACCAAATGTTGTTTGCCTCTTAGCTCCTCTCTCTACACAAATTTATTATTCTAGTATCTGAAAGCTGCGTTTTTCATAAACACTACAAAATATAATTTTTAACAAAAAAGCACAAAAGTTTTTTTTTTAATATATAAAACATATTCGCTTCTGCTCGAGAAGGAATTTTCAAAACTTCTCAACAGTGGAAAGCGCCACTCAGTTTAAATGAGTGTGTTTGGGCTTTATATCAGGTTTGTTTGAGAGTTTGTGGAATTTTAAAAGCCTTAAGTGTGTTAAATCCAATAATCACAGTTTATCTTTACCCATTCCTCTTTCATTCAATCATAGAGAAAGTATTTGTGTTTTATTCTTCTTCTTTTTACAATTGCATCCATTAGCCACCAATCTCTTCTTGTTGTGTCCAGTTGAGAGCTTTGAAGTGTTTTCCCCTAAAAAGGTGGTTACAATGGCGTGGAACTTAAAACCTATTGTAGTTAATTCAGTCTTAACCATATCGCATGCATCATAAGGGATCGTACCATTAAGCACGGTCTGAATAGTAAAATGTTCTCAAAGGAAAAATAACAGTTTATCCATCAGCTCGTTGAAGTAGCATAGGCATTTTTATATCTCCTCTAATATTACTTAGATTGTTAACACCTCGGAAACGGTGTATAAATTGGGATGTCCAAATGTGTTATGATTACAAATGAACCATGGTGTCCATTTACAACACAGGTTGTCCAAATGACACCCTAGTGTACTGCTGGCTCATATCATACTCTGCTCAAAAACTTCGTAATGCTTGCTTTGGAAGATTAGTCATGAATTTCAGATCTTATTTTTTTTTTCACCTATCACGGTTGAATAATTATTAGGCCTATCCTTTTTAAATTTTTTCACTTCTGCTTTGAAGAAAGTAATTTTCTCATCCGCAACTTTTGAACACTTATATCAAGACTCAGCGAGGAATAAATGCACAAAAGAGAACAGCATGGCCCACATTGTTATTAAATGAGTTGTTAATGGCATGGAGGTTTCCAAAGAAGACAACTTCTCTATCATCGTTACCTTTATACCGTTAAGATGCACATTAATTTGAACGACTTTCAAAGCCCGAATCTCAGTAAAAGACATGTTGCTTTGTGTGAAGTCGAGATGAATCTACTGGACTTTTGTCTGTTTCATCACTGCATGACCAAGAGACCTTGAGAGAGAGAGAGATAGAGCTAACTATCTCCCTGCACTGTACGGTCCTATTCAATCATGTCCTAGAATCTGAACAATCATTGTGACCACCAAAGCATCATCCATACATGCTCCGCAGGGAGCCTTCCAAATAGACATCAACCTTCGAACAGCAGTTTAACCTCTTCTTTGGCAGGGTTTTCTTATTTGTGTCTCTTCTATGCGACGGCTGCTGCATACCCCCCCGTTCCTTCTCACTGAAATTGATTTAGACGGCAAAAGATAATCTTTCTGCAATTATTGGCTTGTTTACAGCGGGACGAAAGTAGGGTCCATTGTTGGTGTGTGTATGCCGGGCCCGACGCTTGGCTAAATGGTGACCGCGTCTTGTAAAGTTGTAAGCAATGGGATTTCTTTAAACTCGGTTTGTTTACCGCTGCTTTGGGTGGAATCCCGTGTTTTTCCACCTGCCCGGTGAGGAAGGTTTTTTAATTGCACAATCCTGCCCCGTCTAAATAGCAGGCGTAATGGAAAGCAAATGGGACGCTAATATCTGTGTCAGTGACAAATTAGAATGCAGCCTGAAATATTTTCTTTTCATAAACGGTGAGTTTGCAGGATTTTAGCCTGTCACACCGAGTTGAATGAACGTACTGTATATAAATTCTCTTGATATAATGCATTTGTGTCAACGTTGTGGAATCATTGATCTTATAAATCCGGGGAATTTCTTGCGTCGTGTTTGCGACATGATTTTACGAATGGCAGACAAAAGTACGGCATGGATTTTCGACGCTGGCCCCTCTCTTCCAAAAGCCTGACAAAATACCTCATCGATCCGCCGCAATCAGAAAAAACAAAGCGAATGAAAGACTCCGAAGCCCGGGCCCCCAGTGGCATGGGTTCATCCTCGGCGGTCGAATCGCTGCTTTGTGCCCCAGAATATATCCTCTATTGTCTGCAAGTGTTTTCGAGGACCTCGACTTCTTGAGGAGAACTGCTTGGCATCGATTTTCCCGCCTGAATATTCCAATGGCCCAATTACAATTAAAATATTTGATTTCTGGGAGCGTGGTTTGCGTGCCAACCCAGACCCCTAGATCCACCGTCATGTCTCCTCCCTCCTCTTGGTTATATCTCAAGTTTCTTCTCTTCATTTCGTAGTCTTGTTTTTTCCCCGTGATACCGAGAACCCTTAAGATGACACGGCTGTTGACATTATGAGTGTTCTTGCAGAGCAATGAGACAATTTACCATGATTTCATCCCATCAAGGTCCATCTCAGAGCAACCTTATCGCTTAGCTTTATACGCACTAAATGATACTATCTTGACCTCAGCTTTAAAACATCCTACGGTATATTATAAATACCTACGTCAAGGAGATTGTATAGTGGGTGTAGATGGTAAAAAGCTTTCCATATGTAGCTTGTAGCTTTAAGGTATGGCATGATCCAACAATCCAGTACGCTTTTTAAAGTACGATATATTTGATGACGGTATTTAACTTAACCAAATTCATGAGACAATCATGTGCTACTGATGAAAATAATGAAATTCAAATGCGAATGAGAAAGTTTAAGGCAAGCAAAGATCGTGTTTTCTTCATATTGGGATCTTATTTGAAAAGTAGCATATGACAACAGTCCCAAATTTCTTCACAAATTAAAATGAACATTTAATCCTTTATATTAACAAATGCAAAAATGCAAAAAACCCACCATCAAAACGTGTGCAATTGTAAATATGTATTCATGAGAGATCACAACACTGCTTAAAAAGGTGTTTTTCTAATTATTAATCCTGTTGTTAGCCGACTTGGTGAATGTTGTTCCTTATGCCCGAACTTGTAAGGACGTCCCACAGACAACGAACACGCGACGTAATCCACGTGTGATTTATTGCATTCCGTTTTATCGCGCCAAAACAACACAAACCGATTAAATACCCACTATAAATCTGTCTGTCACTCGTACAATTTATGGACCATTTCTCTGTCAATTGACACTTGCAGTGTGGAAGTATATGATTCTCTATGGTATCGTCACGACGTAGGTATTTCAGTATGAACAACTGCAGGTTTTAGAGAGATGTTTCCACATTCATTTATACAGAAGTGGATAAGGTTTTTGCACAGATTCCTATGGCATATAACACATTTTGATGCATGGATTCAACGAACGGGACCGTTGTTGTTAAGTTCGCTGCATTGTCTGATATTGTAAAACAATTTGAGTTTGATGCATGTTAAAACTGAAACCTATGCGAAAATATAGGCCTATCTATTCTTTCACTGTTTCATCTATTTCTTGTCATTCATTATATGGTAAGATATTTCGTTTACCGAGATTCATGGTGTATATATTAATTTGTAGGCCTGCAACCTCTTTCCCAGCAATTCAATTTCCCCTGAACCATGCCTGAACCCTGGGTGAGGAATTGCCTCTCGCACAGAGCTTCGTGTTTTCTCATGTTGTCATGAGCCAATTTCACCCTCAACACGAATAGAAATCATACGTCATCGAGTTGGAGGTGCCGACCTTTGACCCGAGACTGGCACTGATTGGTTTGCATTTTGTATACCTGCCTGGTCCGTAAATTGCTGCGATTTCAGTCGAAGACAGAAATGTGCTGTGGGCAGAGCACATTCTCTTCCAGATCTGCCTTGAAAGACGAGCTCTCGGTCGTCGGGTATCGAGTAACGCCAGGCTCTTTCACGGCTTTTCTTAGTTCGATTGAGCCAAAGCCTAAAGCCCAAGGGTTTGTGGGAAGGATATGTGTCGTCACCTTTCCCTCGCTTTATTGTAAACTTGACCTCGAGCCGGTCGGCCATTTTGAAGAAGTGATTTAGATGCTCGTGTCATAGTAGAATTAAAGAATATTTGTCCATATATATATATGACATGACTACTGAAAGAGAGAGGGGGTTGCAAATGAAAATCCCGGTTCATGGAACATTTCAAACCTATTTGATGTTAAAAAATCGGGTGTTCCCTAAATTGTTTTGAGTAGTATATATAGATCTATTTTGATGTCCAAATAAATTGCCAACTTCACAAACTGATCAGACCTGCAAAATCAGTCTCCAAGCCCGTTTAATTTCTCGCCTGGTTAAATTAACATTTATGCGCGCATAGTACACAGTCTCGTGAAAGAGATTGCTATTCAGGTATTAAGCCGATTTTACTTGTTGAATTAATCAAATATGAATATAGTTTAAATCGAGATGAACATTGTCTTCTTTAGTCATGTTTATGTTGGTTTCCTGTTTAGCAGAATTGTTAAAACAATGTCATATACATTATTTTCATAAAAAATTGATTCAAATGATTGTTTATGCATACTTGTTTAAGCACTCACTTTAATACAGTTTCATTTTCTCTTGTTTTTATTATAGGGAGCCCATGATGACGCAACTAGTTATATACATGGTGACCACCACTCATCAGTTATCAGAAAAGGTAAGATCCACATAGAAACGAACGTTGGTGGCGCTTTCACTATGACGTCATTGTGACTATGTGTCTAGTACCTAGTCGTAGTCTAGTCCACGAGGATCTCAACAATCGGCTGACGTGTAGTACAGGAATGGCGTCTGTTAATGGAAGTTTGCTAAATAGTATAGATTCATTAAATGAATACACGGTGTGAGAAAGTTTGGAGCAAAACATTTTTCTACCGAGTTTTATCTTTAGTCTTGCATTTTGGTTAACAATAAAAAACGACTCAGAGATCGAAGGCCTTGACTAATTTCACACAAGCAGCCAACTAGAGGCTGGATTTGATTGTGCAACTGTCCATAAATTGGTCCCATCTCTAGTTTCATGACGAGACGCGATGGTTCATTTTGGAAGGATTATGTTGTTTAGACTGCAAATGAAAATGAAAAGCCGAGTGTGCTGGGGAAATGAACGGTCAGAGAGAGCAGTGGCCCAAGCCTCGGAATAAGTGTCGTGTTCAGTGCGCTGGATATCCTTAAGATATAAAGGGTAATGCGGCCAAGATAGACGCATCGCTTTATCAAAGATGATTCTCCTAATTGTCAACTAGGGAACTGTCACGACTGATTGCTTAGTGGCTGGCCTTGTATTCCGTAGCCCATAAAGCAGCCACACGGATGAGGAGCTTTCTACTGGCTCTAAATCTACAAAGCTTTGGGAACGTAAATCGTTCTAGTTTCAAGTGATAAACCAATATGATATGGATATTTTATTGGAGCTCAATGCAAGTGCAATACTACTTGATTTTTTCGGTAAAATGGATAGGGGCCTAAATGGGAAGTTTGAGACAAAAACGAATTAAAGTGATGTGGGAACGAGACGAAATACTCGTGTGAACTTAGACCAAATAATATATGACGTGTGTCATGGTCACGTGATTTTAATGTCAAGGGTCATCAGTGACGACCATTTATCTTTTGTCTTCCAAAAATATAAAGGCCTACATGTTTTAATCGAAGTTTGCAACCGTTCAGAATTATTATAAGATGCCATGAATAGTTAATTAAAATGTAACGAACAGCGTTGTAAAACAAAATGAATATAAAACAAGTTCAGATGTTATGCAGTTAGTCAGACCTTTTCACCGCTACATTTTAGGTTTTAGTTTTCTTTGAATAAATTTGCCGTGTTCTTTACTTTGGTATATTGCACCATTATTGTTTTTCCTAGTGACTGCCTCAGATGATTATAACGGTTCTTGTCTCGTCCCAGATGAATATTTAGATAAATTCATAATAGGTCTTGTCCATTATCAAGACTGTTGGGTCTTATTATACCAATACATGCCCGTGTACAGCCAAGGCGTAAATTGGAAAGCACAGTACGTTAATTATTTAAAAGCGCTTTCTCCAATACGTAAGCTAATCACATGTACTCTACTGACTCACATCACACTCCGAACCGCTCTGTGTTGAATTAAATTAATCTTCTTGTATGCTTGCTTTCAGTCATGCATGACCACCCAATTCCTGCCTTGGCTTGTCGTGTTGCTCGGCTCTCACTCTCACTCTCTCTCTCTCTCTCTCTCTCTCTCTCTCTCTCTCTCTCTCTCTCTCTCTCTCTCTCTCTCTCTCTCTCTCTCTCTCTCTCTCTCTCTCTCTCTCTCTCTCTCTCTCTCTCTCTCAATGCCGACCAGGAGATGCATGCTGAAATGTCTTGGCTCAAACTGATGCACTTTTCAGGTCATTCGTGATCATTAGACAGCCGGCTCTTTCCTTTTGGCCAATTTTGTTGATAACTTCTACATGTATACACGTTTTTTTGTAGATTAGGCTATATATGACGAGGTGGGAGGGACAACCTTTATTTACTCTGTACTATAGGCTAGCCATTATTGATGAATAGGGGATACCAATAGGTCGTTACGTTTGACCCTTATTGAATAATAATACACATTTTGCAAAGAATCACATTGCACATGTTGTAAATGTCAGCAGAAAGCTTGGGTTTGTGAGTAAAATCATTTATGCGTAGGCACTTTGTTGGCTTGCCATTCTCATAGGATGTTTCTGTTGTTGATGACTTCGTCGTGAATGATGTACATTTTCCAATAACATTACATGCTGATAAGTCACAATTACTCATGTATTGATTTGGTGTTATTATGTTAGATTTCACTCTTTTGGTGAAAACAAATCAAATTGGTGTTCTTTCTTGGATAGTTGCCTTTTACAAACATTAATACAGACCATCTGACCAGCATAAGCAATGGATATGACATATACATAAATCCATATTATTGGGAAGGTACATCATTGGTGATGTTGGTTAAACTACTCATTCTCTTGGAATCATTATAAAGCTGAAGGCCTATATTAAAACTTAAAATAGTGAAAATGCATTCAGATTTTTTGAAGATTTAAACTGAACCACCAGGAACATGCGCAAAATGCACAATGAGCGTGAGCTGATGTCAGACATCGCAAGTTGTTTCAAATTATGTCAATATATACTCACTGTAGAAAAACTACACACAGTTTTCGAAAATATGTCACCCACAAATATATTAATTCATGAAAGGCAAATTAAAACAACACTTTCGAGTAATGAGGGAATCATATTCCTGTTTGTTAGGGAAGTTCACATACAGGGAATAATTGAATTGAAAACATATACATTGTTTCGTGTATGGATTGATTAAAAGAATCATGTGGCAATGTGTTAATGTTTTATCTTGATTTAAAATTCACTGTGGCGATATCCTTCTATAAAACTCAACCACGTGATACCGCGGTGGACCCCCCGTGGGTGACCCTTGCCGTGTGACCCCGTACACGAGATCCTTTCAAAACAAATATCATCCTTCAACTCGTTTTCACGGGGTTCTGTTGTTCAGCCAACATCTCCACAATATATTCATATTCGTGAGGCTGTCTGTTCTACTCAAATATATCACGGCACAGTGTGCATTCTTTTGATCTACCCTGTGATCGCATTGACTTCGACATAGCATTAAAGGAGAGATGCAACACTGGTATTTTGTAAAGCTCGTTCATGTAAACGTTCTACACTAAAAACTTACCTAGTTAGTTTCCCTTGTATAAATCTAAACTGTGAAAGTTTCGTTGCAATAGGTTGCCACGTTTATGAGAAAAACGACAACAAACTGTTGTTTATGTTTAATCAAAAAGTTGCCGGGCGGCCATTGTTTTTAAATTCGAAATAATTAATTTCTCCACTCGAAGCAAATAGTGAAAATGTTCGTATTTATTCCTAGCGTGGATTTTCTGTCTTCGGTTGGCAGAAATACATTTTTGGAAAGGTTATATTTAATTTAGCTAAAGTTACAGCTTCTGGGACAAAAATATTCCAAGGGATGTTTGATACCATCATGAACTGTACACCAAGCAAGTTTTATATAAAATTGCGATCGTTTATGTGTTGTCGAGAATGCCAACAGAGTATATCAAGGGGTTTAGGAACAAGTCAAAATCCTGTGCCACCTACGTTGTCATTATGCCTAGCATTCCCAAGTCATAGGCGTATTAATCATAATCCGCTTCACCAGAACAAAACCATATCTAGGTCTATGGACTTGTACTGGATGGCAATGCCCTGCCCTGACCTGCTTATTTGGTGTTCGGTCCATTGCACCTTTTGTTAACTTTCCCTGGGCCAGGTACCTAAGAATGATCACCTGTCCATTGACTTACTGCATGGCTGATTCCACTTATGTATTTTGTGGTGTTTTTTTTTTTTATGGAGTCAGACAATGCGATAAACTGCCCTGTAGTTCTGTGTGTTTTTGTCAAATAACGTATGGAAAGTGTGATCTACACAAAGTACATGAAACGCTTGTCATGATTTCTCTTTCATTTTCATGAATGATACATGTTGTCTGGCAAATCTTATGGATAAACGTGACATTGAGTTCGCCGGTGTCCTCGAAAAAATGCACTCATACCTCTAGTGGTAGGCCTGTGTGACTAAGTCCAAAATCTGATTTTAGTTGGTTTCCTGATAAACTTGGGTGACAAATATGGCGGTTTGGCGGTTACCTGGAGGGAAATTGGCGATGGATTGACAGACAATAACATTGGCTTAACATGCATTCTGCATCTCCCATTGCCCTCTTTGATGAAACTAGCTTATTTAGGTTGTACTTGCAGATCGTACTATTGCGGTAGTGATGGTATTAGCTAACGCACAATTCTCTTTTGTTGGAGACGCATACAGTCATAATATTAGTAGAATATTGCTGTTATTACACGCAGCATCTGATTAACATCCCTTTCAGGAACTGCCTTTGATTCGCTCGCCGTGTGCGTTCCATCAATACAACCCATGTGTTTGATTACGTTTTGTGGCGCGGAATCAAAATATAAACTTGATTATTCCATTTGCATGGATCTTTGGAACGGGGGCTTCAATTTCTCGTCGTGTTTCTTTACTCCGGGAAAGAAAATGCCACTAATAATATCGGGTGAACACGAAATATAATCCTTGCAAATTAGGTAGTTATGATTGGTGGGTGCAACGCACTGGATTAGACATCAGCTAGTTTCAAAGCAATGCGCCATGGTAATTGAAGGCCTGGTGTGTAAACTCACGCACTCGGTGTCAACTACAACCTCGTATGTGTCACTCTTTTTTCTAGTTTGTTAGCACAGTAACACATTCAAACTTCGACCCCTGGGACCAATTGAGTTAAGCCTTTGACCCCTTTTATGTGAAGTTAGTCTTTGATATTGCACACCGTTTTACTTAAATAGATATGCTTTATTCACCTGCATAAATTAGTGATGTGATTTCACCATAGAGTAAGCAGTATGTCTTTGTTTGTATGGGTAAAAACCTATAAAATTGTCAGATCTGCTGGCGATGTACGTACCCGTATGACACAACTATATGAGGGAATAGCCATTGTTAAAATATCAACTACTGCCTCAATTTCAAAAAGAGACAGGAGCAGTCCTTTAAAAAGTGTGTTACGTGTAAGCATAGCTTCACATTCAGTAATATTTTCAATCAAATGATTTTCAGAAATTCCCCATTACCCGGTTGTTGTTCTTTCGTGGCGAGTATTATTACAAGGCAAGTGGAGCCGCCACTTCTCGCGATAAGACTAACTCTATTTTCCTTAGATTCCAAGCTGCCACCTTATCTCAGTGCTATTTAAGGGAATGTCTCCTGTCTCTGGGGACACTCCAAGTTGGTCCCCTCCACTGAAACATTCCCAATCAAGAAGAAAGTAATAATTGATCTCCATCTTGCTTCCCGCGTTCCGTTATTAGAAAAGCGCGCGAAAATTGTGTGATTGTGATCTGTGAAGCTCTACTGTTTCGTAGCGGGCTCTTACGGCACGGGTTATATCGCGTTGATCATCAGTAGCAAGTTCTCACCGCGAAAAGGTTATCATTCTGACAACGTGAACGAAAGAGAAATACAGGCTTTGCTCGACTGCGGAGCAGACCAACAGTAAGATGGTGATGATCTGTGACTATTGGGGTGCTATCGATGTCTTGGATGATTGGTGATTGAGATGAGGGATGAAGCAACCGCGGTCACTCACTCATAGCTTGCTCCATGGGAATCCCAATATGAAGAAAGGTTTCATATTAAAGACTGACGCAAGTTCTGTAGGTCTATACTATAAGTGGTGGAATGTTCTATGCCAACTATCATGAATATGTGTAAATGGCGTCATTAAAGCTGACTCGAGCTATGTATGTTGTACCTGACGGAATGCTCTGTAAAAAGATTCTTCGATTTTGATTTTGTTCTACCTTATTGACAGAATTCCTTCGTGTTTTGAATTATAAATTTAAAACTTCCATCGTGTGCTAATCAGGATGAATTCTTGCATCAACGTTACATTGCGAATAACCAAAAAAGGGAAAATGTTTGAGCTGATTAAAATGTATCTTGTGTAGCAAGCTTCCATTCATTTCTGAGTTAATGATAAATTCATTCACATTGTCAACACAAAACACAATAGGTTTGTGTGTTATTTTAAAATACTTAAAGGAAAGGTATAACATTGAATCAGTCAACTTTTTGTGATTAATCATAAAAACTTTTTTTTTTTTTTTTTTTAAATATGTAACAATTTTTGTCATTGTCTCAAAAACGTGAGCACCAATTGCAATGAAACTGAATGGTCAAAATGAATTTACTTTTCCAAATAGGCCTATCATTGTTGTACCCTTGAAACAGATAATTTCATAATGCCTATTATATAATTTATGTCATCACTACTCTGGCATCAAACACAATTTTCAGGAAGCCTTGTTTTTCTGTCCATTGAAATTTTGTGAAATTACCAACTGTGGATAATCCTGTAATAGTCGCTGTCAGCTCTCACCTTGTAATGAGATTGGATCCAGATTCTTGGCATTCCGCACCAGACATTAGATCCGTTTGTTTCGTTTTGATCACACACTTCAATGAGCAATGCGCGGAACGGTATTTCTTGATAAGGAACCACATGTGTTAGTTTGACACACGTGGCGTACCATACTACACCGCCCAAACTTATCTCTTGGAGATAATGTGTCCGTGTAGCTGTTGTTTTAACTGCATTTAATCCACGCACGTGTGCCCTTTTCCGCTGATCACAATGCACGCAAATAACCCACGAAAACATGACACACTGTAAATGTGACATATATACAAGCCGAACTATTTGGTCTGACACGTTGTCACGTGCGACACAAAGATTTCAGTATATTTGTCATAAAAATGTAGATTTCTAAATCTACAAATTTTATATTTTACAAATTGTCAGGATTCCTAAACAAAATTCAGCATCTATTTTTCCTTCATTTAAGTCAATCTGTTTGTTCTTATATGACATGTACCACGTTTTTTCCACGTATTTCCACCAGCTATTTATGTCACTTCACAGAAGTAGACCACTCAATATTTTGAACCAATTCCCTGATAAATTCACTTGGAGTTCATCGGCCCCTTATAACCATGTAATTAAGATAGACGTGCTCGGGCCTACCTACCTAACATATGCCTTGCGCTTAACCAGAACAAATGTGCGAAGCGTTCTTTCATGGATTTTCCGCTCCAGAAAATGCGTTCCACAGACTGGGGAGAAAAACTGTGAACGGGGTTGTAAATAAAGTGTATATAATAGTTGTACTTAAAACCTCCCCCTCGTTCATTAGCCTGGAAGGCTGATTGAACTGAATGGCACAGCGCAGCGAGTTGTGTGAAGAAATTTGCCATGGCTTTTCAGGGCTGATTTCACGGTCGGCCTGGCGGACACATGTCACCGTGGCGGGCTGCCCTTGCTTGCTTTTCCTCCTGTACCCCTCTAGATTTGTCCTGGTTATGTTAGTGCACACCATGACCCTTCTTCTTAACAAGAGGACTGCGGTTTGTTATGTGAAGTACAATAATTATGTTCATAAAAGAAATGTAATTACTAATAGCCGAACCAGCGGAGAGGTTGGTCAGACTAGTTGTGACAATGTGATGTAAAATCAGCCATTATCATTTGGCTGGAAAGCAAGGCAAAACCACATGAGTTTTTTTTTTCTTCTTCTCAATGCACAGCCTATACTGCTCCAACAATGCTTTATTTTAGCATTCTATAATATTGCTATTTTTATTGTTAGATCTTTCCTGGAATTCTATTGGGTTATTTCGGTAAAAGTACCCGGCAGCCATTGAATTAAATTGTTTCAAAAGATTCACTAGCTGTATACGTGTGTATAGGTGTATTACGAATCAGGAAACTATTTGTACGACCATTGTGTATTTCACATAGACCTATCGGTCCTATGACTGCAATTGTCAAAATCAGTCAAAATTTTGATATACTTACCAAGGTATATCTAGTGCACTTGAAAGTTGAGCACTGTCAAACCTTACGTGCAGTAAGTGCATTTACAGGTTAAAATGAGTTGACCTTTTTTGACTGGTAAAAGCATTATCTTGTATATTGTTGACGATGGTCAAAATGGTAGTCAAAACCAGTCAAAATGTCCCTGTGTGCACAGTTGGTTGAACAGTCATAAACAGTCAGCTGATTGATTTTGACCACTATGGCTACTTGCCACAAAGGTTCATCTACAGTAGGAAGGTTTTAAAGGATGACTTCAGCATATTTGAATATTAAGTTTTATTGGGTGCTATTACTCAATGTCACACTCTATTTGTGTTTAAAATAATGTTCCTTGAAGAAAATACACTTAAACACGACATGCAACACTCCACATAAACAAGATGGTTTATTTACACGATGGAGCTTGGTTTACAGTGGTGACCATGGAATTCTCCCATGAAATAGTCGTCACTGAAGACGCTAGCTTTTCCTTCCTCTTCGTTGACCGTGTCTCTTGCGTCAGCTGTGAGAGGAAATACAACCCTTTCACCCACGCCACGATCAACAGCGCCGCTCGTGCTCTCTGTAGGAAGTGCATCGGGGAAAACCGGTTCAATTTGCGCCCGTGTCGTGACAAGCGTCAATGCACAAACCTTGCCTAAACTGTGGATGATGTGGCATGTGACGTCACATGTTTACTTGTGCAGCGCCCTCTGTTGAACTGTAGCAGGCAAAATAAGTACTTTTCAGTGCATGAATAATTGCTCTCGTCTAAAGTATGGATGCAACACATGACATCATATGTTTAATTTAACAGCGCCCTCTGCTGAAATGAGGCAGGCAAAAACAGTATAATTTTCAATGGAAGTCACAGGCCTGTGATTTCGCATGATTTTTTCCTGATTTCAGGATTTTACAAATCTCCCTTTGCCACCAAGGAAAGAAAGAAGTGCCCGTATTGTGTTCAAACATCTACTTTCTTGTTTGTGAGGGTGTGGAGAGTCTGTAAATCCTCCAAAATTAAACATACAGGAGGTTCAGGGGGCTTTGTCCTCTAGACCAAAGGGAGACTCATGCCGCTACACATTTTTTCAGGATTTTTTTTTTACTTTTGTCAAATTACACCCCTGAAGTCATCATACAGTGTTATTTTTATGAGATGATCAGTGCTTTTTTTCTTAGCAAGGCACTGTATTTCAAATCGTATTCAAATTTCAAACATATTGATATCATTTTGATTTTGAAGTGTATCATGTAAAACATGAATATTTAAAGTATACACATTCTTGCCTACCTTGACATACATGAACCTATCTATGATCGCTCTGATTGAAGGATGTGGCGTATAACATGAATGATCGGCTATTAATAATTACAAAATGGATGATTAGTTACTCTGCATCTGGTGTATTCGCAAATATACAATCCGTACACTACTTCTAAGTGAAGTGGAAAGTACAACACATAAACAGTAACAGAATAGACGCAAATGTTACTCTGAATGTTATCGTTGGCCCAACATAAATACTTGTTTTACCGAATTTGCATTATTTTTTTCGCTTCTTCTTTGGAATCGTTGCTCATAATTAGTCACCTTACCCACAGACCTAGCCTGGTTGGATTGCTTACAGTCACTGCGAATAGGTCAGCGTGGTGCAGTAATGTGTGCACCCAGGCTATTATGTTGTGTACGATCTGAATTTCATTTTGTGACAGGCTACAGCGTGTATTACTGTATGGGCGTCTGCAAAATTAAGAATTTATAATAATTAAAATTGCTGTTTTGCTCTTTCAAGTAGTCTTATTTCGGATTGTTGTTCAAAAAGAGTGGCTTGAGTTGTCTTGTCTTCAAGTCACATTATTCAGTATATGTTCAAAGCGCCCTCACTCGACTGCCTTTACAAGGCCGTTTTCAAAGCTTCTTCGAGCAATACACAATAGAATCGTCTTCTTCATTTGGCGCGTTTTTCACATTCTTAGTGGTTCCATCTGGATATAGGTCAGTAGGCTAATAAACCTTTCTGCTTGTAGTGTGAGTGTACTACGGTTCTGAAATAAATATAGCCCGTGCTTCAGCTCCTTCGCTTGGCCACAGAAATCCGGGAAGGTTCTTTTATTAAAAGATTTCATCGCTGAAAACTCACTAATAATAAACACACTCAATATTAACTGTTTGTTTAGCATAGCGAGATGTGTTACAAATATGCCCGCACTGAATATCCACAGTGATGAATATGATATCAGAATAAATACAGCCATAACGGCCGGGAGGGGACGGTATTGTCTGTGGCGTTGTATGTGGCTTTGTGTGGGGTTCATTGTTCGTTGTACCAATCACAGTCTCGAGAAGACAAGCGGGTCCTCCTTATCCTTGTGTTCTGTGCACGTTTTATGCGTATGTATACAAATACATAATTATTATAATCTAGTTGATAATGAGGCCTGAATAGGAGTCCAGTGAGACACTGTATACAAGGAAAGGTCTGTACACTTTATCAAGCGCGCTGGACACTATTTTTTGTCGCGCAGATAGAATAATATCCACGATGGAACTTAAGTGGTGCATTTTATGTTTGTACAAAATGTTCATACATTGACAGAATCGGGAAGGAAGGAACGCGTGTTTATGTATGGGCTCGCGTATCAGTTTGAATTTAATTAATATCCATTATAACACATGTCTATTTAATTGCAAGGAACGCAAATTACAACCAACGGTTCTGAAGTTTTCTCATTTTACTGAAACATCCTTTTGTATGTTCAATGTCATACATCAAACATAATGTCTTCTGGGTGCTAAAATGTAATTGAAATGTTGTTCCATGTTTGGAGTGGGGCCTGTACTATTGTCATTCATTATATAGCTATCTGGAGCGAGGCAGGGCTAAAAAAAAAAGTGCACATTTGTACCAGTGTGGCAACTACAGAGAACTCGGAGGCACGTGCCTGTGACCCCGCTGAACATTTAGGCGAACACAACATAAGGGATTCTATTAAAGTGTCTTATGTTACGAAATCTTGTGGCACCTCTGAAGATGTTACCCTACAGATCTTCACTTTCATTTTATCTAACACTGTCACATTGCCAAAACGTGACTGAAACGTTGCGATTGGTTTCAAGACTCACTTCCAAATCAACCCATTCATTACCGAAGACGAACGCCGACTAAAACAGCCCTCCACTGCACTCCGCGTCTCGATTTAATAACGGCACATAACACCGGTCGGTTTCACTCTATGTTTCACCAAATTCACCCACACATCCAAGACACACATCTAACCCACGGTGCATCACACTCCTCACCAATTCAAATTTAGCAACCACATATCTTCTTGACCTACTATTAAGAGACTCCACGTCTTTTAGTTTAGCCACTTAAGGTGGGATTTACTTTCTTAACTTGCAAATAATGCGAATTGTGGCTGATTTAGCCGAGGCCTCGGAACGCATACATGACATGAGCTGAGGTGCTTTTACCTTTCCTTGTTGGGCGATGTACACCTCTCTCAACGCGAGTATAGCCATAACGAATTCCTATCTGTGTAGTCGATACCGTTTTTCAGATGGTCCAGAAACACACGCTTCTTGTGCAATGTGGTCAAATTTGAGGAAGGTGATTAAATTCAAATGTTTAGCAACGGACAAAATTTTTTCATAATTTAAACCATATAATATAAAACAAATAAATGGTCACATCTTTAATTTAAAGTTATCCTTTTCAAAATGTTACCGTATATCACATACATCATCTTAACCCGCCACTACACTATGAACTTCATAACTGTTGTTCGTTGACAGATCTGAAATAGAAATAGAGTGTCGTGGCCGAGCGGTCTAGCTTACCGGACTCAAGTTCTGATGTTAACAGCAGAATGTGGGTTCGAATCCCGGCCGTGACACTTGTGTCTTTGAGCAAGACCCTTAACCATAATTGCTTATAGGGGTAGAGGCAGTTTCATAACTGTTGTTCGTTGACAGATCTGAAATAGAAATAGAGTGTCGTGGCCGAGCGGTCTAGCTTACCGGACTCAAGTTCTGGTGTTAGCAGCAGAATGTGGGTTCGAATCCCGGCCGTGACACTTGTGTCCTTGAGCAAGACACTTAACCATAATTGCTTATACTAGGGGCAGAGGCAGTTTAACAACTGCCTTGGTCTGGACTAGTTACCCCTCCCAGTCCTATTCGCACCGTGAAGAGGCTGGTTATTAACTTGTCTTGTTTCGGTGCGAGGGGCTGGTTTCTTCAGTGTGAAGTCGTTGTAACAACTTAATGACTGAGTAGCCCCCACCTTGGAGTGGCCATTGGCCTTGTGTGGGGCGAATTGCATAAAAAATTATTATTATTATTATTTTTTTTAAATGGATTACTTCCCCCCCTCCCGATTGATCATCATGCATATACCTTTGCCAACGAACTCCTTGCTTTGCAATACGATCCCATGTACCTCCTCTTCTGCAGCGCCCCTCTCCCCATTTTTAGCCACTCAGATCAGCCCTAGTGTTATTGTCCTTCCCAGAGTGGTCGTAGAATAGATCGTTGTGGGACTTCGCTGTGTGGTAGGCCCGAAGTTGGAATATTGACGCACTCGGATTTTATTGGGTTCGAGACACCTACATCAAATTTCATTATAAATATTGAACGCCTTTGAAAAAAATATTAGGGTAATTTTGCTATTATTAATTACGTTTATATGAGCACGGCGAACAAGTAAACAAACGGCAATATTGGGAGGGAGGTGTTAAGTGCAGTCACCCCGGGGTTTACCTGTGCCAGGGAACCATCCCAAATACTTTAAGCAGCGTCTTGCATCTTACAGAGCGGGGCTAGGAGGAATGAGATTCGTCGCTTGAGTCTATAAGCCTGAGGCGATGGATGATGTCACTGAAGATTTAAGCAGTCTCGATTGCGCCACATGGGTAGTCTCTCACGTCCCCTTCGTTTGATCAGTCATTGAGAAATCCCCAAACACTAGGCCATCCCCCCGCACCACTCCTATCACTATATACACCCTTGACTAGGGGTGGAGGGGGTCGGGGACTAGACTTCAGGAGAAACAGTGGTTAAAACCAGGTCGGCTGATGTGGCATTAGGGATCAACAGAGCATTGGTTCATGTATTGCCAGTCTTGGCCCCGTCCATTAGTTCGGCCTTTGTGGTGAGGAGACGCCGCCGCTATGACATGACGTTGTACTTTTACCGCAAGGCGTTGAACCTCCCGTGTTCTATCCATACTCTCCTTGCCGCTCATTCTCTGTGTTGTAATATATCGACAGTTTTTAGCAGAGCGAGGAATAGCCACCATAATATTGAATACATTTCCATGGCATTGTGATCATTACAAAGCCGCGTATTAGGGAGTCTTGGGGTGACTGTTTGCCGTGTGGTATCAGGTAGCTAGTGCCTAGATAGGCTTACGGTGGGGTAGCAGGAGCTACCACGAGTCGTACGGTACGGTCGTAATCCCCCATCGAAAACAAGCTAGGAAATAACACTGACTGCCAAAGACACACTGAGACCGGGGCCGCTCAGATATCAGTGTCTGGCTATTGATACCCAATGCACCCACACACACACACACACACACACACCGCAACTGTGGCAAAATCCCTTCACTTCTTTCCCCCATGTTGCTACCGGGACAGACGGCACTCCCACCCGCCCGAGGGCTGGTCTGTGTCCCGCTAACAAATCGGCAACCAACTATCCCTTCCGCCAACCCATACCTACGGAACTGTGGTATTATACGGGCACATGCAACAAAAATGTCGACAATGAACATTCAATTGAACATGACATGTGTGCATGTTAACCTTGCTCTTTATAGTTGAGTACAACATTAAGTATTACATCGCCTGGAAAACTATCAAATGTCGAGAATTCGCGGCTAATGACACCTTTATGACGTCAGCTTATAGTTGAAGTGAATCAAACCTGCACTGAATTCTGAACTACTTTATTTAAAGCACCCCAATTATCGGTAATGTCACATAAAATAACTTCTCACAGTTTTTCATAAAACGTGTAATTGGTATGAAGTTAAAGACGGTGTAAAACAAACAGTGTGAAGTGATATCATTTTAGTAAAATTTGTATTTAAAAAATTTAATACGAAAAATCTGTATGCATTTTCACTTTTTTTCTCGTTAACGACACAATTAAATAAACTGACATTTTATAGGTTGGTTTCTCTATATATGAGGCGGGGTTGAATACATAAAAGCTCTGATTAAATTGATTATCTCTTGATTTAAATGAATGCATTTATATCAATTTTACCCAACGTAGGCCTATATAATGTAAATGCATAATTATATAATTTAACCCTCATACTACTACAAGGGTCAAAATCAGTCAAAATATTACCAAGGTATATCTAGTACACTTAAAAATCAAACACTGTCAAACCTTATGTGTAGTAAGTACATTTACAGGTCAAATGAGTCGACCGTTTTTGACTGATAAAAGCATTGTCTTGTATTGTTCAGGGTGGTCAAAATGACAGTAAAAAACAGTCAAAAATGCCCCTGTGTGCACATTTGGGTCAACAGTCAAAACAGGCAGTTGACTGGTTTTGACCTCTATAGCTACTTGCCACTAAAGTGTAGCTATAGTAGGAGAGTTAAACACATTAACAAAAGGTGTACTGAAAACAAACTACAATTTCTGCGTATTTCGTTGTGTCACCTGAGCAAATAGTGAAAATGGATACAGATTTTTGTGTTTTCATTCTTACGTGAAAATGGATTCCATCTGTGTTCAATTTCAAATTTGTAATACATTTCACGTTTTTCTTTAAAAAATAATAACAATTTCTCAGGATGTTTGGTACCATCCCCAACTTCACATCAAGTACTTTAAAAAAAATTATAATTCAATAATTTTATAATTGGATAGTTTCCAATGGGATACCTTTAATGAGATTGTACGTGTATTACATATCCACGTACAATACCAGTAACAACAGGATACGTGTGTTAAACGTAAACCGGTTTATTTTGAGTAACTTAAATTTAAAAAAATGTAAGAATGTATTCTTGGGCCGAGAAACGTTCATTTCAAATGGTCAATATCTTGTGATAAAGTGTTCAGATAATGATTTATTAATTCATTCAGAGATCAACAACTAGATTTCATTTTATTCCACAGAGTGAGATTAACTTAAAGAGGTCCATTCACAACTGGTATTCTAATTTCAATTCAGTGTGAATACTAATCACATTACATGGCCCACTCTAACCTACCCGTAAACAGGCGATATAAACACAAATTACAAGCATAAAGAAAACCGCGTTATCCCCCTAAAAGCAATACAACCGAAAAAGGGTGGAATAGCCAAAGGGGTCAACATGGCGCTGTGTCCTTTTCATGCCGGTCGCTAACCTCTGCAGCTCCTTGCTTACCCAAACAATACGGGCCTTCTCGCGGTATGGCTCGGGTCAACGGCGAGTATATTATTGCCAGGACGAATTAAGAATCAACCGGCCCCAGTGGCCTAGATTTTACCTCTCTCTATCCTTCCACAAACACACAAGTTCATGCCCGCGTCTGGAGCTATTAAAACCCCTCGCGCTAAGGGTTCATAGTGGTCAACACCAAAACCTGCGCTGTTCACTCACTAGTAATTATTTTATAGATATGCCAGAAAAATTCCGCACGCCCTATTTCATATTGCTTGATTTCCTTGGCGCTGGTTTCCCCTGATTCACTACCCTTCTATGTTCTCCCGTCACCATTTCTATCTTATTTTAGTTAAATTTACGCTTTATTGGAGGTAATTTTTCATCAAGAGCCCCCAGGGTTTCTCGCCATTAGTTGTTGTGATGTTTGATCGCTTATGAAGCGTGTGCAATCACTGTGCGGAACTCTACAGCGCACTGTCGGCGGAGCCGCTTCCCCCCGTCCCAGTGTCCATGGGGAATGCGCCGAGTATTTATATAATTTTCCTTCCGATTTTCCACCATTTAGGTTGAGCTTGTGTGAAATAATTACGACTTGCGCCTCCAAAACCGCTGCCAATTTGAGAAGATTGGTTAGGAGAGCGGAACGGCTGCTCGAGTTATTCGTAGTTCAGTGGAGGGGAAAGGGGCCTTGTTTTGTGTAACCGTTCATTGCTGGTGGTGATTTAATCAGTCCATTCATGTTTTCACTCTCAAATTGTATTGCCAAAAACCGGGGAACATGCTAAAAGACAATTACCACTTATGATTGAGCGCGCGACAGCTTTCAGTATCAATGTATCTTAATGGCAGTAGCATTTAGCCCGAATAATTTTATATAAATTGCCCCAAACTGTTACCTCCTTTAGATAATAAATGGGAATCGTCTTTTCGTGATGTAGTCGCGGGGAAAGAAACACAGAGAGTAGCGTCATTAGTTACATTCGGAACTTCATAGGATTGACATTTGGGTTATCAGTCACTCGTTGAAAGCCCCGGAAATTGATAAGGGTATCCCTGTAATCCACCAAGGAGCGCATGGGTCTAATGAAAACCTGTACAGCTCATTGTTTTGATGAGAATAGTAATGACACTCCGGGCGACGTGCAGATTGTGCTTTTCACGTGTTATACTGTTAGATGAAACAGCAACAAAATGAGCATTGCCAAGTTCCTGTTTTTATCTGTGGCCTCGTTAGAGGACACACTCGTCTTCCGCGTATTAATTCCCGATCAATGATTTGAGTAATAATCTGTTACACATCGCCATAACACGGTGTAGTTCCACTCGTGCAAGCGTTCAATTATAATCAATGCAGCACCGCTGAGGTATTGATATTACTACGCGCTGTGCGTTTCATTGCTAGGTGAAGAATCCTTAATTGGAATCACTAAGTGCATTGGCACCGAGACACTCGACATCAGTCAATGCAATCGGGTATACGCTCACATACATACAGAAGACGTGTACTACCGGTATCTTGTGGCCCTTCGACATCGTATATTGTACCGCTGTACGTGCCAGCATCAAGATTCAGTCACTCAAACATCTTTTAAGATTTACTGCAAACAGGGACCTATTACCCGTTATATCATCAGACCCCCCCTTCCCATGTCACATTGACTCACAAGGCTGTAGCAAGTCGCTAGGGAGCCCCATAGTCCATTCCGGCAGCCCGCTTGAACAAACCGAAACCGCTCTACAGTAAATTTGCGGGCCATCGATTTGTCCGCAGTCGCTACAGATTATAGCTACGGCGTCGACTTCTCTTACTCGCTACGAGACACCCCGGCAAACTAACCCTTATACCCGCAAGAGTCGATCCTACAAGTTTGCTCGCCGTATCAAATTTGCCGTAATTAATAAAGAGTGCAAGGGTGATGGGACATTTTGGCCACGCTGACGGCGGACGTGGCGCTGTTGCCTGTTCTCCCCTTGTACCGGTAAAATTGATTGTGCATCCCTCAACGCATTTCTTCACTTCATTGTGATTTCTTCTGGGTGAGGTCACGATGATAATTTTGTTTTCTTATTATGTTCTCAACACCTTCTTATGCGAGCAGACACCGAGTACAAATATTCTTGCTTTCCGGAGGATTGAAAACAAAAATTTGAAATGAAGCAGAAAGTTGAAATTGTTAAGCTATTGTTCTCCTATTAATTAACAATATCATGTGATTACATCAACAATGAGCAATTATAACCAAAAAAAATCATGAGCCCCCCCGCGATGTTAAAGCTAAACTTAAAAACAATTATAACAAAATTTAAAAACAATTGTAAACTTTTCTTAACAGTTTAAATTCAAATTGTCTAGGCCATAATAATTAAAAACCTCGAGTGAACACTAGTTTTCATTTTCGAGTTTCAGGAAGCTCCGTGGTTAAGAAATCCCATCAAATACGAATATTTTAATTATAAGCCGATTAACACGTGTCAAGTAGTGCATGTACATTTCTTGAAAGCAAAGCACAATGAAGTAACACAGGGAGAAATAAGAATCTCTCTAACGTGAACAAGAAATCTAATTGCTTCTGGCATGGTATCCGGCCGTCTCATACAAGTTATTTTGTAGTTTTGACACGTTCTGCCACTACTAACTCGGAACTTCCTATATACGACAGACATATATACATTAATAATTATCAACCTCAATGGATTGCCTCAGCTTAGCTAGCAATCTGACATATTTAAACACCCTGGGAACGAGACGGTGTGGTTTGATTGGCTCGGTATTAATACAGTCCTGTTTGTTTCGTCATTACGTTGTTGGTCATCAAAAATATATAGGTTAATAATCCAACCTGCGAGTCTATAATCCAAAATGTCGGCGAGGTCTTTGATCGCTCCAGATTGTTATGTATCCATATTAGATGTCAAGAAAATGCTGTGAAAGAACTTGAAAAGAGCTGAATGGCAATATGAGTTTTGAAGCACATGCCGCTATTGTGTGGCCTTCTGCCTCACTCCCCTACACTAAAATCTTAGAAGTGAGTTCACTGTCTTGGTTGCGGAGGGGTCAAACACGGCATTAGGCACGCTGGATTTCGTGTCCATCGTCGGATTTAGTGAGGTCGGGTTTCAGCCCTCGTCCCCACGGCGTATCGGCGCATGTTTGAATTGGGTTAAAGACTCGCGAGTCACCTGCCTCGCGCTGTTGTTCGCCCGGGTTCAACGTCTTCGGAGCCGGCTGGTTTTTTTGCGGCCAATCTTCCCCAACTTTCCAAGCCTGCCAGGTATATTTACTAGGTCTGGAACAAGCAGCAATGGTTCTACTGTAATGAACAGGACGTGATATAGACCAAGTTGCTTGGGGTGAGCTAGCTGGTTAGCCATGCACCTCCTTGATGTCTGTACATACATAGCAACGTTGCCACACCTGTACCCTTAAGGGCCAGCTTAACTGAACAATTGCCTTCGCTAAGTTCGCTCAGTGTTGGCAAATAAAGAAGCATAAAAAGGGATTCGGCGATCCACCGACAATTTTCCTTGCAGAATATAAATATAAACCCTTTCACTTCCCGGCTTTGTTTTGCTCTAGGTTCTTAATGTTTTATATTCTCCGCATACCCCCGAGGTGAAGTCCCTTGTGGTTTCCGGCAAAGCCGTGCAAACAGATCACTCGCCATTGAATGAATATCCCCAGCAATGACACATTTATAGAGAGGTAGTCATGGCGGCTCGGCCAATGCTATCACTGTATCATTAATAATAATCCTATACACCCCTAGCACTGAATGTAATAACTCAAGCACCAGCGACTAAGGAGGGGACTGATCATGACCGCCTCTGGCTAGAATGATAGACCCGGGTTTTTGATAAGGATACCCCTATGTATGTTCAAGCCTCACCGTGGTACGATCCGGACCGGCTCGGACTTACTGCGCAATGACAAAAAAAAACAATAAATCCTGCGTCAAAAATATTACGATCCGTACTGAGTTATTAATAATCCAGGGAAATGTCGTTTGGATTTGATGTCCTGGGCTATCCGCAGCTGACATCACAAGTGTGTTGGTCAAGAGATACACGGCTACGCTATCCCAGTACTGGTGTTAATTACAATACTGTCATTGAATAAATCCTGGCTTTTCAGGTCTTCATTTTGTAATGGAGTTGTTGTAAATGATAGCTGCAGCGTGCAATGGAGCTGGTGGAAATGGGGGTTGGCAATCCACAACGCAAGTCTGCTTTCTCGGCGAAGATATTCGGTAAATATATCATTATGGTATTGGCGAAGTTTGGGATTAGAAGTTCAGAGGAACAACAGGTTTTGTGTCGTTTTATCATCAGTGCAAGAAATGCAAATTTTTGCTAATTTTTTTGTGCAGCTGGGATTTTTTATTATATGTTATGTTTGGTCTTGAATCTTGAAACAAAATACATGGTTGCTTTCTGGTTTGTCATATTCTAACCTTGTGTTATCTCATTGTTTTTGCGTTTTCGAAAACATTGATATCGAATACATCTCAACGTTTTCAAATACAACACGAATAGATGTACTCGCGTTTATATTTAAATACATCTCAGTGTATATCAGTACTCAGAAGTATTCGAATTCGTATCATGTATTCGAACGTAGGTCTAATATTCGGAGCTCATGCAAACCGAGTCTTTCTCATTATTTTGTTTGTTGCTGATTTTTTTTTTTTTTTACAGCCAGGAGTGTATCCACATCAACATTAGGTACGCAAATCTGAATAATAACACATATACCCTTGCTGAGGTCGCTATCTATAATAAGAAATCAAAACCATCTAAGATAGTGTGGAGTATATTTCATCAACACCGCAATGAGCCCCCCCCCCCCTTCCCCACCCCCCCTTGCTTGTAGAATCTTAAGTATTTCTGTAGTCATTAACGAGAATGCGTTTCGCGTCTTAAGTTGCCAACGATACTCCGGCTTTTATCAATCGCAATATATAAATACACGTACCTGACACTTAACGCAGTAAAAAGATGCTGCGTGTGTCATCTTCGATAACCGTGCGGTGCCTTTGCTACACTCAATACTCGCGGTTTGACACTGGAACCGCTTCTGAAGAAAATAGCACGTCCTATTTAGTTATTTCTTCTTTTTTGTACAAAATGAAAGTGGGAATTCATTTCATTTCGTAGCGTTTCGATACAAAGACTGTTCATGACGTCATACTCTGACCAAGTGTCAGTTACCGCAGGTATCCTGAAGTGTTAATCGTTTCGTATATGCAGTTATGTGTGTGCCACGAACCATACTGAAAGATATCAACGACAAATGCCGCAAAAATCGCTGTAGACAAAACATTGTATACATAGCTGAGTTCTCCTTCAATTATTACAAATAACTTTATTCAACAACCAAATTGAACACATTTTCCAAAATGAAAAGAAGAAAAAAATAATCATAAACCATAATCTGGAATTGTTGTTATTGTGATTTATAAATATAGTTGAAATAAAGATGATGAACAAAGTCATAACAAGATGAAAAAACAGGGTCATGCGAGAGTTTACTTCATTTTGTCAGTTAAAATTTGCAAATGTTTGTAGAAAAACCTGCAAGCAAAGACAATAGAAGTTGACAGACTGCTTTCGCTAACAATCATCTCAAATCATGTAAAACGTCATAGAATTTTACGGATTGTGCTTGATTTGTACCATCTGTCATGACCATGCGGCTCTGAAGTTTTATCCACATTTTGTCTATATAACATGCCCTGGTTCACTGTAAAATCATTGTATTGGTGGGAAAGACTTGTGGTTACATGCGAATTCTCTTATATAATCGGTAGTTTTCTATAACATTTTACCTTAAACTTTCATTTTATAGCATGTATGATTAGAAAGTTATTACGTTGTGATGTCCATATTTTCATTTTGGGCAAAGATAATGGGCAAGAAATGACTATATATATATATATAAGTGATTTTCTTTTTCTTTCCAGCCGGTATTCGACAGAAGAACGAGAACGGTAAAGACGGTCTCGTGTCCAACGTCACCTCACCCAACGATGTATTCTGTACCGTACCCGGTCGCCTCTCGCTTCTCTCCTCTACCTCCAAGTATAAGGTAACAGTTGCTGAGGTACAGAGGCGACTGTCGCCTCCCGAGTGTCTCAATGCTTCGCTCCTCGGAGGTGTCCTCAGAAGGTGAGTTTGAAGAGCCTGGTGTGGTACGGTGGTGGGGTACGGTGGTGAGGCTCAGGGAGAGAGGGGTCTACTACTTGTCAAGCAAGGACAACAACTGGGGATTTACAAACACACCGATACAAACACCACTGGTGTAGTTTAACATGTCAGTTTCTGCAGTGCTTAGGAAAAACACTAGGGACAATGGTATTTCTGTGAGTTGATGAATATTGGCGAACATGTCACCATCTCACCCTAACTCGAACCGACCGTACACCATGTTTAAAAACTTGTGCTTTATAGTGCGTTGTATTATTTTTTGATAATCTCTTTCCACCGTCTTCTTCTTTTGTTATTGTTAGAACATGTCTATTTGTACACTGTTTTAACCATCTTTTCATCTTTATCATATAATACTCTTTATTTTGTCTCAATATGCAGTTTTTTGTTCCCTCAACCCTTCGCCATCTTGTCAATAGGTTCTCACTTTGAGCTCTTTGTTCTCTTTTGTTCTCAGTAATTATTTACTTTTAATGATTTATGAAACTTTCCATTTGAATTGATGTTGTGTTTCACGTGTTCACTCTTTTGTTTGGCCGTATCATTGAAATGACGTCATTGGCAATCTCACCCAAATTTTGGTCGAATGATGATCCGATAATTAAAACAAAATGGAATAGTATTTATTGTTATCATCTGAAGATAAGAACAAAATCTAACCTGTTTTAATTGTAAAAGCAAAGACACCCAAGTAGTTTATTCAAAACATGTCTTAAATTACATTCATGCTCAACTATGCAGTACGTGTGGGCCGTTCACATTTAATTAACAACTTTCAATAACACCTCTTTAATATTTCAACCATTTGGCAATCTCACCCAAATTTTGGTCGAATGATGATCCGATAATTAAAACAAAATGGAATAGTATTTATTGTTATCATCTGAAGATAAGAACAAAATCTAACCTGTTTTAATTGTAAAAGCAAAGACACCCAAGTAGTTTATTCAAAACATGTCTTAAATTACATTCATGCTAAACTATGCAGTACGTGTGGGCCGTTCACATTTAATTAACAACTTTCAATAACACCTCTTTAATATTTCAACCATTTGTTATCACAAACCCTTAAAAAGTCAAAAGGAAGCTTCTTAAAATAATTTGACCCTGGGCATTCAGGTGGGCATACACCGCCCCCTGTCGGTCAGGTAAACTTTGGTGTACCTCCCTAATGGACTGACGGTCACATACGCCCTGAAGGTTATTGATACCAAACACCCACCAGATGTCCATCACGGCCCCGTGCTGTGCCCGATGCTTGAGTTGTCCTTCTGCTGCCTGTTAAGCCGTCTTTGTCGGGTTCACAATACGTACACGGGACCAGACTATTTTCCTTTCCAGCCTCGGTTTGGTTACGTGGATTTGTATGTACAAAACACAAACAAGATGACTGCACTGACCGTGATGAGTGGCCTATTGTGGTCGGATCATTAGCTCTGCCTTCACTCTAAACATGTCACATTCGCTCAGCTTGTTTCCCGGGGTTGCTCCGTCCTTATCACCTGGAATTTGTTACCTGTGGCGAGATCTAAACGACGGTGTCTCACGCGAGTAGCACCTGCGATGAGATCACACTTCGAATATTTATTTTTACTCCAAATAGAACATTCATCTCTTTATATTTGCTGTGATGCGGTGTTTTGTTAAATTTATTAACCTCTCACATCATTTATTATGCCTTTTTCTCTATGATAAATATAATTTGATTAATGTTATTCTTACACCAAACTCAATGCTTCATTGTTATTCCCTTATTGTCATCGCTGCAAATTTGTTTCCTCTAATATTTTGTGTTTTTTTTCTTTTTATCAAAGATAAATTTAATCGAATGTAATTGGTTGTTGTTTGCTGTGTATATATCGTTACCAATCAAAATATTGCTGTGTCATTTCTTCTAAATGCCATGTGGTCTACCTTTACACTATTATACACATGCCAACCATCTGTGCAGCCTTTCTTGTGTATTTACACTGTAAATATTTTGTATGGTTTTGAGTTGAACTAGTGCCGGCAATTAGCAAGTTATAAAAGATCATTGCAGAGTCCGAGAGCTTCTAGATCATGCTAATGTTTTGAGATGGGAGAAGGCACAGACTCCAGGTGTATCAAAGTATCGGGTTATTCTCTTGATTTTTTCCCATATGCCTTCTGAAAAGGGATTTTTCTTAAAGATAAGTTAGCCTATAAAATTTGTCATTCAAAATTAACCAAATTGTCAAATTTCAAGGTAAAACGTACTCGGTGTAAAGCTTCGATCTTCCCTATAGAAATAACTTAATAATTAGTCTGAGGTGCTGTGTCATTTTGAAAAAAAGAAATTATTTCCAATAGGTTTAACGGAAAGGGTACTCTTTCCTAAACACTATCACATGTATGGTTTCATTTATGTATGTCTTAATTAATGAGCATAAACATACACGTAGGAGTAGTTTAATCAACACAGGTCTATCTAATGTACATTTGACTTTCGCTGAATTTCGTATTGTATATAGGGCCTATGCGTGAGTCCGTGGAAATTGGTGAGCCAGTTTTCTATGAAAATACTGTACGAGCAGCAGCCTATGATTGTAATGTTAATGTCAGATAGGTTTATTATTGTGGCCATCTATTCACCTTTTTTATTAGACATGACTTGTATTCAAATCTTACAGAGAAGCTTATTTAATTTCGTCCACCTTTAACGCCGTTTGTGCTTCTTGTGCACGTTTCATTAATACAAGGCTTAACCTACACAATTACCCCAAATGGTTTTTGAGCCCCTGTAAATACAACTGACAATGAGAAATAATCCAGGTGCATACGGCAACAAAATACATCTATACAGTTGCAGTGTCATCCCACGCCTAATCAAAGTATTCATCAACAGTAATTACCATCTGAATGTGCGAATACTTTATTATCTTCTTGATTTGTATCAAGTGGTATTTCGAGGGTCGAAAATTCATGGGATCTCTTGTTGAAATCTAGGCCACGATGGGTGTTAAAGAGGCTGGTCACGCTTGCTTTAACTTTTCAGTTAAATCATATCAACAATCAGTCGTGTTCAGAATCAGTCTACCGCGACGGCTTTGCAAGTGGGCTTGGACGACTGTCCTGGGGTACCCTCAAATCTCATTTGTATTTGGGAAACTAGAGTTAGAAGAACAATAAATGAATAGAAACTTTGTCACTCTCTGAAGCGCCTTTGTTAAACAGCCTTTGAATCCCCGCACTAAATAGATTCTCATATCGTGTAGGTTTGATTCAAAAGAGCGCTTAATATACAGCTGAACTGTTGTTAAACGAAGCTACAATGACGTTTTTATTGGAGTTGTTGGGTTTTGTCCCGACTTTACATCCATCTATCATCCACACATGAGGAGTCAACTAAGCGCCCATGACCCACATCGCGCTGCTTTCCATCATCGGCGCCATATCATATTTTTTCACAAAGTCCTTTTTCTAAAAAAAAAAAATTAAAAAAAAGTCACATCGTCACACGTCGATTTTGTGTTACTCATATCGTATACAACAGATTGTGTTCGGAGTTGTTTTAGACCCCGAAATGATCAAAGAAACCGCGTTTACAAAAGATATCTGTACCATCAGTTATTCTTTTTTGTGCACATGGACAATATGGGCGCCAATTATGAAAACATATAGATTCATTACACTATACAAAATATTTCAACCACAAGCTTATAGCTTACAATTGATAGGAGTAACGACAGTAACAGATTGTTATCCAAAAGAAAAAAGCTTTTTTGTTCCAATTATTGCCGTAGTCGCCAAGAGTGGATTTTTGTTTGATTTAGCAGACTGATACAAAAAAGGCGATATGCATGTACTTGGAAGCTGTCGTGACCTTTGGCCGAGGTCACTGTCAACAAATTTGACGTCGACAGCTTTGTTGCCCTACAGGACGGGTAATGTCACTCGTGATTGACACCGACTGATAGGACTATACCTCTAGATGTGATTGTCTCCAAATGTTGGGCGTGGCGTCCACGAAATCATGTCAAATTGCCTCAGCAGCAGGGACCCTCTGGACGAGAGTCCACAGAGGTTTCTTTGACCTTTGACATGGAATGTTAACTGCTGACGTGCCGTACCATGGACCCTCAGACGCACAGCAATTGTTCATAGGGTGAGATGTAAAGCGCCCTCTATTGTTCACTTCTGTTGCTAAGGCATCTGTAGATATATGTAGCTTGTGGCTTGTTCTCATTAAAACAAAACGAAGATATGTTATCAAGTTCGGGCCTTTTTATTGAGTTTTGTAAAGACGTTACTTCTGGTGACTCAGTGGAAGTATTGTGGGCAGTTTTAGACCGCCCAGGGCTCTTTGTTGGCTGTGTGTCTGCAGTCAGAATACGGTCTACAATTGGATTGTTCCTGGTTAGTATTTGCTGTCTTCCTTTTCCTGATTGAATGCTACCGCGCGTCTTTAATACCGTTCATAGGTGACCAAGAATAAACCACCTTACATCACAGCCATGGCTTGTGTCACTATCAGATGAGGAGAATGTGAATTATTGGGAGGGTGGTCGTAGTTCACCTTGGAGATCATCTTGTGGGGTTCATTGCCTGAGCAAAATGCCTATAAATAAATGCATAATCATTATCCCACACTAATGCAGTACAGAATAATCATAGATAGAAAAAAAGATGAAGATGTTATTCTAAGTGACTCCGACGCTTTTTGTGTGAAATAGTTTCCGCTGAATGGGATCATCCTAACTCCCAGGAGGATGCGAATCTCCCTCGGAGTCCTCACTTCGGGAAGAAATCTAGACCGTGTACGGGTTCAAAAGGTTACGACGAAAAGGGGAACCGTAGCCCGTAAGCCGTTATTGCAATTGATTGAACTATCCTCAGTCTAAAAAATCTCAAAACCAAAACCTGCCGTAAGTGATGGCTGTCCCGGCGAACATTGTTGTGTAGCTCCCAGTTGAGTGATCACCTCCCTGAGAAAAAAACCCTGCATTTTCGCGTCTGAATTTATCCACCTCACACGCAACCTGAACGGGTATTTTGGGCTGTAATCTGTCAAAAATTGATGAATAGAGTGCCCTACGGTGTGAACTGGTGAACATTTATTTATCAAAATCACACACCAGCTCCGACGGTGACAACCATCTCACTATTTAGTCAGCCTCGTGCATAAATTTATCGTCCAGATTGAAATCGGTTATCATTTTCAGTGCAAGTCCCCTGCGCAGCCTATGGAACTGCTAATTCAAGATGGCGGCCCCCATGAAAATCCAATTCAACCAATCAGTACACAAGTTATTGAAAGTGTCGTCGGCACATAGGCCTATTAGTGAACAGATTGATGGCATATTTATACAGTATCAAAGGCCATGATACACTACCGTACTGCAAAAATATCACTTTGTGTCTGAAAATAGAACAAAAAACACTGTAAACGGAAATGTGGTGAAACAATTCAGCTTAAGTACCCATCGTTTTAATTGTACAAACAATTATTGCTCACAAAAGCGAACCATTGCGTCTTTGGTCTGAAAATGTGAATAATTTTGCACACTTTTCTCAGCAATGCGATATCTCATTGGGGAGCACCTGTTAATTGTGAGGTTCGTTAATTCAATAATTAAGATTATATGCATATCATAAATGTAGTACACCCTATCTTATATTAAAAGGGGATTCACACTCCCTAAAATGAGGGAGGAAGCATACAAACGAACGGTACATTTAAATGCACGGTGATACAAAGATGAAGAACATGCCTTGGAACTGCCAATGTTTCATAGCAAAAACAAATAAATAAATAAATAAATAATATTTTAAAAAAAACATAATAATTAGATTAGTGTTGCTGATTTGAATTAGAATTTTGCCCAATCATCATGTGTCATGAAGTTAGTCCTATATAGTTCACTAACAATTAACTTTCTGAAGGATTGTTAACTGGTTTGCAGTAAAAAGCTTGTTATCAAAAGTGAAATGACAACGGTGTCTCCCGAGCGCAGCATTGTCCAAAACCTGTCTTTGTTGTTTGGATGCAATAGCACACACAGCCTCGGGCATAAAGCAATGAAAATATGCAATGCCCGAGAATCTAGTTTCAGAAAGAGAGGAAAAATACAATAAGGAAGATACAAATATTGTACTTTGAAAGCAACGATAACACAATACATTTACGTAGACTTGGTTAATGTGGTTACTACCTTTTGATTTTGAAATCATCGGAGCATCATATTGAAAAAGAAATTGAATTCAACATGTGTAATCAGCTGCATCCATCGACACCGTTAAATATATCATATTAAAGGAGACAAGGCCTTGATTGATTGACTGATTTATCGTAAACCCTTCTTTTATTTAAATAATCATAAAACAGCACAGTATTTATCCACAAGGGGAAAACTGGCAGCGCACACTTACAGTATTAAATCCAGAGGTAGCAATTTCAACCCCACTCTCAGTCAATTTGTTCACAAATTTATTTGCAATATGATAATTCAAGTGGACATCATACCGTTATCATTATAAATACAATTCCGTGTCCCTTTTGGGTTGCATTAAGTCTATAATCTGCCTTTTGCATTATAATTTCTAGTAATGATCTATTCGTGAATAAATGCAATGTTATACTCGAGTTAATTTCACCACGCATTATGCTGGCGAAGATGAACAGCGGTTCATCTTCGCCAGCATAATGCGTGGGGATGTTATTTGTTATTTCAGATCAGATGGCATCTCCGTAACAGGTGTTGCCTATGATTACAATTTTAAACAATTAAACACAACCGGATCCTTTAACCATTGAAGCAGTGTTCACAGGAGAGCACACGCCTTCTCCACCCCCGTCAATTACTGCTTCTTCAACCCTCGTACCCAAAGGGCTGTACTTTGAAACGGTTGCAGATATTATTTTTGTAAGATTAGTTAACAAAAACGCAAGGATTTTGTTCGAGCTTCTGTGTTTTGCTACTACCATCCTTGAGGCTCCCCTCCCCGTCCCCTGTATTCAACTGACAAACAAAAATATTTAAGAGTTCGTGTGGGCTTCAGTTGGTCCGAAACAAAATATTGATCCGAACGTTATTGTGTATACGTAAATAAAAAACAAAGAACTGCTTATACCAACCATAATAACGTGTAGTAACATCAAATTAATGCAAAAGCTGTTGTTGGTGTCCTTACACTTTTACTAGTCTGTCACAAACGCAAAGTGACAGAAACACAGTGACACGTACATGTACATCTAATAATTATTATAAGGGTGCCATGTGTCTCTACTGTCGCTTTGCTTTTGGGAAAGATCCTAGGGTCAATAGCCCTGTTTGCATGTTTACGAATAATTATGTTAGTGCGTTAGCATTTATTATCTTTCACTCCGCGGCAAACGATTTATTTTTGTCCCATAAATTATAACCATCGTGAGCATTATATGACTCATAATGTCTTTTTAATGTAATCTGAACTTACACATAACGTCATCATGTTTCATATCACAGCCTTGAAACAAAAGCCGGCGCATCTCAGACAAAATCGAATCCAACATTGGAAATGTCATAGACTATTTCAGTGTGTTATTGCCAGTATATAGACAGACCAGGTCCCACGCTTTCATTTTTCTGGGACACGCAGGAGCTTCATTACCAAGGCCAAGAGATGGGGGCTGGCTTTTGTCATTGTTTCTCGACGCCAAAGCGTCGGAAATTAGCAGTAAGCCTTTTCAGGGTTTTCGGGGTAATGGCAGGATGCAGAACATCTACATATGATGAAGTGAGCAGTCTACTCCGCTTGGTAAGGATGACAAAAGCCTTCCACCTGTCGCCTCAGTGGAACCACATTGTATTATTAATAGTTACTGATGAACGTTACATCCGGGTATAACATGTATTATTCGCTTCAGACGTATACAGTGAAGAATTGCATCGACAATTGCTCCACCGCTTAGAAACTGATTACGATTTGAGACATTAATTTATTATAGGATCCAAACAGCTCCTGATTTATGCATAATTAGTCTTGAAGCGAAGGCACAACATTGGTAATGGTTGGCGTAACTGCTTCTGAGTATGCTTACTTTATGTGAATCAGCAGAGATTTGTGAGTGATCATTTCTGTCCTTGACCAGAACAGAAGTAATTTACAGAAATAAGATTATATGATTCTATTTTTTTTTAAATGACAACACCTAAGGCTACATCATTTCTAGTGTATTATGTGTCACTCAAACCTTTACATCAACCAAATTGTCGGATAGTATTCCGATCAGTGACATTTATGTGAATTTACTAAAACAGTGCCTCACTGGTAGAGTTTCATATATACATGTATACCAATGAGATATCGACACCTGTAATTTTAAAGTTTATCCAGACATGAAATGCATAATACCATGAGAGTACTTTTATGAACTTGAACCTTGTTTTTGTTGTATTTTATATTATATACTTTATATAATTTTCATTTGTTTCAATGGAAAACATCTCAAAGTTTGGTTGGTTTTTACTTGGTTATTTCATACGGAAGCCGAGTTAGCTTTAGGCAAACGTTGTTCCTCCCAAACCTTATGTTTGTACACAATCACGTTTTTATCATGCTATCGGCCTCCTTCTATCCATTCCTCCAAATTCTCGTCCCCTCATGAGGATCCAAGAGCCTCGGGGTACGGCCATACAGCAGGCTAAGCCTAAGACGTTCTCTGTTTCTAGACCCCTAGAGAGCATCGAACAAGAGAAAAGTGAGACCAATTTGGGCTGCATGTCTGTCGATAGAGACTTGAACTTGTCACGACTGGCCTTGCTGAGATAGTGATACGTCACAGGTCAATGACACCTAAATCGGTTACCACTTACGATGTAGGGCTTCTCTTTGCCGGCTGTAGCAGTCGTTCCCTGATTGGCTGCCTGTACGGGGAAATTATAAAATAGACATTGCTCAGCTGCTCTGATTGGGCAAAAGTTTGTCATACCTTTGATTGGTGTTGTTACGTGTACACGACTGTAGGTTAGGCTATCATAACAATGAGCGCTCCCTGTATATTATTATGACGGTTTCTCATTCTTCAAACTGTTCTCTTGCTCATACTCATCTGTCAACAAGTTCCAAACAACAACCGGACTCACATATTACCAGGAATTTCCTCGGTTTCATTATGGTGTATTCTATATTAGTCCAGTGTGATTTTTGAGCAATTGAAAACGGTGAATAAAAGGGGCATACGTCTATCAGGGAGAGAGACCTTCGGTATCTCCAAGCGGTGCTGGTTTAGAGGTCAGAACAGCTTCGTGTCGATTCTGTTGGAAATTACAGCAGCGAATGCAATCATTTTCCCTCCTTTGTCCGTGGGACAGCAGGTCTGAAATTAGCTACCATTAGAGGTGTTAGATGTGTCGCAATTACCTCTCTAGGCCAATAGGGTGCGGAGGACAAATCATCCTTTCAAACCAATCTTGTTGTTTTCTTGACGAATTGATGTTTGTTTGCGGATTCATATTCGTCGCTTAGACGGCATTCATCATCTTGCCTGAATGCTCATTAAGCTAGCTGGTGAATCAAACGATTGCACTCTCATTACATTTGTTCCCTCCCATTCATTGGACGTACGGTGACGGCTGGATAATCTGGAATGCAGGCTTAAAATCCAACAATAAATGGGGTGTTAAACTTTTATCATAACTTCTACACTTATGACGATAGAAGTTAATCAGAGATGTCCTTGATGAGGTGAAAAGAATCATTCACAAATGAGGGTCATTTGAGGATGATGTAGGAGGCCAGAATAGCGATTAAAAACAACTATTTTATCATTATGGTGATAAATTCGTTGACCAGACCAAAGCAAGGTCTTAAAAACTATAAAGAGGAGTTTGTTGTTATTTCTAAATCGATTTATTTATGAACATTGCTGGATTTGCAAACCAATTGCTTTATTAAGAAACCCTTTAGCCGGAGGATTAGATCAATACAATTAACTTACATGTCGTTCTGAATTTTGAGTCATAAAAACGCCAGATCTTAATTCTTAATTATTTTTTTTTCTCGAGAATGCTTTTGTCCTGCCAAGAAAATTCCTGATGAGATTGGAATTACGAAAAAATAACATTCCTGTACACGTGTCCATATACTTATCTGTGGTTTCAACGAGTGATACCGTTTTGGTCCGTACGAAATCCGGCCAGCAGAGGTATTATGTTGAAACATTTCACACCTGCATAATTAAGCAAAATGAAAGTTCAACAAAAGTGTTTCCATGCCTTTAAAGTGATTGCCTTAAAATGCAATTATTGCTATATTGTAACACTTGGTAGACAATTTGGTAGGTGTTTATACCACAATTAAAAAGATATTTGTTGAAAGTTTTCTCTTTTGAATTTTTTTTAATCAAAATCGTAAATGTTATGCAAACGCTGTAGTGCATAATTTTTATTTAATCATTTAGCTCATTTTCCCAAGAAATTTTTGCTTTATACTTTAAACAAATTCCTTAAAAAAAACAGCTGAAACTTTATAAGTCCTATTTCTTGATTTTTATTAAGTATGAATGCATTAACACATTTTTACTAAACAAAATTATAGGATTTCTTTTTAATACAAGTTTTGCTCAGTACAAGTTTTGTTCAGTTCGCTGTCAGGTGCAACACAAACAAACACAACCTGAATTCTAACCGTCTGACAATGCCGTAGCCTGTTCTAAATGTTGGTATCATAATTCGGCTAGGAATGCCGGGGTGACAGGCCCTCGGAGTGCCCGAGGGCTCTTGCGGTATCGGCGGGAGGCCTGCCGAGCCGTAACCTAGGGTAACCTTCCAAAGAAATACTTTAACTTTCATACTTTGAAGGAAATTTCAGGAAATAAATATTATTGAAGTTATCTCGTGTTACAACAATCACATAGGCATACTCTACTGTCATCTTAGATTATTAGAGAAAATAATAAAACGGTTTCCTGTTTATTTATGCTTGATATCGAATATGAGATTCTGTAGTTTTTGAACAAAGTTTTTAACACGACCTTAAAAAGTTTTGTTTTGTTTTGTTTGTTTGTTTGTTTGTTGGGGTGTTTGTTTGGGGTTTTTTTGGATTTTTTTTACAATAAAAGCCTTATAGTAGATATGCCAATTCCGGATTTTTTTTCTCCAAATGTGGTGTACATGTAAATTTTTGCTCATGTCGGTTCCAATTTAAGTGTTTTCACAACTTGTCATTCAAAACTTGCCACTTATTATTTTAACAACCTTGTCAGTTATTATTTTAACTTTTAATTTAATGGTAAAATTTGAATGTGTAAGTTTCAGCATGGGCTGAGACACATATCTCGGCGCTAAACGAACGCTGACAACCTCATACCAGCTCGTTTCACCTCGTTCATCTCACATTCCCTGTTATTGGATAGTATAATTGAATAGAATTATGAAGTGTCACTCGGGGTGCCCTTTCTGATCATAATTCTCCTTGATATAAAACATGATCACAGTGATTGCTTCGGAAGACGGCAGAAGAAAATCAAATTTTAGCGTGGAATTCATCCTCAGCTATTCAGTTTCGTTTGTGATAGCACCATCGGATCAGTGATGGTAATTTCTGATTGGAATTCAATATAAACAAAAGAGACATAATGGTATTTCATTGGAAGCTTTACCATGGTCGTGCAAGTTGTGTAATGTGTATCACAAATCGAAATCATTCAAGAAGCAGCTGTATAACAACATTAAATGTCACACGATTTGCTATACAGCCAGATTCGTCTGAATCCCTGTATTCAATATATGCAGTGCTGGTTATTGTTACTTGTAAGGGGCCAGATTATTTTCCATTCCATATTTGGTTTGGTTACGTGCATTTAAATGGAAGAAAAACAAGATGTATTCAGCGTGATAAAGTTATTGATGTATTTATTTGCTCAGGAAGAAAAAAACAGTCCATTCAGTTGACTGTTTTTTCTTTTTTAATATTATAGTCAATCTTATGCATACCTGAATAATAATACCCTTGAACTATTGGACATAGTAATGATAACATAAATACTATTGTACATAGGTTTCGGATATATAGTCATAACCATGACATCGTACGGAAGCACCACGTCAGCCACCATGTTAGCTTCCTGCTGGTTAGCTATTCACCGTGACAAGTCGAGCTCAGCCCAAAATAACCTTACTACCCACTACCCTCTAGGACCCTCTGTGGGTCCCTTTCCCAGACCCCGAGGGATGACTTGCTTTTTATACCCCCGGGATAGGACGCCCCCATCGAGAGATAAACTTCACCTCTGACCTTATGTCGGTCATGGCTGACATCCAATACGCGTTAGTAAAGACATCGTCGAAATACTGTGGGTTTTATTTCTATTGGAAAAAATAATGAGGTTTGGATGTAAGATTAGATTTTGAGTAAGGATACATGTTGAATCGAAATGCGAGTTTATTTGAGTTTTGTTTATAAAAAAAAAAGAGTTACAAGTTCTATTTGTTATGTTCATGACAAAGTCTTTGAGAACTGTACGGAACATTCCACCACACAAGTTTCTCACTCAAAACGTTTTCGATAAAACCATTCCATTGTGTAGTTTGTGGGGAAATCTGAAACACTGAATCACGTTCCACACTATTAAACGTTACACATATAGCTATGTTCTCTTCCATTAGAAGACCCCCCCCCCCAGTCTTCCCAGGTCATGCGCCCTGAAGCACCAATCAAAGTGCGGTAACTGATGTCTCTTCATCTCACCACAAATACTGACAATGTCTGTCAGCTTCTAAGTTTGAGAAGCACTTTGGAACACAGACTCCCCCATTAGAGGTTCAATCAAAAATCATGTCTGTTTCTAATGTTTTCTGTTGGCCGAGGATCAAGGTTTTTGTGATTATATGCTGTTATGCACTGCAGCTATAACATACAGTGTTTAGGGCTACACAAAATATAGTTGTCATAGTGATACTAAACTGCGATGCTGAAACATCAAACTTGTAGCTGGGATTCATGATCTTTACGTTCAATAAATATCAAAATAGGCCTAACTAAATATTTGGGTACTGTAGGGGCAACATTTTAAATCGTAATAATCTCTTATGTTTACCTAACGTGGAGAAGTACAAAGTGTGAAACTACACATGTAAACATGCACATTGCTGCCTGCCATGCAATCATCCTGATATATTCTCAAGGAGCCTCCCACTGTAAACATGTGTCTATGTGTCTGTAGATTTGTGGTCATCATTGGTCATTTTGGGATGAATCCGTCATGCCATTTCCAGACTTAATCTAGTTAATCATTGTTCGCCGGAATGTGCTCCGGCCATCCCTGAGTGACAGACTCCCTCGTGCCCTCATCATCGGGTCGTGACCCAAATAGAAGATGGTACTGTCCATTCGCGCCGTGTTTTACGACCGCGCCTTGATTTATTTTTATGGGTGCCGTCGGGAACGGTTATTTTTTATTTTGTCAACCACTGGTGACAGCAGGGTGTTTTCTACCCTTCTTCTGCTTATTGTTGAGTAAGTCTATCAGTAGATGCTACGATCAAGGATCAATTTCATATAGAACCGCTATGCAGAAACATTTTGCTAAGCAATATAAAACAGAGAACCAGCCAAAGTGTATGCATTTTCTATGAAAGTTTGTTGGTAACCAGCCAAACCCGCAAAGCAACCGTTTCTGCTACTTTTCTGCTATATAAAGCAATAAGAAATAGGCGCCAGATGGGATAGGGAAAGAATAATGCGAAGAGTTTGTTTAGAGTAAACTCGGGCGGGAATGTCTAACCTAGTTCGTCATTCGTGTTCACAGCTAAATGATGTTGTCTTTATACCGATGATGTGTCCTTACTGTCTTTAGAACATTAGTATTAGTTACCTGTCCAGTAGGCGCGTGGGTGTGTATAAATGTTAAACTTATGTCTTTTCCAATCAAGCTCAGGGGTTCGTGAAAGGTCATGGTATAATGAAGACGATATGTCAGGGTGTCGCAAACACTTTTGTCCTTTAATCTAATAATTGGCTTCGAATTGGCGGGAAGGAAGTGTTTGGCAATGACACTAAAACATCAGAGTTGTCTCAATTTAGTCTTTATGTATGGTTTGTTTTGACGGTTTGTTTCTGTAGTGTTCATCGTCTCGTCTCCTTGTACTCTTCATCTGAACGTGATTCATAAGGGCGATCATGCCATGTTGACCAGACTACAAAGTAGGTCATGTCTGATGAGGACAATCAGTGGTTGTCTGCTGAAGATTTCACTACGCCAGTAATTAGTATTTGTTTGTGATTTATTAACGCCACATATGATACGTGTTTTTTAGCCGGGTGGGATGTGACTAGATAGGTCTATTACCATGTGTTGCCGGTGATTTAATAACACCACAGTAGGCATTTGATAATTGTTTGTAAGTGATTTCAAGTAACTCCGGTTATGATTGCGCTTAGTCCGGTCTCCGGATATCTCCTTCATCAGTTGAAGATGATTTCCTCGTGCCCGGGTCAGTTGCCAGACACGGTAAGCTTTAACCAGTCAACACGTATGATTAATTTTTGCACACTCTGCGGTATGATTTGCGCAGACCGTAACTTCCAATTTGACAAGTGGGAAAGTCATATAACTGTGCTGTTTACAGTGCAATTTCGCCACCCATTCACCGCAGAACAAGAAGTAATTTGCCATCTCTTGAAATGTCATTATTCAATTAAATACCACATATTATTTATAACGGTCGATGGGTAATTTTTAACAAGTCGACCTTGTAAGAGGAACATTACTTTGCGGGACAAAGGGGTATCATCATACGACAGACATTTTTCGTTCTTGTCATTCTATATTTGTCAGTAAAGCTTGTTGGAGGTACAGCTGAACACTCGCTCTTAATCCGTGCCTGTCGTGACTTGAGGTCAAGTGAGGTCATGGTATTTTCCCAGTCAGATCCAATAATAACACCTGGAAGTATTTATATACGGCGATATCCATCCAGTGACCGAGTAGTCTCTTTACAAGGAATGCCGCCCGTGCGCATTGAACTTGGCCTTCACTTTTAATACTGCGATAAAAAAAGAGTCTACTTGGCTGGGCGTCTAATACAAGTGAAAACGAAGTTGATTACCACTCAATCAGCGAGTGAATTCGTTCTGCCATACTTCGTTAGGAATTGTAGAGGCATGGCACCCCTGTCCTGGTTGAGGTGTGGCTCACATTACAAGGCCCAAGTTGAGTGGACTCGGGTGCAGACATGTCATCATTTCATTTTTTGCTCCGATTGGTTTACTCTCAGCTAAAGTGCTCTTGGAAAATGCTTCAGTGCCAATTTAAACACCTACACGAAAAAATACACTCACTCTATATAATGTTTAAATTTAGTATTGTGCAGTTTGTCTCTGGTTTCAATCGGATAGAATGAATTTCAAACTAAAACATATAGAGGAAATATTTGCGGTAATGTAGAATATCCGCCACAAGTAGGCCTATCTTGTACAAAATGGAAACTAATAATTCGTTGGACATGTGTTTGCTCAGTGCACACGATGAACTATTTTTCATATAATTTGTTTAAAAAGGTGAATTTTTAATATTTATTTAGGGTTAATAAATTGAGAATTTATTTCCAAAAGAATGTGTATACTATTACTAGGTACACTAAAATAATGTCATCATTTTATGAGGCCAGGTTTGACCTCTCCCTGACGTGCGTTTGTAAATTCACAAATTGACCCCAAAAATTTGACGACCTCCTATAGAAAATTCGAATCATTCAGTCTAATTTGCCTGTCAAAACATATTTGGTTTTAATAAATTTGTCACTGCGACTTATTAATCTCAATTTATTTAATCGGTCAACGATTTAAATGCTGACTAGATTCTCCGGTCAGTGACCCATACAGAGGAAATGCTGAAGTACTCAGACTTGACGATGGATGTAGTCTGGCTCGTATAATTGAGGGTGTGGCTCACAAATCACATCATCAGCTAAATTGTGATTTCTTGTATTGGGTAACCTTCATGGGGGCGTGCCTGTTTATAATTAGTTCCCCCTCAAGTTCAGGATGTCAGCATGGACCCTTTGTTCGAGTAAAGGGTACATTATGACCGGACGGTAACGAGAAAGCAAAACCCGTGGAACGGTTGGGAGGTTTATGGTTACAAACTTTTTTCTCTCTCCGATCGATCGATCGTTGAACCTGACCGCTGACACAGGGTCCCGGTCCCGAAACCAACCGGGACAATTACGGAGCGACTGCGGGGACGGGGGTGGTGTTACACGGTTACTCCGCCAGTCAGACGGGCGAACGGCTCAACCCGGTTAATTCGATTAGTAAACTCGGGCATTGTTTCCTGCTGAGCTTAGAAATAAACTTGTCACCAAATCAAACGAACATCTTCAGGGCCAAACCCCTTTCAACCAATGGACAAATATGTATTGAATAAAGGGATCATGCGCAATCGAAAGTGACGTCACGATATCTTACAACTGCGCCCTCTTCTTGGGTTTCTCTCTATAACTTATTGACATACAACAATATGCATTGTTTGTCACCAGTTCTTACTTTTTGCTAAGCACTTACATGTAGACTTAGCAAGGTTTTCATCTTTCTATTAAAGCTATCTGGGCTCAGAAGTCAGAAACTCGTGATGGCACAGGGGCCCCAAAACTATCACTCTAGACCGCCACTCACTGATGAGGTCCTTGACCGATAGGTATGACCTGTCAAATTCCAGACTCGCTTAATACGACTCCCATTTAGCTTCACCTGTTGGTCCGTAACCCAGACTGTTTTACACCTGCTCTAGTATTGTTTCAGACATGCCTTCTATTTAGGGACGTATTTTATTTTAAACTTGGAAGCTTTCCCTTGAGGGCGGATATGGATAATTGCATCTATGGATTTCGGTATCCTGTGGTTTTGCTAACACTGGATAGCATCAGTGAGGGGACTAGCCCAGGTTTAAGCCAAATGTTTAGATTGGTGTCATTCATAAATGATTTGAGTATAAGATTCCACCCTCTGACAAAAAGGAAATTTGCCTCTCTTGATAATCATTGATAGTTGGTTAAGAATGTGCATAGGCGCATGGAGCCGTTTGTAGTTCTTCCTGCAGCTATAAACGGTTTTAATGCAGAATACTGCAGTGTGCAACAGTCTTACCTTAAGCTACACAGAATGATTTGTTGCATAACCCTGTATATGGTTTATCATATATGATATGCGACTTATATAGGAATATATATGATTTATATATTGAAAGATCATTTCAATACATTCCATACTGAGTCTTATCAACATGGTTTTCTTGTCTATATAGAAATGAATTAATCATGGACATTACATAAACGTCTTCTGAGGGAGAATACCAGATCCAATGAATAGGAAGAATGGTTAAATCATAGAGAAAGGACACAGGTTAAATCGAGTAGTCCTGGTCCATACATATACACTGTATCACTTGTTCCTTGCCCTCACCTCCCAATTACCGAGCAGCGGGACGCCGCCCTGCCCGAGATTTGATCTAAACTCCCGGTCAAGGAAGGAGAGGCACACTGCTGTCAGTTGACAGTGATGCTATCGGACGGTGGAGCTACCTCGGATCTGAGGGACCCCATACCAACCAGGAATTTGGAGCTCACTGGGGTCCCGGGGAGTAGGTTTTTTTGTCACTTATCTCAGTCGTCTTGTCATGCGCCACATCTGTGTAAATAAGGTATACCCGGCAAGACGTTTGCAGCGTGCAGGGGTCGTTAACACGAAGGAAAGAGACACGGGCCAATGGCCGCTATGACGTGACAGCCTGAAAATGCAGTGTATATCTACACACAATGATTCGCTTTCTTTGCACGGCATCTAGACAAGAAGCAAGATTATATGATTCTGATAACAGATCGAAAAATCAGCTTTAACTTTGCAAAATTCCTTGACACGGTTGAACAAAATAAAATCCTTATAATTTTCTTTTCAGAACTGGAATTCGTTGTATAATAGTGGTGAAATTGTAAAAACATTTGGGAAACTGTTGACCTTGTTAGAGGATTCTTATAAACAACTAGAATGAAAACTAGCCAGGTGTTAGTAATCATTGACTTCGTCTCTTCTTTTCCATTTTAATATTCTGAATCAATCCTAGTATCATCGGCGCAACGGTATGTGGTTTTGGATGTGCCAGGAATGTAGTGTCTGAGTTCGGTTTCATTCAATCTCTTTGCAAATTATAATTTTATTTATCAGTAGGCAACCAAACAATTTCTCAAAAAAGGGGAAATAAAACATTTTTACCGTGACAACAAACAACACAAAAATGTCAACAAATTATCGAACTGCCCCTTCAGACGGTAGAAAACCTTTTCTTATATTATTTGTTAAATTATGAGCAATAGAGGGCGCTCTTCATAAGAAAACGTTCCATTGCCTTATCTTGAGCATTTATCGCCTGCTGTAAGAATTATTTCGTCAATTTGAAACTGGAATTGAATTGATGATGGTGTGAGACACCCTTAACGTCATCCATGCAAAACCTCATCCAAATTAGCGCTGACGGGAGACGTTTAGACTCGACGCACCCCCTGTGTTTAACCCAGCCCATGCTACTGTTGAATTACTCCTCGGCCAAATCCACACCATACTGCTCTTAACTTCTTTACTCTGTAATCCAACATCACACAAGTCATTTTGAATTACTGAAGGAGATGAATCAAGCACTGCTTCTGGACTCTATGGCGGTAGTTCGGGTCTAGTGGGACTGACTTCTTTGATTTCATAATTGGACTTTAATATTGGACAGAAACGTTTTGGGGTTGAACGTTCGGCCATGACTGTGAAGGATTGCTGCTTGGCCTCCGTGCACTGATCCTTGCCAGTCGGTCGTCCATTCTGTTCTGTTCTCATCATCCTGTCGTCTGTAAACCGAGAAGGCTGGAAATGATACCATATAGATTTTTGTTTGGAATTGCTTAGTCGTTTGGGAACCGTTCGTTTCTTTTCTTTGTTGCTCTTGATCCATGTTTCTGTGGAGGTCAACTATTCTGTCTTGGTGAATTGATCGCTGCTATCAGTATCATGTTGTCTCATTTTATGTATGATCATTGTCTCTTTTCTGACTGCAGTGTTATAATTATGTGTGTATATATTTATTTGTTTAGATGTCTGTCTTGGGCTTGGTCTGTCTGTTGTTTGTGTAGCATCCAGACTGTGCTTTTGTCAATCCTATTGTCTCTATACGGTGCTCGTCTACAGGTATCTCCATGTTTGTCCGTCTTTTTATAAATCTTTCAATATTCTTGATGTCCCTTGTGTCGTTTTGACACCCACTCTCAAGGCTTCTGATGTAATTTTCCTCCTCTATGTTTCCACATCTGTCTTATATCATATCACCTCAATCCGTATCTAATATCCTTCATCATATGTCAGTCTAGACCACCGTACATTCTTGGAGGACAGTAGTCCTATATTCGCATCTAATCTCACACTGCCTTCTTTTCCGTTCTCGGATCCTTCGCGCCAATCCACAATCAGAAATAAATCACAAGGCTTGTAATTAAACGGGATTATCATCAAATCCAGTCAGATATCTATATCCATGCGTCCGTATCTTGATCCATTGTATTAACTAGCAAAGATGGCCCGTGGCTTCAGTGTAGTATAAAACCATACCCCCTGGAGCGGAGTAAGAACAAGAGAACAGAAGACAAAAAAGAATGATTGATAAGTTGGATGATATCCAGCTAATCGGCAGGTTTCACCTTTATGGTGTACTCACGACCGTTGGCCGAGAGGCGAGCGAGATGGGCGATTCATCACTTGGTGTCAATCTGATCGGGGTGCTTCCGGCGCCCGCCGTCTGTCTTCGGTCAGAAACACCTGCCGTGTCTTGGTTGACGTTACTGATGTATCTCTTCCCCCTGCCTCCCTGTAGACCCAAGCCCACTCATCATCTTGCTCCAGCCTGCATCATCATGGTGATCGAATTTTCCGAGGATGATGACTGGATAACCCAAGACACCTGCTCGAGATTTTGCTCCTGTCTCGTTGGCCCCTTCTTCCTCTTCATGTCTTATCCTCTTTTCCTTAACTTAGGGTCTCTTCTGAGTTCATTATTGTTCTCCTTCCCTTCATCTCATATCTCATCATGGCCTGTATCATCTTGCCCTATATCTCCCTCTCCCCATCACCTCTCTACAGACCACGTAACAAATGTTACCATTCGAAGCGCCCTCTATTGATACATTCTGTTTTGTGGCAGGCGCAATCTACGTATGTTTCTGCGTACAGTTGTTTCATCTGATACTTCCCTATATAGTTATCAATGAATTTTATTTGGGATAGAATGGCCTTAATTATTATTATCACTTTTGAAGGCATCTCTTAAAACCAGTGCTTTTGATATAGCGCCTGCCATTAACAACACTACAGCTTTTGCATGCCATAGTTTAACAGAGGGCGTTTTTTGTAAATAATGATGTCATGTTTCAAACCATTCATAGCATAGTTCGTCTGCTTCATCTTCTTAAACCACTCTGCATCATTGTAACATTACTTCTAATGCTTCTTTATAACTGTTTTATGGTTTATTGTATTTTGCTCCAGGGCAAAGTCTAAGAATGGTGGAAGATATCTGAGAGAAAGACTAGAAAAGATCGGTTTGAACCTCCCCGCTGGAAGGAGAAAAGCCGCCAATGTCACGCTGTTCACATCATTAGTAGAAGGTAAGTTATTGTCATCGTCATATCATTTTCATGTCTCGGGGTGTCAATTTGTCGTGTTGTCATTCTTGATTAATTTTAGTGCTCTGGACAAAATGCAGTTCTCGTAATATAGACCTTTGTCATGCTGTTGCTAGCTTTGTCAGATTCCCGGTGTTCACAAGTAAGATTGTGGCGGTGATTCTCAATGCAAAAATGGGGCCAGCTACTTTTCCTTCCAGACTCAGTTTGGTTACATGGTTCTATATGGAAGAAACCAGAAGACGGCTGCACCTTTTATCAATCCACCGTGCACTAATATTGCAGTAATTAGACTGGTTCTTTCAGATAATAATATTATTCCTCAAATGTTTTGAATTGAACTAAATTGACAAGGTTGGGTTCAAGCTATAAATGCATTTAAAAGCAATTAAATTGAAAAATGGGAATCATCGCAAAAAAGACACGTGCGCACTCGACCGAATAGATTAGTTATTGATTTTTTAACATTAGTATATTCTCAGCAACCCCGTGAACACTGTACTTAACATCGTCATTCGGAAGACACACAAATTGTTTTAGTGCAACCGTTTATCATCGACCTTGACGGCGAGTTTTACGCGCCAGTTTTGACGAGGCTGTCATAAATCAGTGATATGCCGCGATGCATAAATTGATTGCTCTGCTCGTCTTTACTTCCATCTAATTACGTGATGACCTTGACTCGGTGCATGATCGGTTAGCTTAGCCAAGTGAACACTCCATCTTGCCCCAGCATTCCCATCGATTTGATGCCTCCAAACCCGGGGTTCTCATCACACATAACTCCCCAAGCTTTTATCGTCGACCGTCTACCCGTGGTTTAATCCATTTGGTTCCGGAAACAAAGAGGTTGCAGGATACGCATGACTCTACGCAATGCACCTGAAAAGTGCACGTTCAAGCATGCAGAGAAATTGACAGAACTGCAACAATTTGTTGATGGAGAAGCCACGGTGTCAGTCTTACTAGTGCAGCGTGTTCAGTCATCTTTGGTATCAGTGAGATGTTCTTAATAAGATGGACGGAATATATTTCAAAAACGACAGAATACATCAACATTGTTTTAAAAAATTAAACATAAAAAAGTAACCCCTTTTCCATTCACAAAAAAACATATTTCAGAATTAATAAAACACAAATCTATACACCTTCGTATAATAAAAGGGAGAATAATTGTACAGCATTTGATGAGAAATATCTGCATAGCTTTTTTGACAACTTTAAGCCTAGGAGTAGGCCTATATGTTTGCTTATTCACCAGAAACATTCGCAATAACTGATGACTATATCTTCAGCCTGCAATCTGATAAGACACGGCCTAATATTAAGCGTCCCATCTCGCTGTTTTGACATGTACCAACGGTGAACCATATCTATAATTTTCTTCCCACCCTGCAGCCAACGAACCCTTCAATTTATGTGGCCTCTGACAAGCATTTCCCATCCCAAGCTCCCCAGACCCCACTCCTTTCTAGGGGCTACACGTTCCGCTGTTTATCACCCCGCGGTGTTGGAAGTCAGGGGGTGCAGCCGAGCGTAGCCGCTTAGGGCTACAGTACGCTCATCAAGTTCCAACTCTTATGTTACTTCTGTATGCTATCTGTCTGGGATTTATCCCTTTGGCTACTGCCTTGCGGAGTGTGATGCATCCTCCGTGACGAGTTGGCAATTGAGGCAGACGATATCTGTCATATTATGTGCCCACTGGATGTAGTTCATGACTGAAATCCGCCTCAACGCGAGCCAAGATGTTGTGATGGCCATTTCTGAACCACGAGGGCGCTTTCCCTATTTACTGATACTTCGTTCTTGGTGATTGCCAAGGCCATCACCTGTCTAACCTTTTCTAGTTGGTCAAGGTTCATGGAATACAATCTTCATGTTAAAATCATGCCATCCGTCAGGGAGCTAAACAAAGATGGCCGGCTGCGTCAAATGATAACAAAACAAAGATGGCGACTGCTAGGGATTCCCTATCCAGATTAACAAGACAACTCGGTTCTCAAAATAATCAACTTAGTTGTCAATGTATGTCAATCAAAGGCTAACCCAGCGTACATATATAAAACAAAACCAGCAATTTTAATCAAATGGTGCACATGATCGAATGTTGCTGCTGACGGCAGTGTAATCACTCATGTGTTTTGGCCCGGGGTAGCGGGAGTCACTAATACGATAACACACGGCCCCAAGACGTGTTATGATGGGTTGTCGGTCGGAGATTTTTCACACCCTAAGCTAAAGACATGGCCACAATGATGTCATATACACATTTCAATCTGCTTCCTAATCTATCAACACGTTAGTTGATTCATGTCCACTTTCCGCACTTCCCTTTGCAATAAGGATGCATTTTTATAGGTGCCATCCAGTCACTATCGTCCATTAACCCTAACCCACTAGGTATTCTGGCTAGGAACCTTCCTGAACCCTAACACCCTATAGGTATTCTGGCTAGGAACCTTCCTGAACCCTAACACCCTATAGGTATTCTGGCTAGGAACCTTCCTGAATCCTCCAAAATCCATCAGCGCACTTTTGGAAACATGCCCTTATCTTCAAAATGCACCATGCATTTTTCATTGATCTTTTATATTCAGCACTTATGGCCTGTACTTCTTGCCAGGTAGTAATTTTGTCCCATTTGAAGAGGTGAAAGTACCAGTTTCAAACAGTGCTGAATTTTTCCAAAAAAGTGCCACTTGGAGGATTTTGATGGATTTGAGGTGGTTAGGGTTAATACTTTGAACTCAAAGGATAAAGAATTGCCTCACAACAGTTGACATCATATCACTAGGTTATCATTCACGGATTAATGTGTAACTCTGTAACCTCTTATGTCTAAATAAAAAGGAAAAATTATGAACTTCAAATCAATATTGCTGCCAATCTACATCCTGAGTTGCCTATCCCTATACCTAAACATTGTCACAATTCCCTTTTTTACCTTGTATAAAATTACAGTAAAAATAAATGCATTTCTGACGGTGTCAGTGGCTGACCTTACGTCAACTCAAATGCACTTAGTTAAAAACGAGTGTAGATTCCTGCAGCTGGCTACAGACGGATAATTACAACACCTAAACATTTCACAATTTTTGCCAATTAAGCGAAAATTAACATACGAATGCCTTTTTGCCCGGAATAACATTAATTTCAATAGTCCCCGTCCATTCCATCTGTTCGTTCACACGATGTCCCGCTGTCTTGTTTCACCGAAGTCAAGCATAAATGAATATAAATAAACCTGTATTCCTCCCTTGGCTGATATTTTGGTGTAATGACGTTATTACAATCAATCGGGAATTGATTTCTGCGACCAGGCCTCAATTATCCTAGCAATTCACACCGAAGAGGTGAATAAATAAAAAATATGAAAGAGAATACACAGGCAATACAAACAGTCACGCTCCACGTCGCTGGTTTTATCACGGTATGTTTAGAAAACAATATTGTCCTAAACATTAAATGCCATTACAACGCATTAGGCACACAATTGAATCGGTTAAAAAAAAACGTTGCAAAATTTTCCAATTCACAATGAACCACACCCGTATTTACAGCTGCCACAGCGTAACCACAGTCACGGGTCGTGCCCTTGTGTTACTTTACGGCACTAAAGCTAGTGTGAATAATGTGTCGTTTTTGTGAAAATTCGTTGGTATTTAAAGTAACCACGATTTATCCAACCATCTCAATATGATCAGAATAAATATGATTCATTTAAATACTTTATCAACCCTAATTAAATCATTCCCACGCCCCCATCCCCGGTCATTGTCACTGCCAATTTAACATCAGAATCACTATTTTTTCAACTTAACCTTTCTTTGTGTTTCTGTTGAATTTCTGTAGTGCCTTATTCTTGTAGTTTTTCTTTGTCGTGCATAATGTCTTGTGCCAAAACGTGAACAATTGTGTGTCCTTGCTTTCCCCCATGACAAAAATAACAACAAAGGGACACGCAGTCCTCTTCGTCCGGGGTATCCTCATGGGATAGTATTTCTTCAAACTTGACTCCGATTTCCCGCCAAAAATCCTCGCTTCACTCCAGCCGCCGTTTATGTAAGACGACCCCGCGGAAGTTACAGGATTTCACACGGGTCGTCACGTCTCCTGCGTGGTCATCTGCGGAGGAAACCACGGCCCGAGTATCGGAGGAAACTCGCATGGAGTGTAAGGGCAGGTCCGATTCCTTGCGTTCTAATCAATATTTCACTGACCTCTAATACGTTGCAGTTTATCTGTTGAAAGAGCATCTTGGAAAATGATTTGACCATAAGCATTGAGGGCCTTCATCTTGGCAGAATTAGAGACGATATCATATCAGATGATCTTGTCAAAAAATTTTGAGAAAAACCGTACGCATCGATGGCACTTGACATCTGCTCATCAGATTATATTAAGCAATGGCTCATGTTGCACTAAGTTAGGATCAAATTAAATAAAAACACCAGTTTATGCATTTGAAAATTTGCTGCGCTATAGACACGTATGGGTGCTGTCATCTTGTGTTTCATCTGTATAAATCAACATGACCAAACTGAGGCTAGAAGGGAAAATAGTCTGGTTTCTACGTAAATACATTACGATTCATAATCGAACTTGCGAACAGGGACTTACAGCGTCCATAATTATCTAATAGGACAACTTATTTTGTTTGATTATTTTCTTACAAACACATTTCAACTTTAAGTTTAAGATGTCTGTGGTCCCCCCCCCCCCCCCCCCCAGCTACCCTGTAAGGCGAAGCAATCCTCCAGCATATATCCCCCTGTTTATTCGGGTTCCAAACCCATGACCACAGCCATCCTTCATGTTCATTGTCGAGTCCGGTAAAGTGCACATCAGGAGGTGTTTGACTCGCAATGTTTCGATTACCTGTCATTTGCCGGAGTTTTAGAAAATATGATTACGATTATTTCCAGCTCATTGGCCCTCCCCCGGCCGGCAGCTAGCTGGCAGTCCCCGTTCATTTATATTGTGCTGTTGTCGGCCGGAGTGATCGGCGATCCACTGGTGACAATACCACAGTGTATCTATAGCCAGTGTTATTTCAGCGTCGCATCGCCAAGCTTGGAGTTGCGCCGATTGCTCTTTTGGTCTGAGCCGACCACTCTTGAAGATATTTCCTTGTCTCCTCACCGGCGAAATCTTTGATGCATTGTACCTTGTTTTTTATCAACACCCTCGGGCCGTTGTATGTTTTTCTTTTGGGCTATTTTTCCTGTAATTTTTATTCGAGATATTGATGATGTTTTTTAATTTAATTTCAACTTGGGTTGAATACGGCAAATCCACCGTTAACAATGCTGTAGAAAATCCATGCAGACTTTGATGGTATTGAAATAATGTCATCAAGGAATTCAAGTCTTCGGTCGGAAGTGTTTTTTTTTCAATAATATTATGGCATCCTCCATTAATATTATTTTAAGCTACAATGACTGGTGTGTATTCGTCTATAAAGTTTTCCCCAAAACCGCAACATAACGAGTCACCATCATCCTTCACTGAATTTGAAAATTGGTGTTCTACCTGGGGTGGTTTGACTAAGAAAAACGCCAGAGCGTGAGGAAAATACAACATTTTTCTCACAGTCGTTCAGAGGCAACCCAATAAAGATCATTTTGGAGTGATATTTGGGGTTGGCATTCTACAAGCAAGTGCGCAAGCAGCGGGGTGCTCGGCGTGCGGACGTGTAGACATACGCACGATGTTTGTTGGTCACTGTGGCGAAGTGTGAAAGACAAACACAGGGATTCACATCGCCAAATTGATAATAACTGCGTCCTACGGTGGATTTAACACGTCACTAAACTCAAATCCCGCTGACGACGACGTAAAAGTACACCATAAACACGGGAAAGATGCGTGTCGACATTGAAAGATGTGGCCATGCATTGTTAGTTCCCAAATAACCCACTTTTACCAAAAGTTCAACATTTCGATCTATGGGTTCCCGTTCTCTGACGCCATCTTTTGACGCTGAACAAATTGAGAGAGAGAAAAAAAAACCCTGAAAGATCCGGTTTCTAAACCCCACATAAAGTATCTAATTATACTAGGGTTTAAATATCACAGAATCTTTTGTGAATTCAAAATCGCAAGTTGCAAACTGAAAGAAATAAAAATGAGTTTTGTTGTTTGTATAGCGAGCGAACAAAGCCATCGTTTCAACGATGAAAGCTGCGGTCATAATTCACCATCACGCCTGGCAAACTCACACAGCACTTCAATATAAACCGATGAACACGGCTTAAAGAGAACCGCGCTGAGCGGCAACCGCGTTGACTGACCCCCTAAAAAGATCTCTCGCCCCCATCGATTTCATTTCAAAGCTCCCCTTGCTCAAATATACCCGGACTTTTCAGAAGCTGAACTCGAGCGGTCGGTAATTTACGGCAAGTGCGCCAATGTAGTGATTGACTACTGACCCGTGTGCGCACTTCCCACATTATCCGAGCTTTCGAGTTCCTATGGATCTTATATGAGTTCAGTAACACGTGGGTCTTTTCAGGCGAAACCCATGTGCAATAATAAACCGAGCCCTTTTCCGTTGTTTGTAGGTCCTTATTTTGTATTATTCAGGTTTCCATCTGATTTATTGACACACGGTGTTATACTGACACATTCTAAACAGAATAATACACTGAGATCTGAGATAAAGTTCCATTTTTTCAAAATCATATACCGACTTTGTTTCTCGAAATGTGGCATGCTTTTGAACAATATTCTGATGTTTCTTAGAATAATGATCACTTCTGCAGAACTTTCTCAATATTGTCACTGCCAAACATCAGTCATGCGTTCATCAAAGCGAGAGTTACGCTGCACAAAGTGTTGAAACCAACACCATGCTGTGGTGTTGATATTAGGTAACTCGACTAATATGAACACCATGGACGACTGATTCGACACCACTGGTGTATTTTTTACACCCCTGATTTTGCAGGTTATAGAAAGTCCATTATGACACAATAATTTGCCCAGTGATGTTTACGCCTATAACACGAATTGTGAATCGGCTAAACTGCAGACACTTGTGAATAGTGGTGCATGGATATGGTTTACGGCCTAGCAAAGCAGAGTTAACATGCACCTAAGCAAGCAAGACTGATTGTAAGGACAACGACAATGATCCTGCTGCCTATAGCTCGTAGAGACGCGTAGAACCTTGACCGTTCCAAACAATTAGGTACAGTTTGCGGCCGACATTATTCACAAAATGCTACCACTGCCGTTCAATTGCAACCTGCAGCCTCACTGCGTTCATTCAAAGCCTTCACTCAGCACACACTGATGAGCATTTTTGAAGCCTGTGGCGGCATCAAAGAATTAGTCTGGTGCTCACGATGATGGTTTTTTTTGGTTTGTTTGTTTGTTTGGTTTTTTTTGTCCTTTGGCTATCATTGAGGTGACACCAGGTCAAGTTAGAATGAACGTCAAGAATATAGACGTTTTGTTTTGTAATTTTTCGCTTGGATATTTTCTTCGCATGTTCCCAACCCCTCGAGGTTTTGCAATTCGCTTACATAAATTGCATGCAGTGTTTTGCTGTGTGCAGCTTCGGGCCTAGCCCAACGGCCCCATAATTACATAATTATATCACATAATTATACATAACCGCCATATAAAATGTTAAGCAACCGTTTATTTAGCTTCAAACAATATTATTGCTATACATCATGGACATGTACTTTTTGCAAAACAAGTTGCCCCAAGCGAGATGCATTAACGGCGGCCATACCAACATGACAGCCAGAACAGGGGTATACACTCTTGATACTCATGCAGAATAACTAAACTCAAGCTTAAGCCTATTGTCCGGTACAGAATGCGACAAGAAACACAGAGCAACAGGCATTTGCATTGACAACAACAAAAATGAAAACAATATCAAGAGGTGTTTGGGCACCAACCCAAACACCTAACAAGCAGTGAGATGTGTGGACTAGGTTGTCTGACCTGTTTCCATTTGAAAAGGTTTCTGGCACAGAGCAGACAAAAAGAACACGGTTGTCAAATAATTTGTGGGATTTCAAAAGAATCATAGGGAAGTTTTTCGATGGATATAATGATAAAGGGTTTCTTTCAGCATACAACGCTCGCCTTGTTGTCATCCATCAAGCTTCGTTTTAAAGTTATCTTCAAAAAGTTTATAACCTAGGGGGCCAGCTTTTGATGGAACTGAGAGCTCTTTGTGTATTAAGGTGAAATGGACATGTAACAACCTCTGTTAGACAATCGTCAATTTGATCACAGGGAGGCAACCACATTATTCTCCCGTTACCTAAGTCCTTATCAATTTCGATGATTTGTGTTCTTGGTTTCAAAAGGGAGGGAAAGAGGAAGTCGCATGATGGAGGAGGGATGGATAAGAAATCACCTTCCCCTCCTTTGTGTCATGTTTCTATATTCTAATAATTCCTGGTACAACTTAGTACCGATGTTTCGAACCACAGCCAAGAGATTGGCAAACGTGTGCAATGTTTCTGTATAACATCGAGAGCGCTCATGATAACAGTACGCAGTGAATTAGTCTCCTCAGGTAAAAACATGAAGTGAATAGAATGGATCAATCATGTATGATCCAACTTCTTTTGTTAATAACAATACATAATACTGTCAGTGACAGAGCACCACGGTTGCAGTGTTGTGCCTTGTATGCGCTACAAAAGACCCAGAAATCGCGAATGGCACTTCAAAATAATAAATTTCAAAAGGCCTTTTCAGGACTTTAGTTTCAGATGGATCTGTTCATTTTGAATGCAGTTTTTGTTTTGTCTCAAGTTCGGTAAACCCAAAAAGTGGGTTTATATGAGCTCGACCATTGTGGCACTGAGCAAGAAAGATTATGTTCATGTATGGATGATGGCCTCCGCTGTGACCCAATTAAGCACAACTCGGTCGACAAATTTACAGTGGTCCTTCTCTGCTCTTCATCCTGGAACATTCATGATATTGGCTGCTCAACCGCTATTCCAGCACCTTGCATACTAATAACAACACAATATATACGAAGGACAAATAAACTCGATCTGATGCTACTTGTATGAATTATTTAGATGTTTCGTGCAATATTGAGGCCGGCTGCCCACAAGAAATTATTATTACCTCTAAGTATGGCGCTCAAATTGGATCGAATAATTTCTTAAAAGTGGATTACATTTTAAAATGAAAAGTCTTGTATTGAAACGCACAATACGTTGACAAACTCGCATGAAAAATTGGCGTTTGATGCAATTCACTTGAGCAACTCAATGCTCCTTGATTGAAAACGGTAAGAGCTTTTTCTGATAGCACATTAAGTTTACGAGCAAGTTACTATTATCCTTCCAACCATGAAAGGTGTGATATTTCTCACAATTTTCGATTACTTTTGCCCATCAAGACCCTGTGATGCACAGACTCCCAAATACAAACAAATTCCTTACACCAATACTGAGCGCATTTGCTTATTAGAGTTGTCCAACTTGGAAGCTGAGTCCTTTGATATGCTATTGTGTTGTTAATCGCCTGGTGCTTAATTGCGCCCGTTTTTAGTCCCTTCGTCTATTCAGCAACCATGGAGAGCTATGCCCAATTAACGGACACAATAGCATTCCAGGGAGTCAACTGCCTCCTTTTTTTGTCCAGTTTGACCTCAGAAAAACGTCTTATTTACCACCGAAAGAGAATAACAACATTGGCGGTTTGAAAGGGGAAATTTTGGGCCGGAGCTGACCTGTCACTTTGGGTTTTTCTTCTATAGCTAAAAGCCCATTTTACGGGAGGTGTTATTAATGAGAAAAAGTTATAAATGAGAAAATGATTTGGCGTATGTTTACAAATGAGATGTTAATGAAGTTTCATGGTCGCCTCAACCGAAGCCGTATGATAATGATCTCATGATACAAAAGCACTACATATCAAGGTCTCCTTCATTTAATTTACAAACTCGTCCAAATTACGACTCGAGTTGAAGTAGACTTTTGACTATGTTTATTTACTCGTTTCGTGTTATTTAAGTATATTCGAATACGAGTTTTCCTATTTAAATACAATGAAATGTTGTAATACGAAAACGAGTATTCGTATTTGTAATCGAACACATTTTAAAATATTCGACTCCAGATCTGTCCATGGTTTATGCAGTTTATAAGCAAATATTTAGAACAAGCGCACAGTCAAATCTGCAAGATATAAGGTACCGGTAGCGCTTTAAGGTATGCTATGACGTCATCTGTACACTGCTGCGAATCGCAGGCAAAGGCTGCAACCGAACGTAGCACGTGATTAAAAGCGAATACACTGGCACACCCTCACTAGCCGAGCTGTACGTTTATAAGTATATATCTCATTAGCGCGTGAACTGAGTCAGCAGCCAGCAGCACGTGTGCTGCCTAAGGCTACCAAAGCTATTGCCGGTGTTTCTCCGCCACTCGTACCGGCACAGCACCCACAAACACCGCCTTCAGGGATCTGAAAAAGCATCCCTCACATCACCAATTAGACCGTAGAAATAGGTCAGAAGGGAGGAAAATAAAGAAAAGGAAAAACCGAGGGTTCTATGACATCAAAGTGGGGAGAACGAGCGGTGCATGACCCCTGGCTTTATATATATATATATATATATATATATATATATATATATATATATATATATATATATATATATATATATATATATATATATATATATATATATATATATATATAATTCTCTGTCTGTCGAACTGGCAGCTAAGAAAAGCATTCGAAGACATTCTCAACAAGTTTCTTGAAAAACGAGTGTTTGCCTCGCAGTTACCAGATAGATTGTGGGTCTTTAAAGAACGTATTGTATGGCTGAAGCAAATTTTCAAATTTAAATTTCATAGTGGTAAAGATCTCTATTTACATCGAATTGAATTGGAAAGTGCAAATGTCATTTTTAATAATTTTCTTTCCACTCAAAACCAGCAAGGCTCAATTGAATGACATTATACAAGACAACGTTGATGAGTTTCTCTGTTCACTGACCAGTCGATTGACTAGTATCATGTACTTTTCTTGAACAGCAGACATATAGGGGTTAAATATCACATTGCCTGTCCTTTCTCTAAACTGCAATGAGTGGGATGGGCGAATCTTATATCCCTAGATCTCCTCCGATATATGACAATCTTACCTTTCTAGTTTTGCTCTCTTATAAGCCATTTTTGGTTACAATGACGTGTTTTAAGTTTGTTTATTGACCTAAATATCTTAATTCCTGTACGAATTAATTTATGCTGAATACATGTAGGCCGATGATTTACCAACAATACCGTAACACATATTCTGCATCGCCATTCAATGTATTCACAATCTACCATTACACTTCTTCTGTGTCATTATTTAGTAAATATTTTTTTCATAATGGATGTTCCGCTTTCTTCACTCTGGATATTGCCCTTTGCCCAATTTGGTCAGTCATACATGGGGTCCGGCTGATCATTATTTTATTTCATTCATATTGAAACCTTGCAGGATTATTTTTCTCATCAAACTACTGCAATCTAACTCCCATAAACCGTTGATCAATATGAGCACTTAATAAACAAATAAACAGCTGACAGACCTAGGTCATGTTCCCTGCTAACTAACATGCTTTCCGTATTTATGGAAAACAAGTGTGAGGTATTAAAGCCCCTGAGGCATGCCAGCATCAGCGATGCCAGCCTCTGGCTATCCCGCGGGGCGGAAACCAACCATATCTCTCTGGAAACAAGTGGTGTGGTACGTGGGGCGTAGCAATGAAACTATATAAGGACTTCAATAACGGTTGCGCCACACCAACATTATAATGCTAGAAATGTACATTTACTACATACAAAGCGGTCATAAAAGCTACAAAATATATTAATGGATAGTTTACAATACCTGAATCCTGATACAAAAAGGGAAATATATGCTATCGTGTGCTTGCAACGATAAACCCTTTTATTCTCTTGATTCAATTTTGGCCCTATACCGACGTTGTGTATAACACTATGCTTTTCGAGTGTCTGTGGAAAAAACTATGGGATTCGAACCCACGATCTCCTGCTTACTAGTGCAGACGTCAAAAAACTTACTATTCTTACAAATGATTCGACACCATGGCAACAATAGGATTGTTTCATACTTCTCTGAAATACTAATGAAATATCTTTAATAATACGACCGGTTTCTATTAACTTTGCCGCTTAGTAAAATATTCTGTATCACTCCAAACCCCTTGATAAGTTTGTCATCAGCTCTTAAAGAAATGCACGGCAGGCTACGGGCCTAGTCATTAGGGACACAATCCCCATCCGTACCTCCAAAGCGTATTATTAGATACACATTGTAAACGTCCCCTTAATGCGAACGTTCAGAGGTGATGAGATTGAGGGTGCGATGGAGCATTGACACTATTCCCATCCCGGCTTGTTCTAGTAAACACTGGCAGACGAACTGCGCCAAAACGCCTACAGGACTTCGCCAGGTCATTCCTCAAAACCAAGACAGGTAATTATTTATAGTCAGCTCCTCCACCAAAAAAGTGAGCATGATAAAATACAGTAATTAGTTATCTCCCGCAGGCGAATCATCCAAAACACATCCTTCTATGCCAGAAAACATCCCCCTGTGAGTCCGATATCTAGGCCTCCCGTTTTGCGGGAGAAATTAAAGAGAGCACTGCCCGGTCGAACTCCTGTCGTTTTCCCGCAAAAGCCTGGCTCTCAGCGGAGCTGGGGCTTCATTGGCCCCGAGGGTGCGCCGCGAGCTCCCGGGGACGTGTTAGGAAGCGTTCAGTAAGTTCGCGACCTGCTCTATCGTTCAGTTGGGCTCGTCCTGCCTGGTTATATGCGTAGTGTGCGTTGATTAATATTAGATCGTTCAGGATGGAAAGCTTGAACGGTGTTGGAGGTTAAGCAAAGAGCAAGTGGGAGATGGAATTGATGAATGGTCAGGATGAGAATGATGAGGAGGATGCAGAGACTTAGTAGGAGAAACAAAGACCACGTCATAGCTAATCATCCGATAATATAACACGGATGACATCATTAATTTTTGGTAGAGTGATTTAAAGCGAAGTCGTCAAGTCATGAACCACAGACTCAATGATATAAAATACATTCTGTTTGTTACATTTTTATCGAGTCGAGACTGATAGGTTGATTGGTCAGCTCATAATTATGTATATCAAATGTTAATAACCAAGTGACAATCCACAATGCCGATTGAATCTCCTCTAGCCAATCAGGACACAGCTACAAAGTTCAGTGCAATGTAACTGCACTCGAGATTGGCTACCTTTCACGTAGTCTTTTACTTACACATTCATCCTATATCGGTGCGCATTTACGCGAAGCAAAGTATAATTGGGTGCGTATATGAAGCCATCAAAGACCCTCAGGCAAACTGCGCAGGTAGCGGAGAAAAAAAAGTCCCAACCTGACTGAGACAAGAAAAAAAAGGGCAGCATCGTGTACGATTGCCGTTGTCATAGTAACCGCGGTGTCGATGTAACCTCGCCTGAATATGTTGTTTGCTGAATATACAGCATTTGTATCGCATCTCTGTAGTTTGGAGAATGGTGCCTGTGTTTGTATAGTGCATTGTTAAGAGTCGTTCAGCAGCATGAGGAGTCCGGGTTGAGATGGCTCTGTGGTTTGAGACCCATTCTCTACCATATCAGGCTGTAATTATACTCTCTTCTTATGACTATTATACATAGTGGCAAATCATGTACAACTACAATTGCGGTGGCCAGGGCAAAGTGTCATGTCTGTCACAGCTACAGCTTGACAGCTTTTTAGCTGACTGCGAGACTCTGAACCTTATTCCCTGTCTTTATATACCCTGACAGACTGGCGTTTTGTTTCCAATTTATTGGTCCTCGTTTTTGTTTTTGTTTTTGTTTTTTGAATCAGCTCAGGAACAGAACATGAAAATGACGTCACGCGTCGCGTCATTTTGACACACTATAGTTTCTCTCTTTTCCTGTTGTCTTTATTATTTTGTAATATTCCGCCTTTAAAATGTCTATGTATCTTACAGCATTCAAATTGTCCTTTAATATTTACACAGAATTACCAGAGACAAATGTTACATCTAATTTAATTTCTCCATCTTTCTTGAGCTATTTATTTTTCCCGCAATTTATATTGTTACCCAAATGAACAACCCATACAACAACCTAAAAATGTAAACAAATTACAGTAAGTAAAACTTGTAGCTTTGCATGGTGAAGAGGATAAGTAAGACTAATTGCGGTGACACCATGTGAAATTCTCTATTGAGTAGTAATTAGTTCTGAAAAAGAACTGGAGGTTACAACTCAACGTTTCGACGTTACAATAAACAAAATAAGAAAGAACACAAGGACTCGTCCGATTGATTATTTGTCGGTATCAATTTTTAATTCGCATCTCATTGAAAATTAGGTCTAATTGATTATTTTCTCTCTGCCTTCTGTCTTCTCCTTGATGTAGGTGAGGCAATCCACTTAGCACGTGACTACGGTTACCTATGCGAGACCGAGTTCCCAGCCCGACAGATATCTGAGTACATTGCTAGACAACATAACGACCCAACCGAAGTACCAACCAGAAGAAATATGGTTCTAGCTACAAAGTGAGTAATAAACACTATTGTTAAACTCTAAATTGTGTATGAATTGATGATGATCTCAAACACACAATAAAATGTTTGTTGTCTGGGGCAGGTATGTGAGTAAAATTAGTTTAAAGAAAATTGAATATGGATATGCATACGAACAATCTGAATACATTTTCACTATTCTGTGAAACGTCCACATGGTTTGTTTGATATAGTCCTACTTATAATCTTGATATACATACATGGATGCATTCATAGACATATAACCAAGGGAAATATTGTATTTAAACATCGCAGTTACACAGGGTGCCTCAAACAATATCAACAATTATTTTGCCAGATATATGATGTCCCATTCTTTTGCTTTATTCTGTAAAGCTTTCATAAGATTTGGCTGGCTGGTTTTGTAAACAAAGACAAGTTTGTAACATAAGATAAACTCGCGGTGTACACTTTTGGTAAAATAATGATTATCTATGTTCGGAACTCATGAAGATAAAAAAAAAACAGACATAAATTTGTGGAAGTCGTAGTTCAATGGATCCGCACTTTTCTGAGAAAATTGTGAAATTGAATTCAAAATGTTAACACCAGTCAGAATAGGGCAGTATTCTTTCCTAGGCCAAACAGAACTCATACAAACTGTTGTTTTTAAATTTTGATAGAAAGTGTTGCCTGTAGATAAATTCAGTGAATGCCATATAGTTAATTGATATGACTTCTAGCAGAGTAATTTCTCCAGATACTTGATACTGTCATCAATTTTACACCAAGTATGCTAATAATAATAATAATAATAATAATAATAATAATAATAATAATAATAATAATAATAATAATAATAATAATAATAATAATGTGGACTTATATAGCGTACGTATCCACCAAACTGGTGCTCAAGGCGCATTATATTATTACCCCTGCTCATCAGGCTCATAAATCATTCCTGAAACCATCTCAGCTCCCTGGGGAGTATACAGCTCCATTGCTGCCATTACAGCGCATATAGGGCTAATCAAACACAATAACCAACTGTGCCCTCACAGGTACCCATTCTACCCCTGGGTGGAGAGAAGCAATTATGGTAAAGTGTCTTGCTCAAGGACACAAGCACCATGGTCGCGGTTGGGATTCGAACCCACATTCTGACGACTCGGCCATCAGAACACAAATCCGATGCACCAAACCGCTCGACCATGGCACTCCAACTTTCAGTTAAATCCGAGAACATTCTATTGTTTTCTTTTGACAATTAGCAATGACCTATAGGCTAATGGCTGGCTATCAGTAAATTTGTATACAAAATCATTTGAAACATTTGGTTAATTTCAGTTTATTTGTTCAAAGCCTTATCCGCACTTTCAAACTTTAATCCGCAAATAATGAAGTCCGACACTATTTTCTCAAATTAAAGTAAACAAAAGGTACAGACAAAAACCTCACATATAGTACTACTCGCAGATATTTGACATTCTTACAGCAATATGCAATACGACTGAGAGTGGGTGAGCGTTATGTGTTGGCGCATTAATGCACATTAGAAAATGGAAAACGACTGAAATTGAGTTGAAGCATACCGCACGAACCCAGTTTTTCGAAAGATTTTCGAATTAATGACTCACCGTCCCATTTGGAATGGTTGCATTCTGATAACGATACACACCATCTTTGATTTCCCACAGTATACTTGGTCTGCCAAACGCACTATTAAAAAGCAATTAGTCTACTACAAAAAAGGCCCTCATGTTTCCCCCCATCATTACTATTTACCAAATTGTCCAGAAAGATGAAAGGTACACACAATCTAGGTCGGTCCACAATACCACCTTTGCCGTGGTAAGTGCAGGCTATTATTGGCCAGCCAGTGCGAGAAGGAGACCCAGATTCGCTTTTCAAATCACCTCGAATTCGGCAAATAATTCCGTGGAGGATTTCAGTGAATTATTGTTCCCTGTCTGTATGAGAAAGTTCATCTTCCCGTGAGTGACCCTATGTGTGCACTATATTCTTTCTATGGACGGTTTTACAAAATGATGACATTTAATAATGAAGACGTTTTCTCCATAATAATTGTGGTGTAATGGACATAAAGGTGTTTCATTTTGATGTCAAACAACCGGTGCTATTCGCTTTACAAAATAATGGTTTAAACACATACAACGAGCGTAAGCCTCATTCATATATCGCCAAAGTTTTCTGATATCTCTCCTTTTCAACTGAAAAGAACCTTTTTTTCTTTCCCTCCCAGGCCCGGGGTCGAACATATTGAAATGCATTCAACTAAAGTGTATTCGGATACTGAAACGATTACGAATACAAACCTCTCCATTCAAATTCACTGAAAGTATCCACGTGTATTCGATTCTATTATGTATTCGACCCCATGTATGCTGGCTACTTATATAGAGTTCAAGTTTCAGTGAGACACTCTCACAGGCGGCCTGTTCTTGCCAAATCGTCTTAATTTTGCGCACTTAGAATATTGCGCATCAACAATTAGCGGACCCAGGGAGGGGTCATAGGGGACACATGTTCATCTCCTCTCCTTGCTGTGAGCAACCTCAGATCCTCCCTAAACGTTATGGGCACCTTAAAACACAAATGTAAACACCGCATGTTTGTAACTTGAATCCCTTGTACATAATAAGAGCGATTTCATAAAATGTATCCTCTTTTGTTTGTCAATGTTTAGGCAAGTGTTAAAAGAGCTTCAAGATGTGATGTGCCAGGACCGTACCCCTATCGGCAACACGAGGCCCCAGCCCATACTAGAGCCATCCGTCCAGCGATGCCTGACACACTTTAGTCTCATCTCCCACGGCTTTGGAACTCCCGCGCTTTCCGCTTCGATGGCAACCATCCAGAATGTGCTGACAGAAATGCTGAAATACATGGACAAAGCATTCCCCAATGTGACCCCTCACTCGGCCCATTCCACCTCGGGGAACAAGATAGATTCCAACTCCAATAAAACGAACGGCGAGAAAGCAGATGAACCACGAAACAAGGAGGTTGTATGAGACTTCTTGAGGGGGACACAAAGAACTGTATCAGTCCACAAGAGTAGAAAGAAAGAAGAGATGGTTGATACGCTATTATAAGAGACTGACTGATTCTTACAGGAACACGCGCGCGTCATTGGGAGACAGGTTGCTACCTTTTCTGCACCGTTGGCGAACGGAATTGTAAGATTCGCATCTGAAATTACGCTAGCTATGTTGGACCCTTCGGAATTGGAAGAAAGAATGCCAAACAACTACTGATGCAGCAGCGGTGCAGCGAATCCAGCAAGCATGACACGTGGATTCTTTCAAATCTCCCGCCAAAACATCTATGACGTCAAACGTCTGAATTAGACTTGCGCAGTATCGTCCGACATGAGTGACGTTTCCGAGCACGTGTTTATGACAGTGTTTATGGTTTGTGTTGCAATGTTCTCGTTGGTAAAGCGTGTGGCCATTCCTTACAAAGACTCTTCGCAAATCTAGGACCTTGTTTTCCCACCGAATAATAATAAAAGCACCTTGGATATAAATGGATCTCACCTTACAGAGGTCAAGGAACCAGTGCTGAGTTGTGCAGTATTCTCCTTGCTCTTTTGTGTCTGTCTGCGTCTTAAAAACCAATAAATATAAGGTTGGACTTTTTGTAGGTAGTTTTTAATGGTCAACGGTCGTTGCAAATGCACGATATTTGCGAATTCCTTGGTACACAACTGCTGAGGCATGTAACCCGTTATGTAATAGGACAAGTAAAATAGCATCTTTGATGTCACAGTGTGTCTCCTTGTTTGAAAGTTATCAAACTTGGCTATGGCAACTCCCAACATTTGTCAATATATTTAAGTTTTCTTTTTAAAAATCATGTCAGGAAATAGCTTCAACTAAAACCAAATTGAACAATTCGTTTTACAGAAGTGTTGGAATATGTTTAGAATGACAAAGGGTATTCACTGTGACCTCGGCCTATACTAACCTGCTAGGTAACCAGGGATGTTCATAAGTATCCTTTATGTTATATTATTTTTGAATCGGTTGCATTTTATCATCGCATTTGACAATCAAACGTAAGGCTGAATGTAATTGTAAAATTATTCAACAATAAGCGAATCCGCCCATTGGGGTGTGCTAGTTTTAGCTACTTTATAATTCATATAAAAAAGTAAAGATTTTTTGACCAAAGTGTATATTTCCTTGAATTGAAAACGGTGCCAACAAGTTTTAGTCCCGCCAAAAACAAATTGGCCATTATTGCAATGCCAATGTATATCCAAAAATGATCACTTGTGACAAACTGTACTTTCATGAGCTCGAGGTTGCAAAGACAGCGTGTAAAAGACGTGTGCCAGGGTTGTATAAAAGACGTGCATTGTTTATGTTCAGAATCGTAAAAGAACTTGCTGCATAGGTTTTTTTAATCATTATTTGTTCCGTATCCAAGAAAAATATGAGGCTGAAAATAAGAACAGTACTGCTGTTGATCCCCCTGCCGTAAGAAGAAGAAAAAACAGAAAAGTGTGAAAAACATATTTTGATACAACTAGAAACAAAACTAATAACCCTTCCTACACAGATTTTGATTTTCCCGTGTTCATGAAATAGTTGTGAATAATTAGTATTTACACGTGCAATGTTCCATTACTTCAAGTTACGTCGGGGTGAACGATTGGGTGCCATCTTGTACACTTGTATTATCTAAGAAATAGTCGTCTGGTATGAAGATGGTTCATTGTCTTTCATTTCACCAAAAAAAAAATTAGTTTGAAAATATTGAAACTTTTTCCGGTATTCATGTATGTTTTTTTTCCTGTTTAGTTGTAAGTTGTTTCATTGCCATTGCCACATCGTCATTAATTTTCGGCCATTTTGCCAAATGCAGGGTTTAGCTGGTTTCCGTATTTTTAATGCATCTCCAGAATCCTATGCATGCTAACTTGGGATTAATGGCAGAATACCAGCCAAATCTTCCAAAGTAACCCTGTGTTTGTTAACAACCCGTCTCTTCCAAATCTTCTTGTTCTTGTTAAGTAGAGCCGTGTCGTAGAATAGTATTCTTTCCTTGCAACCACAAGGTGTTAGGTAACACATAATGACGTCATTGTTTACGTCATCTGTTGTTATTTTTTTCGCCAGAAGCTGGGTGAAGCTAATCTGTGACGGTTTTTAATGAACTCGAAGGGCTCTCAATAGTGAGATTAATTGCAACATGATTCTGTTGCTAATATTTCCCAGAAATAATTATTTCATAAACAGTTTCCGTTGGCAGAAAAATATACTTCACTGATTTCTAGAACGTTCCGGTAACGTGCGTACACGACTCAATCGTTTTTACTTAAAAACTGCAAAAACGTTATCTTGTTGCATTTAATCATTGCATTTTCATGTCCCAGCGATGCTAAACAAAGCAGTTTTCAATCCCACCTTTTATTTCATTTTGTTCTTCTTCGAAAGTGTTTTTTCACATTGTTTGCCAAAATGTCGCTTTCTACCTCTTTGTACGAATAGCAGTTCTCGTGAAGTCGTACATGTATTACTTTTTTGTTGAACTTTGGAAATGATGAGGGACCACAATCGCCAAAATAAGCCGCTAGAGGGCGCGCTGACTATTCGACTGCTTCAACTCGATGTAATGGTTGTGTTTTATTTTTGTTAGCAGTGTGTAAGACTAGATACAAACTATGTTCATCTATTAGACTTTTATAGAGATATTGTAGAACTTAAAAACAGATTGTTTGCAATCTGGACAGTATGATGATTATTGAGTCTTTATAAAGACTCAACCGTTCTCCGAGAAGGGTATTATTGTTTTAAAGATTAAAATCCCACCAGATTATTATATTGTTATAAAAAGAGGACTGCAAATTTTACAGTTTATTGTTCAGACTGTACAGCTTATCTAGATTAGGTTTCATACAAAACTGTTCAAAGAACTTGAAGAAATATTGACTACTATCTGCCATCATTTCTCTCAAGTCCGAACGTCTTATTATGTGTGTTTTCGAACACCATACCTTGTATGGTCGCGCGAAAGGGCAACTATTGCCAAAAACTAATCAGTTTAATGTTTTGAATAATAAAATGATCATCAAAGATTTGTTTTTTAAATCAAAAGATTTTGTATTATGTGTGAGTGGACGGGAAGCGAGTCTTATGTGAGTATTATGAATATTGTACTGTACGTAATTATCGTCTTTAGTTTGAGTCAAAACCTAATTTATCATAAACTAGCCTGCTCAGTACATCCGTCCCTCTAAGTGTAATACGCATAATGTAAAATCTATTAGTTGGAAGCCAATGCACGGAAGACTGAGCAGGCTACTCTAATTTCAAATATCACCCACCGCCAATGTTTCGTATTTAGCGAGCGGGAGAATTGTATAAAATAAAGTGTTTTTCTTTTTATATCAGACATTTCCTTTCTTCTACTTCATAGCTCTGGGAGTGCTATTTTAAGTCTAGGAGATCTTGAGAATGATGTCTCCTTATAGCTTCATTGTTAATATGTGTATCACGTGACTTGTATTCATTAATGCCAGGATGTTGTACATGTAGATAAGAATTACACACAAATGGATCACTGAGTGTTCGGTTGTACTCGTCGAATCAAACCAACAATTTGGATTTATAATAAAAAGTGCAAATATTTCGAACGGGTTTCAGTCGCTTTTTATGCTTGGCTTTTTAGACAGACTTTTTTCAAGTCGTCTTTTCTTTCTCTGTTAATTTACATTTTTTCATTGTCTCATCACTTCATGCATATCTTCCTTGATGATGAAAGGCATTTTGAGTTTCACGTCACATTATAATGCATATTCATGAACGGACACAGGGTGTTTTTCTATGTAGATTTGTATAAGATTTTTCTTCGTTACTATGGTAGTGTCCAGTCCAGTGTGTTCAATTGGCAGTGTGGCAAATATTCAAATATGCCAGTCTCTCGTTGGGCAGCGCATTTCAAAGAAATTATTACAATTTTTCATTAAATAAAAAGATTTTCTTCACATTCGTTATAGCTTAATTCTATAAGGGCCACTCCTGTCTTGAATTAAGATCATGTCAGAAAAAAAAAATTAAATAGGTTTTTTTTATCAGTGATATAAAAACATGACGTCATCTGTCAGTTGATCCCTTCTGAGTATATATCATAAATAACAACATGCATTCCGAGACAGCGATGGTCCTTAAAACCTCTCTCAGAAATGTATCGAATTGGTTGATCTCATCAAATGTTTACACGAACTCTTAAATTCCAAACACGATTTTATTATGTTAACGAGAAGATATTCAGCCCATTGGGTATTTGGTGTCCGACTGATTTGCCAAACTGGATAAGAATTGCCCTGTCTGTAATTTTTAAAATTATTAAATTATTGAAGGGGGAAAAACAGTGTTTCTATAATTATTTCGCGTTGTATTTTATTCTGATGAGTCTGTAAGCATTTTCAAAACGAATGGGGTTCAAAGGTCACTTGTGACGAAAAGTGTTATCAGTGAATTCATTATTCGTCACCAAGTTTAGACTGCATGGAAGTAATATGGCTACCGAGCAGAATCACGTTTGTTTATTCTTCAAATACGAACTGACCAATCAATTACTTTGGGCATCAGTCTGCCGGCATGTGATTGCTAAAATCATTTTACGATTGTCAAATCAAATGTTCAAACTTAGAAACTATGGGGAAATGAAATGAACTATTTAAATACGAACATGCGTTAATAACCATGGAAACTGACAGTAAAAACAAAGATGAAATATTGTGTGCATGTACACAGAGATGAATAACCGGGGGTTCTTTTGAGGCTTTTTGATATGCTATAATAGTAACTATGTCCATTTTTGTCTTTGATAATTATAGAAACGTTAAGTACAAGTTATGTGAAAACAATGCTCAAGACAAATGAGATATAATAAAAAAGAACAACCTAGTAAAGAATTTAACAGTTATACTGATCTGATTATTATGTTTGTTTGTCCTTAATTAAAAAATTCAAGAGTGGAGTGTCGTGGCCGAGCGGTCTAGCTTACCGGACTGAAGTTCTGGTGTTAGCAGCAGAATGTGGGTTCGAATCCGGGCCGTGACACTTGTGTCCTTGAGCGAGACACTTAACCATAATTGTTTCTCTCCACCCAGGGGTTAAGTGGGTACCTGTGAGGGCAGAGTTGGTTGGTTGATTAGCCCTATATGCGCTGTAAAGGCAGTAATTGAGCTGTATACTCCCCAGGGAGCTAAGATGGTTTCAGGAATGATTTATGAGCCTTATGAGCAGGGGTAATGATATAATGCGCCTTGAGCACCACTTAGTTGGTGGATACGTGCGCTATACAAGTCCACACATTATTATCAATGTGTTATCAATGTGTTAAATGTAGCTGGGTGTAAATCCACGTGGTGGGGGATATATACCACCCAATTTTTTGTCCCGGGGAATGGTTCATAAAAATCATGCCCCCTTTGGGGTTCCAGTAAAATAACAATTGCACTAACTCCTCGATATCACTCCATATAACAGAAGCTTCTCAAATTTCCAAATACGATTTAGCGATAGAACTTCGCAAGCAAGCTGTAGCAAGTCAAGGAGAAAGGTTATTCCTGTGGTAGTGGGAGTATTGGGTACAATCCCGAAGGCGTTTGAGAAACATCTTAAGGAGATAGGAACATCTGTTAGAGTACTACAGAAGGCGGCACTCTTTGGGACAGCTTAATTAACTTGAGGTGTAACCGGCAGAAAGGTAAACAAGATCTTTCTTTTCATGCTGTGCTAACGGGAAATAATAATAAACACAAATCCCAATTAATTTCAAATTAAAGTATTTATTGTTTTGAATCCTGATGTTTCAAAGTCCTTTATTTGTATCTGAGGGTTGTGGAGTGCGTATGGGATCAGGACACGTCACATTCATGGGCGGCCACTGGAAGTGAATTTTTTTTATAGCACTTTATATAATTATCAGTGATGGATTCACATATTTTATGGGCAATAAAGAAGCGTGTATCCCCACCCACTCCAATTAATTGTGTGAAAATGTAAACCCAACTCCACATCTCAAGGGTGGATCTAGAACAATTTCTGGAGGTGGGCGGGGCACAAGCTGGAGGGGAATATTTGCAACCGCAAAGCCATCCGGGGGGTACTGGTTCCATTTTAAGGGGCCCTCCAACACGGGCGTTGGGTCTTTGGCCTAGAGGACAAAGCCCCTTGAACCTCCTGGATGTTTAATTTTGGAGGATTTACAGACTCTCCACATCCCCACAAACAAGAAACTAGAGGTTTGGACACAATACAGGCTACTTCTTTCTTTCCTTGGTGGCTAACTTCTCTTCTTTCAAGAACATTTCGAGGCAAAGGGCGATTTGTAAAAAATCCTGAAATCAGGAAAAATCCAGAGAAATCACAGGCGTGCTACAAACGTTTTGATTTTAGGCGCTGTCTGATGTAATATGAGCATTTTCATTACCAAATTTATATTGTGGCAAATGATGCAGTTGTCAGTAACCTCTTAATTTCCCAACCCAACCAAGGATGATATTTTGGGGGAGGGGCAGGTTTGGATTTTTTTTGGATTTTTGGATTTTTTTTTAGGAAAGCAAGGCCCCTTTGTCCCACTTGGATCCACCCTTGCCCCAACCTTGGACGAGATACTCTTCCCCCTTCGTCCAGGGGGTAGAGCTTTGTCTCCCTCCAACCCCATATCTGAAAAAATATATATTTATATATATTTGATTGTTTCTAGTCTTAAGGGCCGGTCACACTGCAGCGATAACGAGTAAGGAGAACGAGAACGCTGCTAATGAACGCCATTGATTGGTTAAATAAGCGTGCGCGTATTCCGCGCGGTACAATTTAACCAATAGAATGCGTTCTTTTGCGTCGTTTTCGTTATCGTTACTTGTAATCGCTGCAGTGTGACCAGCCCTTTAGTCCATAAATACATCCATCAGGCCTGTGAGTGGGGTTTGATAAAAAAAGATAAAAAAAGAGGAAAAAAGAGGAGAACCTAAAAAAGACCCGGTGTCAATGGAGAACATCGTGAGTACTAAGTAGTAATCATGCACGTGTCACGTAGTGCACACATGGACGTAGAATACAAAATGGTGGTTGTTGTGGTGTGTCGCGCGTGTTGTTAGGCCGTATAATTCCTTGGCTACGGCCGGAAATAACACGTAAGTCTATGGGAATTGACCGCAGCAGCTAGCTATTGGCTTCCGTAGGCACACTTTCCAGCCATAGCCAACAAAGTAGGACACAGCCGAAATACGGTGTGACGATCAGCCATACCGCTGGTTCGCGCGCTCTATATCCAACAGGCGGTATCTGGTGTGGGAACCAATGCACGGATCGCCGATCGAGATCGAGATGCGCGTGAAACAATAATTACACGCAATGCGCAATTTACAACAAAATAAAAAACAGAATTTTTATTTCGGGCGGATTTTTAAAAAAGCGGAAATTAAAATCGGGAGAGGAAATGAAAAAAGCGGAAATCCGCTAAAACGCGGAGATTTCACAGGCCTGATCCATACTTTTTAAGAATCAATAGTGTTTTATTTTTGTTTTTTGTGTTTTTTTTTTTTTTCCCCATAAACAAAGTATGGTGGCTAAGAGAGGCCTCACAAATTGGGCAAAGGTTCATATCTCTATGTAAAAATTTAGTCGTTTAAAGCACCGCACAGCAGAATTCCAATCCATCCAGTAATTTTGGCTGCAATAGGACATCGTTTCATAGCAACAACAAAAACGTAAACTTTTTTTGGCCTAAGCGATCCCTGGATTCATGCGTCAATTCAGCTACTTTTTCAGCTAACATTGTAGCCCATCCCCACCACCCACGATCTTCAACTACATCAAAAATGCATTGTCTAAGATATAAGAATGCAAGAAAAACGATATATTCCAAGACATGGAAATTGATGGAAAATTTATTGATGAGTTCACATTTAAAAGTAACATCTTGCATTTGTAATCTGCATTCTCACTTCTTGCTACAGACAGAAATGCACAAATAATGTGAATGAGGTTCTCCATACTGTAACTGTTGAATAGCTCATTAAAAAGTGCAATGCAATCTCACACAGTTGCCCCAACAAAATAACAAACTTCAATAATAAAGATCCAAACTTCATCACTTCAAGGGTTAGTGCAGAATGTAAGTACAATTGCCGTACACTGGCAACCCTAAGGTCAATATCCTACAAGTGAATGAACTCTGCATCTTAGTCTGGCTCCCAGCAACCTATAATTGCCACAGGTGAATACCAGGTGTTTTCGTTGAGTTGGGTGATGGCAGCTTGAAGGACCAGTCTATTGGCTTTATGGAAGCGCCGAGATGGCTTGTTAATTTTAATTAATAATGGATTTCAAATTAAAGAGTTTGCATTAAACTGTAGGCTAAAATAATCAAATTTCAGACCTTCTCTGAGAACTAGTGTTGGTATTACATGTAACAACTCTTCCCATCTCCCAATCAATGTATCCAATCCATCCCTGCATGGTGACTCAGTAACACAACCTCATATCCATGGTGTAGTTCGTTCCCACACTAGACCCTGGCTGGCAACGCGTGATTTACCAGTCCTTTTCCGTCGCTCATAATATTGGAAAAAGATCGGTAAGTCTCCTGCCAATAAGCATTCAAAATATCTCCCATTGGTCTGGTCCCCTGACCACCAATGCACATTGCCCACAATACATCATCCACGTATAATATCCAAGATTTTATTTGGCCAATACCAGGGTAAGAGGGCTGTGCGGGTCCATCACCTGGGAACATGGTTGCCTGTTACCTGACATCAGAGTTCCCCATTTGTTCTATGATATGTTTGGCGACCTTTGACCTTTTCCTCCTTCTCCTGCGGCCTGTTTTCTCCTCCCCCTTTGATGGTGCCTCTTCAACCTTCTTTTTCTTCCTGACCGACATGGGATTGGGCTCCTTGGGTCGCCGCCGCCGCCGTCTCCGTCTCTCCAACCTTAACTTCTCATTCTTTCCTTTCAGTCTTTTGAGTGTTTCCTTCTCGTAATCAGACGGTTTCATCTTCAGTTCGGTTAGTTTCTTGGCGTGTCTGTTGGAAGCTTCCGACGGCTTCTCAAGGATGATGGCGTTCATGTTTATGTACAACAAAGGGATCCCAGGAATGCTGTGTACATGCTTAGTTAGCTCTGGGTCCTGTAACATACAGATAAACAAAAATTATTCAGACATTACCATTTTACGTCAAAATATTTTGGGATTTTTAAGCTTTTCTCCTGAAGATAATCAGAGTATACTTACAACTCAAAAAAGAATGAAGCATTGTACTACCATAAATTTCCTCTTTTCAAAAAAGTGCATGCATGACATCAATCCTAACCACCCCAAATCCTGCAAAATCCTCCAAGGGGCACCTTTTTGGAAAAAAAATCAGCACTGTTGGAAACTGGTACTTTCACCTCTTCAAATGGGGCAAAATTACTACCTGGCAAGAAATACAGGCCATAAGTGCTTAATATGAAAGATCAAGGAAAATGCATGGTGCATTTTAAAGATAAGGGCATCTTTCCAAAAGTGCACTGATTTTGGCGGATTCAGGAGGATTTTGGAGGATCCAGGAAGGTTCCTAGGCAGAATACCTGGGGGTTAGGGTTAAATTACAAAGACAATATACACTCCCTTTAAAAAAGGGACAATATTAACGTCACGATCAGGACATGGAATCAGTGTTTTAGTTTAAGATGAACACAGTGACTGAAAATTACTGGCTCATTTATGCAGCAGCGACGGTAATATGACCTTATCATGTGAGGTATTATTTTCAGTCACTGAGTTAATCTAAAACTACCACTCTAATTCCATGCCCTGTTGATCGTGACGATACTGCCCCTTTAACTTTCTCCAAAATCTTACATACTCAGAGTGGTACTGGTAATATCTCGTATTGTGCTTGGTATAGGAGAAATTATTTACAGTGGAATACAGTATAAGCTTGGGCAACAAGATGATAATATCGCGTTATCTTTTTTTAAATTTGATTACGATATCGAGAACCTTTTGAAGTTAGAGATATCGGCACATCGTGATTTAAAAAAAAAAAAAATTTAAATATTTAAAAAATCGCCATTGTGTGTCAAGTCAGAAATTCCATGGAAACAAAATTTGGACAGTATTTTCAGCTTTTGGAAGTGAGAAACAAAAGCAAACTACTTAATAATAATAATGTCGGGCATTTTAAAGCGCTCTTAAACAAGGTATCAGAGCGCTGTACATTATTACCCCTGCTCATCAGGCTCATAAATCATTCCAGAAACCATCTCAGCTCCCTGGGGAGTATACAGCTCAATTGCTGCCATTTCGGCGCATATGGGCTAACTTCAGAAGTACATTACATACACATAACGCAAATGAATTTGCGACTTATTGTGAAGGGTAGAGGGGTATATATCTGAGGTTATCGGCTCTAAAACAATCATGCGTGAATGCAAACAAATAATCGCGATACTAACGAAAATCGCGATATATGTTCGCCGATATATCATGGATGAAAAAAAAATCGATATCACCCAAGATACAGTCGGGTTATTTACAATGAGCTTTATCATGGAGTCGCCATCGTGGTTTTCTCATACACAAAGTCTATGTAAATCAAAGTGAGGCTCCTGTCCAAAATAGATTGGTGCTTTACAAACTGTGATTTTGTAAAAGTAATTTAAATGGGGGGGGGGGGGGGGGGTAAAGGAACTGGACAAATAAGGATACGGTACTACATGTACCAATACTAAATGCTCTTCTAAATTTCTCTCCATTTGTCCCTTAAAACCCTCCTACTGTAGCTGAACTTCTGTGGTATGTAGTTTTAGTGGTCAAACTCAATCAACAGCCTGTTTTTGATTGTTGAACCAACTGTGCACACGGGGGTAATTTTGACTGGTTTTGACTGTCATTTTGACCAACGTCAACAATACCAGACAATGCTTTTACCAATCAAAAAAGGGTAGACTCATTTTGACCTGTAAATGTACTTACTACATGTAAGGTTCGACAGTGTTTGACATTCAAGTGCACTAGATATACCTTGGTATGTATATCAACATTTTGATCCTTGCAGTCACAGAATAAATTTAGTTTCCATGTATCATGATAATCATTTTGTATCATTCTATTCATACTATTTTTTTTTCTTAATCTTCCTTACATTTCCAATTCTCATTTTCCAAATTTGCTTGACGTTATATTTATATGTCTTATAATTTCTATTATTCCTAACCTATTATTTCATCATTCACTCTCCCCATCTACCTACTCAGACATGCATCACTCTCCCTTCGCATAACAGCCCTCTGAACCTGTTGTGCAAAAACAAACAAGCAAGCTACAAGCAGCCGAGTCAACCTCACAAACTAGTCAGTTAATGTTCGGAGGTCTCCAAGCCTATGCCAGCCAGGGGCCATTATTGTCATTGATTTCCAATCGTCAACAGCGGAAAAACAGTGGATTCCTGCATTGATAGAATCATCAGGGATGGCTGGAGATAATTTAAACCACGGACAAAGCTGCCAAAAATTTCCAGATGATGGTTTTCTTTTTCAAATCGCCTCGCACTGTGGTGTCAAGCGAAGGTAATCACGAACACCATCGACACGTTCAATTAACAATTTAGGCACGTTATCGATTTTGCTTAGGTCTTAGGTCCTTTCAGTCGATTGGTCACTCAAATTTACTCCACAAATCATAATTTTTTCCCCCCGGATTTCCTGATATAAATGATTCCCCTTCAAGTACTTTCCTCTTCCCCATATTATTTTAGTCACACTTGGCATGTGTGTGTTCATATTTCTGACCCCGTCTCTTTGTAATACCTGAACTTAAAGCTATCACACAATTTTGGTAAAAATGTCTGTAAATTTGCATGTGTGCTTCCGTACTCAAGATATACTGTATGTATGTGAAAGTTCATTGTGAAAAAGCATTCAGATTTGTTCTATTCATTCAAACGTGGGATTTCTATCTTTGGATGACAGAAATTATATCACTAATTTTACTAAAAAATGATAGCATCTTAGACCCTGTTGCTTCGTATCCCATGGTATTTGCATGTCTGGGGATTCTGAAACATCAAATCCACTTTATTCTTTACGATTGGGGTATGCTGCCTTGTGAGCCCGAAAGTCATGTGACTGATAAACAATAGAAAACTATATGACAATTGTTCTGAAAAAAACTCAGAATCAAGAACCTAGGTATACAAAATGTGAACCATAGAACCATGACTGACGTGGGTTCTGCACCATGACCGACGTGGGTTCTGCACCATGACCGACGTGGGTTCTGCACCATGACCGACGTGGGTTTTGAACCATGACCGACGTGGGTTTTGAACCATGACCGACGTGGGTTTTGAACCATGACCGACGTGGGTTTTGAACCATGACTGATGTGGGGTTACAAATTGAGCTTCAGCTGCAGAGAATTATTTTATTAAGGCCACCCCCTCCCAAAAAAATAAATAAATAAATCTCTAGTTTCTGGTCTCTGTACTAAGGCTGTGCTGGGTATCTGGAAACTGTCATTACCCGGTTCCATTTTTTGGTTCCAATTACCCGTAAACGATTTTTTTAAAATTTTGACTGAACATTAAAGCCACACAAAATGGAAGTCTTTGATTTTTTTTGTTAACATGTTTTGTGTCTTGGGAATGGGAATGCTATGAATCGTTTTTAATATAGAGGCGGGAAAATTATTACAGTAAGTCCACATTTATTATGACTATTTATTTCACTATTTTCATGTTAACACAATGAAACAAGTAAGACCTGCAGCTTTGCATGGTGAAAAGGATCATTAGTAAAGACTGCAGTGACACCATGTGTAAACTTTCTTTTTTTGAGTAGTAAGTGGTTCTGAAAAAGAACCAGTGGGTTACAACTCGACGTTTCGATCAGTTAGACCTGATCGTCTTCAGGAGAAATAAGCTGAAACTTTCACACAAGGAGTTAGTCAGGATTTAGGAATACGGTGTCCAAATTTGCTGGAAATTTCAAAACAGGGTGTCCAAATTGTTCACTTATAATACTTTGACATGTAAATGACAGATGAAACAGGGTGTCCAAAATTGAAACAGGGTGTCCAAAATTGAAACAGGGTGTCCAAAATTTAAACAGGGTGTCCAAAAAGACACCCAGACACCCCTCTGGCTAATACCATGCTTTTTACAGACACTTTACCAAACGTGTACAATGGCTTTGAACAAGGAGATTTCTGTGTGTAGATTCTGAGTTACAAGATATCCTTTTTTTTCTCTCCCTGTTCAAGTAAAGATATCCAAGGAAGGCTTTGTGCCCTTGCCAGCAGTCTCATTATATTCTATCTGCGCACTCAAGCACAGTTACCCTGTCAATCAACTGGTCTCCTTGCATGCATCCTTCCTTCCATACCACATCCCCTCATCACCATACTAACTTCATTTCCTGCATCTTGTCACTTTACCACTGACTCTTATGTTTTATTACCACACACCTCCCCGACGCTGCACTTTGTTTCAGAAGTCACCCCTAACGGCCTTCGCTGCTTCTCGCTAATCGCATGAGGTCGGTGTACGTTATTCAATTTGCATGTTTATCCAAGCCCGAGTGTGCCACGACTTTTCCCGCCGAACCGTGGAAACAGAGACAAAAGAAGAGAACATGTGTATTGATCAGTGTGTTACCATCAAATTAGGAGGAGGCTGCGAGGAGTGAGGGGAGGGGGGGTTCTAACTGCAAGGCCGCCAAGCGAGGCTGCAAGCAGCAAGGTTTGACATGATTACAACACCAAGCTGCATATTACATAGAATTTCTCTGTCATGGAGTGGACATGGAGTGGTTTTCAGAATATTTTCTAAGAATACAGGGTGCTAATTTATGCAATTTATATGAAACGATTTTTCTTTAAAGCTAAATATATATTCTGAGTGACAATCAGTAGCCCAAGGGCAATGCATTAATCTGTGATTATTATTATAAATTTTATCACTGAATTATCAAAGAAAAGTGTAATCAAATGAAATATTCACAAAGAGAATTGGAATATTAGTATAAATGTTGTAAAAGCAGGGATTTTTTGTAAAGGCTTAATTTATTTTATCTATTTTAAGGACTAAACAAACTGGGTATTCAGAAATTGAAGGCTAATCTATGTACATGTATGTAAGCTTGGGGCGATAACACGATAATATCGAATATCGCGATACCTTTTTTTTTTATTCGATTACGTTATTGAGAACCTTTTTAAGTTATCGAGATTTCGGAAAATCGCGATTAAAAAAATATATCGCAATTAAAAAAATCACCATTGTGACTCAAGTCAGAAATTCCATGGAAACAAAATTAGAACAGACTTTTCAGCTTTTGGAAGTGAGAAACAAAAGCGAACTACATTGTACTTCAGAAGTACATACACGCTCTGCAAATGAATTTGGGATTTATTGTGACGCTTGTAGAGGGGTACATACCTGTTATTATTGGCTCTAAAGCGATCATGCATGAATGAAAAAAATAATCGCGATACTATCGAAAATTGCGATGTTTGCCGATATATATCGTGGATGAAAAAAATCGATATCGCTCAAGCTTACATGTATGTACGGTATGTGTAGATATGCACAGACTAGGATGCAGGGAGTCAGACTAGGATGCAGGGAGTCAGACTAGGATGCAGGGAGTCCGACTAGGATGCAATTAAATGTAAAAAAATATGGGGAGGGGTACATTCCCCTCCCCAACAACGACATGTATCTAAAAAAAAAAACTAGCTAAGATATTGATGGTCATGTATGAATGTACATATGAACATCCAACATTTCTGGTCATTGGTCGGCTTCAACATCGGTGCTGTATTTTTTTTTTCGGCCGTCTTTTTTTTTGCCAACAGGGAAATACGTGATAGGGTATATACACTGGGACCAAATTTCCCATACACAAAGTATGGTGGCTAAGAGAGGCCACCACAAATCGGGCAAATGTTCATACATGTACCCCTATGTGAAAAAGTCGTTTAAAACACAACACGGTAGAATTCCAATCGATCCAGCAATTTTGGTTGCAGTTGTTTCATAGCCAAAAAAAAAAGGAAAATTAAAAATGCAGACGCACACGTCTGAGGCGACATGCACGGAGACAGAAACTAGAGACATATTTGGAGGGCCTTACTTACAAGAAACCTAATGGGAAGGTACAATTTGTGTCTGTACATTTAACAATCGACCTCAGCAATATTAACTAAGAATAAAATAACTGATTTTGTTGTTTTGTCTATGACAGGTGCGGCCTATGCACAGTTCCTTGACGTCAATTTAAAAAAAATAATAATTCAACTCCAAATTGGAACATATTGGAATATATCCAGAACTGGAAAATTGTGCAATCGCTGTTCAAGAAGATCGGCAGAGAAAGTAAGAATGGAAAGGATTTATGGAGAGTGCATAGTGTTCATAAAGTGATCAATAAAACAGTGCTACTTATTCAAGATTAGCCAATTTCTGTGAGTGCTTAAATCGACAATATCATCACAATCAACAAGGCGCGGAATCGGACTGATTTATAGATTAACACAGTGACTGAAAATAATACTCTATATGATAAGGTCATATTACCATTGCTGCTGCATAAATGAGCCCTGTAATTTTCAGTCACCGATTCCATGCCCTGTTGAAAGTCTGCTTGGATTGTGACGATATTGTCCCTTTAAGCTGTATAGATTTAACAAACAACACGTTAGTCAGTGGTCAATTTCTAGGTGCATGTCACATCCATCACACCATGTAGTGTTGGGAGTTACCAGTTAGTTTGTTAACCATTCAACCAAAACTCCAAAAGTCTCAACTCCAAAAGTCTCAACTCCAAAAGTCTCAACTCCAAAAGTCTCAACTCCAAAAGTCTCAACTCCAAAAGTCTTAACTCCAAACTTGATATAGACAGCAAATGTGTATACATTTTCAATTAAAAAGCCAAATTGGTGTAAAATTCTTCTGGTTCATTAATTAACCCTCCTATGCCCAGGCTGAAATTTGGCCCAGCAAGCACCGCACCCACAGACACTCACTTGAGTATTTTTGGTTGCATTGCCAATTGTTCACACATGTGTATAAGAGTGCTGGAGATATTGGCAAAGTCAAACACACTTGTGTATGTCTTACAAGTTATATGCAGAGTCACACAGAGCTATGTATGTACTGCATAAGTTACAGTCGAGTGGTTTTGGTTTGACCTCCTATCACAGCCACATGTGCTTGCATGTATTTGAGTGCACTGCACAAAGTCAATGGGTTAAGAGAGACATACAAATTTTGAGTGTCTTTGAGTGTTAAACCTGTTAAACCTATAGGAGGGTTAAAACAAGGTACAATGTAGATGTAAAGACAATTATCCTAAATGTGTTATTAGTCAGTTTTTTATATTTTTTATTAAGAATTTTTTTTTTAATTTTACATTAATTTAAATTTTGTATTTAATTATTTATTTATATTTATTTATTTATTTTATTTATTTTTTTATTTTTATTTTATTAATTTATTTTGGTATACAGTATTCAACAATTCTTAGAAACTAAATCTTCTAAATTAAATTTAATTTTCTATATTTTACAGAGATTCAGTCAGGAACGCTGCAGGGGAATGAATATAATAGACAACCAGTACCTTTCCCAAATATGTCAACAGAGGGTGCTATAACTGTTCACTAGTAGCAGTAACTGAGTACAGTGTCAAGGTTTTTGTGAATATAATTGGGATACATGTAGATTGTCGGGATGTTCTCATTGTATTAAGGGCTATATTTACATGTACAACTTATTCAGCTAATCAAACCAAACTCATCCTAGGTAGAACTTGTAGCTTTGCATGGTGAGGAGGATAAGTAAGAGTAATTGCGGTGACACCATGTGAAATGCTCATTTGAGTAGTAATTAGTTCTGAAAAGAACTGGAGGTACAACTCGACGTTTCGATCAGTATACTCGGATCGTCCTCAGGAGAATGCCGGACTCTGGAAAATGCTGCTGCTTAAGTAGACTGCTGGAGGATCATCCCATGAAAGGATGCTGGAGGATTAGTTCATTGAGGCGCGCAGGCGGGAACTGTAGAGACTAGGATCCTAGGGGTTGGGGGAGAGGAGTGTGTGCTCACTGAACTGAATCAGTTGTTAACAAGCACAGGGGGATGGAGGGTGGTTGACTTAGGATATAGGAGATCCCTCAGTCTGGGGTGGGTTATGGACTTTGGATATAGAAGATCCTTCAGTCCGTAGTAGTGGTCGCCAAATGTCGCTGATGTAGAAGCCGATGTCCTGTGGCACAGTGTCGTGTTTGACGATCTCGATGGCCTCTCTGATGCTCTCAACGAACTAATCCTCCAGCAGTCTACTTAAGCAGCAGCATTTTCCAGAGTCCGGCATTCTCCTGAGGACGATCAGAGCATACTGATCGAAACGTTGAGTTGTACCTCCAGTTCTTTTCAGAACTAATTACTACTCAATTGAGTATTTCACATGGTGTCACCGCAATTACTCTTATTTAAACTCATCCTAGATGACCAGCTTATTTCAGGTCATACTTCTTTTGTCAGGAACTACATGTCTACAATTTGTTCTCAGACACATAATTAAGCTAAAACTTTCCAAGGTTGGTTTCAACAAAATATTTCTTGATTCTAATAATACCATAATACCACTGGTTGAGTGTCGTTGCTGAGTGGTCTAGTGCATCGGACTCAAGTTCTGGTGTCAGAATGTGGGTTCGAATCCTGACCTGGCCAGTCACAGCACTTGTGTCCTTGAGCAAGACACTTAAACCATAATTGCTTCATCCTTCGTATAGGACAATAAAGGGGGTATATCGTCACGATCAGAGCAGGCTTGCGCCAGATCCATTACCAGGACTGCTTCATAAGTAATGTACTAGTATTATGTACATTAACCCTCCTACTGTTTGACCATTTGAAACCATTCAAAATTTCCACTTACCAAAATGCCCATTGGTTTTGTACACACATGGTGATACCATTTGAACAGTGTTGGTAGCAAGCTTTACTACCATTCAAATCCATTCAAATGCATAGAGGGTCCATTGATTCACCACTTAGAAGTATCCAAACAAGGTTTTGTATTAGCTGTACTACCATTTGGAAAGATCCAAACAAGGTTTTGTATTAGCTGACCTACCATTCAAAACCATTTGGGGGAATCAATACTGTACACAGTTATATCACCATTCAAAACCACAAAAGCGAATGGTTTCAAATGGTGGATCAACTTGTATGAAAAAGGTACCAGAAGTAGGAGGGTTAAGGCTGTGCCGGGTACCCGGATACCCGACCGAAACTGTCATTACCCAGTTCCATTTTTCGGTTCCAATTACCCGTAAACGACTTTTTAAAATTCAGACTTAACATTTGAGTGGAGTGAACATAAATCTGTCTCTTGAACAATGTAATGTTTACACTTTTACAGACAATTATCTTTAAATTCAAGAGATTACACTCCAATAAAGCCTTTGTAGTATTTTAGGGACATTTTCCATACACTTTTCTCCAACTGTTGGTGATACATTGTATCGAATCGTTAAGGCAGCACAGGGCCTGGCAGCGGCTGCTTCAAACAACTTATCAAACCAGCAGCACAGGAGGGAATGTTTGCCTAATTGTTTTACTTTAATAAAAGCGACACAGCAAAGAAAAGATCGATTTAATTATGGTATCTTCTGTATTATAAAGGTCAATTTTGTTACCATTTACAGTACATGTATTTGTGCACCACCGGAGGAATGTTTTCAACAAAAATGAAAACGGGTATCCGGGTATCCAAAGTTTCGTGATTTCGGGTTTCCGATTCCAAAAACGCACACCCCTAACGTTCATGTACCTAACCGTGTACAATATCATAACTACAGGTTCATGGGCTCATTATGCAGTCATGGTAACGGGATCTGGCGTGCCCTGTTATCTAGGCTAGCGCGTGCTTGTGGGGTGTTATTTTCAGTCACTGGGTTCATCTGAGTTCATCTAAAACTATCAGTTCAGGATTCAATGTCAAGCCGCAAGCCTGCTCTGATCGTGACAATATACCCCCTTTAAGCCGTGGTCCTGTTTACTAGATTATTAGAGTAATGAGTGTAAAAAAAAACAGAACACTTATCGTGGAAGAGTAGGGGTTTACCCCGGTGTTTCTGGTTCACATAGCAAGTGCCCTTGTTTACAGGTTTCATCAGGCTTCCGAGCTACAGTGCTTAAGTGTGCTTTTGAGGCATCCTTGGTTACCAGAAATGTATAATAATAATAATAATAATAATAATAATAATAATAATAATAATAATAATAATAATAATAATAATAATAATAATAATAATAATAATAATAATAATAATAATAATAATAATAATAATAATAATAATAATAATAATAATAATAATAATAATAATAATAATAATAATAATAATAATAATAATAATAATAATAAACACTAAAAGACCATGAACCCTAACTCCCATTTGCTTACACATAACCTGAATCCTCCAAAATCCTTCAGTAGTAAAGCAAGCACATGACGTACATGTATGCACACATGTGTTTCTAATCTGTGATACATGTACATGGCCAGGGACCCTCCCTGCATGCATGGAGCAATAAACAGTGTCCACTGACCCAAGCACTGACCTTGCAATCACTACAACAAACATGGATGTACATGTACATGTACCATGGAAAGGCAAGTATGCCTAATAACCTTAATCCTCCAAAATCCTTCGCTTTAGCAAAGAGGATTTTGGAGGATTTGGGAGGGTTAGGGTTAACCAAACATTCCCACAGGCTTAACGACATCCAATGGAAGAGTAAGTTGCATGATTGCCGGAGTTAAAAGCATCATTGACTGCTGTCAATACTTGGATGGAAGACCATAAATTAATGATTTGTTCGTTTGACTGAAACCAGTGTAAATTTTCTCATGCATCACCGCTTCTTCAACAATTACACTGGTTACCATTTCAAAAACGCATTATCTTCAAGACCGCATTGAATATGTACAAAGCACTTTCGAACATACATCCAAAAAATATTTCAGACACACTAGATCTCAGCACGCCTAACCGAAGCGGCCTCCGCTCTGAGCGGAATCTAAAAATACCTCGCACATTCAAACATGCAGGTGACAAGGCTTTTTCTGTAGCTGGACCCAGATGCTGGAATTCACTACCTCTCAACATTCGTACTTGTAACTCAAATCATATCTGTTTTTATCTTAAGGACACGTACCACCTGCTTTTTCATTTCATTGTCTCCTTTTTGCCTTCTCTGGAATTGCACTTGTACATAGCGCATTGCAACCCTCGGAAAAATGCGCTTTATAAATGCGTGTATTATTATTATTATAAATTAACCCTCCTACTTCTGGTACCTTTTTCATACAAGTTGATCCACCATTTGAAACCATTCGCTTTTGTGGTTTTGAATGGTGAAATAACTGTGTACAGTATTGATTCCCCCAAATGGTTTTGAATGGTAGGTCAGCTAATACAAAACCTTGTTTGGATCTTTCCAAATGGTAGTACAGCTAATACAAAACCTTGTTTGGATACTTCCAAGTGGTGAATCAATGGACCCTCTATGCATTTGAATGGATTTGAATGGTAGTAAAGCTTGCTACCAACACTGTTCAAATGGTATCACCATGTGTGTACAAAACCAATGGGCATTTTGGTAAGTGGAAATTTTGAATGGTTTCAAATGGTCAAACAGTAGGAGGGCTAGTCTGAGGGCATGGTAGGGCATCAACATTATTTTAAGTCCAGTGTATTGGGTAATACATGTGAAGAAAAAAAACAGGTTACTTATTGTCAAAGAGAAGTGGTTTACGCTGGTGTCTCTGGAATGGCTGCAAAATGCACTTGTAAATGGCAAAATGTCTTTAAATGCATCCATACTTTATAAGAATTAACCTGTCTATGACTGCAAGGGTCAAAATCAGTCAAAATGTTGATATACTTGCCAAGGTATATCTAGTGCACTTAAAAGTCAAACACTGTCAAACCTGGGACCGGACAAAAGGGGGATTACGCATGAACTATTTGATATAGATTTTATACATTAACCCTCCTATGACTACAAGGGTCAGAATCAGTCCAAATGTTGATATACTTGCCAAGGTATATCTAGTGCACGTTAAACGTCAAACACTCTATGGGAATAGCGTATGATAATTCATGATTAAAAATCTGCTATGTACACCATATACATAGTACGTAAAATGTAAAAACTTAAATATCTTGGAAACAGTAGCCAATCAACAATTTTAATTGTGATATTTGAATTCAGCACATCAAAATCCATAATAAATAGCACATTTTATCTCCGAAGCAGACAACTTTAAAAAAATTGTTGACCAGTGTCAACCACTGTGGAAATAGTATTTTTATCAACTTACCTGCGTAGCGATGTAATAATGATGTTTATTCTCCTCTCCAATGAGACTTATAATGCAATCGGCAGCAGGGATGGGCTTTTCTCGATGAGGACAGTGCAGCATTTTGTACCTCTTCAAGATGGCCGCCCCACCAAACAGATCCTTACCTAGGGATTCTGTTTCTACGATGGCACACTTGGTGGTCAGGAGCTGTAGATGTCAACAGAAGTGTGTGATTAACATTGAATTGTCGGCTCTGCACTTAAAGGCCCTTTGCGCAACCTGGTTGTTTCTGTACTTAAATGGTCTTTAGCACCAAAATTAAGCTGTGGAACCGAGGACAGTTTTAGAACAATGAGCTGACCAGTGCGACCCAAGGACCTTTAAGTACTGTGCCGATAAATTGTCAATAATTAAAAATGTGCAATTAAAATTCATTTTTTATAAAAAAAACAAGAGAAACATAAATGGGTATTAAAAAATAAATACACATTATTATAATACAATAATTATTGTGTATTATTATGAGAATAGAATAACTAATGGGAATTATAGAACATGAAGCACAAAGGAAATACTTGCACAATCAAATGGGATATAATTAACCAATTAACCCTCCTATATACAGTGCAGTTGCCATAGAATTGTCAGACCTTTCAAAACCTTTCAAGTTTGCTGTACTGAAGGGTTTTGAAAGGTGAGAAAACTGTCTGACAAAAGGGACCTATGAAAGGTTTCGAAAGGTGTAACAACTCTCTGAACAAACTGGTGTTGAAATGTTTCAATACCTTTCAAAGGGTATTGAAAGGTGTGGTTGTTCAGTAGCAACAAATTCTGGAGGGTTTTAAAGGGTTCATAATAATTGATAGCCATTTTGGCCCGTAAGCAGATTTTGAAAGGTTTTGAAACGTCAAACCATAGGAGGGTTAATAACAAATATACATCAAAGAGAAAGAAGTTTGAGGAAAAATGCAGGATATCCAGGGACATATATGGCCCTCCCTAAAGAAGCAATGACCCCCATGTTTCACTCTTATGTACCCCTTGATAAAACACAGTTACAATAAATATTAGCACACAATAAACATAACCTTCTTGGATTCAAATCAACATAAGAACTATACAAAATCATTTCAACAGTCAGTCAGTATGACAAATGACACCTTAACAAATTATCTGTGATGTCCATTTCATGCAATGGATATTTCAGATAGATCTGGGAAAAAATAAAGTGCAAAGGTACAATGAAAATGTTACTGTTTACAGGTACAACAATATAAAACACAAGTTTAGGTTAGATGATTTCATTTCTGTCATAATGAAACAGAAACGTACAGAAACAATGGGAAACAGTAAAATATCTTGGTAAATAATGACATAAAGAATAATTTCCTGTAAAGCATAATGATTGAAAAGAGGGTTATTACATGTACTTATAAGGGGTTTTTCATTAGAAAGACTAAGGCTTAGACAAAATCAGGCACCAAAAACAATCTAAATATTATTTAAACAGTTTATAAATTGACAGAAAAATAAGAGGCACACTTTATGCATAGATATACAAAGGATTAAGTACATTAATACATATAAAATCACAGTAAATCAAAAAGAATTGCAAATTATAGCAAGGAAGGATTGAAAAGTGAAAAAATAAATATACAATTTGGAGGAAAGAATGTCGTATCCGACCGCCACTTTTAAAGGTTTTTGGGGGGACTTTTTTGCAGCCACTTACTAGTTAAAAAATTATTCTATCGATTTTTCGGGGTACAGAAAGCGAAAACTATCTTTAAAATCCACTTTTATGATGGTTTTCGGACTTTATTTCACTTCTAAAAACATCCTCCCCTTCAGAAAATAGAAGGATCCTATTATACTTGCCACTGCGCATGTACAATGATTGTGTTGGTCACTAACAAGGGAGTTAATAAGATCAGACTGACATGACTGAGGAAGTCATCGTATACCAAAAATGCCTGATTTTTCATGAAATAAATATCCTGGAATAATTTGAAGTATACGTCCATCATCATCCATATGTTCTCCACCTTACTGGGTAGGTAAGATTACATTATTGGTTATATTGAATGAGAAAAAGTGGCGGTCGGATATACATGTACATTGTTTTTTTAAATGTGTCTTCTTTGTAGGTGCCCTTGAGGACCTGTTAGTACAATGTAAATAATGTTGAACAAGCTTTGTTTTCATTTGTAGGAGAAATAAACAATAATATGAAACCACATTCTCACCTGAATTTCTCCATCGAGATATTTGGGCAGCTGTTCTTTGATGTTTGTCTTGTGTCGTAGCGCCATGCATGTGAAGGTTCCGTCCACCAGGACAAGATGGGGCTGCCGGAAGTTGAAGACATTCCTGTAGAAACCAAGATAGCGTCGGGCGTGCTTATAACGTTTGATCTTCATGGTTAGATGTTGGCTTCACAATCCACTGAATGTAAAATAGAAAAATAGAAAAAAAAATAAAATAAATAAAGGATAAACCATTAATGATTGATCTTCATGGTAGATGCTAGTTTGAGATCGACTGTAAATATGCTGGCTAAACAATTCACTGAATGTAAAACAGAGGAAATATGAAGAATAATTATTAAGACAAACATTTGGTAGATGCTGGGTTAACAATGCACTGGGAATAGAGAAATAATATTTATATGGAATTATGATAAACTATTAACCCTCCTACTTTTGGTACCTTTTTCATACAAGTTGATGCACCATTTGAAACCATTCGCTTTTGTGGTTTTGAATGGTGAAATAACTGTGTACAAGTATTGATTCCCCCAAATGGTTTTTAATGGTAGGTCAGCTAATACAAAACCTTGTTTGGATCTTTCCAAATGGTAGTACAGCTAATACAAAACCTTGTTTGGATACTTCTAAGTGGTGAATCAATGGACCCTCTATGCATTTGAATGGATTTGAATGGTAGTAAAGCTTGCTACCAACACTGTTCAAATGGTATCACCATGTAAACCAATGGGCATTTTTGAAAGTGGAAATTTTGAATGGTTTCAAATGGTCTATCAGTAGGAAGGTTAACTTAAAAACAATGTATTCAACTTACTATATTTAAAACATTTGCCATTTCTAGTATATTAACCCTCCTAAGTCTATAGCTGCACTTTAGTGGCAAGTACGTAGCTAGCTATAGAGGTCAAAATCAGTCAACTGACTGTTTTGACTGTTGACCCAAATGTGCACACAGGGGCATTTTTGACTGGTTTTTACTGTCATTTTAACCACCCTGAACAATACCAGACTGCTTTTACCAGTCAAAAACGGCTCATTTTGACCTGTAAATGTACTTACTAATAATACTACATGTAAGGTTTTTGACAGTGTTTGACTTTTAAGTGCACTAGATTATAGATATACCTTGGCAAGTATATCAACATTCTGACTGATTTTGACCCTGGCCTAGCAGGAGGGTTAAAGGGACGGTATCGTCACGATCAGAGCAGACTTTCAACAGGGCATGGAATCGGTGTAGTAGGACAGTTAACAAATATATGGTAGCATTAAGAGACCCATGCCTACACTCTCACGACTCCTACATGTCCTACTCCTGAGTCGATGTCCTAGTACACAATACATTATTTTACTTAGTTTTAGTCATTTATAAATAGGCCCTACATCATGTTTAAAAATGTACAAGGCCAAGGCCAATATGTTATTTACGTAGGCATGATAGGGCATAGTCAAGATTTCAGGTCTCTCAAACGCGTTTTTACATTACTTTGGAATTTGGTAATGTTTAAGTTATGATTGTAAAAAAAAAATGTTTGATTGAGACTGACAACATCAACATGCATGTCACGACATGACTGAACTGAGTCGAGAGGAATCTGGACTTTCCTTCCTCCATTGATACGATAATTGCAGCTACATTTGCACTTTATTTGAGCCTACATAATTTTTAAAATGTTAACATCTGACAATCAGCACATCGTGTGGATTGCGCACGTACCTTCCTAAACAAATTTTATTTCAAAACTGATAAATTATGAAGACAAATTTCAGAGCGCCGCCATCTTAAACAGTTTTGCATCATGGGAAATCAAGCTCTCTCAAAGATATTTGGTACATTAAACAGTTACTAGTCACAAATATGAATATAATTCAACATACTAAATGAAAATAATAATAAAATAACATCTTTAACTAATTATTTTGCAATACATTTTGTGTCACTTCATATTTTCTTATAAGATAATTAAGTTTTAATTATACCACTTTTACCAAAATTAGATTCACGGACATCAATGCGAAATTAATATTCATGAGTTGACGTATCTCATCTGCTAGTAGGAGGAGCCACTGATAAGTCACGTGGCCAAACCGAGGCTTGCGGGAAATAATATAGGCTGGCCCCTTTATACTTGAGAATCAATGCTACGATCATTATCTTGCGCTCAGGGAATCTGACAAAAATGGCCGCAAATTGATAAACGTATTATGCTATACCAAGCTCGATAGTCGATATGCGGCAGAGTGCCCCGCCCCCAAATGTCCCTATACACTAACAAACCGTTGTTCTATTGTTAACGGACCCCCCCCCCCCGAAATCCTCTAAAGAATTCCTAAGATTCCTGGAACACAATGAAGACACAATGGGAGGAGGGGTGCACTCTGCCACATATCGAGCATCATATGTATGATGTTAACAAGTGTGTTAGTGTATTGGGACATTGGGGGCACTCTGCCGCATATCGAGCGTGATATATTGATAAAGGGAAAGAGCCGCATTGCATCGGGGATAAAAATAAAAAATAAAATAAAATAATTTAAAAACAAATTAAAAAAAACTTTTGTAATGTTTGGACGTGAAGTTCCACGCCGCAAACAATTTCCTTTGTGTGTGTGTGTTTCGAATTTGTAGGTTTTTGGCAGTATTTACATGAAAGTAGTGACAGCAATTTATCTTGACAGATTGAGGGGTTGTCTCATGGGCGGATCCAGAACATTTTTAGGGGGGACTGAGAATCAAAAACAATTAATTTTCAGTACTACAAAAATTACAATGAAATAATCAAAGGGAGAGAAAAGCACAGTGAGGGAATGGGAGTGCGTTCTCCCCTCCCTCTCCCCTCTCTCTCTCTCTTTTTCTCTCCTTTTTAAATTTTTTGTTAACGATTTTGAGGGGGGCTACAGCCCCCTTAGCCCCTCCCCCTGGATCCGCCAATGTGTCTGATAGGCAGTCCCTCTGGTCAGTCCGTATCAGTTTGCAATTTTGTGTCTACATTCAACTATACTTTAAACTTCGTTCAACCCTAGAATGTCTCCTCCATGTTTAATTAAGATAGGTAGAGGGCCTATAGGTTTCACTTGGTCCTTGGATTCAGTGGTTAGGCACTGTTGGTGATCTCGGTTATACAGTTTTTACAAACAACTTGATTGGTGTAAATTTGATGATGGTCACAAACATACCTTTCATGATTTATGAGCAGTTCACAAAAAACAGCGAATTCAAAACGTTCGGTCTATCATATTTTGAGCTGCGCGGCATCCCCCGCCATGCCACCGGCCGGCAATTTTTTTTCTGCGGTACACTTCGTCAACTCTTTGCATTTGTTTACTAAAAATGAAATTTTGACTTTATTTTCCTTTACAAAAATCCTCCACAACCGTCAATTACTATTACATAGAAAGGTTTTGCTTCTGAATTCATTTTGTAGTTAAGAAATTATGAAAATGTAAAACGTAGTCTTAAACTCGATACCTTGTACTTCTACTATAGCGTTCTAACCACTAGACTACCATGCCACTCGACTTTGATGGTGAATTATTTATTGAAGAACCTTTTTAAATTAAATGTCTATGGGAATCTGTAAGCCGTTGCCGAAGTATGAAGCTGAAAAAACAGCCGCCCGCGGCACTATCTAAAAAAAACACCGCCTGTGCATCCTACATGCAACACGTCATGATCATCATAGTAATCACCAGTCACCAATATCCCAGCAAATAGGGCAATGAATCGATTGAACGATAATAACATTGACAACCATAAGTCTGAGGTTCGAATCCCAATCGAATGAGATTAGATTATCTTTACCCAACTCATTTTTATCAAAAGAAAACAATGCATCGTAAAGCATCAAGCAAGTCATTGATAGCTCAAATTAGTATAGAGTGGTTAACACTTAACGGTAGAACGCTTGGAATAGCTTTAACATCAAAATGTCATAGGTTCGAATCCGATATGAAAGAAAAGACAATTTCTTTAATTCTCTTTTCTTTACTTTTTTCGGTCTATGAAAAAATAGAATTATAATATCGGAATACATAATCACTCCTCCCACAACACCATGACGTCACCTCATAAATATTCATATCACATGGATTCATGTGAATTTAGTCTTTAATAGTGGGAAGAATTTTTACAGGCAAAATGGCGACAGTAAGCACGTTAGACGCTCCTGTGGCGAGAGTACAAATCGATGGCTTGGTAAGGATATATATTACGGTTATCAACTCAAAAATATAACATACGTTTTCATCATTACGAATTGATTGTATCTGGTTAAATGAAGAATTTATTTCCATTAATAATTGAAGAATTGTGGTACATCTGGTGGGTTTTTTTACGAACTCACTTTGGCAATTTCGCTAAAGCCTAAGGGTACCCAGACTGAATGAACGTTTTTGTATATTGGTTACCTGGCTATTTGTTCATGGCATGATATCCGCACGCAGTTGTTCTGTAGGATTTTTTAAGGGAGGCAGATAAAATTGATATCTAATTTAAAGCTTAGGTTCTCCCCTCTCGGAAAGTAGGAAAGCCCCCAAATATAATCGGGATCAATAAAATATAGGACCAGTTACTGGGTATCTTTGACTAGCCCCATTCTAGGGCCAATACACTGCACTCCATCTGTATCTTTGGCCCTAGCACCACATGTACAAACTACAAAAAAGGAGCGATTTTTCTGCTAACAATTAACTTAGTCCTACTTTGAGTTTGAATTATTACTAAATTAACTTAGTAATTAGGTAACCTTGCCCAAGCAGACACTTTTGGGATAAAATACATTATTCTGGGATAGCTCACTTTCATGAAATTTTCGAAAAAATTTTAAAATTAAAAAAAAATAAAATAAAATAAATTTCACCAAAATTACTGATTTTAGGTAAAACTTGTAGCTTTGCATGGTGAGGATGATAAGTAAGACTAATTGCGGTGACACCATGTGGAATCTCAATTGAGTAGTAATTAGTTCTGAAAAGAACTGGGGGTACAACTCGACATTTCGATCAGTATGCTCTGATCGTCCTCAAAAAGTGAACTTTATAGTTTATGGCTATGCCAAAAGTGTCTGCTTGGTTAAGCTTACCTGATCACAAAATTTTAGATTGGTAATAATTAATAATAATAATAATGTGTGGACTTTATATAGTGCACGTATCCACCAACTGAGTGGTGCTCAAGGCGCATATTATTACCCCTGCTCAAAAGGCTCATATTAAAGGCTCATAAATCATTCCTGAAACCATCTCAGCTCCCTGGGGAGTATACAGCTCAATTGCTGCCATTACAGCGCATATAGGGCTAATCAACCAACTCTGCCCTCACAGGTACCCATTTAACCCCTGGGTGGAGAGAAGCAATTATGGTTAAGTGTCTTGCTCAAGGACACAAGTGTCACGGCCGGGATTCAAACTCACATTCTGCTGCTAACACCAGAACTTGAGTCCGGTAAGCTAGACCGCTCGGCCACGACACTCTATTTGAAAGATATTGTGAAAAATATTGACTTACGTTCTTCTGACTAACAGGTTGTGTTGAAGATTATCAAGCACTGTGAGGAGGAAGGAGGCAGCGTAGGGGAGTTGGTCCAAGGGGTACTCCTTGGTCTTGTCCAAGATGACACGCTAGAGATTACAAATTGTTTCCCCTTCCCGAAACATGCTGATGAAGAGAACTTTGACGATGGTAAGTTTGACTGCTTTAATCTTCTCATTGACCCTAACCCCCCCCCACTAATGGTTTTGGCTTGGAACCTTCCTGAATCAACCAAAATCCAACACTATGCATGGGCTATACAGTACCGAGTCCATCAAGGTGCAACACAACCAGCTGTTGGAGTTTAACCCTAACCCGCTAGGTATTATGGCTAGGAACCTTCCTGAATCCTCCAAAATCCTCCAGTGCACTTTTGGAAACATGCTCTTATCTTCAAAATGCACCATGCGTTTTCGTTGATCTTTCATATTCAGCACTTATGGCCTGTACTTCTTGCCAGGTAGTAATTTGGACCCATTTGAAGAAAGTACCAGTTTCCAACAGTGCTGAATTTTTCCAAAAAAGTGCCCCTTGGAGGATTTTGGAGGATATGGGATAGTTAGGGTTAATGGGTTTGTGGTGGTTACGTTTTAACCCCTAGGCATTTTTTCTAGGTACCATCCCAAATGTGCCAAAATCCATCAACATTCAGTAAAAAAGGTACCCCAGTTGTTGGACTTTGATGGAATTGGTACAGTGGAAAATGCAAAGCATCCATGACTTGGCTACATAGTATTAGCCAGAGGGGTGTCTGGGTGTCTTTTTGGACACCCTGTTTCTATTTTGTTTCAATTTTGGACACCCTATTTCATCTGTCATTTACATGTAAATGTATTATAAGTGAACAATGTAGACACTGTTTTGAAATTTCCAGCAAATTAGGACACCCTATTTCTAAATCCTGACTAATTCCTTGGTTGGCTATACACAAAATGGATTTGCAACACGTAGCTACACGCTGTATTCGCTGGGCTATACTGTGGAGTACTGAATCCATCAAAATCAGGCCAAACCAGGAGAAGGATTTTGGAGGATTTCGGGGTAGTTGGGGTTTAACAGCTTAAGAAGTCTGCCGTAGTAAGCAGGAAGGTTGTGGGTTTGAGTCCCACCTCGGCCTCCTGTGGATGTGTTTTCCATATTCACATGAAAGCACTGAGCTCTGAACCAACTCATTGAAAATACCAAATAATGTTGATTATTATCAAAGTTGAAAAAATACCACATTGATGAAGATTATATTTAATTTCTTTGTCTTTTAGTGTTATACCAGATGGAAATGATGCGTAACCTGCGACACGTCAACATCGATCATCTACACGTTGGCTGGTACCAATCAACGCAGTACGGTACCTTCCTTAATAAGGCTCTGCTAGACTCACAGTTCAACTATCAACACTCAATAGAAGAATCAGTGGTCCTTATATATGGTAAGATGAGGTTTAAGATCTGTATACTTCCTTCGTCTTCCATTTCGGTGACCTGGCTTCACATCTCGTTCAGGTTGACATGTTGAATGGATAATTTGCAGTTCATCCTCGCCATGTTGGTTTTTCTCACGTCTTACAGGTCTGTAAGCCCCAAAATGTTTTTTGAAAGAAGAGAAGTAGGCACCAAGGAAAGAAAGAAGTAGCCTGTATTGTGTCCAAACCTCTAGTTTGTTGTTTGTGGGGATGTGGAGAGTCTGTAAATCCTCCAAAATTGAACATCCAGGAGGTTCAAGGGGCTTTGTCCTCTAGACCAAAGGGAGACCCAGGCCCGCTACCCATTTTTCAGGATTTTTTTACTTTTGTCAAATCACACCTCTGATCTCATTCTTGTCTTATTCCATCGTCAGTTATTTTGTGATAGTTGTTTATAGTATAATATACCACAATGCAGCGGTAACACACTATGGTTACTATAGTGTTGGTCGTTACAGCTTTTCATACCTGCATTACTGATATAATCTGCTATTGTTGTTTTGTTATGACAATATATTATTAATTTGTCTTATAACATTTATTCGTATTTCTCAATTTATATTTTCGCAATTCAATATGTGTATGTTATACAGTTAAGTCTACAAGTGCTGTCCTTAAATTGGCTGTTTTAAAATTGGGGTTGTGATCCTTAACCCTCCTACTTCTGGTACCTTTTACATACAAGTTGATCCACCATTTGAAACCATTCACTTTTGTGGTTTTGAATGTTGAAATAACTGTACAGTATTGATTCCCCCAAATGGTTTTGAATGGTAGGTCAGCTAATACAAAACCTTGTTTGGATCTTTCCAAATGGTAGTACAGCTAATACAAAACCTTGTTTGGATACTTCTAAGTGGTGAATCAATGGACCCTCTATGCATTTGAATGGATTTGAATGGTAGTAAAGCTTGCTACCAACACTGTTCAAATGGTATCACCATGTGTGTACAAAACCAATGGTCATTTTGGTAAGTGGAAATTTTGAATGGTTTCAAATGGTCAAACAGTAGGAGGGTTAATTTGTATCTAAACAAATTCTGAGCAAGAAAACATTCCTGTATTCCTATATATTCATGTGGCTAGGCACCATATGACCGTCTGTTTCATGAACTGTTTCATGAACTACCCCAAATCAATCAAAATCCTCCAAGTGGCACTTTTTGGGGAAAATTCAGCACTGCTGGAAACTGGTACTTTCACATCTTCAATTAGGGCAAAATTACTACCTAGCAAGAAGTACAGGCCACAAGTGCTGAATATGCGGAAAATGTATGGTGCATTTTGAAGATAGGGCATGTTTCCAAAAGTGCACTGATTGATTTTGGAGGATTCAGGAGGGTTCCTAGCCAGAATACCTAGGGGGTGTTAGGGTTCAGGAAGGTTCCTAGCCAGAATACCTATAGGGTGTTAGGGTTCAGGAAGGTTCCTAGCCAGAATACCTATAGGGTGTTAGGGTTCAGGAAGGTTCCTAGCCAGAATACCTATAGGGTGTTAGGGTTCAGGAAGGTTCCTAGCCAGAATACCTAGGGGGTTAGGGTTAATGACTCTAATCTCTTCATCTGATAATCATTTTCTCTATTTTATAAAACCTTTAGATCCACTGAAGACATCCAAGTCCACACTGAGCCTAAAGGCTTATAGGTTAACACAGAGTGCCATGGAATCATACAAGGATTATGATTTCTCCACAGAAGCGTAAGTTACCTTCTCAATCCTTAATCCTCCTACAATCAGTGCAATTTTTGAAACAACCCATTCAGGCCATTGCTATGGTAGGCAGTGGCTCCTCATAACTATACTGCATAGTAACATAATGCTTCATATGTCTGTTGGTTTTAGTGGTTTGTGATTGACATATTGCAGGGCATATTACTTTGTTCCAGACTCAGTGGCTGGTGGTAGGTTACTATGGAGAGTCTGTGTTTACAAAATAACTGCTGAATATCCCAATGGATGATGGAGGCTTGATATGGTTTATTGGTCTCAGTGGTTGATGGTGATTTATTATTGGGAGTTTGTTTACAGTATAACCTGCTGAAAATAAGGTCAACTGTGGTATACATGTGTCTTTGTATGCATGTATGTACATTGGAGATTACTTCAAAGGGGCAGTGTGGCTTATATGCACAAACAATGTGTGTACAACACATTGGACATTTAGTGGTTTATAGTGGCGTCTATGTGTAGGAGGGTTAAAGGGACAGTATCATCACGATCAACAGGGCATGGAATCAGAGTACTAGTTTTAGATAAAACTCAGTGGCTGAGAATAATACCCCACATGATAAGGTCATATTACCGTTGCTGCTGCATAAATGAGCCAGTAATTTTCAGTCATTGTGTTCATCTTAAACTAGGACATCGATTCCATGCCCTGTTGAAAGTCTGCTCTGATCGTGACGATACTGTCCCTTTAAGTCTTTTTACAGAAAAAATTCCAAGGAAAATATTTTTAAATGCCCAGATTATTCATTGTGTATTCATTCAGTATAACAATTCGGACATAAAATATTACCAAAATAATATTCAACTATTCTTAACCCATATGTGCCTAAGCCATAAAACCACGCAAACACTATTCGTGCCTAAGCCATTGCCATGCACACACAACGCTGTGCAGTATGCTAATTAGTTTTAGTAAATTACTGGAGTCCTACAAATAAAAACTACAACAACCTTTATATCATTTGAAAGAGTATGGAATTGTCTTTATTCTCACATATATTTGGTCAACCTATGTTTCCACTGGAAATTGAAATTATGGTGTCCAAATCTGAAATAATTGTGAAATAACATGTGAAAATTCATATCTATTTACATATTTTCACAATATAAAATATTATTAGCAGTTACGTGTGAATAAATCAATTTGTATTAGAAACCCCTCCTCAGTAGCTTCAAAATGGCATATAATTTATGTATATTGACCCATGAATATGGAATTTACAGTACAATATAGCGAAACAGATTTGTTTACTTTTCTACTAAAATGTATTTCAATTCAACAGGATGCACAAATAAAACAGGGGTTTGTATCATGTGCAATATGTAATGTCCATATTGTACATGAATATATGGTGTCAACACGTTGAATGTGTACCTTGCATGTGGTGCCAACTGACATTTTTGGGGGGGCATGATTTAGGGCAAAAACCGTCCAAATTACAACACCGTATCTCCCGAAAATACACTAGTGGTCGCTGGGTATATACACGCGTAATCTGGGATACTGAAAATCGCAAAACTCGCAAAGAATTTTACTAAAAGTCCCGGAAAAAGCCATCAGACAGAAAGACACTTGACACCAAGTGAGTTTTATAAAACTGGCTTTAGGAAACCTACAAAAACTGCCATACCCTCCTATGCCCATGATATGGCCCAGTAAGCACCGTTCCCTGATGATGTCACTTCAGTTTGTTGCTGCCAATTGTTCACACATGTGTATTTTACTCTTCAGCATGCTAGAGTTAGTGGCAAAGTCAAACACACTTGTGTATGTCCGTACATATGGGTTATATGCAGAGTCACACAGAGCTGTGTATGTACTGAAAGACACTTGAGCACCAGTGACTCATTATAAACTTGAGTGGTTTCTTTGAGGATCCTAAAAAAGCCTTAACCTCCTATGCCCAGGCTGAAATTTGAGTGCACTGCACAGACAATGGGTCACTTGGGAGTATTTTTGAGTGTGCATTGATTGTTCACACTATAGGAGGGTTTACTCTTACAGGAGTGCCAAAGTTATGGTACAGCCAAGCCTTTGAAAAGCCTGGCCAGGCCTAGGCTACCTGGCCTCCTAATCTGTCTTTTGTGAGTCCTGATCCTGCAACAATACAGAACCTGTCAGTCAGCATAACCTGGGCTTTTGGAGGGCATAGCCCAGCCAAGTTAGAGCTCATGATAATGGCTGTCATTAGACAGCTGAGGCGTCCGTCAAGTTTGTGCTAACAATAAGAGCAATTTGAGATCTATTCATTAGTAAAGGGTCTTTTGTACTCAGCTAGGGGATTATATAGGCCATAGGTCTGGGCAAAGCCTGGGCCTGGCCGGGCTTCTCAACGGCTTGGCAGTACCAATGCTTTGGCCTTCCTCCCTTAATGGTACCTATTTATTTTCTTGCCTGCAGTCTTAAGAAGACGGGTCTTTGCTATGAGAACGTCTTTGAGGAGATTCCTATTGTGATCCATAATTCGTACCTCGTTAACACACTTATCTGTGAACTGAAAGAAATATCACCACCAACAGGAGATAACTTCCTGAGTTTATCGTCGGGGTAAGTTAGTTCTCAACTTTTAAGGATTGAGAGGGCACTGCCTCGTTGGCCTTGGTTGCATCCAAATTTCAAGGCCAACCAAAGGGGCATTACGGCCAACTCGGAGAGGCACCACAGCAATGGTCACGGTGGCCGTGGTTAAGATCAAGGCCTGGTATGTAACAGTCAGTTGAAGATGCAGGTCTTCTGGTAATAATTAAAGTTTTTTAATCCTCCGGCCGGTGATTTCTCGGGATTTTTCCTGATTTCAGGATTTTTTACAAATCTCCCTTTGCCTCAAAATGTTTTTTTAAAGAAGAGAGGTAACCACCAAGGAAGTAGCCTGTATTGTGTCGTGGAGTGTCGTGGCCGAGCGGTCTAGCTTACCGGACTCAAGTTCTGGTGTTAGCAGCAGAATGTGGGTTCGAATCCCGGCCGTGACACTTGTGTCCTTGAGCAAGACACTTAACCATAATTGCTTCTCTCCACCCAGGGGTTAAATGGGTACCTGTGAGGGCAGAGTTGGTTGATTAGCCCTATATGCGCTGTAATGGCAGCAATTGAGCTGTATACTCCCCAGGGAGCTGAGATGGTTTCAGGAATGATTTATGAGCCTGATGAGCCTTATGAGCAGGGGTAATAATATGCGCCTTGAGCACCACTCAGTTGGTGGATACGTGCGCTATATAAGTCCACACATTATTATTATTATTATTAAACCTCTAGTTTCTTGTTTGTGGGGATGTGGAGAGTCTGTAAATCCTCCAAAATAAAACATCCAGCAGGTTCAGGGGTCTTTGTCCTCTAGACCAAAGGGAGACCCAAGCCCCGCTACCCATTTGTCAGGATTTTTTTTACTTTTGTCAAATCACATCCCTGAATCCTCAGTTTCCATGGTTTTGTGTGCTTTGTTCTGTAAACATCCTCATTTGTACTATTCTTATTGTTATTTTTCTTCAATGGCTTTTTCAATGGCTTTGGAAACGAGCAAATCACTCCTTGAGTGGTCTTGGGTGTGATTTCAACTTCTCAACCTTTATAAATCAAAATTTGCCTTTGAGAAAGAATCTGCTAGGTACGAAACGTAAGGCCAATAGCATTTTTTTTTTAAAGTTATAATATGGTTATTTGTAATTATTTTTTCAGGAATATGTTGGAGAAGAATTTAGAGTTACTGATGGAATACGTAGACGATCTCGCCCAAGAAACCAATAAATACATGAATTATCAACGGGCAATGACAAAACTGCAGCAGAACAAACAGCAGTATTTATACAAAAGAGTACGTCGGAGCAATCCTAGGGACAAGTGAAGTCCAAATTAACCCTCCTATGACTGCAAGGGTCAAAATCAGTCAAAATGTTCATATACTTGCCAAGGTATATCTAGTGCACTTAAAAGTCAAACACTGTCAAACCTTACGTGTAGTAAGTACATTTACAGGTCTGTTTCTGGAGGGGAAACACGTTTTTAACACTTTTTCATACTTTTTATTGACTTTTTAATAGACTTTTTCATAGACTTTTTAACCCTCCTATGACCGCAAGGGTCAAAATCAGTCAAAATGTTGAGGGTGGGGGCTTGTTGTGATCAATTATGACACTCTTACTTTCCACATTGGTCATTTCCTCCCCCCCCCAAAAAAAAAAATAATAATAATAATAATAAAATAAATAAAATAAAATAAATAATAAATAAAAAACGGCCACAATTTCCATTTTCATATCATCTCTACTCTTTCTCTCTCCTGCCACCAGGCACAAGAGAACACTGCGCGGCAGCAACGAGGTGACCAGCCCCTCCCCGACGAAGACCTTACCAAGTTATTCAAATCCCCCCTGCCACCGCTGCGCCTGGAGAGTATGCTGATGGCCGGTCAGATGAAGAATTACTGCTCAGAGATCAACAGGATGGGCTCGTCTAGCTTTGGCAAGCTCTTCATGGCGGACGCCCTGCAGCAGTACAACCCTAGCACTTAAGGAGCTGCTTAGAAATACCGCCATGACCATGAGGGTTTTACTTCATAGAGCCGTTTAGCAGATTCCACTTGCTTAGCATTTCTTTTTGTTGGATACCAGTCGGTTGTTAATACAAAATTTATTGACTTTGACTGGTTCTCTGTTTAAAATTGCTGAGCAAAATAATATTTGCTTAGGAAAAGCTGCTAAGCAGCTCTATGAAATTAGTTTCAGAGGTCGATCCACTCCGTGCACCATCTATTGAGGGCACCCTTCATCACCAGGGCATTTTAGAACATCACTGTTTAGCGTGCGCCATTTACATTCAGTTGTTAACAGTTAGCCGGGAAGAGTTTTTCTGTTGAATGTCAAGTACTTCCAGTGTACATGTATACAGGCCATAGAGTTTTGTACACAAACAATGCTCTAGCCTCAAGACTGGGTTCAGTTTTACCACTAGAGGGCTCTTGAGGGGGTTACCTTCATGAAGAATTCCAGAATTTTGTTGTACATAGTCTTGGGCGTTGTCTCCCCCAGAAACAATGCATTTTTGTGCCTTTCATGACGTTCAATTCTAGTATTTGATAGGTTGGTGAAATTCTTGCGTCGGGAGATAAACAATTAATTTAATTTTGCCCTACACCGACGTGTGTATAGCACTGTATGCTCGGTGCTTTCCGAGTGTCTGTGAAAAAACTACACAGGCGACTCGGGCGGGATTCGAACCCACGACCTCCTGCTCTAGTATTTGATGCATAAAGTTATCCAAAATCAGCAGTGCATTCTGAGATATCTTCCAGCATACGAGAACTGTACCTTGAAGGCCCATTTAATGTATTCCGCTTGGTAAATGTACCATATAAAATACATGTACTTGAATCTTCTGAAGCACTGTAGCATTTAGTTTCAACCAAAATTATTTCTGGAACTAGCTGGATGTGTTGAATTCCATCATCCCATGATGTCCTAATGCAGCTAATGCAGCTAATCTCATTACCAGACATATTATGCGTATACACATTTGCGTATAGTTCCGTGAACCGGGATATAGCAGACTGACGCACTTCATGTCGGGACACTCGCATACACATTTTGTAATCTCTCGAAATTTCAAAGCTTGAAATCCGAATGAAAAAATATATATCTCACAACACAAGACCTGGGTTGTACTGTAAATTGTTATTGATGTCAAGGTTTAGTCAATTTGATTTCTTGTATTTAGTTAGTATAGACCTGGGTTTAAAATAACAGATTCTATAGATAAGCATTTCATTTCTTTCTCCATTGGTTTTGCCCACCCTGAAACTTAAGGTTTCGTGTTATTATATTTTATTAATTGATGTCTATGTAAAATGTGTTTAGCGCCCTCAAGTGTTCAGTAGTAGACAGCTTTGATGGATAGATGACAAGTCATGTATTTTCTCACATTGAGGGAGCTTTTACAGCCATCGTAATACTGAACAAAACTATTTTGCCATTAACCCTAACCTCCTAGGTACTCTGGCTAGGAACCTTCCTGAATCCTCCAAAATCCATCAGTGCACTTTTGGAAAAATGCCCTTCAAAATGCACCATGCATTTTCGTTGATCTTTCAGATTCAGCACTTCTGGCCTGTACTTCTTGCCAGGTAGTAATTTTGTCCCATTTGAAGAGGTGAAAGTACCAGTTTCTAAAAGTGCTGAATTTTTACAAAAAAGTGACCCTTGGAGGATTTTGATGGATTTGGGGTGGTTTAGGGTTAAAGGGGCAGTATCATCACGATCAGAGCAGACTTTTAACAGGGCATGGAATCGATGTCCTAGTTTAAGATGAACACAGCGACTGAAAATTACTGGCTCATTTACGCAGCAGCAACGTTACTATGACCGTATCATGTGGGGTATTATGGTAGTCACTGTGTTAATCTAAAACTAGTACTCCGATTCCATGCCCTGTTGATCGTTGTAATACTGCCCCTTTAATAAGGAAAGAAGAAAAACAATCCAAAACCCATGTCTCTCTAGGCCAAACATTCTTCAGGTTCAATAAATAAACAAAATATTTGGAAGTAAAATATTACTTTGGTACCATTTTATTTTTGTCTTTGTCTGGATATTACTGTTATTTAAAACCATACCCCGTCTGTTTGTTTGTTTGTCTGTCCATCTGTCTGTCCATCTGTTTTTCTGTAGACACCTTTATCATCACAAGGCGTCCATCTTGGGTTTCTACTGCACAGGTCTATGGGGATCATATCGAGGCTATTGTCCAAAATGGACTGGTGCATTTAAAAGTGGGGAATATCATGGTAATTTCTGAAGGAACTATACCAATACAGCCGCATTATGCGGCTATGAAATATTAATTCCATAATGTACTATGTTTCCTGCGTACTTGGTCTGATTCCCTGAATGTAGAACTAGTGGTCATAGTGCAGATTCTCAGTACAAGAAAGGGGCCAATCTATATTTTTTTGCAAGCCTGGTACATGTATTGGTCTCTGGATTTCTTTTATTTTTATTTTATGGGCAGCCAAAAGATTTATTTTTACCATCGTTATTTTTAAGAGGGAGATCACTTAATTTTGCTTTAGTATTTTCTCTTGATTTGTGAATATTAGTGTTTAATCATTGTGAACCCACGCCCTCAAAAACGTTAACTAACCATGATTGAGATAATCTATCACTGTGGTGCTGCAAAAGAAATTCCTATAAAAACCATCATTGAACCCACCGTCGCATTCTTATAGGAAGCAAAAATAAATCACAATCGGAAACATCTTATAATGAAATCAATTTTAATCAATTTAATCAATGAATCAAAATGATAAATAATCAATTTAAACTCGACTACTTCGTCACACTGGCAATTGAGCGGCACATGCATTGATGTGATATTCAAGACATCTTTACCAGATGCTGAATAAACACAACTTACAATCAACAAGAAATAATCAATTAAATAATATAATTATTCAATACATTAAGATTTCTTAATTTGAAGAATACCAACGTAAAATAAAGTTTGACTAGAACTTTTAAAAAAGCCACTGACAACATAGTTTAAATTACTGGATTCTGAAAGTATATATGAATAAATAAGAATACATTTGCAAATAAGTTGTATTGGAATGAATAAATTAAACATTATAATAAATTAATATATAGTGACATTATTATGTTTTGTATTGGAATGAATAAATTAATACATTATAATAAATTAATAGATAGTGACATTATTATGTTTTGTATTGGAATGAATAAATTAAAACATAATAAATTAATAGATAATGACATTATTATGAATACCAATAAATAGATGAATGTTACTGTTACAAATTTGAAGTTAAATTACAAACATTTGGATGAACGTCACGCTAGTTGTTTGAAATATATGTCACTGCAATTGCTCCAAATGTTTTTATTTCATTGCAAAACTTCATTTCCTAAGACGCAAAAAAATAAGATGTTTACGAACGACACTGTGGGAAATGCCTCTGCAAAGAAAAATATTACCCTGATGGATTCTGCCTTTCAGCATGACTGTGACACTACAGAATAATTCAAATACTAAATACTGACTGAATACTGAACAGATATCATCAATCTAAAAAATGGTAAACTTAAAAAAAAAACTGTATTTTCATAATTTTCAGTTATTTGTGTTTTATGTTTTGCTTTAATTGTTTGCTTCTGATGGTTCTGTATGGTAGTTCGCTGTTGGAGTGTTGTTGTTTTTTTTGGGTTTTTTTGTATTTTTTTTTTTTTTTTTTGGTGTTGGTAGTTTGTTTGTTTGTTTGTTTGTTTGTTGGGGTGTTTGTTTGTTTGTTTGTTTACATTGAATACATTTGCTTATTTAGTTTCTAGTCTACTCACCTCTGAATACACCCATGCTGATGTTGTGACTGAGTCTGCGCACATGGCGAGAGACTAGTCTATGTTCTTAATATGAGATGTACAATAAGGTCTAAAATAGCAAGATTTCATAGCTGTCAGAAAGATCAAGGAATGATTATTTACAGACGTGGAGACCGGCTGCCACAAGTAACAACAAACCGAGTCTCGTGTTAAGACAAACATGTATATATCATTATAATAAACAGTGTTGGTAAGTACGAGGTTGAAGCCTTTAACCACTGGAGACAATGAAATCCCCTCAGCGGCTCTCTGGGTTAAAGGATTCATCTTCATACCAACATCTTACAAAATCTAGTTCTAATTGCTGATATCTGTTACACTGACTAGTGAAGCCATTACACAGCGATTTTAGTAGTACTTAAACAAAAGGAACACAATAGAAACATACACATACAATAGAGGAGCCAGTTGTCCCTTTTTGCATTGCCGTATGTTGGTTAAGAGAGGAGCAACATGGCGGCCAAGTGGCTTCAGTATGTATGCGCCTCACCTAGATGTCAGTATAATAGAGATCAGTGTTTCTAATACGTGATCTAATACTGCGAATAGCACACATCAGCGGTAAAAGTAAATACACATAGCACAGTGTATTTAGTAAGTTAAACTAATCACAGAGGAAGAACAAATCAGCTGTGTTATAGAACTGTTGCAGGTATTGGTAGGACGATGATGCATGACCGAATGGCTTTGTCCACACAGAAGGTGCGATGCCCACAACTGCACTGGCACTACGAAGACATTTACATTCATAGTAAATCAATGGTGGATTTAGGGGTCAATGAGGGGGTCATCACCCTTTGTTTGGCACACTGGATCCACCCCCAAAGTGACCTATTACGGTCATGACTACAGAACTAAAACCACAGCCGAGAAACTATTCACGAGAAATCACCTAAATAAAATCACCAAAGAATTCTACATTTTTCACTGATTCTACAACTTTGTTGGAATGTATATTTTGCACAACAATATATGTGATTTAACACAATTCACATAGATTGACAAATATTAGTTTTTATATTGCAACTTCCCGGCCTCAAAACCGATAATAATAGCATAGTATCTTATACTATCTATCATTAAGAGTAATTAATATTTACATTAATCAAAATTTCAATTCCTAATCTAAGTAATTTCTGAGCTTTAACAGTATTAAAAGCGCCATTTAATACTACGTGTAGTTGATAATATTTAAAACATGCTTGCTTAGAACATACATACTAGCAACGTGAACTACACGTTAATATATGAGGTCTATTCTTTCAACGACAATTTCATATTTCTACATTTTCAGAAAGCAAGAATATAATGTCTGAACGAATACACCCTTGTCACGCATCGGCAATAATGTGTCTTGTATCCTGACTTCCAACAACAAATCACAATGACAAAATCCCAATTTAATAGGCGCCAGTCTATTTTGCCTCATGTGAACTATAAAAGGGAAGGTACAACATCAGTATTATTCTTTAAAAAATTTTTTTTTATGTTTTCCCCCTTTTATTTATTTGTTTTTTTTAGAATAGTCAAATAATATTTCCCCCAATAATTTGTATACTTTCCACGTTAGAATAAAACAATTTTCGTGTTTGCCGGTTGAATATATCATTTTCACCGTTATTCACAACGCATAATTAGCTGAAACCTTCAAAGGATGGACGTCCAATGTATATCTTCATTGGCGGATCCAGGGGGGGCTAAGGGGGCTGTAGCCCCCCTAAAATCGTTTGTTTTTTTTAATTGTAAAAAGGAGAGAAAGAGAGAGAGGGGGGAGGGGAGGGGAGAACGCACTCTCATTTCCCCCTCACTGTGCTTTGTTTTTCTCTCCCTTTGATTATTTCATTGTAATTTTTGTAGTACTGAAAAAATAATTGTTTTTGATTCTCAGCCCCCCTAAAAATGTTCTGGATCCGCCCATGATCTTGATTCAAAGAAAATAGCTTACTTTTGGAAGCAGATCGGCCAACCTTACCAATGCTGTACCTTCCCATTAGACCTACCGACAGCTTTTACGATTTGTAAATGCTAATCCGGGATAATGAATGTATATTAAGTTACCAATGATTACAATAATTAGTTTTTCAGCTGCTTAATTAAATTAAACCTTAACACCATCGACATTACCATCATCATTATCAAAGCAATCACTCACTTGTAATCTTGAAACTCATCAAATTAACATAATACTATAAATGTCAATATACACCATTGGCACAATTGCATACATTTTCTGCTTTTAGCAGCTCTTAAAATATGGCCCCGTTGTTTAAAAAGTCTCCGTTTTTTCACTGAAAATCACTTTTAAACAAAAGTGTATAATTTCGATTGATATGTTTATGTAATCACCACCCCCAAATTGCAGATAATACCTTCTCTACCAATGGTGCAAACTTCCATTGCTACTCAACTAGTTTAATCTACTTAGGTTATAGGCAGCGTTTGAGCGGGTTTAAGTATAGTCTGGTTACGGTAAAACAGACTCACTATAATAGGCAGTATGTGATTTTCATAAAGTTTCTACGTTGAAATAATAATTTCCACTACACGTAATACCATCTGTGGATCCAGGGGTCAATGGGGAGAGGCGTAAGCTCTCCCTCCTCCTTGAGAATCAACCATTTATCAATTTACTATCTTTTCCAGATGTGTATCCCTCCTCCACCCCCTTGTCCCCTTCATGTGCCTGGATCCACCTCTGGGCTATGCTTACAAATAATCTAAAACCAAATATTTAATATTCTTGGCAGCTTCCTGGTTTTCGTGTTTTTTTCTTTTAAATTAATAAAGAAAATTCAGATTTTTTTTTAAATCGTTATAATAATAATTATTATCTAAGTTATAACTACTGTGAGTTGATTGCTCGAACATAGCGAGAGCAGGCTTCGTGTTAACGAGCGCACTGCCTCTGATACATATAAACAAAAACAAGTACATCCACATGTATTTACAAACGTAATCCAATCCCCTTGGAAGGTACAACTTTGGTAATAACCAAATTTACGAATAGTTTATCCTGGAAACTTACTTGGTTTATGTTGGTACACGTATCAATCATTCATCTTATAGACATTTTTATGTCTAATCTACAAAAGGTTTTTGTTAAACACTAAAACATATAAACAGTTTTCGTTTTTCCCCCTCAAAACATGAGTACCTATTTTGATGCCATTTTCATGGCCATTCATGGGTTAGTTTACTGATAAATATATTTTGAAAACTAGAGGGTTGAATACCGAATACCAATGTTGTACCTTTCCTTTTTTTTTTTAAATCTTCATCACGCGGCGGCTGGCGTAATTTTTATCCAGGACGAACATTGGCAATTTTTTTTTAAATGTCTTTAAAATAAAAAAAAGGTTTAAAGACAACAGTCAAGTAAGTTTTTAAAATGGGAATTTCATAGAAATTGCCCACATTCGTCCTTGGAAAAAAATTATGCCGGCGGCCATCTTTCTCGGGTTCCCTGTATCCATATGCGATCATAAACCTGATTGTCAATGTATCAAGGGGACCAGACTATTTTCCTTCCAGCCCGTCGGTTTGGCCACGTGTATTTGTATGGAAGAAAAAACAAGATGACTGTACACAGCATGGTGATATTCTTTTAGCATACCATCGTTCAGAACAATAAGCAAAACACTGAAATAGCATAAACTATATTCACTCAAAGCTAAAAATGTCGTCACGTAATACCAACCAATCAGAAGTAAGAACCATTGGAACAATGATGGTTTAGTATAAAATAGTTGTGAGAAAAATGATAGATTTGCAACCAAAATTATTGACGAACACAGAAAAAAGTAAGTAAGATGAAGATTATTGCCATAATGCTTTTCAAAAGTTTGACAACTGAAAAGCTGGAATGCAGAAATTAGTAGAGTTATAGTAAAACTGACTGCACGCCATATGAAGGCATACAAATGAGGAAATGAAACAGCCGTTGAATTGCCAATCACTGAACTGATTGTTTCCTGACAAATATTCCAGCTCATAATTACAAACAAATTAAACATTGAATCTATACCTACAAAATATGAGTTGTAATTCGAACACGTCTGATTTAGCTTATCGATAAATGCAAATCATGTAAGACAAGATCAAATCCATACAGAAATTTCAATAATATTAATAAATTCATACAACAGTCGTCTAATTCTACTTAAGCTATTGATATGAGTTGTTGGTTGAACAAGTTTGACCATCACAATATAGCTAAGGTCAAAATTCTGTAGTAAAATTCTATAAAAATATTTCAAGGTTTATGTTATTATTTTACAATAAAGGAATGGTAAATACACATTTTAAAGGGAAATACATGGATATTTGAAATATCTTGCATGTATCATTAAAGTCAAATTGAAGAAAAGTTACGAACGATACTGAAAAAGAGATCATATATTATTTGATCATAATTATGTTTCATTTAGTTTAAGATATTTTTTAAATATTCTTGTATTTTTTGTTCTGTTTTCACAGAAAGATTGCAGAAAATGGCATGTTTCGTTTAAATCCAGTGTTGCATTTTGCCTACTTTCACGTCTGTTTTTAATTTTTGAAAACATGATTGAGTTCAGTCAAGCTTTGTGTAAAATGAAAACCGGCTTTGTCTCTTGTCTCTTGAACAGAAACGGGGTGAACGCACTTGAATATATAATGAAGGTACACACATGTGCAAAAACCAACCTACTGTATCTTTCCCAGGGTCCTTTGTCTTCTTGCTCCACTGACCACCGTCTTGTCTCCCTCCACCAATGTCCGCTAAGACCAGCCTTGCAGCCAATCACTAGCCTCTCTCACTGTCTCTCAATCCCCCCCCCCACCCCCCAGGTCTTAATGTTGAGAGCACTCCAGTCGCCTGCGGACGTTTGTACGAGCTGTCCAGTGGGCCACATGTCCTGGTCGCCGGGGAAATTGAGGAGACTCACTTGGCGAAACGATACATGGCCCAGCGTCTAACGGGGTTAAATTAAAAGGACTCAGTGTCCATCTGCGAGGTAATCGGTCGGACGGGTATCCAATCGTTGATCGGCTGAGTGGGGATTGGGTCGCTCATCACTCGCTTTGTTTTCGCTATTTGTTGTTTTGATGAAATTGCCACTCGTAACAAAAGAATTTAACAAAGGCCTCCGATTGGTCGCCACGAGCTCAGTGTGACGGGATATCCTCCTGTTACCATGGGAATATGGCCGTCTGTTGCCATGTTGATGAATATGCGAACAAAGAGCCCCGTTGCTTGGATGGATCGTTGCGGATGTCATCACGACATTACGTTCACGATGTTTGTGAGAAGTAACATGACATAATCATGACCTGTAAACATCTCTTAGTTCATCGCAAATCTTTCGGTAAATGCTCGATTTTTTCACAAAGGGATAAGTGTTCAAAAGTGACAAAAGATTGTTATTTCTTTGCGTGTGTTACTAAGTGATCGATAACATGACACTATGTGAACAGTTGAGGTTAGAATTTACCGTGTTGTGTGCGCGTGTACGAAACATCGATCGCTTTAGTGTGTTTTTTTTTTTTCTTTTTTCTTTTTTTCGCTCCAGATTTTCTTTCCAAATTCATCCGCCCTGTATGACAGATGTTGACCATGCAATTTTCGTCACAGCAGATGGACAAGATGGCGGCCCAGTGTGATGTGGGCGAGAATTGTCATGGGTTATGGATGAATTGATTCAGTTATTCAGAATATGATTTCATTGTTGTATAAAACGATGCGCTAATTATAGTTTAAAGGAAATTAATTAATCTTGTCAGTGAATGCTTGGATGCGTAGCAATTTCAACAACAGTGTGTTAATTTTTTTTTAAAGAAATGTTCAGAATTCAGTTGCAGGACACATATGAGTGACTGCTCAAAATGACGACGACTCGTTTCCTTTTCGGATCCGGTACACATAAAATATTCGTAGGTACTCAAAGAGAGGAGATGCACAATCCAGTATGACTCGTTTAGATGACAACAATTAAATAATGAAGGTTTTCTTATATGATGTATGTTGGTTTCGGGTTTTACGTCACACTGCAAGGTGCGTTAAGATGCGATATGGGTGAATTGTGATTTGATTGTCTGGAGCACTCACGTACAATGTTATTCTTGAGAATCGAAGGAAGAAGCAGTCCTCTTGCCTCCCTCTCGCTCTTAAGATGCGTTGCTATGGTCACACAGCACCTGTCTTCCAACGAAACCATACCCCGGCGCATGCTTGTCAGTGTCATTTCGGTTTTAGCTGCCGTTGAGCAGACAAAAGGGAAGAGCTCGCCTGTGCTGCTGTCTACTCCTGTGAAGGCTTCCCCTAAACAGTTCCCATCTTTATAGAAGGTCAAAGTCCCTTTTACTCCGTCGAAGAGGAGTCCGATGGTCGTGGCTTGCTTCTCGGGGAAGGGGGCCGTTAATGGTGTTGATTTCCCTCCATGCCATAGAAGCCCCTTGTGTGATAACCCCCAGCTTTGGTCGTCTTCCCCCAGCATGTTGATGAACTCATCGATGTGAAGACGCGTACGCTTCGTCCCGATGCCGAACATCATGCTGGTGCCGAAAACGCGATGTGACAGCTGGACCTCCCAGTAGAATCGGCCCCAGTTCAGCACCCGGTTGCCTCGCACCCCTGCGGTACCGTTGGACCAGTTGGGGTGGAATAAAACGGTCTCGTTGCGACTCCCTTGGACTTTCACTTCGTGCGATTTGTCCGTTGTGCTCCACGACCAGAAATCCTCACATCCATCGTGCAATGGTGGTGCAAGGGTCGCCATTTTGAATGATGTAGGATAATGATCAGCGCGATACTGATAATAATAATAAAGTAGGCGGTAAATGGGTGTTTTTCTGTGCACAGAAATATTCTGTCGTCGCCCGTAGGCAAGCCTATACAACTATATGCTGTTTACTAGACAGGGAATTTGGCGATTTCAGGCGGCGATGCTTCCAACCCCGATGCCGGCACATTGCTGGTGAAAACCCTACTGCTCTGCCGGCCCAGAGCCGCTACATGACGGTGTCGTTGTTCAGGGCGCTAGATGGGATCTGGTGGGTTCTAACTGGCCAACATGGCGTATTTATAACGGGGAATCGCCGCTCGCATACAAGTGTCTCTTAATTGCGCTCTCGTGTCGCCGTCGCGTGCCGTGACGGCCTGGCGCGCTGTGATTGGTCGCCACTGGAGCAAGTCGCGTGCGGGTTAAGGATTCACTCAGCATATTAACATTTCACATCATCTCTCCCCCAACTTTAAGCCAAAGATACTCTCACCGATCCCTCTTGTCAACATAATCAATATACAACACTCGTCTCTCGACTAATTCGCATAATGCTGTCCCCATTTACCAGCTCCGCCGGTAGTACACAGCCCAATGTAATTTGGGGATCTTTTGTTTGCGGTACAGTCTAGCGGGTTGGTGGAGTGATCTGAGAGGGGGACAAAGACATCCCAACCCGGCGCATATGGTTGGCGATGGAGTCAGGCCGACCGGCACCCCTATAGCCAGTCGATATTAGCTACGATCCTGCTTGCATGGACAAAAAAAAACACTAAAAAATCTGCCCTGCTGTGGACCCATAAGCGGTTTCTTTGTGTATGTCCAATTTATCTTGATTTGGGACAGAAATTTGAACAAATTTACTCAGAAAATGTGTCTCATGCCTGTTAATATTTTTCACTGTATTAATATTTGCACTGGGAATCATGACAACAGACATTATAGATAGACCTACAAAATCATCGAACTGCTCAATGGATGAATTAATTCCTTTGTGTGATCGTTCTAACTATTCAGCATTTCAAACAAAGAAACTGCCATCAAACTTGGCCTCAACAATGACTTTTATTTTCCTAGATTTTTACAAATTTTAACCACACCAAAGCAACAATATTTACTTTGAACGTATTGCGAGTGTTTTTTGTTTGTTTTTGTTTTTGTTTGTTTGTTGTTTGGTTTTTTTGTGTGCAATCCTTTGTTTCACAACTGAACAAACTTTGCCAACATTTGGTGGATGCTGAGGGAACGGCCATTCACCCTACCCCCAAAAATAAATAATTAAAAAGGAAACAAATAAAAATGCTTTAGCAGAGCTGGGGGAACAACTGCTAACAGGCGAATGTAGTAATGTGAGATAAGGAAAATCTTACATTCTCCTGAGGACGATCAGAGCACACTGATCGAAACGTCGAGTTGTACCTCCAGTTCTTTTCAGAACTAATTACTACTCAATTGAGAATTTCACAATTAGTCTTACTTAAAATCTTACATTGATATTTGTTCCCCCCTAAAAAAAATTTTTAAATAAATAAATAAATAAAAATTCTGGAACCGCCCTTGGTCAAGCAAGATGAGCTGAACAATGAGACAATCTTACTTTACCCGCGCTAAGAGACGTAAGACCCATAAGTAGCCACCGGCTTAATCTAAGGGCTACCCGCACTCTACCTCTCCTATTTCTAAGGGCTACCCGCACTCTACCTCTCCTATTTCTCATAAGAGTAAACGAATCCGAGTTTTTTTTTCTAGAAACCCCAAAATGTCAGATCACTCGTTTCAATTACATGTATAGTTGATAGCAAGGTGTGATTACGTTTGGCTTAATTCACTATTTCGATCATAATACCAAAGGAATATTTACAGCTGAACAATACATTGCGTTCGTCAGTTTGTCGGTCGTTTCACTCGGTTGGTCGGTCAATTGGTTGATATGTTTGTCTCTGTTCTGTAACCATTTTCTGTACGTATAAGTCTTTGAACTGTTAATACCTGACTGTGTGTATTTTTATGAACAGAAATCTGGGGGAGCACATTTTTTGGCTGACAGTTTGTAGAACGTTTGCCTCATACCCTAGACGGCCCCATGCTCACAAATCTATTGTCACAAAAAATAAAATGTGCGTCTACAATCTCCGTTTTTCTCTATTTTGTTATTTTAAGCTGTATGGAAATCACTTTTGAAATAAAGAATGTGCTTTTTCAAGCTGTTTAACACTTACAAAATGGACCTGTAGAATTATATGCAAACAAGTAGATAGCGGCCTTGCGTTTCGACTTCTGGCCTAGTCTGTATGTGGCAACGGCTGTTATATGAAATAACTTTTTTTTAACAATCAAAGCAAAAACCGCTATACATGCATAACTAACTGTGCCAGCTCGCTCGTTCAATCGGCATAGGCCGTACAGGCATTGACCTAGGCCAGTGACCAATGTAAGTAAAATGCAGTGTCTACCAGTGAGGCGAGACGGACAAGTAAGTAAATAAAACCAACAATCTAAACTTTTGATTGAGATGAAAACCCAACAGTTTCAAGACAGTGTTCGGGCTAGTGGGTCGGAATTTTGCTGTTTTATAGCGAGAAGAAGAGAGGGTATACAATAAACATAAAACGTCTGATATTAATAATTAATTATGTGTCCTAGCATTCGACAACAGGCGCGGGAATAGGCCATTAGCCACCGGGCACCGATGTCTGTCGCCTGGTCCCGTCAGGCAGCAACAGGCGTGTGAACTGACACGGGGCAGGGCAGAGAGAGAGAGAGAGACTGGCGAGAGGTCTTTGTGTGAGGTTGTAGCTCACTATGCTCTGCCGGACACGCAGAAATGTAGTAATTGGTTGCCGAGCCCTACCATCAAATCGTGTCATTTGTTTTAAGAATACCCGCAATAAAATATCAAATCCCCCCTGTCGGGTGTTCGAGTAATCGGACACCGGTCTCATTACACAGCAGGTCATGGCAATTCGAGAACAAATTGCTTCGGTCATGTCACAAATTCAGGGCGTGAATTTGGCAGTCATTTTTAAATGTCAAAAATGCATGTTTAGGCCAGTTTAAGAAAGCAAATGAAATTATCATCCAATAGTACGTTATCTACAAATGAGCCAGTATTTCCTCATTAGCCTACAACATATTCGCATTGTCAAACATTCAAGCGATTGTATTTTATTAACCCTGCGATTAAGTTGTCATCTATATCGAAAAGTAGTCTTTTTTTATTTTCAGGACACTTCTTAACATGATATTTTCAATGACGTACTGGTACTGTTAAGAATCATTTTTAAAACGATGTCATTAACTGTGTTCATTTAAGTAAGTGGTGAGAAAAACGATAACTTAACCGTCACATTTTAAGTGTCAAAATGCAAATCAAAATGGCGGCTCGCCTGAAAACTCTCCTTTGTAAAAAAAAATTGGAAGAAACAAATACAAAATGTTTCTGCCTTCATTGAGTCGATCTAGTGTGCCGTATGAAAAAGAAGAAAAAAAACAGCTGAAGATTTAAGTTTATTCCTTCTTTCTGGAAGAAACTGTGAAAGTTTATTTAAACTTTCTGATTCAAAACGCTTAGCATTACATACACGCCAATCACTGGTATTTTCTCCAAAAAGGAAAGAACATTACAGAATAAATATTCTTGTACGATATAGTGTTATAACAATCTTTCTAACAAATAAACATCGTCTTAAGAGTCCTTACGTTATAGAAATAGGCCTACCAAACTAGTTAATTTCTGCCGAGGGCAAGGCCCCTGCTCCCCCCCCCCCACCACCCCGCACCCCACCCCCACATCACTCATCAATTCATTGTTCTGATGAAAGAACTCTGCTCACAGTACTTCAAGAAAAAAAAACTCCTGGTAGTGCCAGAGATAATTGTGGGTCCTTTTGTTTTATCTCTTTATTACTAGACAACAAAGAGGGGATGTATTTCCCCAGCAATATACCCATTGCCCCATTGGGGATGATCAACTGATGAACCGGCTACGGCAGTGGCTCCACTCCCAAATTTGTGGGAAAGTGAATGACAATGTTAGAATTATGATGGAAGTAAAACGTCAAGAACCAACATTCTTATTTGAAAGGTACAACAAAGAAAAAACATTCAGTTTTAAAACAGAAAAAACAGCTGATGTAGTGAAAATAATAACCATTTTGGACTGGCTTCACCCAGGCGAACTGATAATCTACCAGTTTTGTTTAATTGAAGGGAGATTGCATAGATTGTGAGAAAACAAAAACAAAAACAAAATCAAAATCAAAATCAAAATCAAAAACAAAAACAAAAACAAATAAACAAAAACAAAAACAAATAACCAATAACCAATAACCAAACAGACAAAGAAACAAACAAACAATAAATATTTATTGATAACCAAACAGACAAAGAAACAAACAATAAATATTTAAACATAACAAATGTTTCCCCTTTTTTGCTTGTTTTCACGATTTTTTCGCTTATTATTATTATTATTTTACCGGGGGTGATCCTATGAACCACCCGGGCCAATTGGTGGGGGATATATCCCTCCCATTCCCCGCCCCTGGAATTTACACCCGTGGGAAGAGAAACCCTGTTTTCCTTCGCTGTATAGTACTGACCAAGTTGGTGACGGGCAAATTTTAATTTTATTTCATTTTGAGAAGATGAGTAAATTGTAGATACTAATATTCAAATTCATTATGATATAATAACTTCATTGGCAAAACAGTACAAGGAAAACTCATAATTTTCGTTAAAGTCAAAGGGCGAAATATACTGTTGTGCCATAGATACAAGAAGACGACTAGACAAACCCCAATCGATGACAAAAGACCCTCATTTGTATGTCAACGAATTAGAAGAACCTCTTATTAAAGATATAATTTTGCACGGCACGTGGTGGTGTACTCTTTGTGTTTGAGTACTTCAACTCTGGAGATTATAAACGCAAAGCGTTTATAAAAATTGAACCGAACCACCGAACAAAGGACCCTTTATATTTGCCTGGGAAAATATCTCCCCAGCAAACAACGGACTAATTAAACATTTAAGCAACAGACACGCACCGGTGCTAATTCATTTGTCTGGGGGGTGACACCGCCAGCTCAGTTGTGTATCTCAAGTCACAGCATATGGTAGAAGTATAGTGGGGTTAATGAGGGCTTGTAGGGGGGGGGGTTGATGTGGGTAGATGCTTTGTCTTTTGCGTGAATGGTACGGATAGAAATTAAGGGGCAGGGTGCACGACAGGTGCCTGTGTTTTTGGTAGAATATGCGGGTATAATGTAATTGGTGTGGTTATTTGCATAGTGGAGAGTTAAGGGGCTCAACATGTAGACGGGGAAGCGATGTTTTGTTGGAAAGGCTAAGGGTTTATCAGTAAATGTTACATGGTCAATTGTACGCCTATTAGAGATCAAATTTTCGTAAAAACAAAATTGGGGGTGAACAAAACAAATTACCTGAAGCGAGACTTGAACCTACAACCTCTGGATTACCGTACCGGCGCTATAAATGAGCTCTTCAGCCCTCATACTATCGTGTTATAATCAGACCAGCGCCCTCTGAACAAAGATATTGACAGTTTCGTGAGACGGTTAGCTTCGAGCCGGGCTGGAGAGCTCCGTCTTGGGGGGGTCGCTGGTTCAAGTGCCGCTTCAAGCTGTCTTTGTCCACTCTAAACAATTGATTGAAGAACCTAGTCAGTTTTCTTTTCTCATTGTTGTGAATTGATGTAATAGTGTGTGATACTGCCAAAGTACCGACGAATGATAACTGTCGGCATTATTATTATTATTATTATTATTATTATTATTATTATTATTACATTTCTTTACCCAGGGTATGCCCAAACAGTTTAAAGCTGGTTTCCATTGGGGCCCTGCATACAATACAAATGACTATACACATGTACAAGTACAATACATTACAAATACAATATAATAATAATAATAATAATAATGTGTGGACTTATATAGCGCACGTATCCACCAACTGATTGGTGCTCAAGGCGCATATTATTACCCCTGCTCATAAGGCTCATAAGGCTCATAAATCCTTCCTGAAACCATCTCAGCTCCCTGGGGAGTATACAGCTCAATTGCTGCCATTACAGCGCATATAGGGCTAATCAACCAACTCTGCCCTCACAGGTACCCATTTAACCCCTGGGTGGAGAGAAGCAATTATGGTTAAGTGTCTTGCTCAAGGACACCAGTGTCACGGCTGGGATTCGAACCCACATTCTGCTGCTAACACCAGAACTTGAGTCCGGTAAGCTAGACCGCTCGGCCACGACACTCCTTTAAAATAAAATAAAATAAAAGCATATGGGATTAGTGCATACTTGTTAAGTAACTGTTATAAATATTGTAGAACTATTACAACTACATGTACAACATCGTTAACAGGCTTTACTATATAAGCTGTGTTGCATGTTCATATTTAATTACAAATGTTGCATTAGATTCATTTTTGAATATGTATTTTATTTATTACCTTCGCGTGTCAAGCTAGCTATTGTCTTATTTCATATTAAATTCATCGTAGTTTATTTGTCCATTATCTTCGACTCTTGTTTTCGGTGTCTTAAGAGTTACGGGGATGAAAGGTCATATTATTTAGTTCAACTGCCTGTGTTTCCATGTATGCCTATGATCGATCCTGTGAAAATGCTCATTTTGATTTAAGAGAAATTATATTTTTGGGTAAAATGGTGGTAGGCCTGCATGCATTAACACTTATTTAACGTGTTTAAATGAATAGAGAATTAGCTGTTGCAAACTGCTTACTTTTATACTACACTTATTAATGATAATTGTTTTGACCCTCGGAAGTTGTTCAAGGTCACGAGAAAATTACTTTAAAAAAACTACTGTCACTCCCTCACCACCGTTCACAGATAAATTGACATTTGCTAATGAGTTGGGTCAGTTCTTTATTGGGAAAATTAATCATATTCACGCTAAGCTTGACTGCTGAGCTATGGACCTATGGAGTATTTATCTGACATCAGTGCATCTCGGTGCACCATGGACTGTTTTTCACCGCTTACTGAATTGGATGTGATGAATCTTATTAAACAATCTGCGCATAAGTCTTGCCCTCTGGACCCCATGCCGACACCTGTTGTGGTTGATTGCATTGAGGTCTTGCTTCCGACTATTACTAGGATCATCAATGCATCACTAACCTCCGGTACCTTCCCAGAAGATTGGAAAGAGTCATTGGTAACACCTTTGTTGAAAAAACAAAACCTTGACCCTGTGCTTGATAATTACCGCCCAGTCAGTAATCTTTCATTTGTGTCAAAACTGATTGAGAGAGCTGTTTTTAATCAGGTTCACGAGTAGACTGTTAATAATCTGTATCCACCACTGCTTCAGTCTGCCTACCGGAAGAATCATAGTACTGAAACAGCACTTCTTAAAGTATACAATGACATTATTATGAAAATGAACAGCCGGCATGTCGTCCTTCTTACTTTATTGGACCTTAGTGCAGCGTTTGATACGGTTAACCACAACATTCTTTTAAATCGTCTTAAATCTAAATTTGGGATATGTGGACTTGCAATGGATTGGTTTGCATCGTATTTAACTGGCAGGAGTCAACGTATACTGATACAGCCGAGGGATCCGAGTCAGATAAGTTTGGTCGTACCTGTGGCGTACCACAAGGTTCATGTCTCGGACCCCTGCTGTTTGTCATGTACTCCTCAAGGTTATTTGATATTGTTGAAACCCACTTACCTGATGTTCATTGTTATGCAGACGATACACAATTGTACATATCATTTAAACCGGTTAGTTTGGCTAATCAACAGGTTGCCATCTTGGCGATGGAGAATTGCATCAAAGATATCAGAGAGTGGATGTTACATGACAGACTTATGTTGAATGATAGTAAGACTGAGTTTATTATTCTGAGTTCCAAACAACAATTGTCTAAGATCAATATTTCTCATATTACAGTGGGGGGTACTAATATCACGCCTGTCTTAAATGTTAGAAATCTGGGCTTCTGGTTTGACTCCAATTTGTCTATGAATTCTCATATCACTAAAGTCTGTTCTACCAGTTTTTATCATCTCCATAATATAAAACGTATTAGTAAATATTTTTCGCATAATTCTCTTATCATTTTAATTCATGCGTTCATCACCAGTCGTCTAGATTATTGTAATAGTTTATTTTATGGTCTGCCACTTGTTCAACTAGCAAAGTTACAAAGGATACAGAATGCTGCTGCCAGGGTAGTTGTAAACACACATAGATTTTGTCATATTACCCCCATTCTTAAGGATCTGCATTGGTTGCCTATTAAATTTCGCATTCATTTTAAAATTTTATTGCTTGTTTTTAAATGTATTAACTGTTTAGCACCTGACTATGTCTGTGACCTTTTTACCGTCAAAAGACGGCACAGATTATAGCCTTAGGTCAACAGGCGAAATGTTACTTGAGTACCCGAGGGGTAGAATGCTGCACACTTTTGGCGATAGAACATTTGCTTCGGCTGCCCCAAAGTTGTGGAATGCACTACCTTCATCTGTTAGGGGGGCTCATTCACTGGGGTCCTTTAAGGAGAAATTAAAAACTTACTTGTTTAAAGAATCCTACAGTCTGTAAATACATCTTTTTGCTAATATATGTGTACGTTGCTAGTTTTTATTTTTTATTATTTATTTATTCATTCTTAATTTTTAATTTAATTGTGTATTTTTGCCTTGTCTCCCCTGCTGGATTTGTATAGTATATTATGGTTTTTAAAAATGGAATTTTTAAAAATGGATTTTTCCCCTCCCCCTTTAGGGGTGAGGGTGTCTGACTGTAATTGTGTGTATTTTTATGCTTAATTTGTATAGTCTTTTGATTCATATTGTATGATTTTTTTTGGCTTTATTGTACATGTATTATTGAGTCTTGATGTAATTGTGCCCTCGAACATCTTCGGATGGAGAAGGCGCACTATAAATGTAATAAATTATTATTATTATTATTATTATTATTATTATTATTATTATTATTATTATTATTATTATTATTATTATTATTATTATTATTATTATTATTATTATTATTATTATTATTATTATTATTATTATTATTATTATTATTATTATTATTATTATTATTATTATTATTATTATTATTATTATTATTATTATTATTATTATTATTATTATTATTATTATTATTATTATTATTATTATTATTATTATTATTATTATTATTATTATTATTATTATTAATTATTATTATTATAAATTATTATTATTATTATTATTATTACCAACCTGAAGGACCTGTAGTATACATGCTAAACAGAACAGTGGCCTTACGTTTCGAACCCGAGTGGTTTAAATAAATTATATAAAACAATTATATAAAAAACCGACCTCAACCTGTGAAAATATCAGCTTAGTTGATTTTCATGTCTTTTTTCTTTTTCTTTTTTTTCTTTTTTTTTGGGGGGGGGGGGTGGGGCTGGGGACGACCGCCTGTGGCCTAGTCTTGGTGCAAGACGTTACTCGTGATTTTATACGTTTACGCCGCGCCGATCGCGTTTTTTTTTTTTACACCGCAGCGACGGGTTTTGTGCAGTAAAAGTGCCAATTCCGGTCTTGAGAGAGAGACTACGAAACCCTAGGCGCGCGACTATAGAAAACTCCAAGCTGCAGTCGACCATGCATGGCGCTCTGCAGTGGAACTCATGGAGCCATTCCCTCTCCGTTGATGGTAGGTTTTTTTTGCGTGTCGAAATTCCCTTCGCGCGCATGCGTGCTGAATGGGTTCATAGTCTTGACACAAGGGCGAAATGCGCACAAAACCCGTCGCTGCGGTGTAAAAAAAAAATACGCGAGCGGCCCTGATCGTCAAAATTGTATAGCGCCAGCTACGGTGGGTGATTTACGACTGGCGCGGGATCGTGTAACTAGGATCCGCTTAATAACGGTCTTGCACAAGACTACCTGTGGCCGGGCGGCTACACGGATGCAGAGTGGTCATTTATTTATTAGGTGTTCGGCTTTTCAGCCGAACAACTATTGTTATTGTTCCGTTTTTGTTTTTTTTTACTTCTCCTTCTTCTTCTCCTTAACTCTTCTCTACATCGAAAGTGCAAGTTAACAATATCACACAACCTTGAAACTTCACACATATAAAGACCTTATCATGTAGATGAATCTAGTTACGTCATGATCACGTCATCAGGTATCAAATTACAAGCCATTTAAGTTTTAAAAATGACCATTTGCTATCAACTGTATATCAAAATATACTAAAGCTATGATGTTCATAATCTGGGATCTGATAGATCAAGGCTTAGGCAACATTTGAAAAGTTAACGTCAAAATCGTCTGACATTTGCTTCCGGTCGTACCGGAAGGTCAAAGTTTTGATTTGTTTTTTTTTCTTCAAAATTCCTTTTCCGGGCCAAAATCAATTGACTTAACACACACCAGACACTCGTGGTTCTGAGGCCCATTGTTTACAAACCACAGAGACTGAGATCGTTATCTACTGGAAAACAGCTGGCGGTCTTCACGGGGACGTTTGCGGTTTCACAGGCTAAAGCTCTTGCAGGATAAAATATATTTTATAGATGTGTGGTTGGGCGTTAAGCCAATAACGGATGCGCTACAATATTTCTAAAACCATAGATCGTATTAACTTAATACTGCAGTGTCATTTTTGTACGAATGGAAAGGGCTGTTGAAAAAGCCAATACCGAAAAGCTATTTCTTTGAAATGAGTAAGGCAACTTTCTTTTGAAAACAGACGAGACAAATGAAAAGAAATAAACAAATAAATAAATCCATTACTGTACATTTATATGATGTTTCGTTTTATTTATTTATTTATTAAATAACAAATGAAACTAGAATTTGTAGACCTTGTTTTTTTTTTTAAAGGAATATAATGAATGCATAAAATTACAGAATTAATGAATGCATAAAATTACAGAATTTACATATAAATTATACAGGTGAGCACAATATAAAATTTATTCACAATTAATGTGTAATTTCAAACATTTGTTTGAAGTAAATTGTTAGTGTTCACTAAGATAGGAGAGCAGCCGTATAAAATGCAGAGAGGTATTACATGCCTTATTTACAAAACTAAGTAGTTTCTTTGTAAAAGTTGTTGTGAATCACAACATCATCTGAAAACATACATTTGGAAGGTCAATTATTAAAATAATTTCACATTATTCTGAATGTGGACGGCCGCCTGGACGATGAAGGACGGATATTGGTAATGGTATTTATTACAGCTATTGTGCAGCAGCTTGCCTAGTCTTGGTTCCAAGACCTTCTTGTTTTCAAGTTCAAGTTTTGGATCCTGCCTAGACGAATCAAAGTTAAACTTGAAACAGCGCCCTCTATGTTTGATTCATGACATAAGTGTATGATGGTTTTATGGACGTGAAAACACCAAGGTCTTGGAACCAAGATTACAGCTTGCCCAAATGAAAGATATAAGTGAATTCCGACATCACAATGTAGAACTATGTTTAATTGCTGTTCAAATGTTGTAAGCATTTCAACTTGCGTGAATTAGTTGTAGAAAATTTGCTTATAAATACTGCAGAACTAACACAGATGGTTCAATATTGGCAACATGAACATAAGATATTCCTAAATTATATGAAACATGCATCATTTCTGCCTGAACGAGTTGAAAACTGTACAGCAGCAATGCAACTAGTTTATCTTTGCCCAGATGACTACGACTACACAGAGGATGTCATTCCCTAAAGTTAACAAAAAATCACTGACAATCATTCCATTCAAACATGACCATACAAACTTGGATAAACTGTCTACAATTTTAGTATGAAGACAAGGCGAATCCTACAAAGTACCAGGCACCTTACAAATAGAGGAAGGTGGTATCAATTAACACAATTTCAATGATACAAGTCATGACAAGTTGCAATTAACTATCTCTGCTGGAACTCATCACACGTTACAGCGCCTTCTAGCGATTATGTTTTAAGTGTTACTTATTGCGTGCAAGTACTCATTTGACGAATCTTAAGTCACATTTTAACAATGATCCCAATTGATGAGGACATCAATTACCGTCACTTCCGAACACCTTGAGTTTCACAAACTCTGAATTTCTAGTTATTTATTTGGACTTACACTTTTACAACAGTGGCACTCGGCCAAAAGGCGGTGCGTCCGACACACATACACATAAATAATACAAAACACATTTAAAAGCAAATTAACAAGATACAAAAATGTGTGATGATACACTCTCAGCTTTGACGTCGTAGGTGTTGTCCAGAACAAGGGATGCACGCGCGACACCAAATCTGAGGGTGTACCATCAATCATATAGCTATCAATGACCATTGGAACCCAAGTTGATTTAAAATGAGTTCTAGAAAATATAGTAAAAATATAAAACATATATAAACAAAATTACAGCAACGAAGTATGCAAGAAGAGATTATTTACATTGTAGTCCGAATAATATCGGATCTCAATTTCATTGTGAAGAACTGAGTATGTGTAGAGGGTGTGGTGCCACTGTCCGTGTCATCGCGCACGGATAACAGGCTATAGACTGTTCCCCTGTCTTTATCCTATATCAAGGATAAAGGCAGGCTACTGGCGTACCATTCAAGGGATTTCATTGGATACGTTGTACTGAAGATCTGACGTCACGCTTCGAGGCTCGCGTGCTAGCTACCAACCAAGGTCAAAGTTGAATCGCGGCAGGTATCTCGCGTAATTCACGAGCGTGACGTCAGATCTTCAGGCTACAGACTATAGAGCTCAGTCACAATATATTGAGGGCGTCATTTATTTCAACCACGTTTTCCTCACGCTAGAATATCACTGGTAGCAAGAGCGCAACTGGCTCCATTTACGTTCAAGTGTTAACGGTTACCAGGGAATATTTTTTCAATGTAAAAAACACAAGTTATAAAATGGCGGATGACATTCTTTTTATTCAGGGAAAAACACATTAAACTCATTGATAAGTTCAATGATAAGTGCATAAAAAATTGGACATTTTCGGATTGTATGTCTTTGTTTCGTCATTCATTTGTACGTAGGCCTAAACGAAATAGAGATCAGTGAATATTCCCCACAAGCCTGAAGATCTGACGTCACGCTTTGAGCTAGAGGCCGCAAGCCTCGAAGCGTGACGTCAGGTCTTCAACACAACGTTCCAATGAAACCCCTTGAATGGTACGCCTGCAGCCTGTCTATATACTTGATACAGGATAAAGACAGGGAACCAGTCTAATTCCCCACCATCAAAGCCGTGGTTCATTTCACCGCTAGAGGGCTACGTCTTCTCAAAGCGAATAATGCGTGGCTTAAGAAAGACTTGTAGCTTTGCATGGATAAAAGATTAAGTACAGACTGTTTGCAGTGACACCATTTATAAAATTCTCTATTGGGTAGTAACAAATAGGCCCTACCTAGTTCTGAAAAGAACCGGTTGGTTACAACTCGACGTTTCGATCGATATGCCCTGTTCGTCTTCAAGAGAAGAACTATTTACTACTCAAAAGAGATTTTTGACATGGTCTTCACTTAGGCTATCCTTTTCAACATGCAATGCTACAAGTCCTATCTGTTGTACTTACCTTCATCCTGTGCAAAAAAATATTCAAATAACTCAGAAGTTTAATTTCAATACTTGATTTTCTGCGACAGGATTATTTTGTTTTGATTCCGTCTGCGTCAGTGGCGCACCCAGGATTTGATTGGGGGGGGGGGGGGGCTCAAAATATTGTTATTTGAAATCCAATATGGGGGAGAGACATGGCTGACCCAAACCATAACCGCTGGCGTGGCTGCAGCCATGTCCCTAGTCGTGCTCGTCAGTGAACCTACGGCACATGTTAAATGTTTCCTGGTGGTTTCTAGTCATAAAAAGAAGACATTATGGCATGATTCGGACTCGTAGGGTTTTACCTTCCATATAATTTCCTCCTCTTGATGTAAAGAACTTGAGCTTGTTTCGTCTGCAAGATTTCTATAGTTAAATACTTTCATTGCGTGGACGTAAAGTTTGTGATCATTCCGGGCGGAGCTAAATTTTTTCAAACACGAATTTGGCGGCAAATCCAAATCCCAATATTATCCAATCGGTGTTTGCTAAAAGAGTGTCACATAATCTTTGTAAATTAAAACCCAATCCTGGGCCATTGTGTACAAACTGGAAAGGAGTTGATTATAATGCGGGCGTGTTTAAATTTTACGAGTAACCTCAACGACAGTCAACGACCTCAACAAGAGAAACGGACAACAGAAAATGAAAATCAAATTAAGTAAAGCTGTTCCCTGATCAGGGTGCACCATGGCAGGGGGGGGGGGGGGGAGAATGTGTAAAAATGCTTGTTATATATACTGGTGGCCCTTCAAGCTTACATGCACATGCATACGCAACGCCGTAAAATATATTTTTTTTAATTTTTTTTATTTTTAGAAACGTATGTGTTAATTTCAACCTTCCAGTTTTCAATAAATATATTATCATAACTATTCTGTGAAAGTTGTATTATAAAAGGTGCTTATTTATTTGAGAAAATACAAATATGTTTATGTTTTGACAAAATTCCGCTCAATGCAATCTAATTTATAAACATTAACAAATGATTTTAAGTGTTGACAAATACGTCACATTTTCAAGTGAATCTTCCGACGGAAATCACCATTCTCACATCCAATAATTAATGATTCCGTGATTTTTAATGAATTTTTTTCCTGGAAATTTAGGAGGACATAACTATTCCAAAAACTTGTTTTGGTCAAAAGAAAACAGGGCAAAAGGTATTTAATTCACATCTGACTAATTTCTGCTCACTATTTATGTATGTATGTTGTTTGTATTCCGTCCCATTTGAGAAAAAACCTGGTAGGTTCGAAACGTAACCATTATTTTGCATTTATACTACAGGTCATTTAGGTTGGTAAGCAGTTTACAACAGCTAATTCTCTATTTAGTTCAACTAATTAAAGCTTAAAACAAAACATATATAAAAAATAATAAAGTTTTGGCTTATTATTGTTGGCTTTTTCATTTTTCCCCTTTTTTCTTACATTTAAATGTTTTCGTGAAATGAAATTTTAATGTTAATTGTATATGATTTTTTTTTAAAGTGAATGTAAATTGTATCTTTCGGTTTTTTGACTGCCGCCTTTGAAGTTTTTTTTAATAAACCAATATAATAATAATTCATAATAATATAGTGTATTATAGTGTATAATAGTAGCAATAGGCCTATACAGTCAATGACTTACCGTGTCACTGATTTATAACCGGGAAACTCAAAATGAAATTCCTAATTTTGATCGATGTGCCCTCATTTGTCGTTTACCCCTTTACAGAAACGAAACTACACCAATATTTTTGTACGTTTTAAAAACAAAAACAACAACAACAACAACAACAACAACAACAACAACAACAACAACAACAACAACAACAACATAAATGTTTGGTTATCTCGAAAAATAACCCCATAAATGATAACAGTTTTACCCTCATAAAACTAAAGTGTTGAATTAACATTTTAAAGAGTCCTGTCAGTGACAACTCTTTATAAAGTTGGATTTAATTTTTAAAAGTGTTGAATGAACATTGATAAAGTTAGACTTAACTTGGCTCCGTGTTAATTCAACACTTTCTTTGAGTTGAATTTAACTTTATAAAGTGTTGTCACTCACCGAACTCTTAAAAGGTTGATTCAACACTTTAGTTTTAAGTAAAATTGACTTGGTGTAATGTTAATGATATTATCAAACATCAATTGAAACAATGTGTCTCAGGTGTCTCAAGTATTAATAACACTGGTGAAATCATTTCCACAATTCATTTCTGGAATACAGAAATTGCACGTTGGAATTAATACGAACAATCTGAATTCATTTTTACTATTGCAAGCTTACGATCAAAATGAAATAAGCTGAAACATTTACAGGTTAGTTTTGATATCTCTTGATTCTTATCAAATATGGATGAATTTTCAAAATTACAGATATTTCACTACAAAATATATAATGCCACGAGACAGTTTAGACAATCTGATTGGACAAAACGTAATGACGTGGGAACTGAAAGGAGGGGGGGGGGGCTGCACCCGAAATCGCAGCTCTTTTTCCATATTACAAAGTAAAAACAACTGATAACAAACACCTCGGCAAATCTTCAGTGCTTAGAAACACGATACATTTGCAGTCAGCAAACCCATAGCTCAAGGTCTGCTGAGTGAAAATTTATTCTGGACCAACCTTTATTCTAGTACCTTTGATGCTTCATTTACCGACTGTGGCACTAAATGCCGACTGAAACAATTATTGGGGTGTGTGTTATACCTCCCCCACACCACCCCCCCTGCTACGGCCCTGCGTGAGGGTCAGTGGCGCACCCAGGATTTGATTGGGGGGGAGGGGCTCAAAATATTTTTATTTGAAATCCAATATGGGGGAGAGACATGGCTGACCCAAACCATAACCGCTGGCGCGGCTGCAGCCATGTCCCTAGTCGTGCTCGTCAGTGAACCTACGGCAAATGTTAAATGTTTCCTGGTGGTTTCTAGTCATAAAAAGAAGACATTATGGCATGATTCGGACTCGTAGGGTTTTACCTTCCATATAATTTCCTCCTCTTGATGTAAAGAACTTGAGCTTGTTTCGTCTGCAAGATTTCTATAGTTAAATACTTTCATTGCGTGGACGTAAAGTTTGTGATCATTCCGGGCGGAGCTAAATTTGTTCAAACACGAATTTGGCGGCAAACCAAATCAATATTATCCAATCGGTGTTTGCTAAAAGAGTGTCACATAATCTTTGTAAATTAAAACCCAATCCTGGGCCATTGTGTACAAACTGGAAAGGAGTTGATTATAATGCGGGCGTGTTTAAATTTTACGAGTAACCTCAACGACAGTCAACGACCTCAACAAGAGAAACAAACAACAGAAAATGAAAATCAAATTAAGTAAAGCTGCTCCCTGATCAGGGTGCACCATGGCAGGGGAGAATGTGTAAAAATGCTTGTTATATATACTGGTGGCCCTTCAAGCTTACATGCACATGCATACGCAACGCCGTAAAATATAATAGTGAGTGGAATCAATGGAAAACTTTTGGAGGGGAGCTTGAGTCTCCTGAGTCCCCATCCCTTGTACCACTGCCCTATACTCCTTGCCGAACTCCTCTGTAGACAAGACTTGGGCTCAGATTTTGCTATCTTTCCTGGCTCCTTCTTTAAAAATAAAATAAAACATCAGCGGACCCTTGGGGGGGGGGGCTCGAGCCCCCCAAGCCCCCCCCCCTTGGGTGCGCCACTGGTGAGGGTGTATTATTACGAACCATGCGAATGCCTTTATTAAATTATATGCCAAAAAAGTGTCCGGTTTCTGGTCATCGGTCGACTTCAAAATCGGTGCGGTGACGCGTTTTTTCGGCCAAGTTTTTTTTGCCAACAGGGAAATACGTGATACATGTATACGCGGGGACCAAATTTCCCATAGACCCCCATACAAAGTATGGTGGCTAAGAGAGGCCTCACAAAGCGGGCAAACGTTCATACCCCTATCTGGAAAAGTCGTTTAAAGCACAGCATGGCAGAAATCCAGTCGATCCAGCAATTTTGGCTGTAATTGGACATCGTTCCATAGCACACACAAAAAATAAAAAAATAAATGCAATATACATGTGGACATGATTTGATTATGTATTGTCTGACCTTTGGCCTGTAGTTCCATGTTCCAGCCCAGCAGGTCTCCACAATAATAAGCATAGCACATTTCGAACTAGTTGCCAGATGGATTTTTTTGTTCCAACAATTTTTTTTTCTGTAGAAATTGTGAATGTTGTTTTTTTCTCATCAATTTATAGTGTCCGGATATGGAACCAGAACATTCTTGGAGGTGTACTGAGATAGTATGGGGTGTAATTCTTGGTATAACGGAACTAAGAAGCGAGACAAGATATTTATACGAGAACGTGCAAAGACGTGCCAAGACACCAATTATTGTTTACATCATTGAAGACATGATAAAACATGTAGCAAGTCGCACACATTGCGGTTGGTAAGCCGAAAATAGAATTCCCAATATTCAAGGTTCAAGGAGATTCCTCAGAGATTCCATCATATATAATTTGTTATTCGTCAAGTTTAAATTATGCCAAATATGTAAAATGACAAATATTTCACTACTTTTTGTTACTGCCTAGGGAAAAGCTGCCTCCCTCCACTTTAAAATAAATATATACAAATTCATTGAAATTAATAATTTCCATGTTTGAACCAAAAATCGCAAATTAAATTGCGCTAAAACATATTTTTTGAAATGGAGTATTATTATTTTTTGTATAAATTGTTTAAACATTAAAAAATTTTTTTTAGGCCACATGACCATAACTATAACTGAACATGAAGACCTACGAGGGGTCAGTTTACATGAATGTTAACCTTTTATTCAACAGGTAATTCAATTAGAATTGTAGTCGCCTCCATGAGTACGAGTACAGAAAATTGTACTCAAGTAAATTGTACTCGAGTACGAGTTCTAGTAGGCCTACAGACAACATTGTACTCGAGTAGGCTAATTGTACTCATTTACGAGCACGAGTACAGACAATTGTACTCGAGTAATTGTACTCGATTACGAGTAAGACTACAGACAATTGTGCTCCAGTAATTGTACTCGAGTACAAGCACTAGTAGGCCTACAGACTATATTGTACTCGAGTAATTATACTCGATTACGAGTACAGATAGTTGTACTCAAGTAATTGTACTCGATTACGAGTACGAGTACAGAATATTGTACTCGAGTAATTGTACTCGATTACAAGTACGAGTACTGGAGTACGAGTACTACAACTCTGACACCATTCATTCAACAGGTAATTCAATTAGACCTGTATAGTCGAATACTGTTCGTACTCGATTACGAGTACGAGTACAGAATATTGTACTGGAGTAATTATACTTGATTACAAGTACAGACAATTGTACTCAAGTAATTGTAATCGATTACGAGTACGAGTAAAGAAAATTGTACTCGAGTAATTGTACTAGTCGAGTACGAGTACGAGTACTTGAATACGAGTATTACAGCTCTGGTAACACTGTAGGCCTATGATTTAAGGATTTATTGCAGATGGCCACCGTTCACTGACACCGTTCACTGGCCACCGTCCACTGACACCGTTCACTGACACCGTTCACTGGCCACCGTCCACTGACACCGTTCACTGACACCGTCCACTGACACCGTTCACTGACACCGTTCACTGGCCACCGTCCACTGACACCGTTCACTGGCCACCGTCCACTGACACCGTCCACTGACACCGTTCACTGACACCGTTCACTGGCCACCGTCCACTGACACCGTCCACTGACACCGTTCACTGACACCGTTCACTGGCCACCGTCCACTGACACCGTTCACTGACACCGTTCACTGACACCGTCCACTGACACCGTCCACTGACACCGTTCACTGACACCGTCCACTGACACCGTCCACTGACACCGTCCACTGACACCGTTCACTGACACCGTTCATTCATAATTTACATCGTCAACTTTCACCGGAAGAGCACAGTTTTATCATAGATCAGAATCCCATATACATTAAGCTAAATACAGGCAGCGTTAGACCCTTTCTCACTCCCGTAAATTCCAATTTCCTGAAGTTTAAAAAGAACACTCTGTTGTGTAGATTACCACAAATTGTTGAATTAATTGTACAAAAATGCACATTACAACATGTGATAATTCTATGAATCTCTCTTTTAGCAAGAGAACATCAGGTTATGCAGTTTTCTTCCTATGCTGTAAGCGAATGAATTCAACAGACACACCAGTTTATCCTATACAGATCTTTGAGACACTAATGCACGCAATATTATCACAATAATTTCTCAAGGGAATGTTTTGTTAAAGTCAGGATTGGGTGAAAAAAATCATGAATGATCGGCTGATCCCTTTGTAAGAGGGGAAATCAGAAGATCGTGAGCTAGTGGGTTTTTATTTGTGTTTCCCGCCCTTTGCTGAATCCTTTTCCATAATCCTTGCCTGATGTTATTTCCTGTAAATGGATCTGTTTTTATTATTGTATTTTGTGTTTGCCGCTGAAGAGGTTTCGGGTTGAATCGAAAGCTAGGGGCTAGGGCTAACCCTCCTAACTCGTTTTTATCATCATAACGAATACCACATAATTATCGTTTACCTAGTAACAAGTTTTTATTTTATTTGGGCCCCGATGGTCTAGTTTTTTAGGGAAATGATACTTTGGGTAAAATGTCAGTTTACGTAGGCTATCCTAACAGTACCAAGGATCAAGAATTATATACAAAAACTTGTTTCTGGTCTGGTTTCTGGTCTCAGCGCGCGTTTTTTTTTTCTTCTTCCTTTTTTTTCTTTTTTTTCTTCTTTTCTATGAAACGATGTCCAATTGCAGCCAAAATTGCTGGATCGATTGGAATTCTGCCGCGCTGTGTTTTAAACGACTTTTCACATAGAAAATTTGTGAGGCCTCTCTTAGCCACCATACATTGTATAAAGGGAAATTTGATTCCCGCGTATACATGAATCACGTATTTCCCCGTTGGAAGAAAAAAAGAAAGAAAATACAAAACAAAAAGATTCCCCCAAAATTCTGGTAAAACATACAAATAACAACAAGTAAAGTAATAACAACGAACCTCAGCATCTTTCATTGACACTTTCACTGGTTCGTTTGATGGTATATTTATTGGGAAACTACAGTCTAGATGTTTGAAATGAAGGTATGTTTCCGAATAATCTATGTTGTATCGATCTTCCAAGTAAAATATCTCTATCACGCTGTACAGCCTCCTTAGTTGTCTTACAGACAAAGTCACCAAAAAGTAGCAGAGCGGCTTGCTTGAAATAGGCTCATCCCTCGTATAGGCCATTGAGACCCGTACTGAGATCATTGTAACATTCAGGGAATCGGATAATGTATTATAGACCTACGTCATGATATCAAGGTCTGATGTCGTTTCCGTGTAGACTTGCGTTCAGCCCCAGTGGGTAAAAAGGTCACAAAGTATGTACACAGAAGGGTATAACAGATTGTATTAAATCTATAGCAGGGACACACGCAACGATGGAACCGTCGACTAGGGGTATAAAAACAGTTCCGGATCACAGGGACCATCAGAACACCTACTCACTGGGACGATACCTGGACAGACGCAAGAACATTACGGAGAGAAACTGTCTATATTTAGTTGAAGAAACTTAGCTGCAACATGGATGTGAGGGGACTGTTACGCTTCCATCCTAGATTACGGATTCCATTTCGTCACAAGAACAAGTAAGTCTGATTGATTCGATTTAATTATAGCAAAGACGTGTAATAGACTCTTTTGAAGTTATTTGAGGTCTGTCATTTGTTATATGGTACCGGTATAGGCCTGTACTATTTACGCACCTCATAAACAGAAAGTACAATACTTAAAGTAACAAATAATTATCTCACAGTAATTTTTTTTAACGCAAATTCGCCCCACACAAGGCCAATGGCCACTCCAACGTGGGGGCTACTAAGTCATTGAGTTGTTACAACGACTCCACACTGAAGAAACCAGCCCCTCGCACCGAAACAAGACAAGTTAATAACCAGCCTCTTCACGGTGCGAATAGGACTGGGAGGGGTAACTAGTCCAGAACAAGGCAGTTGTTAAACTGCCTCTGCCCCTATAAGCAATTATGGTTAAGTGTCTTGCTCAAGGACACAAGTGTCATGGCTGGGATTCGAACCCACATTCTGCTGCTAACACCAGAACTTGGGTCCGGTGTAAAGTACAAATATCAATCATTCTGAGAAGGTATTCCGCCTGAAGTGATTTCATCTTAAAGATAAAGATAAAGATAAAGATAAAATGTTTGCTTACTTAAAAATGTTTTTGTTTTAATCTCGACAAAGCATGATTAAAACACTGAATTCAAAGAGAGTCCACAGCCTCACAATGGTTTAGTTTCACAGAATCCATGAAAAGTAAATGTGTTAAACACTCCCTTTAAATTGAATATAATTACTTTTTGACTGAAGGCGGTGTTGTTACCCGGTAATCCAATTATAATGCAGTGGGTATTCAGTGAAAGGTTTATCACATTCCCCCAAATTATTGCTTTGACCTTAGGTACCCAGAAAACGTCTATGCAACGCATAAGTTGTTATGCCCACGTGAGGAAGTTCCAATAAAAATATAATTTCAGCGTTATGAAAGCATATAGTTCAATGCAATTCTCACAATAGTGTTTATTGTATACGAGTCTGTGTTTATTTGCTAGTATTAAAAAAATGTATCGCCCACGTTTGTCGAACATGGAACAAAGTGACGGTTAAAGTGCAATGGTAACATCATGTAAAAACTCAGCGCTCAATATACAGCCTATTTGTAATTTATAAGCGTTTTTTTTTTGTGGAGGTTGTTTTTCCTGAAAGCATATAATTCAATGCAACTCTAATATTGGTGTTTACTTTATACGAGTCTGTGTTTATTTGCTAACAAAATGTATCGCCCATGTTTGTTGGCAGTTTATTTATGTTAAAGGTAGTGTATACATTCGACATTCCTAAAAACGTGAATGTTGACATTGTACATAATATTTAGTGTAAAATTAATGGATGGTATCAAACTTTCCTTGAAATCTTTCTGTCAAATTTTATTCTCAAATTACTCACGTCTGAATTTCGATGACGAACTGTACCGGTATTCTATATATAACGAATAATACGAGATATGGTTGGGTAAGGTACTTTCTACCAGAATTGGTCAGTATTTATCACAACTATTCATGTGGGGTGTCGTGGCCGAGCGGTCTAGCTTACAGGATTCAAGTTCTGGTGTTAGCAACATAATGTGGGTTCGAATCACGGCCGTGACACTTGTGTCCTTGAGCAAGACACTTAATCATAATTGATACTCTTCACCCAGGGGTTAAATGGGTACCTGTGAAGGCAGAGTTGGTTTGCTCTATATGCGCTAGAAATGGCAGCAATTGAGCTGTATACTCCCCAGGAATCTGAGATGGTTTCAGGAATGATTTATGAGCCTTATGAGCCTTATGAGCAGGGATAATAATATAATGCGCCTTGAGCACCACTTAGTTGGTGGATACGTGCGCTATATAAATCCACACATTATTATTATTATTATTATTATGTATTTTTTGGGCAATGGTAGACCAACTGTGTAACCTGTTGATATATTGACCAATGTTGGGCAGTTCACATAAATTGAGACACCGCAAAGTGGAAGTTTTCCAATGGTTTACTATAGTATTAAAGTTTCCCTTTTAAGCTTTCAACAATTTTGGAGAGTTCACAGCTCACTATTATTATTACACAAACATTAACAAGAGCGAATGAAAATGATTTAGGTTTTATTTGGTGAAGTGATAAAAGGGAGCTTTTCTTAGTTTTCCGTGCATTCAAAAATAGCAAACATGGAAACAAAGTGACGGTTAAGGTGTAAGGGTATAACACCATGTAATCTGAGCACTCAACACAGACTATATGTATATTATAAGCGTTGGTTTTTGCAAAGGTTTTTTTAATCGATATGCGGCAACGTCCAACGAATCATCGATACATTTTTAGGCCTATAAAGTCTTGTGAACAGCCCGATTAAAATAAATTCAACCCAAAATAGGTCCAGAAGCATTTTAAGGAGCAATTTTTAATATTTTAATTTCTCCTGATGAGACACTCCCACATTTTCTAATTCTCGCACAGGAAACAACAGCAAACACCCAGCCTCGATATGGAGCGACCGCCATCCTATGACGAGTGCTCGGTGTTCTTCTACGCACCTCCCTCGTATGAGGAGATCGTCCTCGAAGCCTCCAGCTCAACTCGCGAGCGAAGACACAGCGTCAACCGGATGAGCTGGGGCAGTGATACCTCCTCCTCAGGGTTATCATCTGTCGTCACCACTGCATCCACATCTTCACACTCCCCACTAGTACCGACAGCCCCACCCCTGTCACCACTGTCGAGCTCATTCGACACTTCGTCGACACTCTCGTTGTGGTTGTCAGCGGTGTCTTCGTCCAACTCAAGAAACCATGAGAATATGTCCAGAATGGGACACCGAACTCCTAGTTCGGGTAAGAAAAATACAAGAATGCGTTTAAAAAGAGTCAAAGAGCACCATGCAAACTACATGGTGATGCCATCTGTTGCATAATGTCTATTTCGTATTCCCCCATCTTGAGTGGCCGCCATTTTGCTTGTAGATGTTGACGTTTGTATTGGTAGGATTTGTTGAATGAATATTTATCATTTTAACTAAATGAATTTCTCTAATTGCCATCTTACGTAACGAAAACGTACAGGCAGATGGCACCACAACAACAACACCATTTAAAACGATGTGATAAACATCATTGAGTCATAATCCAGCAACTCTTTTGATATATTTGTTTCAATCTTATTGACCATCGGTTCTTATTTTAAAGAGAGTTTACTTATTTTGACGTTAAACTGTTATTTTTATTTTATTTTTTAAACCAGATTCCATCGTGAGCAACTCATCAGCATCAACACCTGACGTCATCACAAGAACACGACCACGCATGTGCAGTTGGACTCAATGTTTGAGATGGGTGGTGCAATATACACTCGAGAGCAACTTTCGGAGTACAATGGCACACTTCCATTGTCTGGTAGGTATTCTAAATAACAATAATAATAACTTTGACATTTTGCTTAAAGATTGGGTAAAGCATTAGTAATTACCTGATAACAACATCACCGAATTATGAATTGAAAGCTAACTTCATGTGACTCCCCAATCGGTTTTTGGTAATTATTTCGTCTGAAGTGCTTTCATTTCACAGAAAACATGACTAATATGCAAATTGCACCTATTATATGACCATCTTTTTGCTCAGTGTCAGTGCTTTTTGTACAATAGTGAATAGATATCCTGCTTTCTTATGACTCCGAGGGCACATTCATGGGATCCAGAACATTTTTAGGGGGGCTGAGAATCAAAAACAATTATTTTTCAGTACTACAAAGGGTGCCGCCACTTCCTATGCGCAACGGTTAGTACAGTACTAAGTAGGTAGGGAATGGGAGTGCGTTCTCCCCTCCCCTCTCTCTCTCTTTTTCTCTCCCTTTTTTTTAATTTTTAATTTTTTTTTTTTTTTTTTACGATTTTAGGGGGGGGGGGGCCTACAGCCCCCTTAGCCCCCCCCCCCCCTGGATCCGCAAATGACATTGGGCTGAAAATTTAACAGTTTCAAGTTTTTTGGGTTTTTTTCAAAGAAAGTATGCATATTTGTAGGTAGCAGTTTTGCAAATATTATACCAAATGTGACTCTTGTCTTTAAATATTCTGTAAACGAAAATTAATATCCCCCCGGTACAAAATAAATGTTGTCACCGAAGCTCGTTGTGTCTCACGTGTTATAACAAGCAGAACCTGACAGGTGTGTAGAGGAAAAAATGTTAAATGGTAAATATTATTGTGAACTTAAGAACCACACTTCATAACACCGGGAAATCTTAATTTACAGGATATCCACTTATTAAATATAAATAAATCCACAGAGTATCAAATCTTTCTTTAACCAAGAAGTAAATTACACTGTTGCTCATGCTGCGATCCGCAACGGAACCAGAACATTTCCTAAATTTATCTAAAGGATGCGGTCTGTTATCACTTGAACCATAGTTCCTTTCTTTTTTTATGATTTGAACATTCTCTTCGAGTTAGGAAGAGAATCTCATGGGGGAACATCCTGCTTGTCCATTACAAGGTTAATATTTATGGAGTGTGATTATAAGTATTGTCATTTGATTGTGATATACACTGGATGGGTTGGTTAGTTGGCCCTTTTTTCAAGAGGAAATATCGTTATTCATACTCTATAATGAGCTCAAACTTACGTTTGTGACATGTGATAATTACAGCGAACCACAGAAAGAATGGCAGATTACAACGTCTTTGGGGATATTTTCCATTCCAGTCCGTGTTATTAAATATTTCAATGAGACGCGGTGTTAATTTCCGTATTGATTACCTACTATTAGAACTGTTATCGGAGAATAAAAACATTATATTTTGTTTATAAACATAATTAATATTTTTGTTTTAATCCGGTCGGGGCTAATTGACTTGAGGTCGCATGATAATGATAAATTTGTTTAAATGTCTTAATCATTACGTTCGCTCCACACACTGGTTAAGTAGGGGCGCGGCCTAAGTATAGGTCTGCCCACATCGAACTATACTGAGACGCAATAGAAACTTACCACTTTTTCGACCTTAAATTATCAGTAATCACAATGCACAAATGTAATATGTGCACTCGCGGTGAAGTGGATACAGATGGGATCGAGTACAGTGAACAAAACGTGGACATTTCCTCAATAAAATGCCAACATTTCTAATCCAAATTGTTGTGTTGTCTTATTTTGAACCATTACAATTTTATGCTATTCCAAAACAAGTGGTAAGTTTCTATTGCGTCTCAGTATATGTTGGTGGTAAGCTGGCTTATTTGGCGAAAACAATTTAAGACTCGACAAAGGCGTGGCCAAGTTTAAAATATATAGTGTTCGTTATTTTTTAAACAATTTCATGTCAATATCAACTTCTCAGTATTGTGTTTTTGTTTCACTTCAACATATTTGTTTCATTTCAAGACATATCGCCCGTGTTTGGCTCAAGAGACACAACAAATAGAATTTAAAAAGCGAACGAATTTTTTAAGATTAAACATTTTTTAGAGATTTAAAAATTAAAATAAAATTCGGATGTCGGAAACTGTATAAAAGCGATAATAAAACGCGATTGATTCTGATTGACAGCCGCACTGGCCAATCGGAAGACTGCACACGCCCTCGTGCAAGTTGAGGATTAAAAGAGTGACATATCATTTTATTAATTTCACTTTTTATTTTACTGGTACTAATCCTTGGCGGATTTTTTTCGTTCAATGTCTCAAATGAAAGCTTAAAACTTCCTTAATCCCAGAAAAATAGCAATCCAACATAAAGCTATTTTTACTGTCAAATCGGCCCATGCAGACACGGGCGATATGATATCTTTAAGTTTTGAGTGCATTTCGTTATTTATATATATTGGAAAGTTTTTTGGTCGAAAGCTTTTGATGATTTATGTAAAACTTGTTTGATTTTGTTCAGGTGAAAAAAGCCATCCGTATATCTCAACAGCACGAGGCTTACTCGGAAATGTACCCGATCTGTCTGTCTTCTCTTGCCGTCCCAAAACCCACAGCCCTCAGTCTCAGAACATGGACAGAGTTTATTCTCTCGATGGGATTCAAATTCTCCCAAACTAACAACATTAATATAAACAACAACAACAACAACAACAACGACAATGGCGATTTTCATAGGAGTTATGAAAGTATGTTAGCGAGTGTCCTTGCAAATGAAAATAACAACAACGGAAACCTCGGTAGCAGTGAAACAGGGGATCTGTGCGTAATCGTCCCACGGGATCTTCGCCCGAGCCAGCTGATAAAATACCGAAACGTCTTAACTGGCTTACTTGGTAAGAAAAAAAAAAACTATTTCTATTTTCATAAAATCATGAGATTATGAGTCTTACTGGACACATGTTTCCCACCCCGTATCAAATTCTGGATCAGCAACAACTTAGACCTGTCTTCATTCTGACTCAACTTCCCGATTCCATTCAACCCCCATCCGGGTCTATGTGGTTATAGATCATCTTTCACCGTTCGAATCTGGAGCGAACTTTCTGAACCAGATCAGAACTAGGGGCCTTATTAATATTAGTGTTTTGTTTATTATGAGTGGCTGGTCCACTGGTCCGGGGATACCCATACAAAGGGTCAGTGGTTAGTCACACGAGTCACCAGAAGACCACCACTGGCCGTTCACAGTCTCTTCCTTTAAAAACGACAACGAACTTATGAAAGAAATCTTGCCATTTTCCCCTGTTCGTATTGTTCATTTTCATCGGAACTCACCGCGAAAATGGTCTTTTCCACGCGTGATTCGGTAATTTGGTCGACGTACTGTAGTGAATACATACAGACACTGAATATCGTATCCGGTGTTCCGTGACCTGAATTCATTCAAATGCTTCAAAGAAGAACGAACAGCTGAATATGAAAAAAAAATCAATTTAGTGTTAAACTTTGCAAGGGGGGTTATTTTGTAAACGAATAAAATCTACAATAACTACACAGCTTTTGGTTCTTCTTTGAAGCATTTGAAGGAATTCAGGTCAAACACAATATCAGATAAATGTTATCTGATATTGTGTTTGTCATTTTGTCTGTCTGTCATTTTGGAAAGGTCATGCTTAGACAACAATGTTTCTTCTCAAATAAATGAATTTGTATATTTCAGAGTTACCTCATGTGTGAGTTATTTGCGGTATTAAGAAAACCGCAGAGATCTTTATAAAAAGCATAATTCAATGATTATAATAACTCTTCAAATCAGTAATGGAATGTTGATGAATGGTTCGGATTATCGCAAAGGCTATATTTAGTCTGGGTTATCTAGAGTTGCAGTAAATGCTCATCCACGATTGCTTATTATTCAACAGACTTTTGTGGTAAACTTTGGTGGACGGATACTGTAAAATATGCCGCTTTTGTCGGAATCTATCTACAGACAAGATTGGAATGTTACATAAATATGTATTATATTTGAATGTCAATATAATTAATTGTCAGGCGATTATCATAATAAATTGTTTTTCTTGTTTTATTTAAAGAATTACCGCACAGTGCAATCAAGACGGCAGCCAACATGTCAAGAACCGAGACCGAACGAATGATTGACCTGGTAAGCACAAATAACAACTATAGACGGTTGGGACCTAGACCTTTATAATATAATAATAATAACAATAATCTTACATTCATGAACAAACCCGAGGCTGGATGGAAAATAGTCTGGTCCCTTTCCTTCCTATACATATTTTCCCCCGGTAGAATAAGTCCGGTCAAATGATATCACGCATAAGACCATCATACTATCTTAGAAAAAGGTTTCTGCCGGCACCAAATCATAAACAAGGAACTCTTAGATTTGTCTTGGAGAAGTTTAACATTATTTCAGGAAGTCACTATTCATTTCAACACAAAGAAGTTATTCTTGTTATCGAATGTGACCACACACACCCGCCGCATATGGTTGAACCATGGAGGAAGGAAATACATATTCCTTCCTCCATGGTTGAACGGATCACACGAATTATCTGTTGTCTCGTGATTGTCAATGAACAAAGCCTGCATTGACCTCCGACTAGCGGTACATTGACAAGGATGCACCCCACTAAATAAACTCTCATAAGGCCTTTTCACACTATGTACCTCTTACACGTGTAGAAGTGTACACGGTTCCACTCCGTGTTGACTCTGAAGAATTTCAACACGGTTCAATTCCGGTATGATTTCACACTATCCGTTTTGGGGTTACACGTGTCCGACACGTGTCCGACACGGATCCGACACGTGTAATTGCTCGATCATTTCACACTACGCTCGAGTCTACACTGGTCACAGCAGAAAGTCCCACACTGCATTGCGACACTGCGTTGCCAGCAAAGGACATTAGTTTGTTCGTTGTTTCATAACTACAATAATGCACACGGATCGAAAATCAACCCAGTGACTTTTCACACTACGCTTTCGCGGCGCTTTCAACACGTGTCGGCGGTCTCAACACGGATCGAAAGCTCTCAACCCACCTCATGAGCAGGGTTAGTTTCGACACGGATCGAGCATCTTACACGGATCGGCGCCGTGTTACATTTTACAGTGTGAAAAGGTCAGTCAAGATTACACGTGTCGGACCCGTGTCCAACCCGGAGATTTTCTGTAGTGTGAAAAGGCCTATAGTCAGTGCTGTAAAATACAAAATATTCAAAAATCATTTACAAAAGTCGTACAGTTTTTAAAACCAAAAGAAAAAAATATCCATCGATATATAACCTTTTATTTTCTTCTCAATTTATTGTGGATAGTCCAGGTTTCCAGGGAGTTATTCTCATCCCAATGAAAACCACCCTCTACACTCGTGAAAAAACGACCACACTGAAAAGCAGCCATTTTGGAAAAAAGGCCTTACGCTTAAAATCAAATTAGGACCACTTTTTCAGGGTCTAGTGTATCTAAAATACTCAAAGTTGGAAGTCAAGGACGCCAGGTTATGATATTGGGCCATTTTTACACAATCCATCAAATGTATAGGCCTCAAATCTTTGTTTTTCAAAAACATTTGAGGACATACACTTTATGATAAACACTATTAAATAGCTCAGCGCATGAATTCCTCACTATTCAGTGGGGTGCACCCACAAACCTCCACTAAGTTGACCATGAAACAACTCTTTGCTTAAACAAAGGGAAAATATACTGATGAATGCATGTGGCTGAATTGTACACTACAGCTGAAATTCCTTAATATTATTGTAAAATCTTGTCTTCTTTACATCAGTTGACTCCACTTATACGGTCTTCCTATCATGCCCTGTCGGTGAATCACGATTTAGTCAGGCCCCTGTGGGACATACACAGGCGCCCAGGGTTCTTCTTGATGTCGCTCGACTTTACGGAGTTTCGGTCTGAAGGAGGGAAATTCCTGAAGGTGCCGGAGGGTGAGGTTGCTCGGCGACGAATTCATCTTGCCAAAGAGATTTTAGAGATGTTTCTACGGAATTGAAATCCTTACAAAGACTTATAAATCGAAGAAAATTCCGATTGTGACCCTGACGGTGAACATTATCGATGACTTCGTTCAAATTAAGTGACAATTGAATTTATTTCAACATTGTCTTTGATTGTGAGGTGCCCTAGCAACTAACCGGGTCAAGTCAGGCCATATTTTACGGATATCATATGAATATCGATTATCCGTTTCTATTGTCAGGGTCGTATAGGGAAGGCATAATCTTGAGGTGGGGGTAGGATTCGATCCGGCCTATCGTCATCGGGCAACTCTTGGTGGTCGATAGGTTAAGACGTCTGCACCAGTAAGCAGGAAGTCGTGGGTTCGAATCCCGCCTAATGCGTTTGTGGATTTTTTCACAGACACTCAGAGTACACAGTGCGTCGATGTAGGGCAAAAATAAAATCTATTACTTACCACCAGACGTATGAATTTCACCAGACTATGCATTTTCTGAATAGAATCAGTTGTTATGCTGTAAATCAGAATTATAAGACCAGTGGATACAAGCGAAATATCGGATTTAAAATTATAATAATTAAAATAATAATTTTATGTATTTTCAAAAGTAATATTTTACATAACATTTAGGAAAGAATGTAGAATACAACCGCCACTTTTCTGTCCAAATATGACAGAATATCACAGATTTTTCTTTAAAAGATGATAGAGGACACACTTAAGGAGAGGAAAGTGTAGTCAAGTGAGGATTGGAAACAATATTTTGGGAGATTTTGAGAAATGAATGTATGCACATCCATTTTGTCGTTTGCTAAAAACACATACTTATAGACATTGTGCACAAGCGGCGGTTGGGTTCTACATTCTTTCCAACATTTATTATATTTTACATTTTTGCTATACTAATGTTACTTTTTTATGCGAAGTTGGGAACTATTATTTTTTATCGTAAATGCAAGTCAGAAGTTCAGAGACGTTCATATTCCATGTCTTTCTAACGATGGGGCGCTATACAATTAGTTTGACTTGAATTTTACGGTTTGTGCTGTATCGGTGGCGGGATGGTGCTACCTGTCCCCCGTCACTGTAAATACGAAATTATTTTGCCAATATCTTTAATTTAATATCGTATTATATAAATCTAATTTAAGCCTCTACCTGTGCTTAATTTTATGCAATGGTTGAATGAAAATGATAATAATAATAATAATAATAATAATAATAAAGATTTTTAGCGCGCACATATCCACCCTGCTGGGCGCTCAAGGCGCGGAAACAAAGAAAAAAGATTAATACAAACAATATACAATGATAGCATAGGGAAAACAAAACAAATTATGTACCGAGATACATGTACCTACAATGCAATTACAAATATACATCATCTTTGAAGAGTTGTGACATAAGATGAGTTTTAAGCATCGACTTGAATCTGGTTATACTATGACAAGATTTGAGTTTAGTTGGAAGATGATTCCAGAGTCTCGGAGCTGCGACAGAAAACGACCTATCACCCCAGTTCCGTTTTGAAGTTGGTTCCTTGAGGAGTGACATGTTGCTGGAGCGCAAATTGCGTGATGGAGTGTAGACTTTAAGTAGTTCAGAAATATAAATTGGAGCAATGTTATTAAAAGATTTGTGAACAATTAGCATAAGTTTAAAAACAATTCTCTGTGAAACAGGAAGCCAGTGCAGTTCTTTCAAGATTGGCGTGATATGGCATGACTTTCTGGACAAAGTCACAACACGAGCTGCTGTGGTTTGTATGTGCTGAAGACGAGATATTTGATTCTGCGGAAGACCGTAAAGGAGAGCATTCCCGTTATCAAGCCGTGATGTGACAAATGCATGTATAATTTGTTCAGCAGCACTTTTATTCAAGTATTTCCTAATTCGGCTTATATTTCTGATATGAAATGATGATATGCGAACAATGTTGGAGATATGTGGTTTTAAAGTCATTGTCGAGTCAAATATAACACCCAAATTACGTGCATGTAATGAGGGGGTTATCTGCAAGTCACCAATTGTAATAAATGGAAGAGAAACTTTAGACAATTGCTGACGTGATCCAAATAGAAAAAATTCTGTTTTTTCATCGTTCAATTTCAGGAAGTTTTGTCTCATCCAACTTCGAATCTCTTGAATACATTTCTCCAGTGTTTTAATGCAGGAATCGGCAGGTTCTTGAGAAGATTTAAAAGTAATGTAAAGCTGCGTGTCATCAGCGTAAACATGGTAATTTAAATTATACTTCAAAATGATATCACGAACTGGAAAGGTATAAACAGTAAACCACTGTGGGCCGAGCACAGAGCCTTGGGGTACAGAATAGTCAAGAGTAACAGGCTCGGAGATAGCGTTACCAATACAAACATGCTGAGGCCTATTTAAAAGGTAGGACTTACACCAATCCAGGGCTGTATCATGTATTCCAAGATGATATTGAAGGCGGGAGAGAAGGATTTTATGATCGACAGTGTCAAAAGCGGCGCTTAAGTCTAACAAAACTAATGCAGTGATTTTCCCCTCATCCATGGCAGATAAAATGTCATTGTTGACGCGAAGAAGAGCAGTTTCTGTTCCATGAAATGGTTTGTAGGCTGACTGGATAATACCAATGTAAATAAAACGCAATTTACAATCGACATCAATGCTTGCAGGGCTCTCAAAAGTAGCCGGTCACCGGCGGCAAATCGACGCCTGCGGCAGGTTTTGCCGCCGGCTACTTTTCACCGGATGACCAAAAATATTTTTTTCACCTTTCTGTGAACTTCTCTGCAAAAAACTGATTCGCACGCGGTGCGATACGAAGTTTTATTTACCTGAAATCACGTCAAAACTAGTCAGTTTTCTCAGCGACACGGCCGCAGCCATTATGTATACGCTCCCTTGCGCTTTGTGTAAGCTGTATCCTGATTGGTTAACGATGTTTCCTGTACTGTGATTCCATACACTTTTGTCAAACTGTTTGGGATACATTGTATCCATTCATTATTATAGACTCAAATAGACCGGCTGCGGCACGTATGCTACAAACAAGTATCAAACTAGCTGCTCAGGATGGAATGTTTGCCTATTGTTCACAGTAATTGGATTAGTGGGACCTTAAGTGCTGCTTTATGTCTGCACTGGAGTGTGCACCACGATGTGTAAAAAAAAGGGGGATTTTATTTATAGGGGATTACGAAAGCCCATTAGTGCCATCGTCATTTTATTTTCGAGAGCAGTTATTTTTATTTTCAAGAGCAGTTATTTTTATTTTCGAGAGCAGTTATTTTTATTTTCGGGATCTTTACGAAACAAAGTTTTGGTCGCGGGCTTTGCCTTATTTTATGTACAACAACGATTACAGGCCTGATAGCGGAATGGCCCCGTTTCACAAAGGCCATAGGACGCGCAGTCTATTTTTAGAAACTTTCGGTTTTACCGGTATTTATATTTTCGAGAGCAGTTATTTTTATTTTCCAGAGCAGTTATTTATATTTTCGAGAGCAGTTATTTTTATTTTCCAGAGCAGTTATTTATATTTTCGAGAGCAGTTATTTATATTTTCGAGAGCAGTTATTTTTATTTTCCAGAGCAGTTATTTATATTTTCGAGAGCAGTGATTTTTATTTTCGAGAGCAGTTATTTTTATTTTCCAGAGCAGTTATTTATATTTTCGAGAGCAGTTATTTTTATTTTCAAGAAGCACATGTTTCGCGCGGACGCCTAGCCTGTGTATGCGGTGTAGCTAGTGCATGCAGCTTGCATACATTCCTCAAAAGCGCAGCTGTAATACTGGGAGCAGTGTTTCCTCAGAATGCCCCACCAGAACTCAATGCGCTGGTTGCTCTGACTGCTTCCTTCGAGGAAGCTCCTCTCCCCTGCAAATGCATCTTGAGAGTTTCTTCTCAAGAACTGTTGCATCTGTCGAACAGAACTGTTTTCCGTTCCAGCGTCGCCCCGAAGTAGTCTAGGACAACCTACTTTGTTTCTCACAGTTTCCATGAAATACCCCGCAATAACGCCAGGGTCACTATTTGTCAGAGAGGCTTCAAGCCAGAGGATCTGTCTTAACCCGTCGATACATCCGTTAATACAAACCCCGTAAGGCTTTAGTTTGTCATAAGAGTCCAAGTGCCACACAAAGTTTGGGCCTCTTCCATTGTATGTCCTTCTCTGTAGCCGCCGCCACCTTCTTTGCTCGACTCCCTCTGGGTCTAGAAATCCCAGAAGATGGCGCACTGTTTCTCGGCTTACCAGAATTCCATTCTGAAGGCATCTCAGGTGCATCCACCGGTAACCACAAAGTTGCCCTGAGGTACTCAACTGCCCTTTTATAAAACATGCAACATCAACGATGTCTGTGTGGTGTTTTCGGCGATAAAGGCAAAGTTCTCGCAATTTACGGTTTAGGTTACGCTTGCTGTATTATGATTAGAAGCAAGTGAAGCAATTATTTCGTCATAATTAAGTCCTAAACTAAAGTAACGCCTGATCAAATGCAGACTCCATGCGTCCGAAGCCGCCGCAGCCATAGGTGATGATGGCTTCCGGAAATCGAACAGCTGCTTCAAAAAAGACAAAAATGAAGCTGCTTGAAAATAAAAATAACTGCCCTTGAAAATATTTTAAAAAATGCTCTCTCGAAAAAAAAAAACTGCTCTCGAAAATATAAATAACTGCTCTGGAAAATATAAATAACTGCTCTCGAAAATAAAAATAACTGCTCTGGAAAATAAAAATAACTGCTCTGGAAAATAAAAATAACTGCTCTGGAAAATAAAAATAACTGCTCTCGAAAATCGAAACAGCTGCTTCAAAAAAGACAAAAATAAAGCTGCTTGAAAATAAAAATAACTGCTCTTGAAAATAAAAATAAATGCTCTCGAAAATAAAAATAACTGCTCTCGAAAATATAAATAACTGCTCTGGAAAATATAAATAACTGCTCTCGAAAATAAAAATAAATGCTCTCGAAAATAAAAATAACTGCTCTCGAAAATATAAATAACTGCTCTGGAAAATATAAATAACTGCTCTGGAAAATAAAAATAACTGCTCTGGAAAATAAAAATAACTGCTCTGGAAAATAAAAATAACTGCTCTGGAAAATAAAAATAACTGCTCTCGAAAATAAAAATAACTGCTCTGGAAAATAAAAATAACTGCTCTGGAAAATAAAAATAACTGCTCTGGAAAATAAAAATAACTGCTCTCGAAAATAAAAATAACTGCTCTCGAAAATATAAATAACTGCTCTGGAAAATAAAAATAACTGCTCTGGAAAATAAAAATAACTGCTCTTGAAAATATAAATAACTGCTCTCGAAAATAAAAATAACTGCTCTGGAAAATATAAATAACTGCTCTTGAAAATAAACATAACTGCTCTGGGAAATAAATAGCGATAAAACCGAAAGTTACTAAAAATAGACTGCGCGTCCTATGGCCTTTGTGAAACGGGGCCATTCCGCTATCAGGCCTGTAATCGTTGTTGTACATAAAATAAGGCAAAGCCCGCGACCAAAACTTTGTTTCGTAAAGATCCCGGAAATAAAAATAACTGCTCTCGAAAATAAAAATAACTGCTCTGGAAAATAAAAATAACTGCTCTGGAAAATAAAAATAACTGCTCTCGAAAATAAAAATAACTGCTCTCAAAAATAAAAATAACTGCTCTCGAAAATAAAATGACGATGGCACTATGACTAATGGACTTTCGTAGGGGATGCCCACATTAATTGTTGTCCTAATAAAAAAGTGGTGTTGAAATTGGTTTTGTTGTGTAATTATTTTGATGTGCCACCGACCATCCCTCAGCATATCGCCAACATTAACATTTATTTACCCACCGATACCAAGCTTTCTTGTGTATTACATACATTTGCCGACAAGGTGACAGTTTGTTTCAAAAGAAATACATAAAAAGGGAGGTGTTAAGTCGGTCATTGTCGAGTTCAGTAATGATCATGTCATTGGTGGTTGTCAATTTTCGATCGGTTCAGTCGCAAGGATCGGCAAGAAATATCTTGATATTCCGGCAACGTCAGTGCCGTACAAACGCGGTTTTCCGCACCGCGGGAAATGTCGTCACGGCAAAGCGGAGCCGCTTACGGCCTGATAACATGAACATGTTGGTATTCCTGGCAATGAATGCTCGCAAAACTCCCACCCCACCAAAGTGAACATGATTTATAACTTATCATTAAGTAACAATCAGTACACCGCAACCGATTTTGAACGAGAAATATTGGGTTCTGAAAATAATCTTAATTCTTAAAATCGTTGTTTAGTAGTAGCAGTTATTGTTTTTAATTATTCCTAGCTAGGTCTCTTATAAATTCATTCTTTCAGGAAACAAGGTTTATTGAAATTTAACTAAAGTTCATTGTGATAGAAACAAATTAACATTCAAGTTCTGGTTTTATATTTGTAATATTTTGCAGTTTGTTACTTTCGTAATATTTAAAAAAAAATTACTACGCAAAGTCATGTCCTTATCCAAAGCCAACATAACTTACGGGATATCCTTATTTAGAAGGCAGCGGCGCGGCATGCACAACGAGTTAGTTCCGCCCACATCGCCCAATGACATTCTTCAACACGTGTTTTGTGAAATTGTGACATGAACGTCCATGTCAACTTGCTATATGCATGCGCTCTGATCACACACATACCTGTACTTCTGACACGTACACAGTCACGTATACGTGGGCCGCTGAATGTAGCTCGCTGTATGATGCACCAGCCGTGCGTGCAGAAATGGCGACGAAGCGAGAGAGAGGCACGCTAGATGCGTGGATTACGGGGAAAGGCCTCAGTCTGGAAAGTGTAGTTCAGACTCTTCATTTTTTCTGTTTTCCATGGGTTGGAAATAACCCTCCAAATGCCTCTTGAGGGCCTCAAACCCAGTGATGCACCTCAGAGAGTACAATTTTCAATTTTTTTTCCGGGGGAGGGCCGCCGGATCCCGCCTTTCCCGGATCGGAACGCGTAGCGCCTTCGGCGCTCGGCAAATGGGCTTTGCCCATTTGTCTGCACCCTCCTACTTTCTTGTACCCTCCTACTCCTCTAAACTTTGAGAGCCCTGGCTTGTATTATGTGCTGGACGCATTTGATATTTAAATATTCCGTATAAATGACAAGATTTTATTGTTTTATAAAGATAAACGAATAAAGTGAGAACAATGTGTAACACATTAAATTAGTTTTCTTTATTAAAAGTGCAAATTGTTATTTCATTTGAGATTTGATTTCATTATTATACAGAGGAAGGACTCAATTGTCTTTCTCACCCACTTTTGATAAAGTGTAGTGGGGCACTCCGGGCAGGCATCACTGGAATCACTGAGGCATTCAGAAGCAAAACAATTACTCCAAAGCCATCATAAATCACTTATTACTCAAAGCGATTATTATTATATGGGTTCTTTTCCCCGGTGGGTATGTCCTTATAGAGCTTTGTAAGACACAGAATAAAGACACACAAAAACACATCTCTTTTCAAAACGAATTATAACACATGCATTTTCGGCACAAAATGTAAAATCACGTTCTTCGTCAGTTCATAACATGGTTGACGATTTCAACCATGATCAGCATTAACCAACACAAAAACATAATTGCTTGTAAAAAAAAATAAAAAAAAATAAAAAAAAAATGAACAAGTAAAGAAATGTGTACGTACAAACAATAATATTGCATGACATTGTGTACAGGGCAACGGATTTTAAGAAGACGGAAATATAAAGTCAGAAATTATAATATCAGACGTCTGTAACAATACCTATTTTCTCTTAAAGGGAAGGTACAACATTGGTTTTTGTTGACGTACGTTCATTGCAACATTCTAGTCTATCATGAGCCTTACCTGTGAAAACGTCATCACAATAGGTGTTCATCTTTATGAAAAAAAAAAAAAAAATGAAAACTGTCTAATTTATTTCTGTTTTTATCAGGGGTGTGATTTGACTGAAGAAAAAATCCTGAAAAATGGGTAGCGGGTCCGAGTCTTTTGGTCTAGAGGACAAAGCCCCCTGAACCTCCTGGATGTTTAATTTTTGGAGGATTTACAGACTCTCCACATCCCCACAAACAAGAAACTAGAGGTTTGGACACAATACAGGCTACTTCTTTCTTTCCTTGGTGGCTAAGGGAGACTTGTACAAAAATCCTGAAATCAGGAAAAATCCTGAGGAATCACAGGCCTGTTTTTATATTGCCGTCCAAGATGAAAAGCACTTCTGACAAAATCATTTCTCAGGACGATTGATAACTTAACATCAAGTAAGTTTTTAGATAAATTATTCATTAATTTGATAATCTGGTCATTAACAATGTTGTACCTTCCCTTTTAAAAACACATTTATAAAATATACTAAACTCAGTAAGGTTCAAGTCTGGACATCCACCGACCATTCCTAAAACCTCAGCGGGAATGCCTTGCCACCTGAGGCCAATTTTCATAGAGCTGCTTAACAGATAAAATTGCTTACCAAAATAAAATTTGCTAAGCGGAATATCTTTGGTTACCAGCCAAACCTTCATACAAAATGTATACATTTTGGCTTGTAGTCTGTTTTACATTGCTTAGCAAAAAAATTGGCAGAGCACAATTGTGTGCTAAGCCGCTCTATATAATTGGGCTTTTGGTTATAAATCAACATCCACCTCAATATTCAAGAGAATGTTGAATAGATCAGCATACGAGTAAGCATTGCATGTGAGACTACACTTCAATAGCCTCTCAAATGTGGCGATTTGTGCAGTGAAATGATCAAGATATGTACAACGCTATATGAAACACTATCACCTATCCTTGCCTTTCTTACACACAACTCAATTTTTTTTAAGTTCACAAATATTACATTTCAGGTAAACTGACACAATATATCAAATGGTTTCCTAATTATTCAATCTAAAACACACAGAAAAAAAATCTACTAGAAGAATGGGTGATAAAACAAAATACCATGTTTTACTTTATACAAATAATTGATCAAATCTACAACTGATAAATAATTGACATTCTTACTTTAAAGCCAGCATACACTCTTGGCAATTATGTAAATCTATATTTTATGATGATCACGAAAGGGATCTTTCCGTGCAATTTTTGACTGAAAAATTCCAAGATTTTTTGGGATAAGTCATACACAGTTTTCGACTTCAAATAAAAGGCTACACGGACTTTGCAAACGATTACCACACTAGCGATCATTTATATATTTGATCACTTCAGATGTAATTATTTGTCATAACAATTGGTACCTTTAACAACTTCACACATCAATTAATCTTTTAACCCTTCTGTGACCGCAAGGGTCAAAATCAGTCAAAATGTTGATATACCTGCCAAGGTATATCTACTGCACTTAAAAGTCAAACACTGTCAAACCTTACGTGTAAGGTGTGACAGTTGGATCAACAGTCAAAACAATCAGTTGACTGGTTTTGACCACTATAGCTACTTGCCACTAAAGTTCAGCTAAAAGTAAGAGGATTAAATAATAATTTGGTCATTTTGTAATCAAATAATTACCAAAGATGTACCCTGCCTTTAATGTATAGCAAGCAGCAACAGGTATTGTGATTTTTCATTATATATTAACAATTCACTACTTTAGAAACTCTAAAGAGTATGCGAGATTTTATTTTCTACCCTGATAATTAGTTAGTCAAATTCTGGTCAAAATCATCCAACGCTGCGGCCATCTTTGTTCGATTCCCTGTCTCCAAGTATGATTATAGTGCTGTTTCTTACTACATAAAATGGGCCAGACTACCGGTATTTCAAACATGACGGCACCACCATCACAATGGTCTGTCGAAAATGACTTCACCTGACCATGGAAGAATTCTTCAACAAAAATAATTACACTGATTACAAACCTAACAACAGAGGGGCACTTTAGCATAGTGGAAATACAATCTTAATAAATAATAGTTGACTTATTGTCGCTGAAGATAGCTTACAACTTCTGCTAGAAACCTACACTAGCCCCAGTTGGACTTTCATATTTTTGTCTGAAGTCGTCAACAAAGAGAGACAGAGAGTCTACTAAGAGCTACAATGAACCTTGTCCAAATAGTTAATATACATTATCCCTAACCACCCCATATCCTGCAAAAAAGGGGCACTCTTTTGGGGAAAATCAGCACTGTTGGAAACTGGTGCTTTCACCTCTTCAAATGGGGCAAAATTACTACCTGGCAAGAAGTACAGGCCATAAGTGCTGAATATGAAAGATCAATGAAAATGCATGGTGCATTTTGAAGATAAGGGCATGTTTCCAAAAGTGCACTGATGGATGTTGGAGGATTCAGGAAGGTTCCTAGCCAGAATACCTATAGGGTGTTAGGGTTCAGGAAGGTTCCTAGCCAGAATACCTATAGGGTGTTAGGGTTCAGGAAGGTTCCTAGCCAGAATACCTAGGTTAGGGTTAATGCAATTAAGTGTTAAGATTGACACAGTAATATGGGTTTGAGTATATAGTTGTTTTATACATTACACCCTGTTAAGATTTCCTGCATGTAGGTATATAATATTGTATAATTCTACTTAATTACACCTTAGGAATCAAGATAATACATCAATCAAGCTTGAAATCAAACTGTGCCGAGTTAACAATAATTCTTTATCACACTGGCCTCCTTTGTCAGGTTCCCTGTATACACAATTATAGCGCTTACTATTAATGCATACAGGGGACCAGACTAATTTCCTTCCAGCCTTGGTTTGGCCACATGTATTTGTATTGAAGAAAAAAAACGGTCTACAGACTTTAATCACGGTGCATCCATATTGTTTTCCTTTGTTTTCCATTCAAAGCAGTGTAACCAAACCGAGGCTGGAAGGAAAAATAGTCTGGCACCATTTGATTAAATGAGAATTAGAACTGTCATTGTCATTGTGTATGCAGGGAATATGACAAAGATGGTCGCAGTGTGAAAAAAAAGGTCTAAAGTGTACTGCCTACCCATGATAACCGTTATCCTTCAGCCAAGCTTTGCAGTATTAGAATAGCTTACTAAGATTGCATGTGACAGCTCAGGTCACACAGTGTAATTCACAAGCTGTGAACTCCTGCTGTTCAATGCGGCCACAGAATATCAGAATGATGGATCAGAAATAAGTGAGTGTCAAGTATGCATATGACTTAAGACTGGAAACTTACCCTTTTTTACATTAATACAAAGACTCTAGGTCCTACAGGAGTCGAAAATTAACTTGAATTTTATGGTAACCCACCGGACTAGTTATGTTAAAATGTTACTAGTCCTTAACATTTTTTTAATAGTCCTGAAAAAGGTGAAAACGTGGAATCCGTATTTTGTACTTTCATACAAGTATAGTTGAATTTTTTGTTTCACTTTTTTCACTAGCCCATCGGACTACCCAAACCCCAGCAGCTAGTAGTCCCGCTGCTAAAACCACTGGCCTCGGACTAGCGGACTAGTGTTAATTTCAACCCCTGTCCTACTTCATTAATTGAAATGGGGCGCAGTGGTGAAAGCGCAACGTTCATGTTTAATTTGCTCGTAGCTGATATGCATGAGTGTCTGCATTTTACCAGTGGTCAATATACCCGTGAGTGAGTCCATGAATTGACAAAGGAACCAATTTCACAGAGACGCTAAGCAGGAAACTTTGCTAAGCAAATATACTACTCAAAACAATTTAGGGAACACCGGATTTTTATTGAAATGTTCCATGAAACGGGATTTTCATTTGCAACCCCCTCTCTCTTTCAGTAGTCATGTCATGAAATGTGTAATCACTACATGCATCCTTTATCATCTGTTTTCATTGTGCAGTTGTTTCTCGTCAATTCTGTGAAACATTGTGTTTATCTGAAATAAATGATCTTGCTTTAACTGAGATTATTCCGGTGTTCCCTAAATTGTTTTGAGTAGTATATATATATATATATTTTTAAGCAAAACTAAATAGACTAGCAGCCGATGTGTACTTTGCATGAGAGTTTGGCTGGTAGCCAACAAAAGCTGCTCAGCAAATTCTACTGCTATGCATCTGTGAAATTTGCCCCTGGTATCACGCATCCATTACGAGCCTTGCTGTGTGACGTCTCGTGTTCCCGATAGCATAACTCCCTGCACTGCTAGCCCCAAAGGTTGGGCAGTACTTAAGGACATGGTGTAGCAGGTATAAGCATGCTGTGATTACATATGGAATTAGAATAATTAGGTCTGTCTTCTTCTTGTATACATTTATACACAGCTATATACAGGTACAAGATTAACTGAGACTACATGTCCAATACACAGGGAATGCAACGGGGACTAATAAACAAGGACAAAATCCAATACAGTAATATCCATAGATTAGAAAAATTCCTAAATGTCCTTTCCAGGATTACTTATCGTAGACATACAGTGGAATTAAAAAAAATATGGACATACAATGAATGCAAATTTTGTGTTACGCATCATATTATATTTCATTATTAACCCTAACTCCCTAGACAACAAAGGCAGTTGGAGGATTTTGGAGGATTTTGAAGGATTTTTATTGTTCAGTAACAATGCTTAGGGAGTTAGGGTTAATGCAATGTTACGCTACTAGTTATTGATCATATAATACTGTACAATGTCTAGCTTTCAAGACAGTAACATTTCTTGTGTAGATGTCAGCTCTATGTGACCAATCACTACTATATACAATGTCATTCTTAGACTCAACGGAGTAGCTATAAAACAAAATAATTGGACATCTTATACACTTATCGAATGCTGCCTCTTAGACAACGTCGGTAACTTCATACCGTGCCAAGGTACACTTTAAGATTGAAATGGAAAACGTACAAGAAGACATCTGACAATTAATGTAAACAAGCAGTTGTGGATACGACATTACCAAGAGCCATGTGCGATATAATCATCTATAAAATGCGATAAGCCCAATATTTTTGCATTTCCTACCTGTATATATCACGGGTGTGATTACTGGGTCTCCCTTTAGTCTAGAGGACAAAGCCTCCCTGAACCTCCTGTGGGTAGCAGGCCTGGGTCTCCCTTTGGTCTAGAGGACAAAGCCCCCCTGAACCTCCTGTGGGTAGCGGGCCTGGGTCTCCCTTTGGTCTCGAGGACAAAGCCCCCTGAACCTCCTGTGGGTAGCGGGCCTGGGTCTCCCTTTGGTCTCGAGGACAAAGCCCCCTGAACCTCCTGTGGGTAGTGGGCCTGGGTCTCCCTTCAGTCTAGAGGACAAAGCCTCCCTGAGCCTCCCTGAACCTCCTGGACATTTAATGGCACATTTACATACTCTCCACATCCCCACAAACGAGAAACTCGAGGTTTGGACACAATACAGGCTACTTCTTTCTTTCCTTGGTGGCTAACTTCTCTTCTTTGAAAAACATTGAGGCAAAGGGAGATTTGTAAAAATCCTGAAATCAGGAAAAATCCTGAGAAATCACAGGCCTGATATATGGCAACTTGAAGTTTGATGATTTTTGTAATTTTTAAATCTATAAAATTTTCACCCACGCACCGATTCAGCACGTCATTGAGCATCGCCCAACAAGAATTTAAAATTACAATTTTGTTTATCCATTCTTGTACTGGAACATCTTCAAGTGTTTTTGGTTGGCAGTGGTTAGCAATGACACCCTATTATCCTTTGCAGATTTGTGCAGATTTATCCTCTCTAGTTTATGTTTTTGACAACACCTTAATTTTTGTTCTAGTTATGGCATATTTCAAAACTCTTGCATTGTTAATTTTTGTTTAAGAAATTGATCCTGTACATATTTAGTTTTTTGGATTCAAATTGGAGGCGCATCGCTGCGTGCAATAAGCACCAAAAATCAAGAGGCAAGTCCGGATGCCGACTAGTGGTCAGTTACGATCAAATCATGTTGATAGTTCACCCCCGTTTTTTCCCCCCAAAGTTGGACACAAAATGGCAATATTGACAACCTGTGAAGGCTGACCAGACTTACCAGACTGACCAGGCCAACCAGACTGACCACACTGACCAGGCCGACCAGACCGACCAGACTGACCAGGCTAGTTGATGTTCAGGCCAGGTCAGTACAACAGAAGTAAACAATTAGTTTTGCACCTGGACTTGCCCCAAGTTTGTCTAGAGAACCAGTGATTTGCAGCAATGTTACCATTCTATATTTAAGTGCTATTGACTTGCCGCCAGTCCATCGCACATGGCTTATTCAAACTATTAACTATCCAATCTAATCAGGAGTTTATTAAGACAGATTGTTTACCTCGGACATTATTTCCTTCTAACATTGTCTTGTGAAACACCCTCTGGACAGAGTCATGAACGTACGTTTGACAGATATGAGACCAGTTCATACTTCACTTGACCGGGAAAGCACAGAAAATTCCACATCACAAGCTTTCTGCAAAATTCTTAAGTTGAAATGTGTTCAACCTTTGTGAATCTCAGCTTTTGATGTCATAAAAGCACGGGATTGTTGTTGGCCTAATTTTCTATAAAGAGATGGCCCGAAACTGAATTTGGCAAAACTTTGAGCACGTTGTAATCAAGGTGTTAGTCAGGATTTAGAACTAGGGTGTCCAAATTTGCTGGAAATTTCAAAACGGGGTGACCAAATTGTTCACCATGTAAATGACAGATCAAATAGGGTGTCCAAAATTGAAACAAAATTGAAACAGGGTGTCCAAAAAGACACCCGGACACCCCATTGGCTAATACTATGGTTGTAATAGCAGCTGTGTGTTACCAGGTCTGGAATTTCACGAAGGCAATGGCCTCCGTTGCCCTGTTCTTGGCCTTGGTGCCCCTTACAAATGTTCCCATAGACATTCTGATAATCTAATAAAAGTGCCCTTTACTCAGGACAAGTGGCCTTGCCCCTACAAGAATGAAATTCCAGACCTGTATTACTAATCCGTGCTATTCCCACTACATGCTCCTGAAACATGAACCAGCTGATAGTCATTAACAAAAATAATAAATATTCTGCTTAATTTTGTTCATATTGGTATTTAGTACCAACCCAATGGTTGGTACTATTAAATCGCCCCCAGTACAAAACTTGGGTACCCTATTGACTTGTTGTACTAGGTGTTAACAATCATGGAACGAACCATTAGCTATTAACCCTCCTACTACTACAAGGGTCAAAATCAGTCAAAATGTTGATATACTTGCCAAGGTATATCTAGTGCACTTTAAAAGTCAAACACTGTCAAACCTTACGTGTAGTAAGTACATTTACAGGTCAAAATGAGTCGACTGTTTTTGACTGGTAAAAGCATTGTCTGGTATTGTTCAGAGTGGCCAAAATGACAGAAAAAACCAGTCAAAAATGCCCCTGTGTGCACATATAGGTCAACAGTCAAAACGGGCAGTTGACTGATTTTGACCACTATAGCTACTTGCCACTAAAGCGCAGCTACATGTATATGTATAGTAGGAGGGTTACTTATGAATATCTGCAAAATGCTCTTCATGCTAATGTCCAACGAGGTAAATCTGACCTGATCAACTCTAGAATTTGAAAAAAAAAAACTTGGTAGACTGTGATTAAAAGAAGAAGTAATCTTAATAGTATTGGCCTTCTTCGCCGTCATCATTAAGGACCTCCCCTGGAGCGAACGCTGCCTCATCCTCCGGTGCAACACCCTCCTCGGCATCAGGAGTTTCAAAACCATCCTGGGGAGAAGAATCAGAGCGTAGACAATCTTAAGATTTCAGATCACCGATGGGTTTCAATAATAATGGTGGCCTGTTTCCACAATATGAGTGTCAAGTCGCACAATGTTATTTGCAGGAATGGACTAACAAGAAGCTTTGTAGTAGATTTGCATGATGAAAAGGATATGTCAAGACTGTTTGCGCCGACACCATGTAAAAAATCCTCTTTAGAGTAAAAAGTGGTTGTGAAAAGAACCGGTTGGTTACAACACGAAGTTTCTATCAGTATGCTCTGATCGTCTTCAGGAAAAAGTCAAAATTTAACAAACGAAAAAAGAATGCATGTAAAGTTTTTACAGATTTTAATGTTAAGCGAATCCCAAGTGTTAGATACCATTAGAAAGCTATTGGGAAATACACCAAATCTCAATTCAGAAAAATGCTGACTTTACTCTCATTTTGTGGCAGGAAGGCCGAGCATGTTTCAAGTGAAACCTTTTTTTTTTTAATTGGGAGGGGGAATATTAGGAACAAATCAGGAAATACATGTATGCTGAAGAGTTGCATGCCTGTACATAATTTTGAAATGACAAAAATAGGCACAATATGCAGGGCAATCTGTATTCAACTACATGACCACACACAATGGAGATTCAAAATACAAGATCCACCAAAAGACATCCACTGATACATACATACACATGTGCACAAAGAGACAAAGAACAAAAATGATGAACAAGCAGGAACATTATTTACATGTCAATGTATCGAGTATAGATGTTTACTTTACAGGCATTTTGTATGGTGCACACAATTTGAATGTTTTGAATAGGATGACATCACCGATGTTTAGACATGTCCCCAGTGACTGGCCCCTGGAATAATGGAAGCGAATGCCTTAACTGCACAATACCCACCACCCCAAGGCACCCCACCAGCCCCCACCCCAAGGCACCCACCAGCCCCCACCCCAAGGCACCCACCAGCACCCCACCCCCAAGGCACCCACCAGCACCCCACCCCCAAGGCACCCCCAAGGCACCCACCAGACCCCCCAAGGCACCCACCATCCCCCCACCCCAAGGGACCACCAGCTCCCACCCCAAGGCACCCACCAGCCCTCCACCCCCAAGGCACCCACCAGCCCCCTTCCTTAATAAAAATCTCAGGGAAAATCTCTGCTACAAAAAAGAAAATAAAGCACATTATTTATACATGAAACGCGTTTAAAACAAAGAATGAAATCGAGATACATCACTGCCAGATTTCATACATGTACACTTTCAGTAAAACAACAGCATTATCCTGATGAGAAGGAATGCCATTATATGAGTTTCAGGATTTCATTTATCATAAAATAACCTGAAATTTCTTTACCATGCCTGCAAAAATATAGGCATACATTTCAAAGATTTGTTCAAATATTTGTCTTGGTTTTCTGGTTGTACATGCATCAACTCTGAGAGAAAAAAAGAAAATAATTAAATAAATAAAACAAATCATAAATTTACATAGATCCAAGGTGGTTGAATGGTTGGAGTAGGGGGGGCCCCCCAAAACCAACCAAAGGGACAACACTGACCAAACCAAAAGAAAAACAAAAATGAGTACATTTTCAGGTTTTGTACAAAGCCGCTTAGTAAATTGGGGGGGAGGGGGGGGGGGGTGTACGACACCACCCCACTTGATCTGCTGAAATGCATCAATGACATACAAGGATTATACCAGAGAGCAGCCAGAGCCTTAAGAACAGGGGTGTGATTTGACCAAGGTAAAAAATCCTGAAAAATGGGTAGCGGGCCTGGGTCTGCCTTTGGTCTAGAGGACAAAGCCCCCTGAACCTCCTGGATGTTTAGTTTACATTTGGACACAATACAGACTACTTCTTTCTTTCATTGGTAGCAGGGGCGGATTTAGGACTGGGCAAGCTGGGCAGTTGCCCAGGGGCCTCCACATATTTCATGAAGAAAAAAAATTGTAAGGAAAAATGTAGGCTGACCTGTACTGTAGGCTGGTCTGTAAATATATGTACTGTACTATATTCTTGTTATGATTGATCATGATTGACCTGCTTGCTTGCTTGCTTATTCAGATTCTTTCTACTTGAAAAATTTTTCTTTATGAATGACTGTAACTATGTCTTGTGACTCTTGTCACCTTTTAGTTTTTAGTATTCTAAGGTAGGGTGGGCCTCCACTACTGAAGGCTGCCCAGGGACCTCCACATGTCTAAATCCAGCCCTGATTGGTAGCTACTTCTCTTCTTTCGAGATAATTTTTAGGCAAATGGAGATTTGTACAAAATCCTGAAATCAGGAAAAATCCTGATAAATCACAGGCCTGTTAGCATGATGCTAGCTACATTTACAACTCAAAGCTACAATTTCTTTGAATTTTGAAACCAAGAAGGTTGGCATGCCAAAGCACAAAAATGAAATTAACAAATCAACCTCTGTGAAAAATAGCGTAAACGGAGTAGGGCTGTGCCAGGTATCCGGATACCCGACCGAAACGGTCATTACCCGGTTCCATTTTTCGGTTCCAATTACCCGTAAACGACTTTTTAAAATTCGGACTTAACATTCGACTCTTGAACAATGCACTTGTACAGACAATTATCTTTAAATTCAAGAGATTACACTCCAATAAAGAAAAGATCGATAGTATGGTATCCTCTGTATTATAAAAGTCAATTTGTTACCATTTACAGTACATGTATTTGTACACCACCGGAGGCATGTTTTTAACAAAAATGAAAACGGGTATCCGAAGTTTCCTGATTTTGGGTATCCGGTTCCAAAAATATCCGAAAATGCACAGCCCTAAAACGGAGAGACTTGAACATAAAATAAACACCAACAAACAAATTTTAAAAAAATACAAAAATGATACCATGCAATATCCAAGTTGTTCAAATTGGGTCAGGCATTTTGGGGTTTAAATTATTGCGTGAATTATTCAAGACAAAGTTATGACATCAACCTCATTTCCTAAAAATGTATGAACTGGTCTTCAGTAGATCTAAGGAATCCTTGGGTTGGCAAGTAAAGGGTTGATCATACACCAATAATGGGAAAAACAAAAATGGCACAAATGAGGAAAAAACAAGCAAGATCTACAGGTGTATATTTCTAACCCCCTAATATTGCTCAGTCTGGTCATCAAAGCTTCCCGGATCACTAACAGTGTCGTCTTCAAAGTCTTCAGGGGGTGCAAAGCCGTCCTTAAATGAACGAAGCATTCAAGAAGAGACGTGGAATAGAAAAAGAAAAGAGAGAGAGAGAGAGAGATGGGTGCCTGTGGGTTGAACTGGTACCGTGATATTGCGTTTACCTAAGGATTAGTACAACAAATGTCTTGATGTATGTTATTCATGCATCACGAGAATACGATGAATAGGAAAGATGGGAGTTTTCTTGGTATGATATTGGCCAAGTGGTTTAGTACAGAGTCAGGCTTCGATGGCCAGGTTGTTCTGAATGTTGATTTTGAATCCTGGCCACAGATGGTGATTGTATCCTTGAGGTAGAAACTTAACCATAATTGCTTCTCTCCATCTGGGAGTAGAAATGGGTACCAGTGAGGGTAGAGGTACATACATGTATAGTTATTGTGATGGATTAACCACTGAGCAAAACAGCAGATGGGCTGTACATGTACATTCCACAGGGAGCAGGGAAAGATTTTAAGGAATAATATTTGCCCAGTATTTGCCCCCAGTATCATATTATGATGGGTCCATTATTATGATGTGGTTACTGATGTGAGGGCATTATTCACATACATGTACATGTATTTAGTTGTGTACCTGTACATCTACATGTAATGCTCGTAAACTGGGACTAAAATATGTGGTCTATAATCTAAGGGCCCCCAAAAAAGTCTCCGGTTTCTGGTCACAGGTTGGCTTCAAAATCAGTGTGGTGACGTTTTTTTTTTTTTTTTTTTTGCCAAGCAGTGAAAGACATGATACATGTATACGCGGTTATTGGAATCAGACCAAATTTCCCATACACAAAGTATGGTGGCTATAAGAGAGGCCTCACAAAATCGGGCAAATGTTCATGCCCCTATGTGAAAAAGTCGTTTAAAACACAAGAGTGGCAGAATTCCAATCGATCCAGCAATAAAGAAAACTAAAAATGCTGACGCGCGGGTTTGAGGTGACATGCGCGAAGACCAGAAACCGGAGACATTTTTTTATTGGCTTAACTGTAAATTGATGGAGAATTTTCAAAAGCTTTTGTTAAAAAAACTTTGACTGCTGTCCATTAAGTGATTGTAAATTATTTGTGCCAGTCATGAAAATCACTTAGTTAAATCACGTGATGAATTTGATGAAATTATACAAGATGCTTAACAGAGAACAACATACAGACATTTACATGTATGGTTAGAGTGGGAAACGGGACACTGTTACATAGACGTGTGAGGATGATTTAAACAAACATAAATTCATACAAGTGATTGTAAAAGTGCTCATTTCAATCATTGGATACATATATTCCATGCTCAGTGTGGAAGTTCAAAAAGAAATCGATAAATTTAGGCCTGTGTCAAAAAGCACCCATCTTAGTTTTCTTATACACAAGTCTATAGGAATTGAAATGAGGCTCGGGTCCAATTGAACAGGTGCTTTTTCCTTTTTTTCATGGTGATTTATGGGTGGAGGTCAGGAAACCAGACACACTGTGGGTCTATTGCTAATTAATAATGATTTGTGGTGACACCGTGTGAATAACAAACATATCTAGTTGTGAGATTCTAAAGGCCGGTTCATACTTCACACGTAAGCGAATGCGAAGTGGAATTTGTGACGTCGACAATGGTTCACAGCAAATATTCGCGGCAAAGGTTCGCAAAAGTTGAACACATTTCAACTTGCGCAAATCATTCGCCACCAATTTGATGACGTAAAATTCGCTTCGCATTCGCGTCAAGTATGGTCCGGGCTTAAGACAAAATGTTGTATTAACCTAACAATCCGGACCATGCCCTAGAATTCTGCTATTATTCAAGTCTATGACGTTCTTCACTTCCATAGCTAACAAAATGAAAATTGACCTATTGATGTAATATTAGATATTCATCACCTGATATTGAATATAAAAAGGTTACCTATACATAACAGTGAATAGGGAGCTAGCTTATAATAGTAATCTTTCTTGATGTCAAAATAACAATGACTGATTATTAACACTCCTACTGCTACAAAGGTCAAAATGTTGATATACATGTACTTGCCAAGGTATATCTAGTGCACTTACAAGTCAAACACTGTCAAACCTTACGTGTAGTAAGTACATTTACAGGTCAAAATGAGTCGACTGTTTTTGACTGGTAAAAGCATTTTCTTGTATTGTTGAGGGTGGTCAAAATGACAGTAAAAACCAGTCAAAAATGCCCCTGTGTGCACATTTGGGTCAACAGTCAAAACAGGCAGTTGACTGATTTTGACCTCTATAGCAACTTCCCACTAAAGTGCAGCTGTACAGTAGCAGGGTTAATGTCCAATTAACAGAAGCATTAGTTTAAGGTCAGGGTAAGTTGATCTGGTACAACAGACCACTGACAACACATAAGACGGCTACACTAAACAGATGACATTAAACGGTGTTCGATGGCTCTGAATATGAAGGAGTCTTTTATAGCACAAACAAAGCCTGGGGTTTCTATCCGCTCAGTGCACATCGTAGCCCTCTAGCGGTGAATTTGCACCCAGTGTCTTGATGATAGCCACTTTTGCACGTGTGAGCATTATGCGCATAATTTATGTGCGTATGTTATGGTACTAAGCGCGTGTGTACTTCTGCCAGCCAATGATTGCTGGAGATATTCCGCGTGTATACACATCAACTGCAAAATACGCCAAATGCAATGCACTATCGCTGCCCTTTCGCCCACAGTGATCTAACAACATGTGCCCTCATCAGCTCATGCATGGTGCGAATAACGCGACAGCTCCCACAGCAGGTCGCTGCTACAGCAACCCGAAACAGTTCACTCTGTGCCAGGATTGTTAAGCCCCATTTCGTTTCAGAAACTACGACAATGATCTTCTCCGTAATGCTGTGCCGGGTATCCGGATAGCCGACCCGAAACTGTCATTACCCGGTTCCATTTTTCGGTTCCAATTACCCGTAAAACGACTTGAAAATTTCGACTAAACATGTAAGCCACACAAATGGAAGTCTCCGATTTTTTGGGGATGCTGCGAGTTGTTTTTAATACAGATGCAGGAAATTATTACAGTAACACATTTATTATGACTCAAAACAAAAGAATCTTGTGTTCATATTGGTTATTTTATACATTCAGGAGTATTTTGTTTACGGAGAAATTGTTTACGGGTAGCTGGGTATCCGAAGATTTCCAATTTCGGGTATCCGGTTCCTGAAATAACCGAAAACGAACAGCCTTACTTCTCCGTGAAGTAATGAGACTGCATACATGTAACTTCACTTACACAAATGTCAAATGCCCCCCAACAAATCTGCAAACTACGACCACGGAACATGGACTGTGTAATGTTTTCTCAATATATAAACACTTAACTTTTCTAATTTTAGAAACACTTATTGTCGGCTCTTTGTCTGATATTCCACCTGCAGTGCTTGGATGCTTTCAGAAGAAAGATTTTTGTCAACTTTTCTTGTCAAGTGTCAAAGTTGACTCATGTCAAATTTTTACTGGTACTAGTATGAGAGAGAGAGAGAGAGAAAAAAAAAGGACTTCTTCACTAAGTTAACTTACCTCCGTGGCATAGAGGATTTCTAATATTCTCTTGACTCCTGGAATCTCTTCGTTTTCAGGCTCTTGGCAAATGACCTCAATATTCCTCAGCTTCTCAAAGTAGAAATCTCTCTCCTTCTCTAAGCTCTCTATTGCAATCTCTGCCTCCTTGACCTGAGGGGAAGCAATCAACAGGACCAAATTGAATATGATTACTGGCAGCATGAGGGTTCCAAAACTGATCGTTTTGCTGCTAACCTGTAAGAATGGCAGTGTATTCAGGGCCTGATAATGTTAAAAATATATAATGCTATATAACTGATGTATATTAGCCCTCCTACTATTGCTGCACTTTAGTGGGAAGTTGGTGTAGAAGTCAAAACCAGTCAACTGCCTGTTTTGACTGTTGACCCAAAAGTGCACACAGGGGCATTTTGACTGGTTTTTACTGTCATTTTGACGACCCTCAACAATACCAGACAATGCTTTTACAAGGCAAAAATGGTCGACTCATTTTGACCTGTAAATGTACTTACTACACGTACATGTAAGGTTTGACAGTGTTCGACTTTTAAGTGCACTAGATGTACCTTGTCAAGTATATCAACATTTTGACTGATTTTGACCCCTGTAGTAGGAGGGTTATTATCAATATTTTGGGTTTATGTCTGACCTTAAGTTTCAGTTCTGCAACTTCCATGTTCTCCCTCCCGGCCATGTTGTTATTCCTCGTCGCTGCACCAGCCCCTGGTCCTGGCACCTGTCTCGATGCTGCAGGCTTTGCTGCCCTTTGCTCTGATTAAGACAAGGAAAAAAGGTTCACTATAAAAGGAAATGGTAAAGCATTTGCATTTAACTTCAAGCCAGTGAATGACTTCTTGTACTGCACAGTTAAATGCTATTGCTACTCCAAATTCATAATTTTTCTACACAAAATTCAAGGATTGCTTTTCAAAATTATTATTACATACACAAATACTTGTAACAAAAACAAAAATGGCTTTGGATAACATTTGAACGAAATGCATTATTACAAACAGGATTGGCTCTGTATATGCATAAATTATTAACCCTCCTACAATCAGTGAAATTTTTGAAACAACCCATTGAGGCCACTCCAAGCCATTGCTATGGTAGGCAGTGGCTCCTCATAGCTATACTGCATAGTAACATAATACCTCATATGTCTGTTGGTTTTAGTGGTTTGTGATTGACATATTGCAGGGCATATTACTTTGTTCCAGACTCGGTGGCTGGTGGTAGGTTACTATGGAGAGTCTGTGTTTACAAAATAACTGCTGAAAATCCCAATGGATGATGGAGGCTTGGTATGGTTTATTGGTCTCAGTGGCTGATAGTGATTTATTATTGGGAGTTTGTTTACAGTATAACCTGCTGAAAATAAGGTCAACTGTGGTATACATGTGTCTTTGTATGCATGCATGTACATTGGAGATTACTTCAAAGGGGCAGTGTGGCTTATATGCACACGTGACACTTGTGTCCTTGAGCAAGGTACTTAACCATAATTGCTTCGTCCTTCGGATGGGACGTAAAGCCGTAGGTCCCGTGTGTTGTGTAATGCACGTAAAAAAGAATGCGCCTTGAGCACCACTTAGTTGGTGGATACGTGCGCTATATAAGTCCACACATTATTATTATTATTAAACAATGTGTGTACAACACATTGGAAATTTAGTGGTTTATAGTGGCCTCTATGTGTAGGAGGGTTAAGGTATTGACATTTACATGTAAGTGTTGAACAGATGTCGGACAAAAATAAATGTTTTTTTCTCAGAATGGAAGAAGTTAAGTTGGATCCAATGTCAACTTTGTGCTGATGCAGAAAAGACGGTGTCATATTGTGTGATATTATTTACAACTACAAATACATCATGAGTGCAACGTGCTGTAAATATTCTTAAGTAAAACTTGTAGCTTTTCATGGTGAAGAGGATAAGTAAAGACTATTTGCTGTGACACCATGTGAAATTCTCTATTGAGTAGTAATTAGTTCTGAAAAGAACTGGAGGTTACTCCTCTGTTGGACCTCCAGTTCTTTTCAGAATTGAGAATTTCACATGGTGTCACCGCAAATAGTCTTTACTTGTAAATATTCTTCAACGGAAATATTGTAGAGAAAGATGTGACAACAAAGCTGTCTTCTGTGGGTGTGTACTACATGGGTTACCATGCATACTAACACTAACTACCCCAAAATCCACCACCTGGTTGGGCCCGATTTTGATGGGTTCAGTACTCCAGCGAATAGAGCATGTAGCCATGTATACCAACTCCATCAAACTCCACCAGCTGTTTTTGTTGGATAGCCAAGCCATGGATGCTTTGCATTTGCTACTGTACCAAATCCATCAAACTCCACCGGCTGCTTTTGTTGGATTCAGGACTGTGTATAGCCAAGCCATGGATGCTTTGCATTTGCTACTGTACCAAATCCATCAAACTCCACCGGCTGCTTTTGTTGGATTCAGGACTGTGTATAGCCAAGCCATGGATGCTTTGCATTTGCTACTGTACCAAATCCATCAAACTCCACCGGCTGCTTTTTGTTGGATTCAGGACTGTGTATAGCCAAGCCATGGATGCTTTGCATTTGCTACTGTACCAAATCCATCAAACTCCACCGGCTGCTTTTGTTGGATTCAGGACTGTGTATAGCCAAGCCATGGATGCTTTGCATTTGCTACTGTACCAAATCCATCAAACTCCACCGGCTGCTTTTGTTGGATTCAGGACTGTGTATAGCCAAGCCATGGATGCTTTGCATTTGCTGCCGTACCAACTCCATCAAAGTCCAACAATTGGGCTACCTTTTTACTGCATGTTGATGGATTTTGGAGGATTTTTTCTAGCAAAAAATGCCTCAAAGGTTAGGGTTCTAAGGACATGTTCCTTACTATGTGGGGTTAATAAAGAGGTAGGCAAAGGTCAGGGGAGAAAGAAATTTTGCCATCCCCAATGTCTTTTACCCAAACAAACACCATACAAAATGATGTTCCATGAGGCTGTTTAAAACAAAACCTAAATTTGCCTTCAACCGCCACACCCAACATCAAATTGCTATTTTAAGGCCCCCAGAGATGCCAACATTGAATTCCAAAAAAGGGTAGCATCTATTGAAAAAAAAAAAATCGCAAAAATCTAACGCTAAAAAATGCATGTCCGGATTTTGGGCAATGTCAGCGCCGCACTTGGTGTGAACCCCGCTGGTGGTAGTGGGACCGGGGGCAGAGTACATTGGAGGAAAATACTCAATGAAAAAATGATGAAATTATAACAATGCTAGACGTATCTTATCTTAAAAGCTCACAATAATGATCTTCCGAATTAGTAATCCATGCATCAATCACGTTAGAAATTTTGATTATTAATACTAACTGTTCTCTTTCTTGGGGTCTCGAAGGCAAATAACAAATTGATAGCCTTAGCTAGGCCTAGCCCTAGCTCACCTGGGCCCAATTTCATGGCGCTGCTTACCACAGAATTCTGCGCTTGGCGCCATAAAAAGCGTGTGATTCTATGCGCCGTAAGCGCAGAATTCCGTAGTAAGCAGTGCCTGCATGCCTGACACTGAAGTCGCACTTGCAAAGAAGCTTCGAGAAATTAAAAGGTAATGCACGTGCGCGAGCACAATTATGCGCGCATGTACACACAAGCTACCTCACAGACAACCTCATTCCCCACGGGTATGCTCATTATTCCCCATTATGTAATAGAGATCAATGGGTACGATCTTGCAAATAATGTACAGATGTACAGGGTACATGTGGGAGGTAGGCAGTCGAATCCAGCGCGTTCGCGCCTGTGTGTGATACGTACATAATCGTGTGAATTCGCCGCTAATCCCGATATCGTCGCTTTTTACCACCACTGCGGTTTACATTTAAAAGGTTGTTGTTTTGTTTTTTCATTTAAAAAATTATTTTTCATCATTTTTATTTCCACTTAATAGTTCATTCATTGTTTGCTTGTATTGTAACTATATACAATTATACTGGGGCGGCTTGTTTAGCGTATTTCAATGAAGTATTATCGTAGAGTCGTATTCACGGCTCAAAATCGCATTTGCTACGCCCAAATTGTGTATGTTGGCATCTCTGGGCCCCCCCAAAAAAGTCTCTAGTTTCTGGTCTCCATGCGCATCGCCTCAGACCCACACGTCATCACTTTTTTTTTTTTTTTTTTTTTCTGCTATGAAACAATGTCCAATTGTAGCCAAAATTGTTGGATTGATTAGAATTGTGCCATGCTGTGTTTTAAACGACTATTTCTACATAGGGGCATGAACGTTTGCCCGATTTGTGAGGCCTCTCTTACCCACCATACTTTGTATATATATGGGAAATTTAGTCCCCGCATATACAATGTACATGTATCATGTATTTCCATGTTGGCAAAAAAAAAAAAAAAAAAAATGGCCGAAATAAAAAGGGCCGCATCACCGCACCAATTTTGAAGCCGACCGATGACCAGAAACCGGAGTTTTTTTTTTTTGGCCTTATACCATTGTGAAAAAAAAAATAGGATGTGTGCCGACAAGGAATGGATTCAAACGCAAAGATACAATGGACGGTGACACACACATATCAATTTATGACACTCACTGTACTGTGCACATGCTACCACAAAACACTGATACAAATTCCCATCCACTGTGGGTAAAAGTTTCCCAAATAACTGGACCATTTACGTGTACGACAAATACTTCCAACATCAACATGTGGAAAATGTTGGTTAGACTCTGCAAAATGACAATTCTAGCAACAGCAAATAATTCAAAAACACCTGGCAAATAATCTATCCAAGTTAAGGCTGAGAATGAAAGCAACCGTGTTGAGCCAAATAGGCACTTTGAGTGCACACTGTGCGCATACTTTAAGCAAATATGCAATAGTTCCTCGTGCGCACGTACTTCAGACACTAGGGCTTGTGCGTTTTCGGATATTTTTGGAACCGGATACCCGAAATCAGGAAATTTCGAATACCCGGATACCCGTTTTCATTTTTATTGAAAACATGCTTCCGGTGGTGTACAAATACAAAATGTACATAAATGGTAACAAATTGACTTTTATAACACAGAGGATACCATACTTAAATCGATCTTTTCTTTATTGGAGTGTAATCTCTTGAATTTAAAGATAATTGTCTGTAAAAGTGTAAACATTACATTGTTCAAGAGTCAGATTTCTGTTCGCACCGCTCAAATGTTAAGTCCGAATTTTAAAAAGTCGTTTACGGGTAATTGGAACCGAATAATGGAACCGGGTAAAGACCGTTTCGGTCGGGTATCCGGATACCCGGCACAGCCCTGTCCGACACCCAATGAATCTCTAGAGAAATTGCGTATGGGACATGTATTCAGGTACCTACTATACATTTCAAATACAGAAACTCATTGCTAATACATGAAATACACTCATAGCTTTGTCTGCTTTAGTAAGTGGCAATATTTCGCTTACGGAAAGCAGAGCCATGACATTGGACTAAGGTTGCCTCAGTGCTCAGGTTTTTATGTTATGTCTCATGTTCACATCAAAACCTGGCCACACTGACCAGGTTGCCTCTTGAATACAAATGGCCACAGTAGCAGGTTTGACTGTATGCTTAACCCTAACCCCGGCTAGGAACCTTCCTGAATCCTCCAAAATCCTCCAGTGCACTTTTGGAAACAAAATGCACTATGCATTTTCGTTGATCTTTCATATTCACAGCACTTGTGGCCTGTACTTCTTGCCAGGTACATGTAGTAATTTTGCCCTAATTGAAGATGTGAAAGTACCAGTTTCCAACAGTGCTAAATTTTTCCCAAAAAGTGCCCCTTGGAGGATTTTGGAGGATATGGGGTAGTTCGGGTTAACGCAACACAATATCATTGCCCAATTGATCAAGCAGTGATCTAAAAACAAGCGCCCTCAACAAGTTGTGTACGGAGAGGATAGGACTTAAATCCGTTTTATTCTACTGTGAATTCTAGCACACCAGACAGTTTAATGCTTTACTTACGGAATTCCCCTTCTACATTGCACAAGTAGCATTAAAGGAAATAAAATAACAGCATCAACAGTGAACGAAACAAAGGATTGGTGCACCGTAAGATCCTAGTGTAAAAACAGTGGATCAGTGTATAGTTTGTGCAACAGTGCGACACTGAAACTCCACTCAATCACTTCATGTTTTGTTTTTTTAATTTTACCTTCATTAGTACTTAGCTTTAAAGGTGAAACGGCTGCAATAGGTTCTAGAATAGTTGGGTAATAAAGGAATATAACAGGGAAATGCATTTTGACAACAAAGACATTTCGTCGCGTGCCTGGAAGACGGACGTAACAAAAGTGTGACCGGCAAAAGGTCATAAGCAATTAACCCTCCTACACATGGAGGCCACTCCGATCCACTAAATTCTGTTCTTTAGCAACCTTCAGTACATACATGTATAAGCCTGCTGTCCTTTCCAAGTAATCTTACAAAATCAACTGTGTGCCACCCAAGGCCACTGTAAATGTTTGAGCATATTAGTATGGCCTGCAATGTATCAATGGGAGACCACTTTACCCTGCAATCTCAGTGGTGTGACAGTGCACAGAAGGGTAACCATAGGAGGCCACTGGCAACAGCTAATGGCTTGGAGTGGCCTGAATGGGTTGTTTCAAAAATTGCACTGATTGTAGGAGGGTTAATGTGCAAAATTGTGTTTCAAGAAAACCAAGTGTGAAAGTTTGGTCGTTTTTCTGCTATTTTTAAGTCATTGTACAGTGTAGGAAAGTTAAATTCCGCATGGGAATGGAAAAACATGTCTTGGGAGTAATTCAACAAATACAGAACAGTTATGCCCTATTTAAAAAAAAAATTTTTTTTCAAAGGAGCCATTTTACTGCTTACGACCTTCTGCTGGGACAAAAAGTTGTACTTTGTGTGCCCGGAATAAGGTCGTAGAACCTTACGACCTTCTTCCGGGCACACAAGGATATGAAATGGGGGAAAATTCCCATTTGGGTAGAAAAGCTGATCAGAATTGCTCAACTGGGCATTTCTTGGGAAAACGTTCCCATTTGGGTAGAAAAGCTGATCAGAGTTGCTTAATACATGTATATAAATTTGTCTGGATTTTATCGATCATAATTTGCTTCCTTTGATCCCCTGTGCAACATTCTATTAAGACATGTGTTAGGGCATTATGATATTGGTTAATATGTATCCATATGCATTTCATTGCTAAAAGATCATTCTTGCACACTAGTTGGTTCATCACAACAACAACAACAAATTTCCTGACCTGGTTAGCTCAGAACAAAAGATCTTCAACACCCTCACGATAAAATGGTCATCGAGACTTTTAACCAAAAAATTACCATGTTAAGATGTCAAGAACAGGGGTGTAATTTGACAAAAGTAAAAAATCCTGAAAAATGGGTAGCGGGCCTGGGTCTCCCATCGGTCTAGAGGACAAAAGCCCCCTTGAACCTCCTGGATGTTTACTTTTACAGATTCTCCACATCCCCACAAACAAGAAACTAGAGGTTTGGACACAATACAGGCTACTTCTTTCTTTCCTTGGTGGCTACTTCTCTTCTTTTTAAGGCAAAGGGAGATTTGTAAAAAAAAATCCTGAAATCAGGAAATATCCTGTGAAATCACAGACCTGAGAATACAACAACAGTGGTCAACCTAACATGTCCACTTACGTGCCCCTCTTGGTGCTGATGTCATTTTCTTCACTGGTTTGGTAGTTCCTCCAGTGCATACCTTCTGCCCTTGCCTGGCCGCCTCAGGGTTGTAATCTTGGCCCCCATAGTTGGCGTCAAAGAACTTCTTAAACCACTGGATGAATTCAAAGTTGTCTTGGAATCTTCCCTTGATCAATTTGTCTACTGGTATAACCTTGTTACAAAAGGAAGTAATGTGGGTATGATTAGTAAGCGTGCTCAGGGTTAAAGGTTTCAACAGGGCATGGAATCGGTGACCTAGTTTAAGATGAACACAGTGACTGAAAATTACTGGCTCAATTATTAGCAGCAACGGTAATATGACCTTATCATGTGGGGTATTATTTTCAGTCACTGTGTTAATCTATAAATCAGTCCGATTCCGCGCCCTGTCGATTGTGATGATATTGTTGATTTAAGCACTCACAGAAATTGGCTCATCTTGAATAAGTAGCACTGTTTTATTGATCACTTTATGAACACTATGCACCCTCCATAAATCCTTTCTATTCTTACTTTCTCTATGCCGATCTTCTTGAACAGCGATTGCACTATTTTCCAGTTCTGGATATATTCGTGTTCCAATTTGGAGGTAAATTTGACCTTTTTTAAATTGACGTGGGCTTCTGGGAAGAGCAAGTCAAGGAACTGTGCAAAGGCCGCACCTGTCAAAGACAAAACAATGAAATCAATTTTTTTACTCTTAGTTAATGGTGCACTACTGGTATAACAGACCTTAAGCTTGACCACAAGAGTGCACAATAGTAGTGACACTTTGGGGTACAACAATCATTTTAAAACATTAATAAAACTTTTACATTTTTAAAAGTTTCATTAAAAAAAATTTAAAAAAATGTGCAAATTAATTGTTTTTTAGAAGATTAACCCTCTTATGCCCAGGCTGAAATTTGGCCCAGTAAGCACCGCACCCACAGACAGTCACTTGAGCATTTTTGGTTGCATTGCCAATTGGTAGGTCAAACCACAGAGTCACACAGAGCTGTGTATGTACTGTCGAGTGGTTTTGGTTTGACCTATCCTAGCCACATGTCCTTGCATTTATTTGAGTGCACTGCACAAAGTCAATGGGTTGGGAGTTACATACAAATTTTTAGTGTCTTTGATTGGTTTTGGTTTGACCTCCTATCACAGCCACATGTGCTTGCATGTATTTGAGTGCACTGCACAAAGTCAATGGGTTAAGAGAGACATACAAATTTTGAGTGTCTTTGATTGTTAAACCTATAGGAGGGTTAATATCTTGTTTTGACCACCATTTTACCCCAAAAATGGCGCCCTCTTGTGGTTGAGCATAAGGTCTATTGTGTGTAAATGCATACATAGAAGACTATTACCTACATGTACATGAAGTGTGCCACTCGTGTACTAACCTAGACCACGTCATAGTACTCCAAGAACAATGGATTTTGGTCTATTTGTGACATTCTGTTCCACAAACTGACGCGTGTAAGAGAACTGTATCTCACAAGCATTTGCGCGTTCTCCCCACAGCTGATGGTTCGCCTGCATCTAGTTTAAGATTGCGTCTAGTTCTCTAGGAACTAGCTTCACGCGTCAAACGTCTATCCCATGATGCCCCATGGAATGCAGGGCAGGAGGAACAAAACCTGTAACCAAGCTCATTGTGCGTGCGTACATGCATGCGTACATTTGGAGTACAAAGCCGTGGTATAGATTACAGCAGGCTGGCACACTTCATGTAGGTAATAGACTTCTGATACAAGTAAGGCCACATTAACTATGTTGTACATTAGCCTCTAGTTAGTAGTGTACGCATTTGGAGTACAATGCCATGGTATGGATTACAGCAGACTGGCACACTTCATGTAGGTAATAGACTTCTGATACAAGTAAGGCCACATTAACTATGTTGTACATTAGCCTCTAGTTAGTAGTGTGCACATTTGGAGTACAATGCCATGGTATGGATTACAGCAGACTGGCACACTTCATGTAGGTAATAGACTTCTGATACAAGTAAGGCCACATTAACTATGTTGTACATTAGCCTCTAGTTAGTAGTGTACGCATTTGGAGTACAATGCCATGGTATGGATTACAGCAGACTGGCACACTTCATGTAGGTAATAGACTTCTGATACAAGTAAGGCCACATTAACTATGTTGTACATTAGCCTCTAGTTAGTAGTGTGCACATTTGGAGTACAATGCCATGGTATGGATTACAGCAGACTGGCACACTTCATGTAGGTAATAGACTTCTGATACAAGTAAGGCCACATTAACTATGTTGTACATTAGCCTCTAGTTAGTAGTGTACGCATTTGGAGTACAATGCCATGGTATGGATTACAGCAGACTGGCACACTTCATGTAGGTAATAGACTTCTGGTATTACAAAACAGGGTACACATCCATTTAGCAAACAGTGCCGAATAACCGAATATTCAAATATTCGATCGATGATTCGAATATACGGTTGGTTTTTCCAGGTCGAATATTCAAAGAACAAAATTAAGTTTTTGTTGATTTTTTTTTTTTAATATTGGCACTTCCATCATTAGTAGTAAAGGCCATGAGTGCTGAATATGAAAGATCTATGAAAATGCATGGTGCATTTTTGAAGATAAGGGCGTGTTTCCAAAAGTGCACTGATGGATTTTGGAGGATTCAGGAAGGCTCCTAGCCAGAATACCTAGGGGGTTAGGGTTAATGAGCCAGTAATTTTCAGTCAATGTGTTAATCTTAAACTAGGACAACGATTCCATGATGCCCTGTTGAAAGTCTGCTCTAATCGTGATAATATTGTCCCTTTAAGTGAATGTATATGTAGATTCTTCCTTACCTGAGCACAATTCTTCTATTTTTGTGTATGACAACAACAATGAGCTGTTAACCCAACTCAACATGTCGTTTCGACTCAAATTTTCTATCGTCTGATTCGTACTCATTACATTCACAACGCTGTAGTTCGCCATCTTGGAAACTACTTGACAAGACAATTATAGCTGAAAGATAAAAGTGTTTTAAAACAGTCCATGAAAAAAAGTGTCAAGCTGTAATCTTCTCTCAGAATTTGACTGAGCATTTTCCTTCAATAAGTGGAATCATTATCCAGTGAACAATTTGGTTTGCATCTCATTGCAAATTGCTTCACAAAATTCTAAATTTGCTCCTCAACATTCAAGATTTGCTATTAGCGGTGACGCCTTTTATTTTTTTTATTTAATTTAATTTATTTATATATATTTTTTTGGTAATATTTTTTTCAACGTGCTACATGTATACATGGTTATTAGAACCAGACCAGATTTCCCATACACAAAGTATGGCTAATAGAGAGGCTGCACATCAGGCAAATGTGAAAAAAGTCATTTGAAACACAGCGCTGCGGAATTCCAATCGATCCAGCAATTTTGGCAGCAATTGGACTTTATTTCATAGCAACAACAACAACAACAACAACAACAAATTAAAAATGCCAATTCGCGGGTCTGAGGTGACGTGCATGGACCAGAACCTGGAGATTTATTTGGGCCTAATGAGAATACAGTTCAACTGCAGGACAAAAGCCTCTTGGGTCATGGCCCATCTGTCGTTATCACACCATAAATACTGCACAACGACTATCACAGCTTTTGGTTAAATGCCGACCCGATAAGATATTGAGAGAGTACATGTACATGATGCAATTAAAACTCACGTGTGAAATCAGGAGAGGAAAGCTACAATGTCAGAGATGATGCAATACACCACAAGCAATTAAATGTCAGGGTCATGCGATCTCATTTGCAGCCTGTGTTTTGATTAATTTATAACTAGTTGACTATTGCTACACCATAATCCTTCAAGTACATATGTACATGTACACTACTGTGTATGCTTACGTTGCATGTGTACATGTACAGATTAAATCCATTTCACATAATAAATAAAGAAATACATGCATTGTTCACCGATACTGGGAAGGTGAAAAAAGTATTTTGACCCCTCTCTTCCCCTTCCCTGGGGATCAAACAGCTAATGATCTACATGTACGTGTACTTTTCTAAACAAAAATACCACTCTCCACTCGCATCGCCTCCTACAGTCCACAATCAATACCCAAAAAACCGAGCACTCAACATGCTCAATGCAATATTATTACCCACTTTTGGGGAGAAATCCTAAATCAACTACGGCCACAAATACCTTGTAAAATGCACGATGCATGTCCTCCTGACTGAGTTAAATTATGACCAGTCACACGTATTGGGACCCTATACGTGTGTCTGGAGAATACCTAGGCACGAGGTGGCTGAGTCACTGTATATCATTGCATATATCTTATTATGAGACACTAGGATACGAATGATTATACACACAGAGTACGGACCCTCTCCACAAAGGGTCTTGGAGTTATAATGTACATGTAGGAAGCATCATTAATTAACATGCATGGAAATAACATCTATCATTCAGTTAAAACATTTGAAGACAGTCAATCCTTTAAGTGTTCAAAGAGGCAAATTTTAGCATTCTGAAATGTAATAAGGCATCCAATTTGTTGTGGTGCAAATCGTTGATCAAAATGCTGAATACATTTACTGTAATAGCACAGATCGCTGAAATAATGACTCAAGGACTGCATCAGCCATTACAATGACATGAATTTGTTCGAATGGCAATCTATTATAAGTGCATTAGGCAAATAGAGATCAACACTACTGAATAAGTCTCGCCTAAATTCACACAATCATACAAAAGATCAAAACCACCTATCCATGTAAACATACATACATGTACATTTTCATGATATTTTAGGATTTTTTTTGTGGCATTTACAATCCACATAATACACTGTAACATGTACAGTATGTGTACAGTAATGTCACTGCTGTTCTCTGATCAACCGCTCACACATTATACTGGTAACTTAATTACTAAAGGACTTTCCAGTTAGTCATCTCCCAGTTGACCAAGCATTTACAAAGACATCAAGGGACAAGGACAATAAACGGTTTACATATTACAGTTACATTATGTAAGGCTTGTGTTTGTACAAAGTTTTTTATTCAAAATTTACAGGGGATCTGAAATGGATATATAATGCACAATGTATGTACATGTATGTACTGTACGTATGTAAGGCCGTTTTTTTTTTATTACTTGGATTACGGATTTGTAAGCTACAAAAAATGAGCGGGGATCGGGGAAAAAAAAAAAAAAAAAGAAAAAGAAAATGACCGGGATTACGGAATTTAGAGCGCACGTAAATCGGGCGGGCGAAAAAATAAAATAAAAAATACCGAAGGCACGCAGGCGGCTTCTAAAACACGTACATTATACACATTTTATGTAGACAAAAGCAGAAAGTCACTGAATGAATGTCGCGAAAGTGTTTAGGCTTAACAAAATGTTCTGTTTCGGTTTCTGACCGACCCTAACTTTACGCCGCGACCCTAAACTTTTTACATTATTCGCTTGAAAAAAAAAGCAGCAAGATGCACCAAGTCTCGCAGCGGCCATTGTAAACAGCAGATGCACACACGCTGATGCTCTGCCCAAATTCGCACACAGACCATTTGTTGACACAGCAATCGATTGCATGAGTTTGGGCCGTGAGGTCAAGTCGCGATGCACGTACATGTAGTTGTTACTAAATGGCCAATGTATGCACTTGGGCAAATAGTATAGTCTATAAACGGACTCGCACTTTTGTACGTGAATGCATAACATTGGTCTGGTTTCCATCATACATCGGCCGCGATTTTTTTCTCCGTTCACTGGCTCACGATGCGTGTACACATTTACTGTACATGTATTGTAGGGATCTTGTTGTATTTGAAGAAAATGTGATCTAAAAGTATTGTTTGGTACACGATGGTGTTTTGTACGCGATCGGTGGCACTGTTGTAAGTGTTGTGGATTTTTTTTTTTTTTTTTTTTTTTCCTTTTTTTCTTTCAGAAACGCGATTTTTTCGAGCGGCGATTCCGTAATCCAAGTTATTAAAAAAAAATGGCCTAAGATGTGAGTTCTACCATGGACTGTAACGGTGACATGTACATAAATCTAAATAACAAATTAGGACAGCATTACAAAAAATGTTGGTAAATACAAGTACACACATTTAAATTAACCTTGTAATGTTGTATAATGTTTACATTGTTTGATTTCAGATGTTTAAACTAGCCCCTTTTACAGTACGGTACGTACATGTACTTTACTCAGAATTGTTCCCAATAAGGGTATAGTTGGGCTCGCATGTACAAAACTGTGTACACATTATGCCTGTACATGATTTTGGTAAAGTTTGCAAATATAGTATGCAGTTCATGTTGTTACAATGTATACGTAACAGCAAAAGAAACGTCACCCCCTAAATTTTGTTAAGTAATTATATTATTAAACATAATAAATATACAATGTTGTGGGATGGTTGGCTGCCAGGTCAACCAAATTTGCCACATTGTGTTCGTGTTACACTCCATACTCATAATATTCTTCATTAAACAAATTATATTAATTATAAAATGAAAATAATTATTATTTTTAGGGGTGACGTTTCTTTTGCTGTTATGTATACATGTAGTTGTACATGTACATGTAGTTCATGTTGTTACAATGTAGGGCTGTGCGTTTTCAGTTATTTTTGGAATCAGATATCCGAAATCAAGAAACTTTGGATACCCGGATACCCATTTTAATTTTCAATTTCAACAACAATTTTTTATTAATAGCGCAACAATTAATGTGGACATTCCCTATAATAATATCCCATCTATTAACAGCTCATGGCACACACTCCCAGTGCAGACATAAAGCATGCACCAAGCCAATAACTGCAAACAATAGGCAAACATTGTATCATTATATACAATGTAGTGTAATCTCTTCAATCTCTTCTTGACAAAATAACATTGTAAAAGTGTAAACATTACATTATCAGAGCTGCCAACTCTTCCGGATTCTGCGGAAGACTTCGCATATTTGACAGTAATTTACTTACTTAAAATATATGCAAGGAGGCCTCTCCTTTTGGCACCAAAAGGAGAGGCCTCCTTGCATATATTTTAAGTAAGTAAATTACCGTCAAATACGCGAAGTCTTCCGCAGAATCCGGAAGAGTTGGCAGCTCTGCATTATTCAAGAGTCACAGATTTCTGTTGGCACCGCTCTGAATGTTAAGTCCGAATTTTTAAAAGTCGTTTATGGGTAATTGGGACCGAAAAATGTAACCGGGTAATGACAGCATCTGTCGGGTATCCGGGTACCCAGCACAGCCTTATTACAATGTAGTTTATATAGTTACAGTTCATAATGTGATGTGATCTGGAAAAACCCTTCACATGGTGAAATGTTATTCAGAACTTAACCCTCCTACTGTTTGACCATTTGAAACCATTCAAAATTTCCACTTACCAAAATGACCATTGGTTTTGTACACACATGGTGATACCATTTGAACAGTGTTGGTAGCAAGCTTTACTACCATTCAAATCCATTCAAATGCATAGAGGGTCCATTGATTCACCACTTAGAAGTATCCAAACAAGGTTTTGTATTAGCTGTACTACCATTTGGAAAGATCCAAAAAAGGTTTTGTATTAGCTGACTAGGGGGAATCAATACTGTACAGTTATTTCACCATTCAAAACCACAAAAGCGAATGGTTTCAAATAGTGGATCAACTTGTATGACAAAGGTACCAGAAGTAGGAGGGTTAAAAGCTTGATTTCTCAAAACGAGGTCAGCTAGTTTTTCGAACTTCCTGAGAGTGTAAGTTATAGACAACCAAGAATCCCGAATAAAACAGTTTTGAAATAAGCACAGTGTCCTCATTAATTTGATGTATTAAAACACAAACATTGCAAATTTCATCATGTGAAGGGTTTTCCCAGATCACATCACATATTATAATCTACAATATAAGTTCATATTGTTACTTTGTATCTTGATACACGCATGTAATGCACATTGAACAATTGAAGTTGGGCGGGTTACTGAAAGAAAAAAACACTGAGTGAGGGCGCCCTTCTATCATTCGTTTACATATGGAATGTCGTGGTCGAGCGATCTAGCTTACCAGACTCAAGTTCTGGTGTTAGCAGCAGAATGTGGGTTCGAATCCCGGCCGTGACACTTGTGTCCTTGAGCAAGACACTTAACCATAATTGCTTCTCTCCACCCAGGGGTTAAATGGGTACCTGTGAGGGCAGAGTTGGTTGATTAGCCCTATATGCACTGTAATGGCAGCAATTGAGCTGTATACTCCCCAGGGAGCTGAGATGGTTTCAGGAATGATTTATGAGCCTTATGAGCAGGGGTAATAATATAATGCGCCTTGAGCACCACTCAGTTGGTGGATACGTGCGCTATATAAGTCCACACATTATTATTATTATTATTATTATTATTACATAATCTGTATCACACTCGTCATATAAAGCAACCTGGCACTAGGCTTTGGCGATATCAATTTTTTTCATCCACGATATATCGTCAAACATATATCGCGATATTCGATAATATCGCGATTATTTTTGTTTTTCACGCATTAGTGCTTTAGAGCCGAGCGTCACAATAAATTGCCAGTGCTTTCCTGCGAGACACGTGCAATTGCGCCGTTCGCGAAAATAACCAGACAATTGTTTTCAGTTTATGACATGTTCAGTCATCAACGTTTCTCAAAATAGAACTTACTCGTGAGTGCTAGTAACTTGAAAGATATACTGGTATACGAACAATCACTTAATCATGTTTAACACTTTTTACAATCCGCCATCTTGAAACTAAGCGAAACCGATCACATGCACAAAGTTCGGTTTATGTTTGGTCGAACCATGATGTCATCGCAGCACAACCGAACTTGCGAAAACCCAACCAATGACCAAACATGTTTCTGGTTACGGTCGCAAAAACTCACCCATCGCCATTGGCAAATCGTTTGCATAATAATTATGTGGGACGATTACTGTGTCGTGCGTCCCAATCAAATCATCAGCCCGAGTTCACGTTCCACGTGACTGGCTCATAGTATAAACACGTGACTAGGTTTATTTCTGCATATAGTACCGTGGAGAATAAAACCATGTGATTCAGAAAATGTGGATTGTAGTCACACTATTTTAAATAAACGTCACATGGTTTATCAAGAGTACATGTATGTGTTTTGTAACACGAGACAAGAGTCCCAGTATGGTACAACAGAATAGTGTCCTAATCCCTCAACTTTGATCGAGCCGCTGCCGATACATGCTTTGATTTAATTCATAACTATGTGTTTTTAACCCTTAGACTGCCGCCAACGTACTAGTACGTGGAAAAATTTCCGAATCCACACGCCACCAACGTACTAGTACGTTTTGTATATCACCCAATTTGTACTGCCCCCTACGGTAATAATTAGAACTATATCCTTCTGGCAGATGGGTTTTAGCGTAGATGATGACCAAGGTCATTCTGTAAAACCGGCTGTGATTGGCTAGTTTGTGAATTCTTTACTCTATTCAGCGAATCACAATCTTGTAAACAAAACTGCGTAACGTGGATTTTAAAAATGGCGGCGCCCATGAAAAACAAGCGACATGAGCGAAATCGGATGACATTACGTGAAGTTTTGGACGAAATAGAGCATGATTCTGACTCTGATCTTGTTCATAGTGAATCGGAAAGTGAAGTGGACAGTGGGGATGAACTTGAGAGCGATTTTAGTGAGTATGATCCTGGTTTTCACGGCCAAAATGACAGTAATGATGAGGATGCCCTGGATACTGATGATAGCGATAGATCCAGGTCCCCTGTGACTTAGTGTGAATAACCATGCTGCTCCTAACGTAGGCCTACTGCGGGGCCGTGGCCCTGGGCGTCCAGGTAGGGCTCGAGGGAGACCCAGGACTCGAGCCAGGGGCCGTGGGAGGGCTGCTGCTGCTGCCAATCGAGCCCAGGTTCATGCTGATGATGGCTGGATAATCGACAATTCTGTAATATTGTGAATATCGTGTAATATTGTGAAATTTAGTGAAAAATGGCCGGCTAGAGGATACGGAATTATAATATAAAAGTGATGAAAATAATGCCAAATTATGAATAATATTCACCAAAGAGGAGAGGGGTAAACGCCAGTGATTGCAGAACTTAGGTTATTGAAACATAAACTGAAAGAAATGTTCAATTTTGTATTTTTAGGACAAGTGTCATGACAGAGCAACAGATAGCGAAACACGGAAAAACATGAATTTTCAGGTCTGGATGGAAAATGACATTTTGTTCAGAAAAATGTCACTATCCTGTTGCTTTTGAGAATTATAAGGCCTAGAGACTATAAATAAACAAGAAAAAAGACATACTGTGAATATTTGGACATGTTTTATTGAATAAAATTAGCTTGATTTATACATGGTGTAATTTTGTGAAATTTTGTGAAAAATGGCCGGCTGGAGGATTCGCGGAATTATTTACAAGTGGCTGGCAGTCTAAGGGTTAAGGCAACGCTCATATTCTGCATATATTTAAATATGTATGATATAATATACTTGCCTGTGGTGCGTCAGCCAGAGTCACAGACCACCATGGATATGATAGACAGTGAGACGTAAACATTGTCTCAACATTGTTGGATCAAATACCCCATTCAATCCCAACACACTTAAATCAGTCTTAATAGATTTCTTTGAGTGGCGGTGGATTATTAAACAACACCCTGTCAGGTGGCTCCTTTGTGATCTGACAGTCGGTTTACTATCAAGAGAAGTAGTTCGATTTTGTTTCTCACCAAAGCTGAAAAGACTTCCCTATGTTTTTTCCATGGAATTTCTGGCCCAAGTGACAATCGAGGATTTTGTTTAATCGCGATATATATTTTTCTTCACGATAATTTTTTTTCATCGCGATATATTTTTTTCATCGCGATCTGCCGATACCTCGATGATTTAAAAAGTTTTCGATATCATAATCGCGTAAAAAAAATATCGCGATATTCGATATCGTGTCATCGCCCAAGCCTACCTGGCACTTATGATTACATGCTCATTGAGTTTCAACAAACCGGGCATAATCATGATATCTGATATTTTTCAACAGCTGGGTCTGTAATCCAAATCATTATAAAAGGCCTTATCTATGCATAGATTGTGAATCAGTATGATTTTTTATTTCTTAACCCTAATGAAGGTCAAATCCATTCAGTTTAATCTTCGACTTACATGTATACTGTGACACATTTAGCATGGCATAGATTGTGAATCAGTATGATTTTTTATTTCTTAACCCTAATGAAGGTCAAATCCATTCAGTTTAACCTTTGACTTACTGTATACTGTGACACATTTAGCATGGCATAGATTGTGAATCAGTATGATTTTTTATTTCTTAACCCTAATGAAGGTCAAATCCATTCAGTTTAACCTTCGACTTGTGACACATTTAGTGCTGTGAGTTACCGGTTAGTTCGCTAACCATTTAACCTAATCTTTCACGGTCGGGTTAATGAAAGTCAGCATCTGACAGTCACACAAACTGGATCATCGGCAAATAGCACGTGTATAAATTTTCAATCAAAAAAACATCAATAAACTTTTGTTTAATAACCAATGCGGCAAAAAAGAAAGTCTAGAACAAAATGGGCAGCAAATTCCTCCAAAATTGTTTAAATATTGGTTTCGGTTAGCTGGTTTGCAAATTTCTAACCGGTTACGTGATAGTAAGTACATTTACAGGTCAAAATGAGTCAACCGTTTTCGACTGGTAAAAGCATAGTCTTGTATAGTTGAGGGTGGTCAAAATGACAGTAAAAACCACTCAAAAATGCCCCTGTGTGCACATTTGGGTCAACAGTCAAAACAGGCAGTTGACTGATTTTGACCACTATAGATACTTGTCACTCAAGTTCAGCTGAAGTAGCAGGGTTAAGATGACAATTAAATGTAGACCTGATGTTTGTGAACCTGCGGTCTCACCAGGCATAGTAAAAAAACAAATCAGGGTTTCCCACGCAACACTGAAAAATCCTGCGCAACGCTTTAAAGCTTGGGGCGTAACAGAAAATAAACCCGCCACTCAACAAATTTCCCAGGTAGTCATGCAGAAAATTACCCGATAAAGGCCGGTTCACATGAAACAATGTCTACTGCAGTTTTGGGCTCCTGTGCAGTGTATTGTGACTAGGATTTAAGCATATTTTGGTGTTTCCAGTCTACTAGATTTTATTTAGTCAATACCTCATTCTTGTTTGGAAAGTCACCCTCGACTGGACAACATGACAATAAATTATACGCACAGTAATCGGACATAGACATTCTATATGATGTAATGAGAATTAATTTTCGGTTAGTGGAGTGTCGTGGCCGAGCGGTCTAGCTTACCGGACTCAAGTTCTGGTGTTAGCAGCAGAATGTGGGTTCGAATCCCGGCCATGACACTTGTGTCCTTGAGCAAGACACTTAACCATAATTGCTTCTCTCCACTCAGGGGTTAAATGGGTACCAATGAGGGCAGAGTTGGTTGATTAGCCCTATGCGCTGTAATGGCAGCAATTGAGCTGTATACTCCCCAGGGAGCTGAGATGGTTTCAGGAATGATTTATGAGCCTTATGAGCCTTATGAGCCTTATGAGCAGGGGTAATGCGCCTTGAGCACCACTTAGTTGGTGGATACGTGCGCTATATAAGTCCACACATTATTATTATTATTATTAGTGCTGAGCGATTAGTCAAATTCACTACTCGAGTAATCGCACAGCTATTAGTCGCGAGTACTCGATTAATCGTGAGTAATTTACAACATTTTTAATATTACTTGAACTTTTTTTAACCCTTTAAATTGTATGCATTACTGGTCATAGCATAGGTCATGTTTTATGGTAATTATTCTGAAAACATCTGATACTATTTATTTGTGATTTTATGTTTATGTTTAACAAATAAACAAAAGAATCAGTCATTACTGAATGTGTTACTACATCACGAGTACTGGACAACAATTCTGCAGTCTGTAAGCAGAAAATGGTGATTGTAAGCACAGAATTTAGAGTTTAGCAACGCCAAGGTCACCGACCAGGTGTGTCACTTCCTCTAACGATTTATAAAAGAAAATGCTGTACTTTCTCACAAATATTGTGAGTTGCAATGTTACACATCAAATTATTATTGTTTTCCCTTGGTGAATGACGATGACGAACACATGAACATGTTCGATGAACACAAACGTGTTCAATACCATCATCACAGGGGTCGAAATTAACTTGAATTTTATGGTAACCCACAGGATTACAGGATTAGTCCTCATTTTTTAGTAGTCCTGAAAAAAGGTGAAAACGTGGAATCCGTATTTTTTACTTGCATACAAGTATAGTTTAACTGTTTATTTCATTTGTTATCACTAGCCCATCAGATTACCCAAACCCCAGCAGCTAGTAGTACCGCTGCTAAAACCACTAGACTTGGACTAGCGGACTAGTGTTAATTTCGATCCCTTTCATCACCATCATCATCGAGCTGTGTCAGTCCACTATCAAACTACATACTTTTGCTTTATTCATACAGAAAAATGTACAGGCTGCTCAATGCAACAAGATCCACCAGCTAGAACAATGGTTCTTTTGTTCTCTGCTGAGGACAACAAGATGCAACAACAGAAAAATGTACAGGCTGCTCAATGCAACAAGATCCACCAGCTAGAACAATGGTTCTTTTGTTCTCTGCTGAGGACAACAAGATGCAACAACAGAAAAATGTACAGGCTGCTCAATGCAACAAGATCCACCAGCTAGAACAATGGTTCTTTTGTTCTCTGCTGAGGACAACAAGATGCAACAACAGAAAATGTACAGGCTGCTCAATGCAACAAGATCCACCAGCTAGAACAATGGTTCTTTGTTCTCTGCTGACAACAAGATGCAACAACAGAAAATGTACAGGCTGCTCAATGCAACAAGATCCACCAGCTAGAACAATGGTTTTTTGTTCTCTGCTGAGGACAACAAGATGCAACAACAGAAAAATGTACAGGCTGCTCAATGCAACAAGATCCACCAGCTAGAACAATGGTTCTTTTGTTCTCTGCTGAGGACAACAAGATGCAACAACAGAAAAATGTACAGGCTGCTCAATGCAACAAGATCCACCAGCTAGAACAATGGTTCTTTTGTTCTCTGCTGAGGACAACAAGATGCAACAACAGAAAAATGTACAGGCTGCTCAATGCAACAAGATCCACCAGCTAGAACAATGGTTCTTTTGTTCTCTGCTGAGGACAACAAGATGCAACAACAGAAAAATGTACAGGCTGCTCAATGCAACAAGATCCACCAGCTAGAACAATGGTTCTTTTGTTCTCTGCTGAGGACAACAAGATGCAACAACAGAAAAATGTACAGGCTGCTCAATGCAACAAGATCCACCAGCTAGAACAATGGTTCTTTTGTTCTCTGCTGAGGACAACAAGATGCAACAACAGAAAAATGTACAGGCTGCTCAATGCAACAAGATCCACCAGCTAGAACAATGGTTATTTTGTTCTCTGCTGAGGACAACAAGATGCAAATTTTTTTTAAAACTTTTGTTTCATTTTGTTACATTGAGCATGGTTAAGGTTTAAAACAAAAATGTGAAAATGCATTCAGATTATTCGTCTTCATGCCGCCTTGGAATTTCTATCTTCAGATGACAGAAATTAATTAATTTCAGAAGTTATTTCATTAATTTTACATTTAACACCAGAGACAGAAATATTTCAAGGGATTTTTGACGTAAAAGCTTGACTATTTATTTGCCTTCTGAGAAAAATTAACCATAAGCATGAATATGAAAACTTTAAATGCATAAAAAAAAACATTTCGGCACTCTAACTTCACACATGCATCTAGAGGGCTTGAGAAGTTTGTATGCTGGGTCGCAGACTGCAATGAGTGTTAAAAATAAACAATTCTGCCCTATCAACAACATGGTGCATATTACCATGATAGGGTTTATTGAATTTTTTTTTTTAAATCAATTAAATTGTTTGTTTTCAAAATAAATGTAATGTTAATATAGTTAATGTTAGTATTTAGTAACTTAGTCTAAATTACAAGTGTTTTTTACATATCTTTTGAATTTGTCAAATGGAATAAATAATAAACAAATAATAAATACATTTCATCATCTTTACAACACTGTCAGGAAAGAATTTTGAGCCCAACCGCCACTTGTGCACAATGTCTATAGCATGTGGTTAAAGCAGACGACAAAATGGCCAACATTTCACTGGATGTGCATATAATTTCTAATCTTCACTTGACTACATTTTCCTCTCCTTAAGTGTGTCCTCTATCATCTTTTAAAGGAAAATCTGTCATATTTGTCATATTTGGGATAGAAAAGTGGTGGTTATATTCTACATTCAGATAGAATGTCGAACCCAACTGCCACTTGTGCCCAATGTAGACACATGTAGTAGGCCTATGAGGTCTTAGCAGACGACAAAATGGCCAACATCTCACTGATGTGCATACATTCATTGCTCAAAATCTCCCAATCGTTTCCAATCTTCACTTGACTACATTTTCCTCTCGTTAACCAGTTCGCGTCGGAGGCCATGTATACACGCAATTCTTTTTTGCACCGCAGATCGGAGAGCGTCTAAACACGCCATAGGAAACTCGGGAATATTTGTATGCATGCTCGGTTGACGTGACAACAAGCCACGCGCGTAAAGTGACATGCTCGGGAGACGTGGCCACACGCTGTGGAAGCATCCGTTGTCCTTTCGGGTGATGTAAAACCACGCCATTTTGGCAGTGCTCGTGCTTCGGTTGACGTGTTATTGCGCAGCAATTGTTCAGCACAATAGCGGGGGCCGTGTAAACATGCTCAGGGATTCTTGACATGGGGGGAACTCGTAAACCTGTTCCACACCTTTGTCTTTGTCTCCATTGAAATCTGTAAAGCTGTGGTATACAAAGATTTCTATTGACCAATTACCTGGCAGACCGCTGGCGAATCAAGATTTCTATAGACCAATTTCCGTGCACCATTGTCCCATTGTTACTCGGTACGCTCGGTAACACTCGGATGACGTGTAAATACGATGAAGAATTCTTTAGAGGGCTCGGTGGACCGTTAAAGACGCAACACAAAAGACGCCCTCCTGGCTATAGCCTATTCCCAAGGGAAACTCGCCAAATTATGTGCTAATAAGCTAAATGGGGGTGTCCCGTCTCAGTTTCATTGACATAACCAAAAAAAATTCACGCAAACAAAAACGTGTTTGTGTGGGAAAAAGAAACCCGCACAGGGGCCCAGAAAAACTTTTTTATTCCCGACGCGAACTGGTTAAGGCCAAGAGAATGAAAGTCATAGATTTGCATCCGGGAAATTTCGAAAACACATGAGGCTTTTTTTCATTATTCATTATTTCCATTGATCATTAATAACAGTGCAATCACAAGATGTTTCTTCTAATTTGACGTGTCGCCGTACGTATGGTTGCCTGTGTACGTACATGCATCATTATACGTGCGGGCCGCACACACAGGCATAAGATACAAAGGCTCAACAGCGAACGTGTTGTGCATGTGAAGGCGATACAGTTGCAGGTGCGGATCGGACGAAGTTTACCATGCAGTTTTAGTGCGATGCGACCTTTTTTGTGAACAACGTACGCGGGACTAAGACAGTGTAAGACCATAGATGGTAAGACTAAGAGAACATGTGCTTATGATTAAAGCACACATACTATACTTAGGTATGTGAAGAAAATATTCAAAGTGAACCAATACCAATGCAATTAGTACCACTGGAAAGAGTTTGAAAAATCCTACACAGTGGTACCAAAGTTATTGAGATATCTTAATTGATAAGGAAATTACACGCATTTGGAGCTCATTATTAGCGTCATTTCTCTGACAGGTACTTGATTAGAATTTTGTGACCGAAAACGCGACTTTTTGAATAAAACGATTGTGGTTTGAACAAAACGCTTGTGATTCCTTCGTTAATCAGCTGCGACGGGTCGCGTCGACCGGCCGCCAGACTCGGGTAAGTCAATTTTTGGGACCCATAAAATACAATGAAACTTTGGGATTTTAAAGATGAAATAACAACAATAATGTAGACTAACCTTTCAATAATGTAGGATTGGGCCTTAGAGTGGTATTTGTGCCGTCAAAACAGTGATTTCTTAAACTTTTCCAGCGAAGGTCAAAACATTCCAAAATAAAAATCAAACATGGCGGATGTAAGAGGGGATTTTCCACTACGTCATCATCGTCTACAGCCAATCAGAATGCGAATTTATGGGGATTTCCCCAGCGTGCATGACGCGATGCGGAACAGAAATCGGGCAGAAAATATCGGCCGCGATCGATGCGTATCTTCACATACCTATCTCATGGCCTAAGTGTGTCCTCCATCATCTTTTAAAAATAAAAATCTGTGATACTGATAGTGATAAGTGATAGGCCTGTAGGCTGTACTACTAGTACTAGTACTAGTAGGCCTACTACTAGCACTGTCAGACCATTTTTAAACAGTATGAGACATCTAATCTTTTGACAGTTTTGGAAAGAACTTGTCAAAAGATGGTAAAAGCTTTTTAAATTTTTAGATGTGGCCAAGCGGTCTTCGAGATAGAGCCATTTTAATGTAGCCAAAATGACGTGTTTTTCAGATTCGAATGTCAATATTGACAATTTTGTGACAAAATGCCATTTTCATGTCTCCATTAAACAAAAACAAAACATAAGATGGGCATAATGAGTACTTATTGAAGAAATATAGAGTCATTACTTCACAATAAATTCCCAAAAAATGTTTTATGACTTTCAAATAAAAAAATAAAAAAATTACAAAATCTGCCCATTGTGCTATTAGTACAGGTCCATATGTCAGATATTTGGATCCAGCTGGATGTTCGTGCCAAAATGGATTTTATTGGCTAACTTTGTCAATTTTGGGGTGCTGATTTCAAAAACGTTAGGTACCATTTTTTTTAATGGCGTCTTCAGCCGCCATTTTGAATTTCAAAATGGCCGCCATTTTAAATTATATTTTGGCCTATATCTCAACTTATGAGCAATGTAGGAGTGTAAAAATGGTGGCAATACCCATGTTTATGATACCTAGGATTCCATTAACACATTTACCTTACATGTAGCTAATTTGGTTCGGCCGCCATCTTGAATTTCAAAATGGCCATATTTAATACACTTTATGTATATCTCAACTTGTGAGCAACGTGAAGAGTAAAAATGGTGGCAACACCCATGTTTATGATACCTGGGATTCCAATAAAACCTTTGCCTTACTTGTAACTAATTTAGTTTGGCCGCCATTTTGAATTTCAAAATGGCCGCCATATATAATACACATTTTACATATATTTCTGCATGAGTAACATAGAAGTGCCTAGAAATGGTGGCATCCTTTTGTCATAGATATAAGAGTTCAGTCACTGGCAATGTTAATCTTGAAGAGCAGTCTACAGTTCCAGATGACTCTGAGCAGCATGCAACACAATCGTATGCTAAAGTTGTAAAACAGACATCATGCCGACTTGGGCAGCTACTAACTCTTTGTTAATGCAGTCACAACAAGAAGAGAATCAACCAAAGACACAGAGCGCAATTGTTGCCCTTTGTTAAGGAGACCTCCAACTGATTATACTGCTCTCTATACAGTGTTGTGTCTTGCTCAAGGGATATCAGCTTTTGTTGTAGGTCCTCATCACAAAACTGTAATAACACTTGATCTTGACTTGTATGAGAGGGCTTTGAAACTACAATCTTGACAGGGAATGCCAACTGGATTTTGAGAGTTGGTGAGCTTCATGCTTGTTTTGCTTCACTTCATGCTATCGCAGTATCTTGAAGACAGTGGTCTTGAATCCATCAGCATTGAAGCTGGTCTTTACTCCCCATCGACAATCCGCCAAATCTTCACTGGAAAGTGGTTTAGCGTTGTGTAGAGTACCATGTGACCAATGTCATGGCTTGCTATGACCTCCTCTTTGAAGCATCTTCGCAGCAAGAAAACTTTGAAACCACAAACCTGAAATGTCACGAACTACTAATAAACTTCATTCCAGACAAGATGACATGAAAGGTGTCTTTGAAGAAGTGAATGCAATCTTCAGAGACCAGTTCCACTCTGCACTTGACCAAGACCTTGGAGAGATGGCAAAATTTCTCCTGAGTTATATGAAGCAGGTAGAGAGTTTACTTCACTTGATTCGGGCGAGCAGACAGGAGAGTGGGAGCTTCATCTTGGTGCTCTTGAGGAGCAAGTCAAGTACTTCGCTCATGATCTCTACAAATATGCTCGACTTGTGCCAGTTTATCTTGCCCAAATGCAATTGCTGAAGAGCACTGACCAAGAAACCTGGAAAGCTCTGAAATGTGGCGATTTTATGGTGACTAAATCTGGCATTCCTTTTACAAATCTGTTTGTGGATCAAACATTGGAACAGCTGATCAGAGAACTCAAGGTTGCAGGAGGAATTACTGGAATTACACAGAATGAAGATGCACTTGATATATTTTTCTTGATCGCCCCTGAGCTAATTAGCCTCATTCAAGACTTTCAAGATGCTTATTAGCCGACAGTGGCCAACCGACAACTAAGGAGCATTATCAGCTGAGTGGCTCAATGGCAGTTCGCATGTCCAACAATTCAACCTTGATCAAGGAGGGCATTGTCAAACACTGTGGCGGAAACCCATTCTTATGTAAGGCCATCAATCTCATGAACTTGTCATCTAATATGGAGGTGCCAGAAACTGCAAAGGAGACATTCTTCTCAGAGATGACAAGGGCACAAACAAGTTTGAAGAGTTTGTGTCTGAAAGATTGGTTGCATCTACAGCAGAGAAATCAATTTGGGATCCAATGAAGAAAATTAAGCTGAAGACCTTCAACATGTGCAAGAAGAAGACACATTGTAAAGTTGCTAATAAACTGGTTAAGTTAAGAGAAGATCGACAACTATTGGCAAGATTTCTTGTAGTGCAGCAGTCACGCCCTAGTATGATACAGTCTTTGAGTGAGACAATTGGAAGATTCGAGTTTTCTGTTATCCCCAGGTCACTCTTCTCCTCAGATGGTCGTCTTCTTATCCCAAATGACAAGAGTGCCTTTGTCCATTCCATTGAAGAGTGCAACATCACCATTGAACCTACAAGTGTATCTGACGCAAATTTAACACCCGATGCATCAATCAGAGTGGAGAGCAGATACAATGTGTGCATTATAGATGCCATGGCAGTTGTCCAATCAATTAAGAAAGGCCCATCGATGGTATACTGCTCTGACTTTTGCGAATACCTTTGTTCGAAGCATCCGCAAGATCATATCTGCTTATGATGAAGGACGCATTATTTTGACAGATATATTGACAACTCTCTCAAAGCTCAGACACGTGGCAAAAGGTCTGCTGGCATCAACTCGGTCAAATTTGACATCAGAGACTCAACCAATATCAAACTAGTACCACTGAAAACCCTTCTGTCTCACAATGAAACAAAGTCTAAACTAACAGAATACTTGGAGGAAAGCTCTACTTCATGACTATGCAGATAGCAGCAAGAGTGTAGTTGTCGTCTATGGAACCTCAACATATTCCAACAAACCAAATGTCTTTGATTCCAATATTGGTGAGCACTCTCACGAAGAGGCAGATACATTGATCCCAATGCATGTGCTTGATGCATCTAAGACTGACGGAGACATCCGAGATATAGATGTTTATTCACCAGATACAGATGTCTTCATTTACTTAATGGACTTGTTTTCAACCAACAACATTCCAGGGGAGCTTCATTTTATCACTGGAAAAGGAAAGGCGAAGCGCACAATTGACATACGTGGAAGATGTGCAGCAGTTGGAAGCGAGAAAAGTAAAGGACTGCTAGGTCTCCATGCCTTCAGTGGTGCTGATTGGGGAGGAAAATTTGCCGGTATGTCCAAGAGTGGTGGATAAAGCATTATCTAAGCCTCGAATCAAATTGTGACGTAGTTGATGTTTTCCAGAAATTTGGTGAAGATGGTTTCAACCTGGACAACATGTCAAATGTTCTTGAAACCTTTTTGTGCAGAGTGTATGCCAAGAACAGCAAATGCACCACAGTCAAGGAGCTGAGATGGGAGCTGTTCAAATCCAAGAATCTTGAAGCAGAAAAGTTGCCCCCCACTCTTGGTGCACTAACACCACACATTCAGAGAGCTAATCTAATTTCGATGATTAACAAAAGTTATAATAACCGAGCCGAAAATACCTCTACTTACGGACAATGGCTGGGAAAACACATCGGATGGGACAATTTCTGCCAAGAAATGTCTTGAACTCCCTGCACCCCAGGCAGTTGTTGAACTTGTTAAATGTGGATGTCGCGGCAAATGTACAAGTCATTGTTCCTGTCTAAAGAATAACTTGCCGTGTACATCACTTTGTAAGTGTAGTGACTGCAGTAACACAACAGATTACGATGTGTCAATCCAAGAAGACGACTTTGACTAGGTACCGGGTGAAGGCCAAGTAGACCCCCAGATGGAAATAGAATAGCCTTCCTGAGAAAAGCATGATGTACTGAACAGGTAATCCAAGATAACAATCAGATTTTTGATGGATAGGCTGCAATTTATGTAAACAAGGCCTTACGACAATTTTTGAGTCTATATGTTACTCACATGCGGAGATATATACAAATGTGTATTTAATATGGCGCCATATTGAAATTCAAGATGGCAGCCGAACCAAATTAGTTACAAGTAAGGTAAATGTGTTAATGGAATCCTAGGTATCATAAACATGGGTGTTGCCACCATTTTTACTTTTCTCACGTCGCTAAGTTGAAATATACGCAACAGTGTATTAAATATGGCGGCCATTTTGAAATTCAAGATGGCAGCTTAACCAAATTAGTTACAAGTAGGGTAAATGTGTTAATGGAATCCTAGGTATCATAAACATGGGTATTGCCACCATTTTTACTCTTCTACATTGCTCATAAGTTGAGATATAGGCCAAAATATAATTCAAAATGGCGGCCATTTTGAAATTCAAAATGGCGGCTGAAGACGCCATTAAAAAAAATGGTACCTAACTTTTTTGAAATCAGCACCCCAAAATTGACAAAGTTAGCCAATAAAATCCATTTTGGCACGAAAATCCAGCTGGAATACATAGTGACCTGTACTATATATTTTGTTGTAGTTTTTACATGGTCCATTAAAAAACAACTTAAGTCCACTTCTTATGTACAGCCGCTAATTGACGCATGCGCAAAGTTCTGAACATCGCGAACGTTGTTGTTGTCGCCGTCCATTGCCGGGTCGGGTCGGTGTCGGCCGGGTCGGTCGGGTCCACGGCGCGAAAATACTGCCGTTTTCTTTCGCTTATTTAGTAATGATGATAGTGGAAAATGCAACTTTATTTGACAAAAATGTGAAGATTAAATGTAAAAGAAAACTACTCTACATTCGTTTAAGGAAAATGTATGTTTACATTGTACAAAGTTGGCGGTGAACTTTTCAATTTACACTAGTAAGACGTTCACCCGTGATATCTCGTGAAACGACACCGGATTCAGAGCGCATGCGTTCTAAGCTTTCCATCGATACCAAATGTTCTGACAATTGGTGGCGCCATCACAATTTTTTTATACATTTTGTGAACGGTGTGGGAGGGCCCATTTTGCGTGTAATTGGGATCGGAAATCAAGTCGCCAAATATTCGAAGTAAAATTCCTATATTTTAAAATTAAGTCACATTCTTAAAACCTCGGGAAAATGATTATCAAACATATTTCACATAATTCTGAGAATAAAAGGTAAAAAAAAAAAAATTAAGCGGACGAAAAACAATTTTTGTTCAGCCGTTTCATTTTGTTTTCGGTACAGCTCCGGAAGTCAAACGGCGCACGTACGATAGTGCTACTACTACTCAGTACTAGGCTACTACTACAGTACTAGTAGTACTAATGAGTACCTATTTCAGTATTTGGTCATATTAATTTAGACATAAAAGTGGCGGTTGTATTCTACATTATTTCCCACTGTCATTTGACTCATAAAATCGACAAGGCACAAAATCTATATAATCTATTGCTAACGGGCTAGCCGATACCGCGCCAAGTCTTGGTGAACGTCATTCGAAAATTCTCGTCATTTGATGTTAAAAAAGATATCATAATGCCACTTTTTTATTTAACAGTGAAATAAAATGAAACAAAACATTAAACACAAACCATACTATATTTTCAAGATAAAACAATCAACAAAACAAACAAATTTCACCGTTAAAAAAACCATACACCTACCTGAAAAGTCATTCGAATCTGTCTGTGGTGGCAATCGTCCGGGTTGAAAGTTCAAATTATATGTCAAATTTGAGCATGCGCATTATCCACTTATGTGGCTGGGTATATAACGACAAACACGATTGGTTAGTTTGCTTCCTATGACACCAATAGAACTGTACGTAGGAATAGAGCTCATGGCTAGTGTAATGACATCATCTTTGGAATACTGATGGCGATCTCTGCAGATCTGATCGTCAGATCACACTATCAGCATCAGAATAGGTTTAAATACTCGGAGTTTAAACAAAATAAAATTAATTTATTAAATAAAATTTATTTTAATAAAATTATCACAAGTGACAAACTGATTTGAGGCTATTAGGCGGTTGTGATTTTCCATCAAACCACCCAAAAATTAATGGCGATTAATTGAAGATCACCATACCCAATGCATTACCTAACGTATGGAGTACGTACCACAACCCCCCAGGCTCCCACCCTAAAAAGAAATACACAATAAAATAAGTCAGAAACTTTTCAGGTGTGATCCCCTAAAAAGCAACAATTAGGTTTGAATTTCCCTAATTCTAATTTTGTTCTTCCGACTAAAACCTTTAAAATTCGAATTATTCTCTAAGTGCCAATATGATTGGTGTAGACTAACATTGCGTCATCCCAAACCTGCTGACTGAATTATAATCCTAACTTTTTCAGAACATACACACAAAAATTACATGAGTATACACATGAACAAACAGAACCACTTGTTTTCTATTTCAACAGGGAAAAATCTGCATTTTAAAGGCGAAATTATTTGCATGGAATTCACAAAAATGCGATCCGAGCCGGCATGCACCATGATTGAGTAGTGCTGCACATGTATGTGAGCTCTCTGAGCCTATGCCTATGGCGCCCTCATATAAATTGGAAATGGTTTACGGCCGTAAGTCCATTTTCCACATTATTAGAATTAATGCAAACGAATATGAATGAGCACAATGAAATGAGCTGAAACAAGTTGGTTTCTGTACATTTCTCTTCCCTTTAAAATATGGATGCATCTTATTTAGAAGAAAAAAATACCAACTGGTCTACAATCCCTTTGTATTGTTCATAGTCCACATCTTTTATCCTGAACCCCATTGGAAATAACCTGTAAGTTTCTAAGGGTTATTATGGATTATATTCTGTGGTTTGCCTATTCATTTTGTTCTAATACTGTGATATTTTCAGATGTTTTATAACAAAACCGAAAGAGCAGTTTTTGGACGCGTGAGGTGTGTAAAGTATTGATTATTCAATTTTACAGACACATGCACGCAGCACGCTGACGTATGACCAATCGCAGGTCGTTCTACATTTACAAGGTCGGTACGGTTAGAGCACTTCTTCACGACGGAGCGCGAGTTGTAGGAATATTCACGTACGAAATAGCTGCAGCAATTCACTGATTAATAGCTCACATTTATGAAATTAGGCAGAATATTTATGTTGGGATTATTTCAACCCTCGTGCAAGGTGTGGTGAACTGTAAGACAGTGCTCAACATTTCGTCTATCAGTGAGTCATTTCCCCCGACCCGCTGTCTGTGCCAGCTGCTTATGACGTGCCATTAAAAAGCAACATGTCTGATGGCCAATACCATTCATAAAACAGGTATGGGTATATTTTGTTAAATTATTATTTAAGTAAATTTTAATACTTATAATATATTTTTCGCATGTTATTGACAAATAATCCAATCCTATATTATTTATCGTGTAATTATTAAATATAGTGGCAATAAAATGTGTTTATTTAAATAACTTTATATCCATGTATCAACTATTTATGGAATGACTCCCCTGTTAAAATTTGGAATAGCCTGGCTGGGTTCATGCCTCCTTCCGGGTGTGAGCGCCTCGAACCAGCGTAGTAGCTATCTGGTGTCAAAAAGAAGTGAACAGTTTAATATTTGGGAGCGATTTATAATGGATTTTAACACCAAACGAGTGTCCTGTGTTTCTGCTAGTGATGCTGTGATTCGTCAACGACTCCCTTCTGAATTATTTCCTCTCAGGAAATCCTGTAAGTACCATCGTTGTGACTCAAAACAAGGTTTTTAGTGAGTAAATCAATTCAAGCGATCAGGTTAATGCAATGGACAAGTTGGTAGTTAAAGAAATACCTATTTCTTATATGTTCGAGAGCGCAAAGTTTGGACCCAGGAAATATCTCAACTCGTTGAGTCATGTTATTTACCCACAACATGATATTTATTTACAGGAAATGACTCTGTTTATTGATTTTCTTATGCGTTGGAGTTGGTTTTTTTTTTTTTAGCTAACAATAACATGGTAAAAAAATCAAGGTTTTCAAAATATTACCAGGCAGTACAGTAGACTGGTGAGTGGTCCCTCGTCTTTATCCTATATCAAGGATATTGACAGGCTCCAGATCTGACGTCACGCTTCGAGACTCGCGCAATAGCTACCAGCCAAGGTCAAAGTTGAACATCAGGGAAAATATGGTGGCCTCACGGCCAGGATCTGGTGTAATTCATGCGCCTTTAGCTCAAAGCGTGACATCAAATCTTCAGGCTACCACCACTACAGTACAGTAGTATTGTTGTAACTTGTAGCATTAAAGAAAAGTGTCTGACAGACTTAGGACTATACTTTTTTTGGAGCTGACAGACGCCTGACGGACATTTGTGGAGGGGGACACAAGTATAAAAAATGTATTTTTTACACGCACAGGTTTGCAAATTTTTATACAAATGTTCATAGTCATACAAATGTTCTGCTGAACAGTTGAATTTACAGTAGTTAACATAAACATTCATGGACTTCTTTGCCAGGTGGTTATTTTAATTAGTTACATTTTATAGTGCACCACCCTTCATAAATCAAAGAGGGACATAATTAGCCAGTTTCATGAAAATTTGAAGTTGCTTCAATTCTTTTAAATGTCATATCACTGGATAGAGCAACAAATCAGAAAGAAAATGAGGGGTCAATGGTCATGATAGGTTAACCCTATGCAAAGTTACGAATTTTTGTTGATTTAAATATTTGGTCATTGGAGGCCAGTTTCATTTGAAAAGTTGTGACCGAATTTGCCTGCAATGTATCCTTGTAGTACTAACAAAGTGTCTATATAGCATGTCCCCCTTTTATAACGAAAAAAATCACATTGAATACCAAAATCCACCTGTGCGTGACACCCCGATTCAGCGTGCGTGACACCCATATTCAACGTGTCAAATCGCCAATAGCGGTGATTTTTTTATTTATTTGCCATCGGGTCATTTTCCGCAAGTTGCACTGTTTTTCCGCCAACGTTACAGTTGGCATCGACTGACCAATTAAGATAACCACGATGTGTAGTATCCTTTTATCGACACTAGAACATCGATAGACTACCCTTTATATTAGTATTTTACCATGAAAGTTGGACAAGAAAATCGTAAAAACTTACCGAAATTCAGTTGTCTGTATTTCCATAACGAAAGGTTTCCCGTCGCTGATTTTTTTTTATCGACTGCATAATTTAGTGCTCATAAAAATGGCGTCCAGGAAAACATTGAAGCCTCATCAGCGATATTGCGCCTATGCATTTTCATGTGTACTATCGGGCGCGTCAACGAACTTTCGGCGGGTCACAACTTCGACAGAAAAAAGGGCATCAAAAATAGCGCCACCATCGGCGGTTTGCGTGAAACTGCCTAACATAATATCAAATCATTTTATCTGGTCAACTTGAGAGAGATATTTGGCAGCAAAGTTGCATCTTTCATTTCAGTGATAACATGGCAGGAAAGTTCAAATAACCAGGATAAAACATGGATTCCAAAAACAATTTGCCTTTTCTGTAGTGACTTTTCAGTCAAAATGTTGACTAAGTAAGACTAATTGCGGTGACACCATGTGAAATTCTCTATTGAGTAGTAATTACAGTAGTTCTGAAAAGAACTGGAGGTTACAACTCGACGTTTCGATCAGTATGCTCTGATCGTCTTTTAATGCTCAGCTAAAGAAGTCTCTGCTTAGCATCTCTGTGAAATTGGCCCCAATGCTTTACATGATTTAGTAAACATAATTTCCAAAATATGCGCATTGCCAAAATACAATTTTAAGGTGTACATCTTCAGGTCAACACAATACTTTAACCCTCCTACTGTTTGACCATTTGAAACCATGCAAAATTTCCACTTAACATGTACCAAAATTGGTTTTGTACACACATGGTGATACCATATGAACAGTGTTGGTAGCAAGCTTTACTACCATTCAAATCCATTCAAATGCATAGAGGGTCCATTGATTCACCACTTAGAAGTATCCAAACAAGGTTTTGTATTAGCTGTACTACCATTTGGAAAGATCCAAACAAGGTTTTGTATTAGCTGACCTACCATTCAAAACCATTTGGGGGAATCAATACTGTACACAGTTATTTCACCATTCAAAACCACAAAAGCGAATGGTTTCAAATGGTGGATCAACTTGTATGAAAAAGGTACCAGAAGTAGGAGGGTTAACCTTCCTATTTGTGGTACAATTTTCCATCGAGTTGACTGATTGAAAACTAGACAACTGTCTGTTTATGAATGGTGGATAAGCTGTGTAGGTAACAGTACCATGTACAGTTTAGATGCATTCACCACACAGTACCATTTGACAACTGTCTGTTTATGAATGGTGGATAAGCTGTGTAGATAACTACCATGTACAATTTAGAGGGTTAATTAAAGGATTTAATTTACAGGTCTGATGCTGTTCATATTACGTGTACACAGCTCAGGCCAACAGCTTCATATCATTGGCACACAATAATAATAATAATAATAATAATAATGTGGACTTATATGGCGCACGTATCCATCAAACTGGTGCTCAAGGCACATTACGTTATTACCCCTGCTCATCAAGCGCTTAAATCATTCCTGAAACCATCTCAGCTCCCTGGGGAGTATACAGCTCAGTTGCTGTCATTTCGCCGCATAAAGGGCTAATCAAACACATTAACCCTAACTCCCTAAGCATTTTTACTAGAAACCTTCCTCAACCTATCAAATCCGAACACCATGGTTGACTGTTGCTGGTTTACAGTACTCAACCCATCAAACTCCAACAGTCCACTTGCCATAACAGTACTCAACCCGTCAAACTCCAACAGGCCCTTAGCTGTTGGATTTTGATTGAGTGGGGACACATGGCCCAAAGTAAAGTTTGAACACTGAAGTCACACAGTACTCAACCCATCATAATCCAACAATTGTTTTCATGCTAAAAAAACTTAACTATACAAAAACTAAAACACCCTATGGAATAAATGGTAGGTTCTAGTTGTATGATGTTAGACACAATGCCAAGCATACCTACATGTAAGTACAATATTTGCCTTTATCAGTTGTTTATTACAGCAGGTTGCATACACACACTCTCTCCACTCAAAGTCTAACAATGTTGCATGCTAGTAGAACCACCGTCCTCACTCAATCAAAATCCAACACTGTTACTGCACACATACAGTACTCATCCAGCCATATTCCAACACTTTACACATGCCATATCAGAAGTACACAGTACTCAACCCATCAAACTCCAACAATCCCTGGTGTTGGAGTTTGGCTGGATGGGGATCATTAGGGTTAACCAACTCTGCCCTCATAGGTACCTATTTACCCCTGGGTGGAGAGAAGCAATTATGGTAAAGTGTCTTGCTCGAGGACACAAGCACCATGCTCGCGGTTGGGATTCGAACCCACATTCTGACGACTCAGCCATCAGATATGTACAAATCCGATGCACTAAACCGCTCGACCATGGCACTCCAATGCAAGTTTTTGAAAGAGAAAGGAAGATTGGTCACATACATGTACATGTAGGTGATACATAGCTCACATGATACATTGGTCACATGATACGCTACATGTGACGCTGTACTCAATACATGTATTCCCCATTCACTTTGCTATCAAAAGATTTTATATTAACAGATACGGTTTGCTTGTTTGTGCATGTTCAATCGATCAAAGGAAGTGATGTTCTTAAATAAAACAAAATGACATCACGCATGCACTGTGAGTGCATGCAATTGCATTTCATTTAGCAGCACGTGTATGTGTTGCAGCTTGGAAAACTATTTTTGTATAATTTGGTGTGCAACTTGCCAAAGAGTACCTGGTTGACTTGACTGCTTCATGTTGCTGTACAGTACAAAGCCACTATTAACCTCCTACATGTATGACTGCAAGGGTCAAAATTACTAAAAATGTTGATATATACAGTACATGTACATTGTACTTGCCAAGTATCTAGTGCACTGAAAAGTCAAGTACATTTACAGGTAAAAATGAGTTGACAGTTTTTCACTGGTAAAAGCATCGTCTTGTATAGTTGAGGGTGGTCAAAATGACAGTAAAAACCTGTCAAAAATGCCCCTGTGTGCACATTTGTGTCAACAGCCAAAATAGTCGGTTGACTGATTTTGACCACTATAGATGTACATGTAGCTACTTGCCACTAAAGTTCAGTGATAGTAGGAGGGTTAACGCAACAAAACTCATGGGTGACGAGGTCTTCACAAAATGCAGCTGCAAGTGTTCTCATTGCAGAGACACAAATATGTTCAGTTCATGTAAATGACTATCCAAATGTTCTTTAACCCTAACCCCTTGGGTATTTTTACTAGAAAGTATCATGAATCCACCAAAATCCACCATTTTTGTCACACACAAAATGCTGGTGTCCTGAATCCATCAGAATCCGCCAGTGTAGATATTGGACATACATTATCCTGAATCCGCCAAAATCCACCAAAATCCACCACTAAATTTCTGGCGGATTTTGGCGGATTCAGGTTACCATGCTCACATGAAAATTTGTATAGTATGTTGCTGCATAGAATCCATCAAAATCTAACACATACAAGTGTTGGCTGTACATGTACAGTACATGTAACTATAATCCATCAAAATACATCAACCAACATGACCAAGCAGTTAAAAACTATTGAAATCCTGAATCCATCAAAGTCCGCCATATGCTCAATGTGGAGATATCCTGAATCCGCCGAAATCCTCCAAAACAGGGGGATGGATTTTGATGGATTCAGGGTGGTTAGGGATATAGTGTCATTGTACTGTTGCTTGTTTCCATTCAGAGCACACATTATTTTCTTTGATTTGTGGTTTTTTGTTTACACTTGGTTCCATGCATGAAACATCCAGGATTTCTTTTTTCTTTCCAGAAGCATACTTGTCTGCAATATCCACCACGTAGAGTGAATTCATTCCCCCAAAAGTCCAGCCGAGTCGCCACAGTTTCCCCACCCTACGGTCAAATTCACAAGGCAGCTATATTCTTAAACAGGGATTATTTTGACTGCATGTTATTGTCATGAAGGAAAGATCTCGGAGTCGGTGGTCCTTTGCATCCTGGAGACCACGAAATAGAAAGAAGGCACGGGAGGCGGTCCTTGCTCAAAAGAGTAAATTTTGTGTTTATTTATTTTATTTTTACTAATTGGTGTGCTTTTTTTCAATCCTTCCCATGCAATGACTAATAAATAATGTAGCTGTGGTGTTTTTCTTTAACCAAATGATCTGTGATTTAACAACAAGTTTTTATCTTCAGTTGCTCATGATATTCACATACGATGTAGGCCAATTCATCTACAGTACATGCAAAACTATGCACTTCTGGGATTTCCGGATTTAACGGAGCAAAGCGGATTCCTTTTATGTGTCCAGAGGCGTTGCGTGATTACCATCTTCATGATCAATCTCCAGAGCTTAAATTTAGGAAAGTACTAAGTCAATGCCCTGTCAAATTATGCCTACTACTGAAATATATTCCAACTGTAAAAGTTATTCCCTCAAATTGTTATTCATGCTGAAAAATCTCAAGACAAAAGAAACATTTGTGCAACTGGGACATATTTACTTGAAAAGCATAAGACAATTGTAATAAAGGTCCAATTGAAGAGAAGGTACAACAAAATTGCTTCGATGAGTATGCTTACTCTCTTTGAATCCCATTAAATGATTGTTTTATATAGTTCGATCCTTCAAAACCCTAAATGAAAAACGAATGGTTTTGAGAATAGGAGGGTTAATCTGTGTAAAATTCTGGTTATTATATACTACTCAAAACAATTTAGGGAACACCGGATTTTTAACATCAAATTAGGTTTGAAATGTTCCATGAACCGGGATTTTCATTTGCAACCCCCTCTCTCTTTCAGTAGTCATGTCATGAAATGTGTAATCACTACATGCATCCTTTATCATCTGTTTCATTGTGCAGTTGTTTCTCATCAATTCTGTGAAACATTGTGTTTATCTGAAATAAATGATCTTGCTTTAACTGAGATTATTCCGGTGTTCCCTAAATTGTTTTGAGTAGTATAGTACATGTATGCATCATGTGATGTTGGTGTCATTGGCTAACAAATGGTCGCTGGCATCAACGACACGAGCAATGAAATGTGGCAAACAAACATGCTTGAAAATGGTACATAGTTAGCATTGGGTCCAAACGTGAGCATTGGCGCATGACATCACGTGTTAAGACTATCGAGCCTGGAGCTTGTTTATCATGGAAGATCGTAATCATCTAAGACAATCTTCTGCTTCTTCTATTTGTTTCCGTCTTCATTTCTTCGCTTTCTTATTACTCTCTCCTTGGACCAATCAGCATGCATTGCCAAGTAGGGTTGGTTTGTGCATATTTGTGAGTTTGAACACTTTTTTCCGGCCAACTGTAAGTCAAAATCGCAGTTTGATCTAGTTTTGACTTTATACACTACGATAATCAGGAAATATTTTCATCAGATGAACGATGAGTAAGCCATAAAAATGAAACTTACGTATGACGGCATGGAAGTAATACTGACTTTCATTCACACTTTACAATTACTGTTTTTGTTGTGGTTATGTACTATGTAACTGTTGTTAAGGCTGTGTTATTACCCGGTTCCATTTTTCGATTCCCATAAATGACTGTGTGGGGAACGGGGACTACGAGTCGTTTATAATATGCATGTAAAGGTGGGAAATAGACCTTGTGCATGATGACGTCGCAAACTGAAGGTTGCCCCTTTTAGAGGCAAACGAAGGTCACTCATTAGTTCATGTATACGCACTGTGCGTATACGCACGCACAGCGCGCATACATGAACCAATGAGTGACCTTCTCTAGCCTCTGAATGAGGGCGATATTCAGTTTGTGACATCATATGCTAAGGTCTATTATTACAGTACAATGTAAGTCCACATTATAACTCTAATAAAACAAGAGAAAGTTGTGTTCATATTGGTTATTTAACTATTTTATACATTCAGGAGTATGTTTTTACGGGTATCCGAAGATTTCCAATTTCGGGTATCCCGATATAACCAATAACGCACAGCCTTAGACATTGTAATAGTGAATGTTTGAATGTTTGTCAGAGTAATACGTTTTTCAAAACTGACTGCATGTCAGATGGAATCATTCTTCAGGATTTTTGGTACCGGCACCATGTAATTCAGAAACTTTGTTATCGGGCAATTATTGTACAGTTAAGGTGTACAGTTCCCTTTAAATTCCAACAAAGTAACTGTCAAAAGGAAAGAGTTTCATAAAATTGAGATCAAGTTCATTGAACAATGCACATACCCGGAATCATAAAGTGTAGATTGAGTTTGTTTTCTCTGCTTGATACGGTCTTTTGCAATTGTCATACACTGTAGTTGACATTATATTCCTGCCCTGTGATGTGTGGTAATACACACACAATAACACTTCCAAGTCAGCTTGCCCAAAAATATTTTTGCTAAGCTTTTTCTTTTAGTTATGGGATGTTGAAAATAACCAAAAGAGACCAAGTTCTAGGTATTTTTTATCTGATTAACCCTAACCCCCTAGGCCCATTTTGCTTACACGTAACCTGAATCCTCCAAAATCCTTCAGTAGTAAAGCAAGCACATGACATGTACATGTATGCACACATGTGTTTCTAATCTGTGATACATGGCCAGAGACCCTCCCTGCATGCATGGAGCAATAAACAGTGTCCACTGACCCAAGCACTGACCTTGCAATCACTACAACAAACATGGATGTACATGTACCATGGAAAGGCAAGTATGCCTAATAACCTCAATCCTCCAAAATCCTTCACTTTAGCAAAGAGCATGTAGCATGTAACCTCAATCCTTCAAAATCATTCACTCTGGCAAAGAGGACTTTCGAGGATTTGGGAAGGCTAGGGTTGATACAGACAATGCCACAATTGTCAGTGTTGACAAGCTATTCTTCTTTGTGATACATGTAGACGTTCGTTAAAACCCTCCTACTTCTGGTACCTTTTTCATACAAGTTGATCCACTATTTGAAACCATTCACTTTTGTGGTTTTGAATGGTGAAATAACTGTGTACAGTATTGATTCCCCCAAATGGTTTTGAATGGTAGGTCAGCTAATACAAAACCTTGTTTGGGTACTTCTAAGTGGTGAATCAATGGACCCTCTATGCATTTGAATGGATTTGAAAGGTAGTAACACTGTTCAAATGGTATCACCATGTGTGTACAAAACCAATGGGCATTTTGGTAAGTGGAAATTTTGAATGGTTTCAAATGGTCAAACAGTAGGAGGGTTAATTAAGTTTTAATGTCATGAAATTATGCAGTCAGTATATCAAACATGTTTATTGTGTAAAACATTTCCTGTATTATCAAGTTTGCTATTTGAAGTACCCATACACGAAATGGGTGTTCTGGATTAACATACAATGTATGTGGGTCTCAGATTTATGTGAAACTTGATGTAAAATTGATGATGTATCAAACATCACTTGACACATCGGTCTGCAGTGCTTTCGTTTTAGTACAGTAACAAACAGTACACAGAATATATTCAGGAAACATCTGCAGGCATTTTCATTTTGTTTTTGATAACGACACAACTAAATAAGCTGAAATGTACACATGCTGGTTATTCAGTGTATATAGAAAGTGTGGATACTTCAACCCAAACAACCCCAAACCGATCAAACTCCCAACTGCTTGTTTTGTTATTATTTTGTTGGACTCATCACGTACATGTACCCCAGACAGGGATACTTTGCATGGTGCCGGGTGTCCAATTCCAGCTATTGTACGTCCAACAGTTGGGTGGTAGTGTTACTGCATGGTGATTGGATTTTGGCAGAATCAGAAAGGTTCTTGGCCAAAATAGCTAGGGGGTTAGGGTTAACGAGCAGTTTTGTCAACATTACCAAATGTGTGCAGTGACTTTTTAAAACGTGCTGTTTTTGTTTTGCATAATTTGTTTCAAATTGCCATCAACCCTCCACTAACCACTTCTTATTTAGATGGTTTTTAAGATGTTTAGACTAGACAAGACTACATATAGTTTTGACTAGAGTACAGTATTTATCAGGGGATTTACATGATAGAGTAATTCATTCAACAATAAGGTTTGTGACATGCATGGAAAGTCCCACACGGTTGACTTTATTTGCACGTTCAGCACAGCATGTGAATGGATCCAGACACAGGGGTCAGAAAGGTTTTAAGCATTGTTATTATGCATTCTGAACAAGCAGTTTCAATTTTTACAAAAATGTGAACTGCATATATAATTTTTAAATGCCAAAGGTACATGTATTAAGGCTGTGGTCAGGTATCCGGGTACCCGGATACCTGACCACCCGACCGAAACTGTCATTACCCGGTTCCATTTTTCGGTTCCAATTACCAATAAACAACTTTTGAAAATGTTGACTTTGAAGCATTTAAGCCACACAAATGGAAGTCTCCAATTTTTTGTTAACAAAATGTGTGTGGGGAATGGGGATGCTACGAGTCATTTTTAATATAGAGACGGGAAATTATTACAGTAACGCACTTATTATGACTCTAATAAACCAAGAGAAACTTGTGTTCATATTGGTTATTTTACAAGTATTTGTGTTTTTACAAAATTGTTTACGGGTACCCGGGTATCCAAAGATTTCCGATTTCCAGTTCCCAAAATAACCGAAAACACACAACCTTACAAGGTATACTCTGCCTTTAAGTTGTCAAACCCTAAATCTATTTTTTACAAATTTATTTATTTATTTATTTTTTATTGTGGATCCAATATACAAGATGCAGTTGTTAACTTGCTCAAACATATCATTTCACTCTACATGGTTTGTTTTGTGTGAAAGAGATTTAACCCAATAAGCCTTTTGCGTGTTGATTAACATATCGGCTCGGAACCCTGTAACACTGATACCGCAGATCAGTTTATAGTGCGCCCGCACCAGACTATTCGTGACCGGATGTCAGCAGCCGAGTCTCTGTTGCCAGTCACGTGATTCGGGGCAAGCTTTTTCCGCTTTTTCTTAGAAACCAACAATACTGCAGCGGTGCGTGGTCTGGTACCTGCAACATACATGTATAACTCAATGATCAACGCATTAATAACGTTTAACTTCCTTAGAACTAAAGTTAATGCAGCTGTTTTGACGTATTTGATTGTCCACTATACGTTAGAAAAAACACGGAAATACATGTACTTCGTCTTTTGTTGCAAAGAAACTCCTGCAAAATCATGTCACCGAAACTCTTTAGAAACTACATAAAGGCCTATTCAAACACGCATGGTTGCATCGTTTACGTCCGGCGCGGCCGTAAAGCTTGCCCCGAATCACGTGGCATAGTAACAGTTGCTACGCACAGGGGTCAAACAAAGTCTGGGTCACTTGCACAAGGCTTATTGAATCTTGAATATTGTGAACAATGTACAAATTTGGCTGCATACACACATGTACAGAATGTACAATATGTATACTGTATACAATGTACAAAAATGTAGGCTTTGGAACAAGCTATGATTTGTATACATATGTACATACATGTACATGTACCTTCCAACATTAGGGGCTGTGCTGTAAAATTCACCAGTTTTCCGAGACATAAATAGCAGTGAGCAATAACTTATGGGAGTGACGCCATATAAATTTAAGGATCGGTTGATTCATGTACAGTAAGTTTGTGTGGTGATCGAATCAGTCATGATTTATGGCCCAATACAATCATTCAAATATGTGTTTGCATTTAGAACTCTACTACTACAAGGGTCAAAATCAATCAAAATGTTGATACATGTACATTGTATGCCCAGGTATATCTAGTGCACTTAAAAGTCAAACACTGTCAAACCTTAGGCCTACATGTACATGTAGTAAGTACATTTACAAGTCAAAATGAGTCGACCATTTTTGACTGGTAAAAGCATTGTCTTGTATTGTTGAGGGTGGCCAAAATGACAGTAAAAACCAGTCAAAAATGCCCCTGTGTGCACATTTGGATCAACAGTCAGAACAGGCAGTTGACTGGTTTTGACCTCTATAGCAACTTCCCACTAAAGTGCAGCAATAGTAGGAGGGTTAAGAGATCTATCTTTGTGCCGATCAAAACAGTGTTTTCTGAATAAATGTGTACGTCTACGCAGCAAACATGTACCCTCTCATTGGAGTAGAGTGTCTATGAATAAACATGAATGGGCACAGTACACCTTCCCTGTTTGTTTTTTCTGGCTGACTGGTCCAGTCTTTCTTTCTCGCTCTCTGTAAACCCTTTGTCAAGCAGCGGCCATCTTGGTTGCCTCACATCAGACGCAGTCACCTTTGACCTGCCGATCCCTATTCTCAGGGACCACAATGACAAGATGGCCACTGCATGATTGCTTCCTTATGGATTAACAACAAAGTCTTCCTTTTTACAGCAACCTTAACCATAACTCGCTCTTCGCTTAAGTGCAGCTTTTTAATCGTGCTACTTGAAGTTTATTTCAGTAGTTGAGACAATATTCAACATGGTACGCATCATTGGTAATCGTCCAATTGTGAAGTGGTTTCAATTATATGAAAATACAGTATCTTGGGATACAGGTGGTGATTATCTAAAGCATACTAGTTCTGTTCAAGATCTGAAATTTTACTGATCAGTTTCCAAAAGACGGTTTCTTTTTTCATTGTAATACTTTATGAAGTGAAAATTATCAAATTGATTAGGCTGCCCTTGTACATGTAATGATGGATATTATCAGGCTGTAATGTTAAGTTATGTGCTACTGTACACTATACGGATACAAAATTAGCACGTATTTAGAGATTTATCAACTGTTGTGCCGTAACCTCGATTTTTATTTTTAAAGATCTATCAAAACTCAAACATATCAGCGGGAGGGCCAAATTACATTTGGATGTACAATTTGTACATGTGAAATAATTGAATAATTCCACAATTTTGGGGTTTCTTAACTTCTTGCTTAGATCGAAGGTATACATCAAAAGCATTCGACCAACATGTAAGAACTTTCAGGAAAATTTTCAGCAATTTGCAGAATGCACAAGTGATAAACTGTACATTGTTTTTACTGTCAGAAATTCAACAGTGTTGCTTATAAAATAGATGTGTAAATGAAAGTGTTTTTCTTCCAATTATTGCAAAATTTTACTAATACAAATTTTTTACTTTTTGATCACCCCAAGACATGCGATTGTATTGTCAGTTGTCACCTGTCATAATCTTGTCATGGCCATATCAAAGCAATAACCAGTGTACAAGAAGCCTGCCTGTCATCATTGCTAACCATTTCTTTTACAGACAGCTTTATATCCTATCAGCTGATCATGATTAACCAATGCTTTGCCTCCAAGCTTCTGCATGTAACGTTATACATTGTGTATCTCGCACTCGCAGATCTTTAATATAAGAATGATGAGATAGCCTGGTAGCCGCGGTAACTGACACCAAATAAACGCACATTTACAGCAAGGGTACGTGAACAAATACGCGGTGGGTTGAATTGGAGTGCTGTGCACATATTACTGAGTTAATGTGCTCAGCGGCATTGGTAAACACAAAGCTTCAATTGGGCTAAAGCAACTGCAGAGCACTTGGCTGATTTACATGTACTCAAGTTATGTCTTGCAATCTGTGCCTTCACTCTAACCGATTACAGGAACTCGGTGGGATTCTTCAATTACATTGCAGAGTGTGGCTTTTGGTTTCCTCGGGGTGTTTTGTTCTTTTTAATTTGGCTTTTTCTTTGGCTAGGGTTTGTTGTTTCTTTGATGTTCTTTTATTTTATAAGCTATAAAACTGTTTTTCTGTTTTTCTTTCTTCTATAGTGTGTGGGTACTTGCATGTAATAGTCAATAATAATAATAATAATAATAATAATAATACCTTTGAATAAGTCATCATGATTTGGGTTTGACAGGCCTGTGATTTCTCAGGATTTTTTTACAAATCTCCCTTTGCCTCAAAATGTTATTGAAAGAAGAGAAGTAGCCATCAAGGAAAGAAAGAAGTAGGCTTATTCTATCCTGATTTGTAATTATTATATCATATTAACTTTTGTAAGCGCCATGAGCCTCTCGGGAATGGCGCATGAAAAATACTTGTTGTAATGTAATGTAATGTATTGTATTGTATTGTATTGTGTCCAAACGTCTAGTTTCTTGTTTGTGGGGATGTGGAGAGTCTGTAAATCCTCCAGAATTAAACATCCAGGAGATTCAGGGGGCGCTTTGTCCTCGAGGCCAAAGGGAGACCCAGGCCTGCTACCCATTTTTCAGGACTTTTTTTTTTACTTTAGTCAAATCACACCCCTGGTATGATTTTGGTTTAGAAACGATTGGCCAATCGATCTCGGACAAACTTGATACTCATGTTATTTTGTACTTAGTATGTGTGACAATATGTACATGTTGGCTTTATGAGTTTTTTGAGGGGCGTGTCGTTGATAGGCCAATCTACGCCCCCCCCCATCTATTTTCACTTACAAGCAGCGACACCGTTACCCCCAGAGAGAGTACTAAATATACATTCAGCTAGTTGACTGGAAAAAGTAATATCAATAACTAAAATTTAATGAAAATGAATCAATATATACAAATATATACGTGTACATTCCAGGCAACTACGTGTACAATGTAGGTTCATACAGTCTTGAGGGGGAAAATGAAAATACATATGACATAAAACACAATAAAGGGGGCCACTTTCCTACCGTCACGTTAGCAGTTTTTCTAATGGTTGTAATTTTTTTTTTTTTTTTAATTACCCTAAAATTTCCATCAACAAATGGACGGAAAAGTGAGGTAACTTTTTCCGTCCAATTTTAATGGAAATTTGAGGGTGAAAAAATAAATTAAAAAATTAAAAAATAAAATAAATCAACTCAAATTAGTTCTAGTATAAGCCTGCATGTCCATTCACATGTTGAAACACTTTTTGGTCGGTTTCAGGTACTTAAAAATAAATAACAACCACTGGAAAAACTGCTAACGTGACGGATGCAAAGTGGCCCCCTTTATTGTGTTTTATGTCATACCGACAACTAATATTTCATGAAAATTGATCAATATATACATCCAGGGACCTAGGTTCATGTAGAGTTTAGTAGAGTTTACATGTATGTAGGTTTTAAAAAAATGGAAATAATTATAAATGAAAACACTGCAGTATGCAGCCATACATGTACTAATGCATGTACATTTATTTCTACACAACTGACGGTCATATAATTATAAACACATATAACAACCCCAGGAGTGGTGATAGCCTAATTATTCCATTCATGCACGAGTACACTAAGGGCATACAGGTATACATGTACATGCACGCTCACAGTCACTGGTCAGGCTCGAGCAACCTCGACAGATCTCAGTGGAAGGTGTTGGAACGAAGCATTCTGCACATGTACGGATTAAGTATACCTGTACATATGACATAAAACACAATAAAGGGGGCCACTTTCCTACCGTCACGTTAGCAGTTTTTCTAATGGTTGTAATTTTTTTTTTTAATATCTGAAACGTGACGGATGCAAAGTGGCCCCCTTTATTGTGTTTTATGTCATATACATGTTTGTCTGCTGAATTTGACTGAGACTCATGACGACACTGGTGTTTTTCCATACAATTTTTAAAAAAAAGAGCATCTGTACCTGGGACCACATTCATGGAGCTGCTTAGCAGAGCAAAGTTGCTTACCACAAACATTTGCTTAGCAGAGCAAAGTTGCTTACCACAAACATTTGCTTAGCAGAGCAAAGTTGCTTACCACAAACATTTGCTTAGCAGAGCAAAGTTGCTTACCACAAACATTTGCTTAGCAGAGCAAAGTTGCTTACCACAAACATTTGTTTAGCAGAGCAAAGTTGCTTACCACAAACATTTGCTTAGCAGAGCAAAGTTGCTTACCACAAACATTTGCTTAGCAGAGCAAAGTTGCTTACCACAAACATTTGCTTAGCAGAGCAAAGTTGCTTACCACAAACATTTGCTTAGCAGAGCAAAGTTGCTTACCACAAACATTTGCTTAGCAGATTTCCTTGATTGCCAGCCAAACTTTCATAGAGACTGTATGCATTTTAGCTGGTAGTCTGTTTCATATTGCTAAGCAAAAATATACTACTCAAAACAATTTAGGGAACACCGGATTTTTAACATCAAATAGGTTTGAAATGTTCCATGAACCGGGATTTTCATTTGCAACCCCCTCTCTCTTTCAGTAGTCATGTCATGAAATGTGTAATCACTACATGCATCCTTTATCATCTGTTTCATTGTGCAGTTGTTTCTCATCAATTCTGTGAAACATTGTGTTTATCTGAAATAAATGATCTTGCTTTAACTGAGATTATTCCGGTGTTCCCTAAATTGTTTTGAGTAGTATATATGCTTAGCAAAATTCTCTGCTTAGCGGCTCGATGAAATTGTCCCCTGTAGACATACACTTAATGGAGCTGACATTGTGTGATGTTCATACGGATCCATATTTGATCATGCAGAACGCTAGAATACACTACACTATTAAAAAAAAGAGTTTTAGACAGACACGTTATCAATTATGTTGAAATACATTGTTGGTAGCCTGGATTCTAACGTTCACATTAGTCACAGAGGCTTCCTTCATGCATTAGTGCATAGTACAATAGAACATGTACTTTGTACACTTAGTACTACATGTAATGATCTCATTGATTTGGTATACCCCATCAATGACTCATGCTTACACAATGAACACATCCATAAAACATGTATTCTAAAAGTATCTGGGGTGATATTCTGTAGAAATATTGATCTGTGTGGTTTAAGGTTAAAGGTTTAACCATTGACCAGAGTTGCATGTAGTTCATTGGACCCTGACTGAGCAAACACCGAGATAAAAACAACCTGAAATACATGACTTTGAGGAAAATAACTTGGCTGTCTTTTTTTAAAAATTTACATGAAAAAATAGCTACAGCATGGTACATTAAGGCTTTGCCAAATACCAAACCAAAACTGTCATTACCCGGTTCCATTTTTCAGTTCCAATTACCTGTAAACGACTTTTAAAAATTTTGACTGAATATTTAACCCAGACAAATAATAATAATAATAATAAAGATTTTTAGCGTGCACATATCCACCCTGCTGGGTGCTCAAGGCGCAGAAACAAAGAAAAACATAGCGTAGCCATTTTGTTTTTCTGCCAGACAAAACCATATGACCAAACTGTGGCTGGAAGGGGAATTAATCTGGTCCCATTTTATGTAATTAAAATCTTATAGGGTACATGTATGAAAAAATAGCTACAGCATGATACAGTAAGGCTTTGCCAAATACCAAACCAAAACTGTCATTACCCGGTTCCATTTTTCAGTTCCAATTACCTGTAAACGACTTTTAAAAATTTTGACTGAATATTTAACCCAGACAAATAATAATAATAATAATAATAAAGATTTTTAGCGTGCACATATCCACCCTGCTGGGTGCTCAAGGCGCAGAAACAAAGAAAAACATGAATACAAACAATATACAATGATAGCATAGGGAAAAAAAAAATTATGTACCGAGATACATGTACCTACAATGCAATTACAAATATACATCATCTTTGAAGAGTTGTGACATAAGATGAGTTTTAAGCATCGACTTAAATCTGGTTATACTATGACAAGATTTGAGTTTAGTTGGAAGATGATTCCAGAGTCTCGGAGCTGCGACAGAAAACGACCTATCACCCCAGTTCCAAATGGAAGTCTCTGATTTTTTTATTTTTTTATTTTTTTGTTAACATTTTTTTATGTGGGGAAGGGGGGTGCTATGAGTCGTTTTTAATATAAAAAGCAGGAAATTATTACAGTCCACATTTATTATGACTCTGATAAAACAAGAGAAACTTGTGTTCATATTGGTTACATGTACAGTACTTTATACATTTAGGAGTATTTACTTGTTTTTACAAAAACACAGGTATTTCCAATTTCGGGTAACGGGTTCCTGAAACACACAGCCTTATGATAGAGTTATGCATTCAAACCAAAACCTACTCATAAAAACTCTTTTTTAAATTTTTATTACCCCTAAATAGAACACAGTCATTACCATGGAATGTGTATGTATATCTCATGATGTTATTGATGTCCTAGCCTGGCACTACCCCCCACTTATAACTATGTTGGTTTAATACTGCTGGATTATCTGTAACACCTGTCATCATATTACTAATTGATTGATTGATTGTTGGCAGGTTGTTGTGAATACAAATGTATGTGAATGGATTATATAGTACTATAAGTAACATTTGTAACCTTTGCATGGTGAAAAGGATTTAAGTAAAGAATGCTTGCAGTGATACCATGTGAACAAATTCTCTTTTGAGAAGTACATGTACATGTACATGTATAATTAGTTCTGAAAAGAACTGGTGGGTTACAACTGAACATTTCGATCAGGATGCTCTGATCGTCTTCAGGAAAAAGTACATGTGTAATCTACATATACATGTATGTGACCCGCTCTATGAAAAAAGGTATTAAGGGACGCTATGCTATTACCCGTAAAGGGCTGTTCTATGTGGAGAGGGTGAAAAAAAAATTCACAACGTGATTTTGTTGTTGTTGGTTTATTGACTTCTATTATATCAATACTTTCATAATTTATTTACAGAAATATTATTATTGATGAGTAAAGATGGAAAAACAAAAGTTTAAATTTTACACATTATGCAAATTAGCTAAAATATTTGAAAAAATACTTCAAGATGCTTGATAATTCAAATTTATATTGCACAAGCATTCCTAAAGGAGCTCAAAAGGAACATAACTGTTGCTATGGGCATTCAAGAGAGTTTCTTCTTAGCTCATTTCTTTTTCCACTTGCTGTGTTTAAAGGGCTGTATCTCTGAAGGCACTTCCGTTAATTTGTACAATATGAATATGCAAAAATCAGTATATCTCCAGAATGCAAAATGCCACAGGGTTCAAACCTACACCAAATTAAAGCTTATAATGTAACCAATTCAGCTATGTATGTATCTCAATTTTTTAATTTTGTCCGATAATACCCATTTTTGTGGAGCCGGTCACATATATCTTGTATAACACATACATGTACATACACTGTATACAGTGTACACATTAATTGAAAGTACAAATGTGTATAAATGCATGTACTTATACGTACACTACGTGTTGTGTAACACATGTGTGTAACACATACGTACTGTACTTATCAATTATGATATCTTAACATGCATGTGACATAAAACACAATAAAGGGGGCCACTTTGCATCCGTCACGTTAGCAGTTTTTCCAATGGTTGTTATTTATTTTTAAGTACCTGAAACCGACCAAAAAGTGTTTCAACATGTGAATGGACATGCAGGCTTATACTAGAACTAATTTGAGTTGATTTATTTTATTTTATTATTTATTTATTTATTTTTTTACCCTCAAATTTCCATAAAAATTGGACGGAAAAAGATACCTCACTTTTCCGTCCATTTGTTGATGGAATTTTTAGGGTAATTAAAAAAATAATAGTAATAATCAACTCAAATTATCTTTAGGATAAGCATGCATGTCTATTCAAATGTTGAAATTCTTTTTGGGTGGTTTCAGATATTTAAAAAAAATTACAACCATTAGAAAAACTGCTAACGTGACGGTAGGAAAGTGGCCCCCTTTATTGTGTTTTATGTCATGTACAGTTACTTCATTTTAAGTTTTTATTGCACCTTATTGCAATGTAGAGTTGGGGAAATTCAACATGATTTCAGTTTAAATAGTTTTCTTTGACATCTGACATTTCAAAAATATTTTTGATGATATTATTGGCCTTTGTTTCTGGTCTTAACAGGAATTTGAAATAATAGAATTCTCAGTGAAACATCCAAGAATATTAACTCTTGTCTTTTAACAACTTTAGGTGATGACGTCATCACATATGATGCACAGCCGAACACCTTGAGTTTGTTTTCTACAAACTCAATACCTCTAGTTTTAAAAGTTTTTTTTGCATCTCATTGCAACGTTTGCAAATTGAACAAACCTCTTAGATTTTAAGTACCAATATGAATGGTACAGTACATAGTATTTAAATTTTCATAATTTTCATAATTTATCTTGGACATACATATACTGCGATGAGGCGATTTCAAGCGAAATGCCACTTGAAAGAAGAAATACATTGCATAGACTGTTAATAGCAAGTATGGAAGATCTAGTTACTGTATTGGATTAAACCACGAACCTGCAATTTAAACCAGGTATCAGATGTGGTTTACCAAGCGTGTCTACAGAGACTTAATAATCAGCATTACACTGAGCAAGGAATAATTGATTTGAGCACCACGGCATGTCTGGCAATATCCGCTTCTAAAAAAATAATCCGAAGTTGAGGAAAAAAAAAACCACATGTGTACCGTTTTGGGGAAAATAGATGATTTTTCTTGTGAACAAGTATGACATGATGCAGTTGAGGTGTGCAGTTATTTTTTTAACGAATGGCTTGCAACGCTTGCAGTGTCTGTGCATCTGTTATTTTTAAATTTTAACCCTACTGATAGACCATTTGAAACCATTCAAAATTTCCACTTTCAAAAATGCCCGTTGGCTTTGTACACACATGGTGATACCATTTGAACAGTGTTGGTAGCAAGCTTTACTACCATTCAAATCCATTCAAATGCATAGAGGGTCCATTGATTCACCACTTAGGAGTATCCAAACAAGGTTTTGTATTAGCTGTACTATTATTTGGAAAGATCCAAACAAGGTTTTGTATTAGCTGACCTGTACTAAACCATTTGGGGAAATCAATACTGTACACAGTTATTTCACCATTCAAAACCACAAAAGCGAATGGTTTCAAATGGTGCATCAACTTGTGTGAAAAAGGTACCAAAAGTAGGAGGGTTAATTTGTTTGTCTTCATCATGACCAGCATGAAATACTCAGTCTGCAAAAGTAACAACAAAAATCCTATCTAATAACTGTTTATAAAAATCCCCCACACATTTCAGAAACTTGATCCCATTGAATGTACAGGTTGCTTCCTGTCAAGTATTTTAATGGGCATGTGTGATGTTTTGAATATATGACATAAAACACAATAAAGGGGGCCACTTTGCATCCGTCACGTTAGCAGTTTTTCCAATGGTTGTTATTTATTTTTAAGTACCTGAAACCGACCAAAAAGTGTTTCAACATGTGAATGGACATGCAGACTTATACCAGAACTAATTTGAGTTGATTTATTTTATTTTTAAATTTTTTTATTTATTTTTTTACCCTCAAATTTCCATAAAAATTGGACAGAAAAAGTTACCTCACTTTTCCGTCCATTTGTTGATGGAAATTTTAGGGTAATTAAAAAAAATAATAGTAATAATCAACTCAAATTATCTTTAGGATAAGCATGCATGTCTATTCAAATGTTGAAATTCTTTTTGGGTGGTTTCAGATATTAAAACAAAAATTACAACCATTATAAAAACTGCTAACGTGATGGTAGGAAAGTGGCCCCCTTTATTGTGTTTTATGTCATATACATTTATCAACATGTATTGACAAAAATTCTAAATTTACAATACATGTATGATGTACCGTATACATGTACCTGCGCAGAACAGTTTTTATTTAAAGGGATCGAGGGAAGGTATAACAAGTGGTAATGTTGGTAGAACTGCTTCTATGAGTATGCTTACTCTCTTTGAATCAAGATATACATTGAAGGGAAGGTACAGCATTGGTAATGTTGGCACAACTGCTTCTATGAGTATGCTTACTCTCTTTGAATCAAGATATACATTGAAGGGAAGGTACAGAATTGGTCATGTCGGCAGTACTGCTTCTATGAGTATGCTTACTCTCTTTGAACCAAGATATACATTGAAGGGAAGGTACAGAATTGGTAATGTTGGCAGAACTGCTTCTATGAGTATGCTTACTCTCTTTGAATCAAGATATACATTGAAGGGAAGGTACAGAATTGGTAATGCTGGCAGAACTGCTTCTATGAGTATGCTTACTCTCTTTGAATCAAGATATACATGGAAGGGAAGGTACAACATTGGTAATGTTGGCAAAACTGATTCTATGAGTATGCTTACTCTCTTTGAATCAAGATATACGTACATTGAAGGGAAGGTACAGAATTGGTAATGCTGGCAGAACTGCTTCTATGAGTATGCTTACTCTCTTTGAATCAAGATATACATGGAAGGGAAGGTACAGCATTGGTAATGTTGGCCAAACTGCTTCTATGAGTATGCTTACTCTCTTTGAATCAAGATATACATGGAAGGGAAGGTACAACATTGGTAATGTTGGCAAAACTGATTCTATGAGTATGCTTACTCTCTTTGAATCAAGATATACATTGAAGGGAAGGTACAGAATTGGTAATGCTGGCAGAACTGCTTCTATGAGTATGCTTACTCTCTTTGAATCAAGATATACATGGAAGGGAAGGTACAACATTGGTAATGTTGGCAAAACTGCTTCTATGAGTATGCTTACTCTCTTTGAATCAAGATATACATTGAAGGGAAGGTACAGAATTGGTAATGTTGGCAGAACTGCTTCTATGAGTATGCTTACTCTCTTTGAATCAAGATATACACTGTACATTGAAGGGAAGGTACAGAATTGGTAATGCTGGCAGAACTGATTCTATGAGTATGTTTACTCTCTTTGAATCAAGATATACATGGAAGGGAAGGTACAGCATTGGTAATGTTGGCAAAACTGCTTCTATGAGTATGTTTACTCTCTTTGAATCAAGATATACATTGAAGGGAAGGTACACCATTGGTAATGTTGGCAGAACTGCTTCTATGAGTATGCTTACTCTCTTTGAATCAAGATATACATTGAAGGGAAGGTACAGCATTGGTAATGTTGGCCAAACTGCTTCTATGAGTATGCTTACTCACTTTGAATCGAGATATACATTGAAGGGAAGGTACAGCATTGGTAATGTTGGCTAAACTGCTTCTATGAGTATGCTTACTCTCTTTGAATCAAGAATCCATGAAACAACCAACAGGAAGAGTTTCAGCTCAATGCAGAGTCTAAATCATGAGAAAAATGTGAAAAAGCAAAGCTCTCTGGCAATTTGTCAAATTCCAGAATAATTTGAATCTTCACATTAAGTAATGAGGTTGTAACCCGCTTCATCGAAATGAGGAATGTCCCCCAAATTTCACATTTTGAGATATGGATATCAACTTAAAGAAAATTTAATGGGCTTTCTGATGATGCTAAACATTCATTGTTGGTTCATTTCATTCCTGTGTTAGGATGTGATAAATTGATAATGTAATTATAATGCAGTCATGCACGTTTTGTGAACTTTGGAAGTCCATTACACAGAAACATGTGTTGGGGGACATTCCTCATTTCGATGGAGCGAGTCACTTGTTGTCAATGTTGTACCTTCCCTTTAAATAAAGTATGTACATGTACATGTAGGTGGTCAGCGTTTATGCATGCTAGGTAAGTGAGTTGAACAGTATCAATTGATTTAATTTTGTCCTACACCGACGTGTGTATACATGTAGCACTGTATACTCGGTGCTTTCTGAGTGTCTGTGAAAAAACTACACAGGCGACTCGGGCGGGATTCGAACCCAAGACCTCCTGCTTACTAGTGCAGACGTCTTAACCTCTCGACCACCGAGCTTGCCCGATGACAATTGGCCAGCTAGAATCCCATATAGCAGCGGGTTTCGCGATATAGGTTGGTGAAATTCTTGCGTCAGGAGATAAACAATTGATTTAATTTTGCCCTACACCGACGTGTGTATAGCACTGTATACTCGGTGCTTTCCGAGTGTCTGTGAAAAAACACTATCAAGAAAAACAACTCCAAATATCAGTTGACAAGTTCACTGAGTGCAGAGTGATCAGTTGACAAGTTCACCGAGTACTGAGTGAATATATCAGTTTATAAGTTCACTGAGGTACATGTAAGATGAGATATCGGTACAGGAAAATTTGAGCATTGTGTAAAATAAACATATTCTTCAATTCCATGTATGTGTGTACAGATGTCAAGGATAAGCATACTACACTGTAGTACAATTCTCCCAAAGAATATTTAACATCTGTGGGCAGAATATGTTTACATGTACTAGTGTGTGTGTCATCGGGTTTGTGAAAACCAAATTGACATGTACCTTGTCACAGATTTTCTACTCATGAGGTTGATTGCACTCTTGTTGAATATTAATATTATTAAATATAAATTGAATGTGATTGTCTGTAATTGAAAGTGATTTCTCATACCAAAAGACTTCATTTGGCCATCTGTCTTGTTGATAATCCAGTAAGTATGTAGTGTACATGAATGTTGTGTGCTTGTACGTAACTTTCATTTTGTGAACTAATTACTGTACATGTACATATGTACCGTATTTTCCTGCGTATAAGACGCGGCTTATCTGACTTTCAAAGGTACGAAAACGTCACTGCGTCTTATCTAACGGTGCGCCTTATCTGGTGTCGCTTGAGATCAAAGTGATGATTACCGCTTGTGTAACTTTCGGTGGACCTCAACCTAACAAAGCGGCCGTGTTTTCCAATGAAGGTCGTTAGCGCAAGATTTTCATGCATTCATTCACCGTAAATAATACTCACGAAAGACCTCACTCGTGTGTGACGTACCAAAAGCAGAATTCCCCTGTTTCTGAAAATAGCATGCCCAACATCGCATTACCGCGATCGCGCATTTTTATCTACAACGCTTTCTAATGACTAAGTCTCTATGCGATGTGTGCAAGGTTGTCAACTTTTGCCGTGTCTGTTTTTCACCTCGATTATTAATCACAGTGTATTACGACAACACCAGCGGGATCACTTGGGCGCAACCAGACTACTTTCCTGAGTACGGCGCGTGGTGGTGGCGGCATGGTCGTGCTATAGCGCTTCTGGCATGCACTGCACTGCACTGCACTACTGAGCGGTCATGGTGCGCCTTATACGGCGGTGCGCCTTGTACGTTGACACTTTAATCACATTCCCCCGATTCTGGGGTAATGCGCCTTATACACCGAGCGTCTTATACGCAGGAAAATACGGTACATCTACGGAAATAATGTACAATGTCCAATGTACCATCCTTCCTCTATGCATGTACATAACCAACAAAAACCGCTAAGTGGATGTGCATACTCAGTAATTACATGTATACATGTAGTTGAATTAGTCACACATGTAGATTAGATTAAAATCACTGTCAGTGATATAAATTGTACATTATCTGAACAAACAATAGATGATAATTACATGATGCAGATTTGAATAAATTAGAATTTATAAAAAACTGACGTATTCAAATACGGATTGTAACAATGCCCAAAACCATTGTTGATAGATTTTTTTTCCAAACTGTGTACATGTACGTACATGTAGTTACAAATACATGTACTGCACTCAGTCTTCAGATAGGCGATGATCAGTCAATATAACATTGTTAAGTGCATTGTAAATCAGTACATGTTACTTACATACATGTACAAACCAGCTACATGTATTACTGTACGGATAATTTATCAAGCACTGTGTTTGTTACTCAGTTTGACAGATGGGCATACATGTTACTGTGGAGATATCACACTATGCGCATAATATTACATATCCTGCAGACGAGATCTACACGGCGTATACATGTACATGTGTGAACACTCAGTGAAGCTCCTCTGTCAACAAGGCAATTGGCAGAAGAAAACCAAATAATTCCCTACCCCTTCCTCTGATGCGCCATCCCATAATTCGTTTGTCATTTCTTCTTGTCCGTCCCGACATTTGATCTTTCCATCCATTCCTTTCTCAAATCAATTTCCTTCCTGTCCCACCCTTCAATCCCACTATCCTTCCCTTTGTCAAGTTCCTTGAACTCTCCATCCCCTCAAAATCTTCACAAAATAAGCTGATACAATAAGAGCCCAGTTGTAACCATCTTGCTTTTCCTCTAGATCTCGAAAATAGGAGTCGAAAATAAACTTGAATTATGTGGTAGCCACAAGGGCCCAATTTCACAGAGCCGCTTAGCAGCTAATTTTTTGCTTACTGTATGTTTTTCATTTCATAGCGCTGCTAACCGTTAAGCATAGAGAAAGGCATGCTACCTTGCCGGCTGTTACTGCTAGTGCTAGCAAATGAGTGACGCAACAGTACAAATCCATGGTAAACATGCACGCGCTGCCCTCAATTTTCTTGCTAACCTGTGAAATATACTTACGCTTAAGCATATTTTGCTGCTATAGTTACAATGTAGCTCGAAAATTTGCTTACCAGTAAGCAGTGAGCTATGAAGTTGGGTCCAGGACCAGTAACAACTGTATTGTATTCTTAGTTCTTTGGAAAGTCATTAAATGCAAAGGGCGTGAATAAATAAAAACAAAACTACATGTACCATGTAATTTAATTTAGGTGTACTACTATACCATGAATTATCCTCGGGTATGCCAAAGCCTCTTGCTGTAAGCAAAACATCATTGGGGCAATTCCATGGTTACTCACGTTATATTTTTGAGGTATTAGGCCCACTCTTAATGCCATAATTTCCTTTAATACTTATATATTTCACTCATCAGTTTTTTCACAGTAGTTGCATATACCCAGATCTTAGTCAGCTCAAAATTTTTTTAAAGAAATTTGTTATAAATACGTATGCTATTTGCTTACACATAACCTGAATTCATCCTTCCTAACTCCCTAGGCCCATTTGTTTACACATAACCTGAATCCTTCCTAACTCCCTAGGCCCATTAGCTTACACATAACCTGAATCCTTCCTAACTCCCTAGGCCCATTTGCTTACACATAACCTGAATCCTTCCTAACTCCCTAGGCCCATTTGCTTACACATAACCTGAATCCTTCCTAACTCCCTAGGCCCATTTGCTTACACATAACCTGAATCCTTCCTAACTCCCTAGGCCCATTTGCTTACACATAACCTGAATTCATCCTTCCTAACTCCATAGGCCCATTTGCTTACACATAACCTGAATCCTTCCTAACTCCCTAGGCCCATTTGCTTACACATAACCTGAATCCTTCCTAACTCCCAAGGCCCATTTGCTTACACATAACCTGAATCCTTCCTAACTCCCTAGGCCCATTTGCTTACACATAACCTGAATCCTTCCTAACTCCCTAGGCCCATTTGCTTGCACATAACCTGAATCCTCCAAAATCCTTCAGTAGTAAAGCAAGCACATGACATGTACATGTATGCACACATGTTTCTAATCTGTGATACATGTACATGGCCAGGGACCGTCCCTGCATGCATGGAGCAATAAACAGTGTCCACTGACCCAAGCACTGACCTTGCAATCACTGACTTTGCAATCACTGACCTTGCAATCACTGACCTTGCAATCACTACAACAAACATACCACGGAAAGGCAAGTATGCCTAATAACCTCAATCCTCCAAAATCCCTTCACTTTAGCAAAGAGGATTTTGGAGGATTTGGGAAGGTTAGGGTTAAATGTACATTAAGAGAAAAATGCTGGTTACTTACGTTACGTTTTTCGGTACATGTACCAACAAATGACATGACACTTTTACTGCAAAAACACCCGTGTCAATATCAGTTGACTGAGCCAACAAAAAAACAAAAACAAAAACATGTATTTTTGTTCATAATAAAGGGATAGAGGCAAAGGGTACATGTATGTGTGATTTTGTGTGATTGAGGCAGTGGGCACCCTACACACGAAATACAGCACAATATATTGGGTGATTTTGGAGTATTCAGGAAACCTTCCAAATTTTATGAAGACATTTTGTAGCATTTTGTGTGATTGAGGATGCATCCTACCTAAAAGGGCCTGGGGGTTAGGGTCAAGAGTGGGCCCAGAACCTCAAAAATGTAACCATGAGTAACCATGGAATTGCCCTGAATAAATAAAACAAAACAGTGTAGTTTAATGTCTCAAAATAGAGGTTTTAGGTGTACTATACTGTGAGTTTTCTTCTACCATGCCAAAGAATTGCCACGCACTGATAGCAAAAAATCAGTTGTGTTTTTGTTTGAATGGTGATGATGTATGTTGTTTGTGTACACGAGCCACTGCCTGGACTATCAAACCAAGCAGTATACATGTATATTAGGCTAGTATAACACTGTACATGTCGTAGTCCTTTTGTGAATTCACTAGCCGTGGGCTAGTGGTAATTGCAATCCCTACATTAAAATTTTTGCATCCATTCCTTTACAATATCATTTCATTTCCCTCCTTCCTATTGTTCCCCCCATCCCCTTCCTTCCTCCAGTCTCTTCCTCCGTCTCCATTCCTCCTGCCTTCAATGAATCAACTAATGAGATCCATTTCATCTTGCTGTCAACAGTGACTATAGTTTAGCAGCTTCTAGTAGACGCTGCAGGGGTGTATGGGTCATGTCACAATCGTTTTCCAGAACGCACACATTCATTCTCAGATACCGTGTATAATTACAAGACGAAGTATCCGGCCGTGGCTGTAGCGTCTGTATAAAGGATTATTAATTCTTCATTTCACTATTCCCCAACAACCTTTGGAATTTCCTCAATGGCCCGGCCGAGCCGCGGGATAATATAATGCAAGACTGTATTTTTTCATGTCAGTAAAATATATCTTGAGAATTTGCCATGATGTTTGTAGTCTTCAAATCGACATCAGCGTTGGAAGTTTGTCAGACGCATTGTGTGTGTACGGTGTCAACTATATACTAATTGATACCTACATTAGCTACACATTAGTCATTATGTGGCAGGGTAAGATTCAAAACATTCAATATTTTTTTAGTGTGGTTTTTTAAGTTGTGAAACAGAAATTAGGAAATCAGGGTACATGTATGTTGAATACATTACGTGTATACAGTACATATCAAAATATATACATGTTTTTTGTATGTATCCTGTTCAGTACATGTGGAGTGTCGTGGCCGAGCGGTCTAGCTTACCGGACTCAAGTTCTGGTGTTAGCAGCAGAATGTGGGTTCGAAACCCGGCCGTGACACTTGTGTCCTTGAGCAAGACACTTAACCATAATTGCTTCTCTCCACCCAGGGGTTAAATGGGTACCTGTGAGGGCAGAGTTGGTTGATTAGCCCTACATTGTATATGCGCTGTAATGGCAGCAATTGAGCTGTATACTCCCCAGGGAGCTGAGATGGTTTCAGGAATGATTTATGAGCCTTATGAGCAGGGGTAATAATATAATGCACCTTGAGCACCACTCAGTTGGTGGATACGTGCGCTATATAAGTCCACACATTATTATTATTATTATTATGTACATGAACAATTCATAAATCAGGCCTGTGATTTCTCAGGATATTTCCTGATTTCAGGATTTTTTTTTTTACAAATCTCCCTTTTCATGAAACTTTTCTTGAAAGAAGAGAAGTAGCCACCAAGGAAAGAAAGAAGTAGCCTGTATTGTGTCCAAATCGCTTGTTTCTTGTTTGTGGGGATGTGGAGGCGGTTCAGAGGGATTTGTCCTCGAGGCCCAAAGGGAGACCCAGGCCTACTACCCACAGGAGGTTCAGGGGGCTTTGTCCTCTAGACCAAAGGGAGCCCCAGGCCTGCTACCCATTTTCCAGGATTTTTTACTTTTGTCAAATCACACCCCTGATAAATTTGTAAATTGTACATGAACAACATATGTACAACTACCAGAGGTTGAAATTAGTCCACGAGTCGGAGGCTAGTTTTAGCAGCGGGTAGTCCGATGAGCTAGTGAAAAAATACACAAAAAACACTCGGCATGATCTCGGCATGATCTCAGCAAGAACTCAGTGAGAACATGTTGCTCACCAGCTCACGGTTCATTTCTTTTTCTTGTCTTAATATTCACCTATTTTTCAGGACGACTAGAAAATGAGGACAAGTAAAATTTTAACATAACTCGTCCTGTAGGCTACCATAAAATTCAAGTTAATTTCGACCCCTGAAGTACAAGTATGCTTCCCTTATGTCTGTTGTTATGGTACAATTTCACAGTGCTGAATTTTGTGCTAAGCAATCACCATTTTCTACTCACTAGTGCATAATTTTTGCCCAGGCACATAAGCAGCAATTCCTTGCTTAACTGTGACTCATGCTCACGCTCACATTAACCCTAACCCCCCTAGGTATTCTAACTAGGAACCTTCCCAAATCCTCCAAAATTCATCAGTGCACTTTTGGAAACATACCCTTATCTTCAAAATGCACCATGCATTTTCGTTGATATTTCATATTCAGCACTTATCGCCTGTACTTCTTGCCAGGTAGTAATTTTGCCCCATTTGAAGAGGTGAAAGTACCAGTTTCCAACAGTGTGGAATTTTTCCAAAAAAGTGCCCCATGGAGGATTTTGCAGGATATGGGGTGGTTAGGGTTAAGCACATAATTTTCGGCTCTAGAAAGTACACATTTATTGCTTACGGTGTGCATCGCCATGACATTTGGCCCAGCTGGCTTGTTCCAGATCTACATGTACATAAACATGGATTCTGGAAAATTGAGTCTGTGTGTATTGTGTGACCATTTACAGTGTACATTACACATTACACAGCAGCAGTTTGTCTGCGCTGTTTAGACTCTGCACTGCCATGACATCAGTACAAACTCGCCGATTTAAATAACTTCTGTAATTAACCAAGTCCTGTCGCAGTGAGATTCTGTGAGCATGAAAATGGCTATCACTATCACACAGGAGTACATATCTGTACATACAATGTAAGTACTGTAATTTCCCTTTCACAGGAAAAGGTACGTGTTTACAGAAATGGATGTATTGCAAGCATGTATACATGTAACACCATTGACATTGACAATCGTTGTGTAAGGCCAGGGTTCACTGTTTGCAAATACAATGTTTGCATGTACATGTACGGTGTCCAATTTGGATCTTCTTTGAAAACCAGGCTGTCCAAATGTTGAACTTAAAATACTTTTGCATGTGAATTACAAATCAAATGGGGCATGCATCTATTTACATGTACCAATAGGGTGTCTCAAAAGACAACCTGATATTGGATACCCTGACATTTTTCTGACTTAAATACTATGTGGAGTGTCGTGGCCGAGCGGTCTAGCTTACCGGACTCAAGTTCTGGTGTTAGCAGCAGAATGTGGGTTCGAATCCCGGCCGTGACACTTGTGTCCTTTAGCAAGACACTTAACCATAATTGCTTCTCTCCACCCAGGGGTTAAATGGGTACCTGTAATGGCAGCAATTGAGCTGTATACTCCCCAGGGAGTTGAGATGATTTATGAGCCTTATGAGCAGGGGTAATACATGTAATATAATGCGCCTTGAGCACCACTCAGTTGGTGGATATGTGCGCTATATAAGTCCACACATTATTATTATTATTATTATGTTGAGAATTACATGTACATGTACATGTACTTAGTATGACTGTAACATTAAGGTTTCTGCATCTGTCATCGTGCACATTTGTTTAATTGTGTGAGTACGTACGGTATGTACGTTTAATAATGTGTACACGTTGTTGTATCCAGTCTCCACCATTCTCACCCCAGGCAACGTGACGTTTTTGCCGTGATGATTTTATATTTATACAGTAGGAACAAGAGCTATTGGTTATTTATTGGTTGTTTTTGACATACGTACATGTACCGTATGTGTACTTTTTGTTGTTTCCCTGCTTATTTACTTCTGGGTTATTTGTATAAAAATCTAATAGTTAACCATTCTTAACCATGGTTTCTTAACCATGGTTTCTTGACCATGGTTTCTTGACCATGGTTTCTTGACCATGGTTTCTTGACCATGGTTTCTTGACCATGGTTTCTTGACCATGGTTTCTTGACCATGGTTTCTTGACCATGGTTTCTTGACCATGGTTTCTTGACCATGGTTTCTTGACCATGGTTTCTTGACCATGGTTTCTTGACCAGGGTCATTGACCAGGGTCATTAACCAGGGTTATTAACCAGGGTTATTAAACCCTCCTACACATGGAGGCCACTCCGATCCACTAAATTCTGCTCTTGAGCAACCTTCAGTACATACATGTACAAGCCTGCTGTCCTTTCCAAGTAATCTTACAAAATCAACTGTGTGTCACCCAAGGCCACTGTAAATGTTTGAACATATTAGTATGGCCTGCAATGTATCGATGGGAGACCACCTTACCCTGCAATCTCAGTGGTGTGCACAGAAGGGTAACCATAGGAGACCACTGGCAACAGCTAATGGCTTGGAATGGCCTGAAAGGGCTGTTTTGAAAAATGCACTGATTGCAGGAGGGTTGACCAGGCCCAGTAAGTAGATGTACCATGAACCAAAAGTACCGTACCATGAATGGTCCTTGCTTTGCAAAGCTACACAGTATGAACACGTACATGTACATGTACTTGTACTGTACTCATACAAGTAGCCATTTTGATTTTTTTTTTTTACAAGTTCATGAAAATCCAAATTGAATGGTGCCTTTGTGTGCATGGTTTTGATTAGGATTGAGGGAACCAGACATGGATGCAATATGTTACGGTCAAATTGATCATCATATTATATGCTGATGCCAGTGCGCGTTGTGAAAAAATATGCCCCACATGTTGTGTCTGTTGAGTTCTCTTAGGGGAAGTAACAAACGGGGGAAAAGGTCAGGGGTCAATGTCATACAGCTTCTATTAACCCTAACTCCTTAAGCATTGTTACTGAACAATAAAAATCCTTCAAAATCCTCCAACTGCTTTTGTTGTCTAGGGAGTTAGGGTTAACCCTCCTACTTCTGGTACCTTTTTCGTACAAGTTGATGCACCATTTGAAACCATTCGCTTTTGTGGTTTTGAATGGTGAAATAACTGTGTACAGTATTGATTTCCCCAAATGGTTTTGAATGGTACAGTAGGTCAGCTAATACAAAACCTTGTTTGGATCTTTCCAAATGGTAGTACAGCTAATACAAAACCTTGTTTGGATACTTCTAAGTGGTGAATCAATGGACCCTCTATGCATTTGAATGGATTTGAATGGATTTAAATGGGAGTAAAGCTTGCTACCAACACTGTTCAAATGGTGTCACCATGTTTGTACAAAACCAATGGGCATTTTGGTAAGTGGAAATTTTGAATGGTTTCAAATGGTCAAACAGTAGGAGTGTTAAGCAGAAAAATTTGCTGTTTTATATTGCTTAATAATAATAATAATGTGTGGATTTATAGCGCACGTATCCACCAACTAAGTGGTGCTCAAGGCGCATTATATTATTATCCCTGCTCATAAGGCTCATAAGGCTCATAAGGCTCATAAATCATTCCTGAAACCATCTCAGCTCCCTGGGGAGTATACAGCTCAATTGCTGCCATTTCTAGCGCATATAGAGCAAACCAACTCTGCCTTCACAGGTACCCATTTAACCCCTGGGTGGAGAGAAGCAATTATGATTAAGTGTCTTGCTCAAGGACACAAGTGTCACGGCCGTGATTCGAACCCACATTATGTTGCTAACACCAGAACTTGAATCCGGTAAGCTAGACCGCTCGTTAGTGTCACAACCCCGGGACCAACCTACCCTCACGCACAATGCGTCCGGGCCAAGTCACTCACGAGAAACACGCCAACAAAGAAATCAAACTAAAGCTTTCTCGTTTGGACAGAAAATGGTACTAAATATTTATTTACACTATGTCATAGCTGCCAACTATTACGAAATTTTAGTAATTATTACAAATTTTTTCAGGAATAACAAAAGTACGAATTACTCTTTAAAAATTACAAGTTTTCCGCCCAATGAAAAAAAAAGCGATTGATAAAGTACCATTTTATGAGCATTCGGGTAAAATCATGCATAACGATCGTAAAAATCAGAATCGGTACCCATACCAAATATTTTCGTACATGTATATGTAGTGTGCTATAATAAAACTTAGGAATAATCCACTTACAAATATGGAGATCTGTGCATAAATAGAATTGAACACTACAAAGTTCTGAATTATCGAAAAAGTATTATGGATGTCAATTAGCGTAGTATCGATATCTTTTTTTGTCGGGGTACCAATTTGTGGGATGTAGTAATGGGTAATAAACAGGAACCAGCGGAGAGCCTACGGTTTCATCATGGCGCCCGCCACTGTGTAAACGTGCAATCGGAAGTGAGAAAAGTTTCATTACTAATTGGAATTTTGAAATGTTGGCTGCTTATGCTATGTACAACTACATGTATATGAATAGATCATCTAGGCAACATCTTATATTTATCCCATTCATTGACTTCCTTAATTAGAAATTATGACTAGACCGGCAGGCCTTTAATGTTAGAAAATATACACAATAACAATATTAAATGTTGTCCTCTTTCGGCTGCTCCCGTTAGGGGTCGCCACAGCGGATCATGATCCGCATATTTGATTTGGCATAGGTTTTACGCCGGATGCCCTTCCTGACGCAACCCTCCCATTTATCCGGGCTTGGGACCGGCACTAAGCATGCACTGGCTTGTACATCCCCAGTGGCTGGGTTCAATTCGGCCCTCGCAGCAACTATGGTAAAGTGTCTTGCTCAAGGACACAAGCACCATGGTCGCGGCAAGGCTTCGAACCCACACACTCTGACGACTCGGCCATCAGAACACAAATCCGTTGCACTAAACCGCTCGACCATGGCACCCCACACAATAACAATATTAAATCCGAAGTCCAAATCGACAACGTTACGGCCCTCGACCTCAAAATACAAAAATGTAGTTTACGCCCACCACCATTGTACGTTAAAAGTTCACTGTCCGAAGTGTCTGTATTCCCTGTTGACGACTCTCAGCTAGGTACCCGTAGGTTGAGCTAAGTACTTGACAAACACTATGATTGGAGGGATGTCTAATAATAATAATAATAATGAACATTTGTAATGCGCCGGTATCCGTCAAAAGAGACGCTCATGGCGCAGTGACACATCAGTGTAAACAATAAAACAAAATACATGGTAAGAACAATACAATATAAAATTACAAGGAACAATGATTGTAAAAAGGCTGATGACTGGCCCTGGTCAGAATATGCTAGGCAAAGACGAAAAACCCTGCATACACAACCATGCAAACAAGGTTGATTTGCAAAAAAATGTAAACATCAAAGGGATGCTCTTCACATATTAAACAAAAACAAAAGGTATAAATACATCATCATAAAAGTCAATAGTTAACCCTCAAGGGAGGCACGTTGTCAGAAACGTCTGACACAATTCAGTATTTTCCTTCCCCTAAACAAATAATAAACACCACCCACTTATCAGTCAATGATATCTCAAGCTGGACCATAACACACATCCTACAGGGGGTTTCATTCAACAGGAGTCAGTGACGTTGTGGGGAGGGGCATCGAAAAATTCAGCCCGTATGGTTTGTGCACAAATTTTGACAGCATGCTCTGTGTACAACATGACAACCTTCACGTGGTCCACCCTGTTTCAACTAATGTCATCAAACCGATGTATGCAGCTACTAGCACTCTAAGCTGCCCATCATCATACGAAAGAAGAAGAATGCATATTGGATGCATGGGGAATTGAATACACTTGGAACTCGTCCAGTCATAAGTGGAACCATCTGTTCAGTCACTGGGCTAGTAGTAGATCATTATCTTTTGATCTCTTGCATGCCGACAGTGTAAGTTGTAATGCCCCCCCACCCCCCATTCTTTCAGGACATACATGTACTAGAGTGGGCATGTGGCTTGTTTCAAGTATGTAAACAATTGTGCCAGGTTTCTAATAATAGCTTGCTTAAATTAATTCCCGCAATACCTAGACATGTAAACAACACAATTGCATAACAAAATCGTTGGGGGAAATGCCAAAGAAACCCTCTTAACTTATTAAAACCGTGTGTCAGATGTTTCTGACATCGTCACGCATTTACGTTACGACCAAACAGGTCCCTCGTTTGAGGGTTAAACATAAGTAAATTATACATTAAATTTTCATCAAATGAGTTTTGAGAGCAGTTTTAAATGAAGCAAGAGATGGAGATTGTAAGGGGGTCATCGTAGCCAAAAAAAATCTTGCTTAGCAAAATTGTCTGCTAAGCAGCTCTATGAAATTGGACACAGTACTTTGACTAGGAAACACTACAATGTGCCACTGAATGTGTCTTTCTGCTTAGCTGCTGAAGCAGAATAGGGCTTGGCATCTTTGGCTGTCCTTAACGATCCATAATGTTTGCATCCCTTGTACTATGGATCCTACTTTGTGATGGGCTCTCGCTCGTACTAACCAACAAAACAATCCACCTGCTCTGCATCATCCATTCAAGGGACAATATCGTCACGATCAACAGGGCATGGAATCGGAGTGTTTGTTTTAGATTAACCCAGTGACTGAAGATACATGTACATGTAATACCCCACATGATAAGGGTACAAGAATATTATCGTTTCTGCAGCATACATGTAAATGAGCCATTAATTTTCAGTCACTGTGTCCATCTTAACCCTAAACCCCCTAGGTATTCTGGCTAGGAACCTTTCATGAATCCTCCAAAATCCATCAGTGCACTTATCGTCAAAATGCACCATTGATCTTTCATATTCAGCACTTATGGCCTGTACTTGTTGCCAGGTCGTAATTTTGCCCCATTTGAAGAGGTGAAAGTACCAGTTTCCAATAGTGCTGAATTTTTCCCCAAAAGTGCCCCTTGGGGGATTTTGCAGGATATGGGGTGGTTAGGGTTAAACTAGGACACCGATTCCATGCCCTGTTGAAAATCTGCTCTGATCTTGGTGGTATTGTCCCTTTAATGGCAGCCATCATAATAAGAAATCTCATTTATTCTGAGGAATTTTTTCATGAATCTTTTTTGTGCTCAAGTACATGTACGCTTACGCCAAAACTCATTCAATCAGTGAAAGTTGTTTATAATACCATTTTACTCCTAAACCTCGGACTAATCTAAAGGCTTATTTTGATCAACTGTTCTCATATCGTTTTTTTTCTTCCATTGATGCCAGGCTCGACCGATGATATCCAGGTCTCCTATTCAGTTGACAATGCTGCCCCAGAGATCAAAGGTACCATGACTCCCCCCGTGGAGCGTAAGAACAAGAAATCGACGATACCGAGATTCTTCAAACCCTGGAAATGGAAGAGGAAGAAGAAGACAGATATGGGTAAAGAACCGATACCAGGTAAAACATCTCAATTGTTTGCAACTTAAAGCCACAATATTCTATTGTAATCTCCAAGAACATAAATGATAACATACATGTACAGTTGTATAAATAAGTAAAGACCATTTGCAGTGACACCATGTGAACAATTCTGTTTTGAGTAGTATAAATAGTTCTGAAAAGAACTGGTGGTTTACAACTCAACATTTCGATCAGTATGCTCTGATCGTCTTCTGGAGTTAATGATAGCAGTGTTACATAAAACTTGCCTGGTGTAAAATTGACGATGATATCGAATACATGTACTTGTATCCCTTATAATATTTTGATCTGTGGTACATGTACGTTGAACATTTATACATAACAGCAAAAGAAACGTCACCCCCTAAATTTTGTTAAGTAATTATATTATTAAACATAATAAATATACAATGTTGTGGGATGGTTGGCTGCCAGGTCAACCAAATTTGCCACATTGTGTTCGTGTTACACTCCATACTCATAATATTCTTCATTAAACAAATTATATTAATTATAAAATGAAAATAATAAATATTTTAGGGGTGACGTTTCTTTTGCTGTTATGTGTAAAATTAGTGAAATACTTTCTAATATAAATAAACTCCACATTGGAATGAACACAAACCATCTGAATGTATTTCACTATTTTATTTTTAACCCTCCTACTATGAATGTAGCTGAACTTTAGTGGCGAGTACATGTAGCGGTCAAAACCAGTTAACTACAGGTCTGTTGACCCAAATGTGCACACAGGGGCATTTTTGACTGGTTTTTACTGTCATTTTGACCACCCTGAACAATACAAGACAATGCTTTTACCAGTCAAAAAAGGTCGACTCATTTTGACCTGTAAATGTACTTACTACACGTAAGGTTTGACAGTTGATTTAATTTTGCCCTACACCGACGTGTGTATAGCACTGTATGCTCAGTGCTTTCCGAGTGTCTGAAAAAACTACACAGGCGACTCGGGCGGGATTCGAACCCATGACCTCCTGCTTACTAGTGCAGACGTCTTACCTCTCGACCACCGAGCTTGCCCAATGACGATTGGCCGGCTAGAATCCTATATACAGTGATGATTAAAGGTAAGTACGCATTCGAGGAACGGGTACCCGCGTGTCACTCGCTCGAACTCGAAATCACCCGAAAAAAAATTTGAGCGAGGACGGCTTCGAGTTCGAGCGAGATCGAGCGAGGGGTCTTGCAGACCAATTTGTCAGCGTTGAAGGAGGGCTTACGAGGAGCGCCCATGCGTAACGAATGACCTGAAACCCACTGAAAAGAAATCTGATAGTTGACGTCTCACTGGACGCCGAGTCAGCGGATTTTGTTGAACAAAAGACTGCCTTCAGTTACCGACCGGCTGGCAGGCCTAACCGCACGAGTTTTACGTCACTGGCATGAATATCAATACATGTAGCTTCTTTCATATGCTAATCGCAACCTGTCCGCTGAGTCTGCGGATTCCGCTCAGTCAGTGAACCCCCCGCAAAGGATCGCCAAGATAACTTCAATCATTGTTTAGCTCAATGAAATAAGGAACGATAATTTTCAGCTCCCGCAAGGATGACTAGATGATCAGGCAATTGTTATTTTCCCCTATGGTTGAAATCCATGATATTGCCATGACGGCACTGTTACCAGGGTTGCACCAAAACAATAAACTGTGCCTCGTTAGATAAGTTAACGATGCCGACCGAGTATTTGAAGAATTTAAATATATTTATCGGGCTCATACATCACCGAATGAGAAAAATGTCCAATTAATTAACAAGATAGTAGATCAGCGAGTATCTGTAAATATGATTGGTTGTTCCATGAGTCAAAGTCCTCATAATACGCCCACTTTTTTCAGGTGTCCAAATTTTCCCAGTTTTTTTGTCCCAGGTGCGGTGCGGACATTTCCAGAAATCAGAACATCCAGGTCTTTGGAACACTGCCAAGAAGAGTTGACACTACTGAAACTCATTGACTATTTACTGCTGTACACATTTTATATGGAAATGGAAACCCTGGGTACTGGTCACCCCGAAAATAATAAATACATGTACATAGTGTCATCAATTTGTGTGTATGTACAAGCAGAAGTGGTCAGACTTATAACAAATTAAAGGGAAGGATTTTGAAGCATTTTATGTTCAGACACATAATTCCACCCAAATAGTTTTTGACACACTTTAGGAATACTCCTTTTCTCAGACAGACGGAATGATTGACGATTTCTTTGTAGTTAAATATTTATCTTCAAACGAATTCCTCCTCCAAGCTGCTGGAAATGTAGTTGTAATATGATACGTTCATGATACTCAATAAAGTCAAGGAGGCCCAGGGATTTACCAATCGTGGGACAACAACTATGTTTTAAAAATTAAAATTACATGTACCCATTATTAAATATATTCTGAGGGACGGGGGACAATAATAATAATAATAATAAAGCATTATCATTAGCGTCCCCAACAAAAACATTATTCAGGTTTCACTTTTATACTTGCAGACTGGGGCTTTTACCCCGCACCAGATAAATTCCCTATCCCTGTTGCCTGAAGAAAAAAAAACTGCAAAGAACAGACAAATATGAGCTTTTATTGGCGTAGTGCTTCTTCAGATTTGTCTAAAATCCAAAAGAAATATTTTTTTGTATTCTTTTAATTATACCCGGTGTATATTCCCCCTACAATAAATTCTTGCCGGCAGAGAAATAAAAGTTTCTTAAATTTAAAATAAATTGCCCGTCAGAAGAAATGATTGACAGTTCCATTGTTGTTCCAGAATGTTGGCTTGTTGATGCAGCCCTTTGAGGTTCCGGAAATCGCCGCACAGAGAGCTAAACATCAATGAACTCTATGAAGTGGGCGTTTGCTATTAGACTGTGTTGGTAAAAACAGAAACACTCAGATTTAAACATGACTGGGAATCATTCCCGGCAGAAAAGAAATGTGTAATCATTTCTGCACTGTTTTATAGGTGACGATAAATCTAAGGAGACATTGCCTTACTCCCCGGCCCCATGCATATTTAGTGTTTAAAAATGTTCCCGTTTAAACAAAATAAATACAATCTTTTAAAACTATTGACCCCGGAATGACAAGGCTGGATAACGCCACTGGTATATTTTCCTTAACAAGTGATTGCAACTTAAAAGTTAGAATCAAAAATAATTAAACATCGCCCCAAAAATTTGTGTTTTTATATTTTACTTACAATTTTTATGCCCAAAAAAGTCTCTGGTTTCTGGTCTCATGCGTCGCCTCAAACTTCTTGAGTCGGCATTTTTAATTTTCTTTTTTTTGTGCTATGAAACGATGTCCAAATAAATAGCCAAACGGGAGACTTTTTTTGGCCACCAGCGAAACAATCATAAATGCTCTACATTATTTCTACAGTGTTATTACCTGCATGACGCAACCCCTGCACCATCGGTGTCATTGCTGATCCATTAACAACCTCACTCATTTTATTTAATACATTCACGTAATGTGCTTAAGGTTTCATATTTAGTTTATTAAACCAACAATTTGGTTTTTTTTATTCAGTAAAATATGTTGAAAATATTTGTTATATATTTGATTGTTAGAATTTCCATTGGCTTTAAAACCTTCGATATGCCTGGAGAATAAATACATTGACAGCTCTACTGTTAATTTATGCCGAGTTCATAAACCATCAAAAGGATTCTTGCTGGAAACCGCCATACCAAAATTGTTGAGGAAAATAATGTGGTAATAATGCTGAAGATATCTGTGGACAGAAATTGTGTAGAAAAACTGTTTAAAATGAATACAGGAATGAAGAGAGGACAGCACAGTTCTTTATAACCGTTTAGCATCATAAATGTAAGTAGTGCTAGCGATTTAAGTAATGTTAGGAACAAACATAGACTCAATCTGGGGGAAAATGCAGATAGCGGGCAAGGAACGTTATTATGGTTTCGGCAAGCGGCTGCCAATCGCACGCCAGAGATTGGACTTGAAAATGCCCCTGGTTAATTCCAGCCAGCGGCGTAGCCACGGGGGTCTGGGGGGGGGGGAGTGTGCCCCCCACAAATTTCCAGTGCCCCCCCACGAAAAATCCTCATAGTGCCCCAAAAAACAGAAAAGATAAAGAAAAGGGAAAAAACCCATACCCCCTAGGCCCCCCCCACTGAAAAGCAATGCCCCCCCCACTGAAAAAGTCCTGGCTACGCCGCTGATTCCAGCCGTCGTGATCGGCTGAAAAATCAGAAGTGGCAGGCCATGGCGGGACGTCGCATTTTAAAACATCCAGGACATTTGAAGCCACAAAAACCACCGATAATCAGGAAAAGAAAATAGGGTCGATTTGTTAACAAGTTTGGCGAAGATACTATGAAGATATAATGGCCGTCGAATGGACGAAAATAATAACGGAAGTTGATCGAACTTTTTGCGTGCGCGCTCGAGTAAACCCCCCCCCCCCTTTTATCTGGTGGCCCTTTGTTGCTTTGTACGCCAACAGCATAGAATTTCACAAAAGAATCTATTTAATACATGTAAGACAAGCCTTCAGATGTTTAGTCAAGAACCAATTGAATTTGGCAGTGTAGCGGTGTCTTCAGAGGTTTTAAATTGCAAAAGATCGTACATTCTGGGGAGGTTTAGAAGAAAAAAAGACATATTGTGGCTAGTTTCGTTTTTTTTTTCCCTTAACAAATAGCCCAACATTAATCGTCAATAACAATTTTGTGATGATCTATCACTAGACAAAATTATTCTTGCAGCTTCTTTAGTTTTGCGTCTCGGGATTTATTTCTGTAAACATGGACCAGTGTGGTGCTTTTGCGGTTAGTGTCAGCTCTTATCTTCTGTTTGTTTTATTTTCACGGGTCAGTGAGCCTTAGGAGAGCCGGGCGCTGCCCTCGAACGATGGCTGTTCGAGGACAATTTTTCAAACGAGCGGGTTGCGAGCGAGTTCGAGCGAGTATTAGGGTGATTTCGAGGGCCCCCGAACTCGCTCTTTAAAACACGTTCTCGCTCGTCTCGCTCGAACATTTTAGGGGTACTTAACTTTGATCATCACTGTAGCAGCGGGTTCCGCAGGTTTGACAGTGTCCACAGGTTTGACAGTGTTTGACTGTTAAGTGCACCAGATATATACATGTACCTTGGCAAGTATATTAACATTTTGACTGATTTTGACCCTTGTAGTTACAGAAGGGTGAACGACATGAAATATATGTACAGTGAAACTTTTACAAGTTGGTTTCCATAAATACAGTGTTGATTTTTTATGAAGTAAATTTCACTCTTCGCCCAGGCCTAGTATTTATCAGATATTTTACCAAAAGTGTATACTGCAAGGGTCAAAATCAATCAAAATGTTGATTTTTTAATATACATGTACATGTACTTGCCAAGGTACTCGTACATGTACGTACATGTATATCTAGAACACTGTCAAACCTTACGTGTAGTACCAGTGTAAGTACATTTGTTGACATAATGTACAATTTTTTTTCTCATTTAAAACAGCTTTTGGTAATGAGGCGCCATCAGGACAACCTGTATCCCAGATACAAGATCATACCGTACCAGCTGCGACAGGTAAATACAGATAACCTCTATCCCACGTATCACACAGAAATATTTTTCTAGTATAACGTAGATATGACATAAAACACAATAAAGGGGGCCACTTTCCTACCATCACGGTAGCAGTTTTTCTAATGGTTTTAATTTTTATTTTATATCTGAAAACACCCAAAAAGAATTTCAACATTTGAATAGACATGCATGCTTATCTTAAAAATAATTTGAGTTGATTATTACTATTATTTTTTTTTAATTACCCTAAAATTTCCATCAAAAAATGGACGGAAAAGTGAGGTAACTTTTTCCGTCCAATTTTTATGGAAATTCGAGGGTAAAAAAATAAATTTAAAAAATAAAAAATAAAATAAATCAACTCAAATTACTTCTAGTATAAGCCTGCATGTCCATTCACATGTTGAAACACTTTTTGGTCGGTTTCAGGTACTTAAAAATAAATAACAACCATTGGAAAAACTGCTAACGTGACGGATGCAAAGTGGCCCCCTTTATTGTGTTTTATGTCATATTTTGATTATGTTAAAAGGGGCAATATTGTCACGATCAACTGAGCATGGAATTGGAGTGCTAATTTTAGATAATTTAACTCTGTGACTGAAAATAATACCCCACATGATATGGTCATATTACCGTTGCTGCTGCATAAATGAGCCAGTAATTTTCAGTCACTGTGTTCATCTTAAACAAGGACACTGATTCCATGCCCTGTTGAAAGTCTGCTCTGATCATGACAATAGTGTCCCTTTAAGCAGCATCAAGACATTAGGTATGATGGCTAATTTTTATCGGCGCTTTATAAGATTGATGAAAGCCTTCAATGTCATTTGTATCCAAGGTATTATGACACCCCCTTGAAGAGTATACAGTAAAAGAAGCAGTAATTAACGATATACTCAGAATAGTTTTCAATCATGTTTTCTGCATGATGAAGTCCTTCCTATTAACACAGTGTACTTGGATGTGTGTAACTGCAACTGTGCAACTGACGGAAAGAGTTGGGAAATCCAACTGTTTGCCCTGCAAGCCGGCGATGAAGGAATGCCATCCCTACGCCAAGACTGTGACGAAGAAATGCCATCCCCTCAAGTGCAGTGATAATGATCTTGGATAGCTTCGGAGGTGCTCATGCATCGCTGGCGCACATGCTGCTCGCAATCATTGTCAAAATGCTATTAATAGACATACACCTGTCTTCATTAATCCAGCCGACTGTAAGATTGGCAGGAAGAGGAACTGGCTTGGAGGAATTAAACCGAGGCTGTGTGGGAATAATAATAAACCGGCATTGCTCAAGATTATTCAGAATCCATAATTATTAGAACTTTGCAGGTGGTTACACAGCTTGTGGATGTCTTATGTCTGTACTTGGAAAATGAGCCGTGAAAATATTTCATGTTGATTCATTTTACTGGCTATTCCTCGAAATTCAAGACATTAAAGTCGGTATACACTGTTGGTAAAATGTCTGTAAATTACGCATCCATATTGTAAGAATCATGATTAAAATGCCTGCAAGCTTTGAATGGGCTACTTCTGCAGATCAGTCCTTCGTTTTATATCATGTTAAATTGTACTTGTTTTTTTTATTTGTGATTCTCTGGAGAAATAAACTAGAAAATTGAAACATGTAGAGATGTATGTACATGTATGTACATGTATGTACAGAAACCAACCTGTGAAAGGGAATTGCACTGTGTTGTTAAGGCCATAAAAGTCTCTGCTTTTTGGTCATACCCTGTAGGTCTGCTTCAAAATCAGTGCGGTGACGGATTTTTTGTTGTTGGTATTTTTGTTTTTTTGCCAACGTGATACATGTAACAATTGATTTAATTTTGCCCTGCACCGACGTGTGTATAGCACTGTATACTCGGTGCTTTCCGAGTGTCTGTGAAAAAACTACACAGGCGACTCGGGCGGGATTCAAACCCACGACCTGCTTACTAGTGCAGACGTCTTAACCTCTCGACCACCGAGCTTGCCCGATGACAATTAGCCGGGTAGAATCCCATATAGCAGCGGGTTCCGCGATATATATAGGTTGGTGAAATTCTTGCATCGGGAGATAAACAATTGATTTAATTTTTAATTTTGCCCTACACCGACATGTGTATAGCACTGTATACTCAGTGCTTTCCGAGTGTCTGTGAAAAAACTACACAGGCGGGACTCGGGCGGGATTCGAACCCACGACCTCCTGCTTACTAGTGCTAGTGATACATGTATACGTGGTTATAAGAAGCAGACCAAATTTCCCTTACACAACGTATGGTGGCTTAGAGTGGCCTCGCAAATCGGGCAAACATTCATACCACTATGTGAAAAAGTCGTCTAAAAGACAGCACGGCAGAATTCCAATCGATCCAGCAATTTTGGCTGCAATTGGACATTGTTTTATAGCAACAACAACAAAAGAATATTAAAAATCAAGCGTGGGTCTGAGGTTCCAATAACCGCATACCATGTATTACATGTATGTATTTCACTGGTTGGCAAAAAAAAAAAAAAAAACGTCACTGCAGAAGCTGACCTATGATCAGAAACCCGGGGACCTTTTTTTTGGCCGAAACAAAAAGGTTTCATTTTTCAACACATGTGACAACAATCATGTAATTCCTTGGACTGTGTAGATTTTCACCATTAATCAGGACTTGATGGTAAGCTTGAGTAGTCATCAAGATGACTTTAATGAACCATGCATCTTGGGAACAAGTTGGCCTACATCATATGAAATACATTAACGTGTGAAAATAGTTTGCAATCAACGGCAAGTGCGACAGACAGCGCAATTTATGATGGTTAAGAAAAACTTCTGACATCCTGGATGTCTGTTGTGTGAAAATTTAAATTGAATTTTCGTCTGATGAAGTTGAGAATATTTTACTAGCCTTCGGTATGAAATTATGTAAGAATGATTTGACATACATATGAAAGAAATTAATTGGATAATTCTCAATAGAAGTGTACATATAAATAATCTCATTATAGTGGTACATCAATGTTAGTTAGTTTCCCTTAAAATATTTCTGCAAAAAAATGGTTATATTCCTTACGTTTCGAACCTAGCAGGTTCTTTCTCAAAGGGGAAAAAAAGAATCTGCTAGGTTTGAAACATAAGGCCAATAATCATTTTTTTGCTGAAATATTTTTAAGGGAAACTAACTAACATTGATGTACCACTATAATGAGATTATTTTTATGTACGCTTCTATTGTGAACTATCCAATTAATTTCCAGTAACCATTATTTTGCATTTATATTACAGGTCCTTTAGGTTGGTTAGCAGTTTGCAACAGCTAATTCTCTATTTATTCTGTCTCAAGCAGTAAAATGAGTGATACAATTTCAAGAATAAATTGCTCTCGCCTAATGCAAAAAATCTACACTGGAATAAATACTAACAATCGGATTGCATTTTCACTATTTTCTCGTTAACGGCACAATGAAATACATACTACATTTAAGTAGGAACATTGTATACATATACATACAATGTAGATCTAACAATGTGGATTCTTATAAAGTATAAGAATTCTCAGGAGTTTTCCTGATTTCAGGATTTAAAAAAAAAATCTTCCTTTGCCTCAAAAATTTCTTAGAAGAAGAGAAGTACATGTAGCCACCAAGGAAAGAAAGAAGTAACCTCTAGTTTCTTGTTTGTGGAGATGTGGATACACATCCAGGAGGTTCAAGGGGCTTTGTCCTCTAGACCAAAGGGAGACCCAGGCCTGCTACCCACAGGAGGTTCAGGGGGTTTTGTCCTCTAGACCAAAGGGACACCCAGGCCTGCTACCCACAGGAGGTTCCGGAGGCTTTGTCCTCTAGACCAAAGGGACACCCAGGCCTTTTACCCATTTGTCAGGATTTTTTACTTAAATTGTCAAAGCACCCCCCTGATAGAAAATTTACATTGTACACAGACATTTTACCAATTGTGTATACTAGTATGCAATGCCTGGAAATGGACTTTCACAAAAACGTGTGCATTGTACAATACTGCAGAGTACGTGTTTCTAACAAGGGCTGTTGGATCGGCGGATGTATGTTTTTACCATTCCACTGTTAGTGGCAATAACAAGTCGCTTTTGAAGTGGAGTGTTCAATCAGATAAATTTATATTCATGCCGCTCGGTAAACAGATATTTATTGAACGGTTTGGGGGGAATGATATTGCCGAGATGCTGATATTACAAGGTTTACAGACCTGCAATGTTAATTCCATATTGGAAAGTCCTTGAAGCGCGGAAATGCTTTTTTCTTCAGTGCTTCAAGGAGAAATTTGTTTAATGTGTGTAGTATAAGTTCATAATGGGAATGCACTTTGCGCGACGCGTGTATGTGGTCCAATGAGAGACCTTACTTTTGACCTCAGCAATGGCGCCTTTCAGCCCCTTGACCTCACGTGCAACCTGTCCGTTGTTTTAAAGGGGCAATATTCTCACGATCAGAGCAGACTTTCAACAGGGCATGGAATCGGTGTTCCAGTTAAGGTGAACACAGTGACTGGAAATTAGTGGCTCACTTATGCAGCAACAACAGTAATTATGACCTTATCACGTGGGGTATTATTTTCAGTCACTGAGTTAATCTAAAACCAGCACTCCGATTCCATGCCCTGTTACTCATAACGACACTGTCCCTTTAATTCATCTGTTTTTGCCTACATGTACATGTACATTATTTTCATTCATAGTGTATTGCATTACATACAGTACACTCTGTATATTAACCCTCCTACATGTACATGTAGTTCTGGTGTCTTTTTCAGACAAGTTGATGCACCATTTGAAACCATTCGTTTTGTGAAACACACCAAGGTGTAGTGTATCCACCATTCAAAACCATTTGAATGATTTATAAGCCACTGTGTAGTACATTCACCATTTGAAACCATTCGGCTATAGAAACACACCAAGGTGTAGTGTATCCACCATTCAAAAACCATTTGAATGGATTTGAATGGTAGTAAAGCTTGCTACCAACCCTTTTCAAATGGTATCACCATGTGTGTACAAAACCAATGGGCATTTTAGTAAGTGGAAATTTTGAATGGTTTCAAATGGTCAAACACTAGGAGGGTTAAACGTACAGATAGAACTAATCAATTAAAACAATTTGTTTCAGAACCAAACATGAGAATTCCAGAGGCTTCAGTTTCAACAGACAGAGGACCCGATAATCTTCCTGAATCAGGTAATATAAATGTAAAAGCATAGTGGCTAGCAAAGCATCTTTAATGAAAAGAAATTCATGTAATTTTACTAATGGTGTTCACTTCCTTTAACATTGGAACAAAATATAACATGCATGGACATCATCCCATTCTCCACAGAACAGAAAGCAGATCTGATAATCATTGTTGAAAATATCAAATTGCTTGTTGATACTGTGCATCACTAGAGCTCAATTGAGTGCTCAAATTGTACTGCACAATACGATCTCAACCATCGGCGAGTGAGAGCTTGTCATTATGGAAAATCTCCCTGTCGTACGTGCTCCCTCTGTGATGGATTATATCCTGAATGTCGGAATGTGAGAACTGGATAATCTTAAAATCGGATTATTTCTTGAATGTGCTGTTCTCGTATTACATGATTGCTGTTGTCCCAAGTGACTTAAAACGCTGTGTTAGATGTGTAATGATAGTTTTTAATCCATAATACTAACTGAGATTTGGATAAACATATAGGGTTTGGAGGTTCATTTTTACCAGGTCACGTTACACAGGTCCCAAGCCATCCGTTTGTTCATTGTCAAGTCTCCTCAAGTAATTTTTCATGTAAAATCAAGTCTTAAATGACCAGTATTGTCACGAACAGAGCATACTTTTGACAGGACATGGAATTGATAAGACAGACATTCGAAGTGCAGTCCTATTTCAGTCACTGAGTTAATCTAAAACTAGCATTCCAATTCCATGCCCTGTTGATCATCATGATACTGTCCCTTTAAGTCTAAAAAAGTCAATTCAAGTTGAGTTTCTGACAACCATGTTTGTCACATCAGTTGATTTTCTTGGAACCTTATAATGCTCATACCACTCAAAACAATTTTGGGAACACCGGATTTTTAACATCAAATAGGTTTGAAATGTTCCATGAACCGGGATTTTCATTTGCAACCCCCCCCCCTTCCCCTCTCTCTTTCAGTAGTCATGTCATGAAATGTGTAATCACTACATGCATCCTTTATCATCTGTTTCATTGTGCAGTTGTTTCTCATCAATTTTGTGAAACATTGTGTTTATCTGAAATAAATGATGTTGCTTTAACCAGTTCACACCGGGAATAAACAAGTTTTTCCGAACCCCCGTGGCGGGTTTATTTTTACCGCACAAACACGAACAATGGTGCTCACCAGAGCGTGACCGGGGAGACCGCGTCTTCCACCGTATGCTTATGGCTCGTTGCCACGTCGACTGGGAATCTATACAAATATTCCCGAGAATCCTGTGGCGTGTTTAGACGCTCTCCGATCCGCTGTCCCAAAAAAAAATGTGCGTGTATACACGGCCTCCGACGCGAACTGGTTAACTGAGATTATTCCGGTGTTCCCTAAATTGTTTTGAGTAGTATATATCAGAATTTATGTGGCTGTGTTTACCAGTACACAATGTACAACAATGAGTTAACTCTTCTATGACTGCAAGGGTCAAAATCAGTCAAAATGTTGATATATTTGCCAAGGTATATCTAGTGCATGTAAAAGTCAAACAGCCCCTCGGAAAGCACTGAGCATACAGTGCTATACACACGTCGGTGTAGGGCAAAATTAAATCAATTGTTTATCTCCTAACGCAAGAATTTCACCAATCTATACAAACAGCCCCTGTTTGGTTACATTGATTTGAATGAATGAGAAACAAACGGGCTGCACCGTGATAAAGGTCCGAGGTAATAAATTAGGCGTCCACAGCAAATTGCCTTGATGCTTGGGTGAAATTGAAGTCTAGCCATTGGTTTCCTCAAAGAACCCTTTGATGTCTACCTACATAGATTTTAGTCAAGGATCGCGTTGCTTCATCGAAAGTCACCGGAACATTACCGGTAGTGCGTTAACCTCCTCCTCCCGCCCCCCCCCCCACACACACACATAGTCTTTTTCCGTAATTGTGGGGACATACATGTACACTCGCTTTTAGACACAGTTGTGGGGACCAAAAATGCTATGGGGACATGAAAATGTCCCCACAGATAGTGTTCTTGCCTACCCTTTTGTTATAAGTCCCCACAACCTTGCGAAGGCCTACCCACACACACACACACACAGTCTTGTATATGGTGTAAACCGAGGACACCCTATTGTTCCCTTCTTTTGTTCCCTTTGTTGTTGGACTTAAACTTTTTGAGGCTTCTCCCATTAGATTTGTACACATTTACAAACCGAGGACACCGTGCGCAAACCGAGGACATATTGTTCCCTTTTGTTATATGTCCTCGGTTTACACCATAAACACGTACACATACACACACACACACACACACACACACAAACTTACATACATGTATGCTGACAAGTGGGTATTCCTTTGTTCGTTCTATTATCCCTTTTCTATAGAATTCTCCAGTGGGGTACCAGATTTTTTCTATAGATTCTTTGTGTTTGGTACCCCACAACAAATGGCGTGTAAGAACACACACACACACACACACACAGTATACATGTACAATGTTGGTACTCTGGGAAAACTTTAAGGAAAAGAGATTTACTTTCAACTTTAAAGGTACAATGGTGGTGTTTTGCATACAGTGTACCATATTATCAAATGAATAAATTATTATCTTAGAAACTTACTTGGTGTAATGTTGGTACACATATCGAACATTCTGAGAAATTATTTGAAGTGCTAATACATGATTTTTATATCAAATTATGTTTTTTATTAAATATTTTATTAGGTGTTCGAGCTATAGCGTGAACACCTTGTTATTGTTCGGTTTTTTTAAAAGTTTTTTTAAACTTTTTCTTCTTCTCAGTGAGACATATCCAACAAAAAAGGATAGTTGCAAAGTTCACAGCACCTTAAAACTTAACACATACTTAGACCTTAACATGTAGTTGTATCCTAGGTTGTGACATCATGGTGAGATCATCAGATATCAAATTACACTAAATCAAAGTTTAATATTTCAAAAAATCATATCTCATGAACCACAAAAGATATTTTCACAATCTTTGCATCATCTTAAAGGTCTTGAATTATGTGACATTTCGTTCACAGACATGACCCTAATTTGACCTCTCCTTAACATATAGTTCCAGGTAAGGTTGTGACGTCATGGTGATGTCATCTAATGAATTATGACGTAATTAATTATAATTAAAACAATATATTTTTATATCTCGTGAACCACAATAGTTACTTTCTTGATTCCTTCATAATCATACAGAACATGGAGGACTCGACATTTGATACACAGACATGACCCTATTTTGACCCTTACTTCCAGTCCAAACCGGAAGTTCAAGTTTAAAAAGCTCGTTATAAATTGATGCAAATATGAAAGGGTTTATATGTTAAGGTGGGATCTGCTCTTTTCAAAAATATATTTGGTGACGTCATCGCTCTTAACAGCGCCCTCTAGCGGCAGGTTTAAAAAAAGTCACTTTTTGCTATCTTGAGAAAACAGATAGAATTTTACCAAATTTGGCACAATTGACACCGATATTATGAGGAGAAAATTTGTGTGAAGTATGAATGACGTCACATGATTGAACCGGAACTTACGGTTGGAAGAATTTAAAATTATATGGGATGACTGAACCGGAAGTTAATGTATTCAATATAGCACATTATATGTTATTTTAATTATATATTATGAAAACTCATATCTCCTGAAGTACATAGCTCTTGTCTTTTAACAACTTTACAATGTAGGTGATGACGTCATCACATATGATGCACACTCGAACACCCTGAGTTTGTTTTCTACAAACTCAATACCTCTAGTTTTATTTTATTTTATTTACTGTCAGTCACCCTAAACAAGGCCAATAGCCACGAGAGTGCAAGGGGTTACATATGCGATATGTCATCCACCATTTAAGAAAGATTACATTTGTTGATGTTTTTCTTAAACTTAAATAGATCGTAAGTTGGTGGAAAGCAATCAGCTGGAAGGGCGTTCTATTGTAATGCTGTTCTAGGGAAGAAACTATCCAAATGGAACTTACTCTTGATTTTGGGGAGTCGAAGATAGTGAGGGTGTTCACCTGCTTGTTTAGCAAAGCGAGTAACACGAGAGAAATCCCTGCGCTTACCCTAGGTACTAGGTCATGTACTAGCTCATGTAGCTCATATACATGTACAGTGTCTAAATGTATTTGTTAAACACTGAAACATGTAACAGTTTTACATGTAACAGTTTTACATGTATGTTGTTTGCTCAAAAAACGTGATTACCCTAAATTTAGCAGGTTAGTTTAATGATAAATTATAATATTTCTTGAGAACTAGCTGATTGATATGAACCTACTGTATGTACTTAAAGGGACAGTATCATCACGATCAACAGGGCATGGAATTGGAGTGCTAGTTTTAGATTATTAACTCATTGACTGAAAATAATACCCGACATACTGCTACATACATGTACATGAGCCAGCAATTTTCAGTCACTGTGTTTATCTTAAACTGGGACTCCGATTCCATGATCTGTTGAAAGTCTACTCTGATTGTGACGATATTGTCCCGTTAAATACCAGTGCTGTACCGCACCTTTTAATGCGTTCTCAATCATGTACATTACACCCACACACTCGCACAACTATCCTGTTTAAGTGTTTCTCCTGTCTGTCATCCTAGTTGTATAAGCAAAGGTGAATCAATATACAGATATAACATGGTTTGAGGGTGGACAGTCGATATTAGCTCCCCGAGGTATTGGAAGTTGAGAAACTAGTTTCTCAACTTCCAATACCGAGGGGAGCTAATATCGACTGTCCACCCGAAATAAACCATGTTATATCTGTTTTACTATACCTCATACATATTCACAATATTCTCTAGTTCGGCATCACTGAGCTTGGTAAATTCAAATGCGACATTTACGTGTGCCGCCATCTTTTCATGTGTATGATATGTATGTACGTAGCTAGCTAGCTAAGGCAATGTTCGCGCGTGCGTACTACTGTTCCCCGCTGGCATGTTCCCGGATGCAGGGAACAGATCGTTGGGACTATTTCCCCGCCGGGACTGTTCCCCGATGCGACAGTCTACTACGCACTACTGCGCATGCGTATTTACCCTGTGCGTGAATACTGGCGGACGCGAGGTAAACAGCAAAAATAGCATCTGGCACGTGACGGTGAATGGACCAGTGAGAATTCGGCTCTCGATCATGAATATGTATGAGGTATAGTAATATAAATTACCATGTTCATACGTTTGTCCTGTGCACGGAGGGCTTGTGGGATGATGACAGCTTAAAAGGAAACCTACGCAATATTTGGTTATTTATAGCCAATGCTGAATTTACTTTACTCAGTTATGATCCAAAAGCTAAGTTGATGGGAAACATGCTTACAGGGACAGTATAGTCACAATCAGAGAAGACTTTCAACAGGGCATGGACTCGGTGTCCTTGTTTAAGATGAACACAGTGACTGAATATTAATTACTGGCTCATTTATGCAGCAGCAACGGTAATATAACCTAGCGTTAATTTCAACCCCTGCCAATTCTGTTTTTCCCACCAAATTTGAATACTGATTTTGATCAAAAATTACATTTGACCACAATGTGTACAGTGTACACAATATGATGCCTTTAAAACTGTCGTATCAACTGAATTTGTCTCTTTGACATTCATATTGCAAACATGCCCTTTAGAAGCAAGTCCAAATGGAGCACACTTCACGCCAATGGAAATAAAAGTCATTTTATCCCGGGTATATAAAATTACAGCTTATTGGATTTTATAATTGAAGCTGCAATCCGAGCAGGATTTGTTCCTTGGAATCTCAGCCACAAACTACCGAAATAGTGTCATCTGTAGTTGTAAGAGATTTTGATGAAATAGGTTTTGCCCTAGTCAGCATCTCATGTTTCCCCACTTCACTGCAGCATGTTAAAGGCATCAAACCACTCAAAATATTTTCATAAGAATGAATGTTTACATCAAAAAATAGTTTCCATAAGATTTGTTTATCAAGGATAAATAACAAACCACGAAAGCAGTAATGCATCATGTACCTGAAGACAATCGGATCGGACTGATCGAAACGTCGAGTTGTAACCACTAATGCTGGGCGAGTAGTGCGATTACTTGAGTAATTGTAATTGCTAATCGTACTCATATTCACGTCTTTTTACTACTTGATTAATTGTCCCACTGCGATTATCTCAAAAGTACTCGCGAGTAGTAACACATTCAGTAGTAACGACTGATTATTTTGTCATTGTTTATTTATTAAACATTTAAAACCTGAAATAAAATAAAATGTTTTCCGAATAATTATCATAAAACATAATAACAAATGTTTGAAATAGTATACTTTTGAAATACATGAATAACCAATGGCCTAGGCTATGACTTGTATGAGTATTGCATACATTTTAAAGGGTTAAAAAAAACTTACGTAATGTTAAAAATGCGGTCAATTTACTCGCGATTAATTGAGTAGTCGCGAGTAATTGTAATGCGATTACTCGAGTAGTGATCGCCCAACACTAGTAACCACCAGTTCTTTTCAGAACTAATTACATGTACTACTCAAAAGAGAATTTATTCACATGGTGTCACCGGTCAATTTACTCGCGATTAATTGAGTACTCGTGAGTAATTGTTTTGCGATTACTCGAGTAGTGATCACCCAACACTAGTAACCACCAGTTCTTTTCAGAACTAATTACTACTCAAAAGAGAATTTATTCACATGGTGTCACCGGTCAATTTACTCGTGATTAATTGAGTACTCATGAGTAATTGTTTTGCGATTACTCGAGTAGTGATCACCCAACACTAGTAACCACCAGTTCTTTTCAGAACTAATTACTACTCAAAAGAGAATTTATTCACATGGTGTCACCGGTCAATTTACTCGTGATTAATTGAGTACTCATGAGTAATTGTTTTGCGATTACTCGAGTAGTGATCACCCAACACTAGTAACCACCAGTTCTTTTCAGAACTAATTACTACTCAAAAGAGAATTTATTCACATGGTGTCACCGGTCAATTTACTCGCGATTAATTGAGTACTCGTGAGTAATTTTTTTGCGATTACTCGAGTAGTGATCGCCCAACACTAGTAACCACCAAAAGAGAATTTATTCACATGGTGTCACCGCAAACAGTCATTACTTAATGTCTCATTATGCTGCAGCCATATTTGTCTGGTTGTTTGTGACATGATTAACAATCCCCATTGAAAAAATAAAATTTTGAAAGGCACCAGTCTATTTTGGAGCCTTATTCTAATTCCAATAGCACAGTACTCTGAAATAAATTTAAAAAAAATCAACATTGATGTTACGTTAGAATATTGCCACAAGTGAAACCTGCTTCATCATTTTTCATCTTGTGTCAACATTGTTACATGATTTTTTTCCCATCGTTGTGTGAAAATTTCCCAAGGTGTTTTTTTAGTGGGGTTAGATAACCCATGTTGTCGCTCGTTCCTTCTCTTCCGTTCAATCCGCTCCCGAGGCTTTGAGCTTGAGCGTACAGTGTATAAATCCCTGGGGTTTATTTCTCATCAGTGATATCTACTCCGAGGTGTTAGATACGCTATATGCATCTTAAGGGTATTCAAAAGAGAATGAATATCGGAAAATAAGAAATTTGAGAAGATGCTGAAAAAGAAAGAGCCATGTGAGTTATTGAACATCATCGACCAACGGATAAGATCTACATGTAAGTAACACAGACTCCATGGAAACAACACCACCTTCAGTGTAGATGCTCAACAGTTTGCTCCTTCTGTTCGATGCAGCTGGCAAGACAGACAGGGAGTCCAGACAGAAATTGTCTTGGACATGTATGTAGTTCAGGAGGAAAGAAGAATTCTGCACACAATTTATCGTGGGAGTCAACACGGTGTGCCAGAGAAATCGTTGTGAAAGCAGCTCAGAAGGACAATTTTCTTGGGGGAGGCAAGGTGCATTTGTTGCGGATGAGGTTTAACATCTTAAAAGGATGCTTTTATCCCCTTTATTTCACTCCTTGGTTTGAAACAAAGAGGATGTCTTCAGCATGATCGTCTTGGGAGTTGAGGCAGAATTCTGTAGGAAGAACTCTCCCCAGTGACTGCATATCCTCATTTTAGCTGATCTTTTTGGATTGATTTGACTTGAAGTGATGTGATGGGTAAAAGCGTATACTATACATGTAGCATTTCATTTTCCTGTTGGTGCTTAAAAGGTTTGACCTAAATATTGAGTTTTCCCCGAGTAAATGGGTGTCCTCAGTGTTTGCGGGATTTATCTTCTGCAAAAACAATGTGCACGAAAATAAACCCCAAACCCATCAGCTGGCTGTGTTGTACGTTGTATTTTGATGGACTCGGTACAGTGGAGCCCATGGATGGTGTTGGATTTTGGTAGATTCAGGAAGGTTCTTAGCCAAAAACCATGAGGGGATTAGAGTTAACCTACAGTTGTATGTTGTCACATGATTTACCCCGCAAATATTACATCAATCAATAAATGGCGATTGAATTTTCTCATTCACTGCTGAGGCCCAAAAAAAAGTCTTCGGTTTCTGGTCATTGGTCTGCTTCAAAATTGGTGCGGTGACATTTTTTTTTTTTTTTTTTTTTTTTTTTTTTTTTTTTTTTTCGGCCGCCTTTTTTTTTTTGGCTGCCTTTTTTTTTTTTTGCCAACAGGGAAATACATATATGTGACACATTGTATACTCGGGGACCAAATTTCCCATATATATACAAAGAGAGAGGCCTCACAAATTGAGGACTCACAACGTTTAAAACACGGCACGGCAGAATTCCAATCGATCCAGCAATTTTGGCTGCAATTGGACATCGTTTCATAGCAAAACAAAAGAAAATTTAAAATGCCATTGCGCTGGTCTGAGGCGGCGTGCATGGAGACCAGAAACCGGAGACTTTTTTTGGCCTAATTGACACTTTGAAGATTTAAAAAGTTTGAAGACAATCCATGCTCACAGTTATTTCTATTTTAACTCAACTCTATATTGCATTCTAAAAAAAAATTTTTTTGCAAACATTTAAAAAAAAAATCTTCGCCATTTTTTTTTCTCAGGAATCGTATCGAATTGGAAAAATTTGTTTCTGTCTAGCATAGCACATCCATCTTAAATTGCATTTGAAAATATTTTGTTCGTTGTCATTATTGTGGATGACTTACTGTTTTTGGTTTTTTTTTTTGCCAAGTTTGTTTAGAAAAATATTATTTCACTTATGTATGCTCTCATTTATGTACTGTAGTACTGTAGCACAGGACAGGAATTTTACACAGTGCAACGCTGTTACAAACAAAATCATGCCCACAGAAAATGCTCACTAAAGCGGTTATTCGTTTTAGTGATTCATATTTACAATGCTAATTGTAGTTATTAGTCCTGTTAAAAGAAAATATTTCTCAATCTATTTTCAGAGATGACCGACGACGTCACAAAGGTTGAAATCAACCACGCCGACCCTGACTCCCCTCCAGTCACAGGAGAAGCCACGTCCTCCCTGGCTCCTCTTTCTCCTGGAGATGTTGCTCCTCCGTTACCAGAGAAGACGGGAAGGGTAAGCCCCGCCCTACCTCCCAAGAGGTCGCCGGCCCTTCCGCCAAAGCAGAATATACGTGGGAATGTACATATCGCAGGTTAGTCTTGATCCCATTCCTTAGGCCTGTGATTTCTCAGGAGTTTTCCTGATTTCAGCATTTTGTACAAATCTCCCTTTGCCTCAAAAGTTTTCTTGAAAGAAGAGAAGTAGCCACCAAGGAAAGAACGAAGTAGCCTGTATTGTGTCCAAACCAGAATGTGGGTTCGAATCCCGGCCGTGACACTTGTGTCCTTGAGCAAGACACTTAACCATAATTGCTTCTCTCCACCCAGGGGTTAAATGGGTACCTGTGAGGGCAGAGTTGGTTGATTAGCCCTGTATGCACTGTAATGGCAGCAATTGAGCTGTATACTCCCCAGGGAGCTGTGATGGTTTCAGGAATGATTTATGAGCCTTATGAGCAGGGGTAATAATATAATGCGCCTTGAGCACCACTTAGTTGGTGGATACGTGTGCTATATAAGTCCACACATTATTATTATTATTAAACCTCTAGTTTCTTGTTTGTGGTGATGTGGAGAGTCTGTAAATCCTCCAAAAATTAAACATCCAGGAGGTTCAGGGGGCTTTGTCCTCTAGACCAAAGGGAGACCCAGGAGGTTCAGGGGGCTTTGTCCTCTAGACCAAAGGGACACCCAGGAGGTTCAGAGGGCTTTGTCCTCTAGACCAAAGGGAGACCCAGGAGGTTCAGAGGGCTTTGTCCTCTAGACCAAAGGGAGACCCAGGCCCGCTACCCATTTTTCATTCAGGAATGTTTGCTTTTGTCGAATCAAACCCCTGATTCTTTCCATCTTAACCACAGAGCTGCCAACCAGTATGATTTTGTCATATTTCGTACGATAAAACGATTAAAATACGACACTACGATATACATGTAAAAAAAATACGATTTCTTAAAAAAATACCAACTAAAAATTTATATTGCCTGGTTACTACATTTTGTACTTCTTTCCGTCCGCGCACACAAACCTTACGGTATTTTTCTTCACCCAAAAAGTACTGAGCCAATCTAAGGGCAAATTATGTCATGAAGTAAAGTTCAGTGACAAAGTGCTCCTCAAGTGCAAGAAGGCAGCTTCTCATTTCAACAGACAATAGGTGATGGCCACCTAATCTATGCTTGTGATTTGTTTGTTTATTAAGAATATGATTTTTGTGTTAAAAATAGTATTTTTTTGGATTGTGAATATGATTTTTTTTGTCTGCTGGGGTTGGCAGCTCTGTAACCATACATGTATCTCATCATGTACATCAGGGTTTTGTAAATTATACGCAGATGTGAACCAAAAGGACACGATAAGAAATTGGGTTGTCATTTTGAAGTGTACATGTATGTAACTAGTGTGGGGTGCCATGGTCGAGCGGTTTAGTGCATCGGATTTGTGTTCTGATGGCTGAGTCGTCAGAGTGTGTGGGTTCGAAGCCTTGCCACGACCATGGTGCTTGTGTCCTTGAGCAAGACACTTTACCATAATTGCTGCGAGGGCCGAATTGAACCCAGCCACTGGGGATGCACAAGCCAGTGCATGCTTAGTGCCGGTCCCAAGCCCGGATAAATGGGAGGGTTGCGTCAGGAAGGGCATCTGGCGTAAAACCTATGCCAAATCAAATATGCGGATCATGATCCGCTATGGCGGCCCCTAACGGGAGCAGCCGAAAGAGGACAACAACATGTATGTAGCTAGTGTGTTATGTGTTTTTTTCCTTGGCCTAATTTCATGGAGCTGCAAAGCAGAGAATTTTGCTAAGCAATATAAAACACTACCAGCCAAAATGCATACATTTTGTATGAAAGTTTGACTGCTAAGCAATACATTCTTGTAAATGTAAGCAATTTTTTTCTGCTTAGCACAGGGATGTGATTTGTCTGGTTTTTCGGATTTTTAAAGATTTAAAAGATTTTAAGGATTTAACCCTCCTACTTTTGGTGCCTTTTTCAGACAAGTTGATGCACCATTTGAAACCATTCGTTTTGTGAAACACACCAAGGTGTAGTGTATCCACCATTCAAAACCATTTATAAGCCACTGTGTAGTACATTCACCATTTGAAACCATTCGGCTATGGAAACACACCAAGGTGTAGTGTATCCACCATTCAAAAACCATTTGAATGGATTCGAATGGTAGTAAAGCTTGCTACCAACACTTTTCAAATGGTATCACCATGTGTGTACAAAACCAATGGGCATTTTGGTAAGTGGAAATTTTGAATGGTTTCAAATGGTCAAACAGTAGGAGGGTTAAGCAATAAAGGAAAGCAAAGCAAACGCTCAGAACTATAGATTTCACCCTAGCGCTGTTCACAACAGAGGCCCCAATATCCCTAGCAAAATTTACGTGGGTTTTTCAAAACTGCCCAATCACACCCCTGTTAGCAGTTCTATGAAGTAGGGCCCTGATTACAGCATTAACAAATAATAGCGAAAGGTATGACGTTGGTAAAGGAACCAATAATCCTGAATAATTATTCTGTCTGAAGTACATGTGTACTCATCTAAGATAAAATAAAACTGCTTTTATCCAAAAAGCCTCCAAATGTCCGATGTAAACATTATGAATACTTTTGTAACACTCATCTCATGATACAGAATCTGCATTGAGGTAACCCCCTAAATGTTTATCTTGATTCAAAGAAAATAAGCATATATTCATAGAAGCAGTTTTGCCAATATTGCACCAATCCATTAAGTTCTTGCTGGACTTAACCCAAATCGACATAATAACTATTGAATATATCCCAGGTGTTAATTTCATAATTTCGAAACATTGTGCGTCACAAGTAAGCCGCATCATGTCAAAACAGTAATGAAAGTCGATATTCCATTATATTCCCAAATCTCATTAAATCTAGTGAAATCTCAAGAGAAATGAAGATGTAATGACATGACTTAATAAAGGTCATAGACTGATAGCAATATCCGCTCGATGCATAAGCTGTACAGCGCAACAAACGTGTAATAATAATCAAGCCTGTGATTTTTCAGGATTTTTCAGGATTTCAGGATTTTTTAAAAATATCCCTTTGCCTCAAAATTTTCTTAAAAGAAGAGAAGTAGCCACCAAGGCAAGAATGAAGCAGCCTGTATTGTATCCAAACCTCTAGTTTCTTATTTGTGTGGATGTGGAGAGTCTGAAAATTGTCCAAAATTAAACATTCAGGAGGTTCAGGGGGGGCTTTGCCCTCTAGACCAAAGGAAGTCCCAGGCCTGCTACCCACAGGAGGTTCAGGGGGCTTTGTCCTCTAGACCAAAGGAAGTCCCAGGCCTGCTACCCACAGGAGGTTCAGGGGGCTTTGCCCTCTAGACCAAAGGAAGTCCCAGGCCTGCTACCCATTTTTCAGGATTTTTTACTTTTGTCGAATCACACCCCTGAATAATAAAGAGACATCTGTAAGCCATACAGAATCTGGAAGACCATTCAAAGGGTGCTGGTCAGTGTCAAGTCATTGTAATTGGTTGAAGGAAAGATTGAAAAGATGTGTCTTCAGATGGAGTTTGAAGAATGATATAAAGGCTGTGCGTTTTCGGTTATTTCGGGAACCGGATACCCGAAATTGACAAATCTTTGGGTACCCGTAAATAATTTTGTAAAAACACATAAATACTCCCGAATGTTTAAAATAACGTAACCAATATGAAGACAAGTTTATTTTATTTTATTCAAGTCACAAGAAATGTGGACCTACTGCAATAATTTCCCGCCTCTATATTAAAAACGACTCGTAGCATCCCCTTTCACCACATATATTTTTATTAACAAAAAAAAAATCAGAGACTACCACTTGTGTAGCTTAAATGTTCGGTCGAAATTTTCAAAAGTCGTTTACGGGTAATTGGAACCGAAAAATGGAACCGGGTAATGACAGTTTCGGTCGGGTATCCAGGTACATGGGTATCCAGGTACATGGATACCCGGCACAGTCTTAGAATGATAGGTCATGTCTGACAAGGCGTTCTAGGAATGCGGTGCAAAGCTGGCGAAAGCCAGATCTCCTTTAGTTTGCCAGATGAGTCATGGGTTCCACACAAAATATTCACAATAGTGGTTGGTCGTTATAGTGATTCGGGCTGCAATGTGAATACAGGAGCCAAGGTTTATGTTCAGTATAACCCAGTGTTTGTTGTAGTGTTGTTTGTCATAGCAGCGATGTACTGTTCATATGCACAGGAATATGTACAATATGAGAAAATGTGATGTGAGAATTATGATCTTCCTGAAATTCCTGCTTTTTTGTTCCCTCGGTGGAAAGTGCCGGTTACATGTATGTTAAGAACTTCACTTGATGAATTATGTTGACTAATTTGCATTGATGGAGAAGATTTTTTCTGTCTATTGTATTTGTTTCTTTTTCAAGGTTCTCCGTCTGTCAACCATGGGGAATTGACAGCTAACCATGCAGTGTACAGAGGACAGCAAGCCCTGAGGAATATCAGCTTTGGCAGGTAAGCTTACTGTCCAGACCTTTATGAAAACCCTAGGAACCATCCCAAATGCTGCCCTAGGAATCTATCCAAAATCCATCAACATGCAGTAAACAGGTAGCCCAATTGTTGGACTTTGATGAAATTGGTACAGCAGCAAATGCAAAGCATCCATGGCTTGGCTATACACAGTCCTGAATCCACCAAAAGCAGCCGGTGGAGTTTGATAGATTTGGTCGTTTAAAACACATCTTCCCACAATAACAGTTATCACAGAAATAAACCGAAATTGCTAGTCTCTCATCTTCCTCTGCATGTTCTTCAGTCCCTTTCATTCATTTTCTTCCCTGGTTACCAAATAGTGGATCAAACTGAATCTTTCTTTTTCAATTGACTGCTCACTTAACCCTAACCCCCGAGGGCTTTTTACTAGAGACCTTCCTCAATCCTCCAAAATCAACCGATTTCAGTCCATGTAGGATCTCCTTATACCTGAAGTGATATAATAATAATAATAATAATAATAATAATAATAATAATAATAATAATAATAATAATAATAATAATAATAATAATAATAATAATAATAATAATAATAATAATAATAATAATAATAATAATAATAATAATAATAATAATAATAATAATAATAATAATAATAATAATAATAATAATAATAATAATAATAATAATAATAATAATAATAATAATAATAATAATAATAATAATAATATAATAATGTGGACTTATATGGCACACGTATCCACCAAACTGGTGCTCAAGGCGCATTACATTATTACCCCTGCTTATCAGGCTCATAAATCATTCCTGAAACCATCTCCGCTCCCTGGGGAGTATACAGCTCAGTTGCTGCCATTACAGCTCATATAGGGCTAATCAAACACAACAACCAACTCTGCCCTCACAGGTACCCATTCTACCCCTGGGTGGAGAGAAGCAATTATGGTAAAGTGTCTTGCTCAAGGACACAAGCACCCTGGTCGCGGCTGGGATTCGAACCCACATTCTGACGACTCGGCCATCAGAACACAAATCCGATGCACTAAACCACTCGACCATGTATCTTTGGAAGGCTCGGTCAAGAGTCACTGCCAATGCAGTTTCATGTAGTCTGTCATGCCGCACTTCCATTATACCGCAATCTAACATAATCGTCTGCAATTAAATAGTTGAATACTCTGACCTGCATCAATTCTGGAGGATTCAGGAGGATTAGGGTTATAAAGCGTGATGCGGTACCATCCATTTTACTATATAAAAAAAAGAAGGATGTTTTTGATATACTTTGAAAGCCACTGTACTGTACATTGGTTATCTCGAAAAACATAAATGATGACAGTTTTACATAAATCTTTACTTGGTGTGACGTTGGTGATGGTATCAAACAAACTATTTTCATTTCAGGTGCTGTAGTTTTAGTGAAATCAGTGAAATATTTTCCAAAATGAATTTCTGTCATCCGAGGACAGAATTGCCACATTGGAATGAATCTGAGTGCATTTTTCAATATTTCCTTGTAAATGGAACAATGAAATAAGCTGAAACCTCTGTAGGTTGGTTTGTAATCCTCCTGCTATTCAGTGGCAAATAGTGGTCAAAACCAGTCAACTGACTGTTTTGACAGGTTTTTACTGTCATTTTGCCCACCTGAACAATACAAAACAATTCTTTTACCAGTCAAAAACGGTCAACTGACTGTTTTGACTGTTGACCCAAATGTGCACACAGGGACATTTTTGACTGGTTTTTACTGTCATTTTGACCACCCTCAACAATACAAAACAATTCTTTTACCAGTCAAAAACGGTCAACTGACTGTTTTGACTGTTGACCCAAATGTGCACACGGGGACATCTTTGACTGGTTTTTACTGTCATTTTTGACCACCCTCAACAATACAAAACAATTCTTTACCAGTCAAAAATAGTCAACTGACTATTTTGACTGTTGACCCAAATGTGCACACAAGGAAATGTTTGACTGGTTTTTACTGTCATTTTGACCACCCTGAACAATACAAAACAATTCTTTTACACGTAAGGTTTGACAATGTAACCCTTAGAGTCATAGAAGGGTTAAACATATATAATGTATGTATAATTTGATTCTTATAAAGTATGGATGCATTTACAGACATTTTATCAAAAGTATAACATAATGGCTTTAGAGGTGTGCTCTTTGGGCAATATGGACACTCAGTTATTTGTTTTCCCCTTAACAGTAATGTCCAAAACATACCGGATGCTGACGGCGATGCTCATGAAAGCTCAGCTGCTATTGGACAATGCAACGGCGACATCCATCACGACGACCAATCAGATGAGGACAGCCTCAGCGACTATGAGAACAAAGAGAATGAGGACAGTGAGAGTGATGAAGAGATGAACAGTAAGTGGCTTCCTAGACTGTCCCCTGTCCCTTTATCCGATCAAGGATTAGAGACAGACTCCGGGCTGTACGATTCAAGAGATTCCATTGGATAAGTTGTGACATCGCGCTCCTAGGCTTGCGCGCGCGAATGTAGCTCTCCTGCGCGCACATACTTCTGCCGTTCATATATCACTGGAGATATTGTGAGGGGACACCCGTCATCGCATGTAAAGGTCAGAGTTGAATCTCCGGGGAAAAAACCATGGCGGCCACATGGCTGGTATCTGGCATAATTCACGAGCTTCAAAGTGTAATGTCAGAGCTTCAGGCTTGTAGCATCCTCTCTCCCATCTGGGTTTTTATTTTTTATTTTTTTTTCTTCAAATTTCTTCAGTCATTCTTAGTTATTTTTCCACTGGTTGGCTCGCTGTGGTGAATCTCAGAAAAACAAAAAATATATCCAAAGAATGGTAGGAGCTAAGCTCGGTACAAAAATTCCACACAAAATGTATGTAATTTGCCTGGTAGTCTGTATTATAATGCTTAGCGAAAATATTTGGTAAGCCAAATTCTCTGCTTAGCACCTCTATGGAATTAGCCCCCTGAGTTCAAATCCTGCTGGAGTTAACTTATCCTTACATCTTTAACTAAATGTAGTTAAATTGCGAACTGAATCTTGTGATTGAGTACAGACAATTAAGCACAGCGGGTCCTTTGCCAACAGTGTGCAGGACTTGTCCTATCCTGTCACAAGGTGATACTCTTAAGTGCTTTACGTTATTATCCCCTGGTCATTGGTCCAGTATCAATCCTTAAACTTTCTCAGCTCCCTGGGCAGTATACAGCTCTGTGCTGCCATACTCAGTGTTACAGTGGCTATCAAACACAATATCCATCTCTAACCCTGGTCATTGGGCCGATATCAATCCTTAAACTTTCTCAGCTCCCTGGGGAGTATACAGCTATGTGCTGCTGTACTCAGTGCTACAGTGGCTATCAAACACAATATCCATCTCTAACCCTGGTCATTGGGCCGATATCAATCCTTAAACTTTCTCAGCTCCCTGGGGAGTATACAGCTATGTGCTGCTGTACTCAGTGCTACAGTGGCTATCAAACACAATGTCCATCTCTAACCCTGGTCATTGGGCCGATATCAATCCTTAAACTTTCTCAGCTCCCAGGAGGGAGTATACAGCTATGTGCTGCCATACTCAGTGTTACAGTGGCTATCAAACACAATATCCATCTCTACCCCTGGTCATTGGGCCAATATCAATCCTTAAACTTTCTCAGCTCCCTGGGCAGTATACAGCTCTGTGCTGCCATACTCAGTGTTACAGTGGCTATCAAACACAATATCCATCTCTAACCCTGGTCATTGGGCCGATACCAATCCTTAAACTTTCTCAGCTCCCAGGAGGGAGTATACAGCTCTGTGCTGTCATACTCAGTGCTACCGAGGTACCGTAGTACTTTGAAAGCTTTTTCGAACACAATATCAACTCTACCCTCACAGGTACCCATTTATACACCTTGGTGAAGAGAAGCAATGTACAGTAAAGTGCCTTAGATACCAAGAGATGTACACTTCAGTATTAGGCATTACTGACTAAAGCCTCTGCATGGCAGTAAAAAATGCAACAAGGTTATTTTTCAATTTTTTTCCTCTGTTTGTGAATATTTTTTATATCAAATGGGTAGAATTTGTTGAATTGAGAGATTGGGAGAGTAAACATATATGTTGAGTCAGCTTCACATAAGGCGAGCCACCAATAATCAGAATAGCGTTTTCTCGCAAGCGCCTGCCAAGAACGCATCTATTGTTTACTTAATCTGCCGACCGCATGGGTCTGACTTGATCTAGCCAGGTCAGGAATTCGGACAAAGAAAATCTGTATTACAATGAGAACAAAAGGATGGTCACGGTGAGTGCACAGCAGGCGGTCGCGAGAGGTTGCGATATCAAGGGGGACGGCAATACTCCATTTTGCAAGAAATAAAAGTGTAAATGTTCTCTTTAAAAGGACAAAATTGTGGACTAGAAAATAGATGAAATATATAATAGATAAATAAAGCATTACAAATTTACAATACAACCCTGTCTTACGCTTTCCCACTATTAACTTAAGCATTGAAGGCATTTTTGTTCAAGCGCTGAGAAACGGTACTAATAAATGACTTTATAAATGTGACTGATATTATTTTTACAACAGGTGCAGGGACGTCTCTTTGAAAAAGGGAGAGGCATTATTGAAAAAGCAGTTTGTTTTGTTTGTGTAAAATGTATCTTTTTGGATGATGCAACACAAAAGGACGCTTTGGTGAAGTCAGTGATAAAATCAAGGTGAAGGGGGGTATAGTTATGAAAAATCGGTACATAATAACCGTTTGTTACTTTGCCAAGACGTATTCAGAGTGATTTTTCGTTCCGCTTTGTTTTGTTTTTGACAATGCCACCCACCCAACTACGGACCCTGGGGAAATATTAAGTAAAGGTGACTGTGGGCCTTCCAGACCATGAAAGTGGCCATTTGTAAGGATGAATTCCATTTCAATTAACTGGAGTATATTTTTTTAACCCTCGGTGGGGAATGACTGGAAGACAATATTCATATTACTAGACTCCCTACTAAAGCGGGAGGGACAACGAAAGAGCTGCTTATTTTAGTTATTGCATATTGGGTTTATTTCACCTGTAAAAGTTTCATTCTTTCCTAGAAACAAGTTTTTTGTATAAACCTCAAAATAATTTTTTTAACTTTTATTTTTCTCCCCCCCCCAAAAAAAAGGGTTATAGCATATACACATGTGGGCCTACTGTTGTATTTTTCCTCGCCGATGTATGATGTTTTTCCTTTAAAAATATATTTTCCCCTCAAAATTTCATTTTGTGACCTGAAAATCAACTATTTAAAAACACATCTTTGATATTAAAACACACATGCGGTATTACTGATCTTGTTTCGATATGGATGTAAACGTTGCATGGAACGAAAGGTAATTTATTTTTCAAATCAGTCCAATAGAGGATCCATATTTTCTGAAATTAATAACACAGGCAACGGGTAGTCACTGTATGTATAATCCGTGGCTGAGGTAAACTTTATCAGAACTTCAATGATTTGATATTGATCTGACATCAAGGAAAATGCAAAGCTCGGATTATTTTTGCATGAAAGTCGCGTTGTTGCCCTGGTAGAGATGTTTCCACAGTTTTGTTTCCATGGTTGCATTAAATAGCTTCACAAGGGTGCTGCTTTTAACCGTGAGACAATAAACAATGTACATCAGAGTCAACTCCGAAAACCATTTGTCAGGGTGGCAATGTCCAATCAACATCGTAGTCACAGAAAAGTTGTACAAGTTGATTGGTTGTTCAGTCAGTCACGGGCTGGAGCCTATAATTTACGCCCACGCTGTCAGTTCCCACACTTTTTCCCCATGGTATTTTTGTTGCCCTAGTTCGCCCCTGAGTTGAGATTTCTAAGAATCAGATAAGTACACAAAGACTTGGAACAGTGCCAGGGTTTGCAGATGCGGTATGAGGGAGACGAGCGACTGTTTTATGCTGCTGTGAGAGACCACAGATCCCTGATGACATCAACACTTATACTGACTGAACTACATTAATTATTTTCTTGAGTTTTGCAGGTTTTAGTCGAACATGCAAGAGTTGAAAGAGCCAACTGTGAAGAAACGTGGATCTATTTTTTCTGGAGTCCGAATTGAAACGCCTGCCGCTTTGATAAAATCAACTATGTACATGTAATGACATCAAAACGATCAAACTTCCACACACAATTTTTTCACATTATTGCTTACGTCCTTTTACCGGGACCACTTTCGTTAGGTCCTTTTCTTTATACATTGTTTGTGTTTTCAATATAACAAATGAAATAAGTGATAACAAATACAAATGTACATGAAATAAAACAACAAATAGAAAAACACAGAAAGTGAATCAACGAATCGCTGTTGATCGCAATACACACACTTAACTGTACGCCTGTCGCCAGCAAGCTGCTCTCAAGACTGAATGGGCCCAAAAGCAATAAAGCAAGAACGCAGATTTGTAATCGCTTTTGTTTCACTTCTCATTCCAGGATAGTGACCCAAGTGAAATCGTAACGATTCCCAATACATGCCTCTAGTTGTATTTTATTTCCTATCCTTTTGACAGGACGTTGTATTTTTTACTTATAAAATGTACTGTTAATTTGAGAAGTGATTGTTGCTTTACCGAATAAAAAAATTATAAAAAAACAAAAAAAACAACAACAACAACAGAAGTGATAATAGTATTTTTTTAAATGTGATAAACAAAAATAAAAACAAAAATAAAAAAATTAAATAAATAAACAAATAAATAAAGAAATAAACAAATAAACAAATAAATATATAAATATATAAATAAATGTATATAATCATGTAAATGAACAAAATAAACAAATGGTAATAATAGACTTAATGAAGCAAACGAAATTGTGTATTTAGAGTTCACACTTCTTGTGGGACTTGGTATTAATGGGATGGCCTGACTGCTGGTGGACTTTTAAGTCGGTGGTCGGTTTTGTCCTTTAGGCTAGTGTAGACATATCTACATCCGAAATCTGGCATCTCCGATGCCTCTCATGGAACCGGAGATGCTCGCACGGAAGTTCATGTTGATGCCAGTGCCTCACTGAAAGATATGAAGTGCCCTGGAAAGTTAGTTGATGGTTTGGGTGATGGAAAGTTCTTCACGGTGTCGAGCATCTCTCCAGCTTTTGCAGGTGGGTTGCAGGCTTTGCAGTCGGCAGTCGGCCAAGGCATTTTGAGAAAATTGCCATGCCGATGCGGGCGATCCAGATGCGACAGGTAAACTTAAACTGTCAGACGCTGGCTTGCTTGCCTTAAGACGTGTTGCTGAGCTGGTGATGGTCTGGTGGGCGGCTCGGTATTCTGCTGATAAATAGGGCTGCTCTGGTTCGCCACTCTGCTTTAGCAACGTGCAAATGGGCCTCCCAGCAAATGTTGTGTCCGCCCAGTATCTCTTTTGAATGGAGTCCATTGCAGCATTGAAGACTGTATGTTCTTTTTTCAATTTTCTCCTCTGTGGACAACCCCGCCTGCGCGCATGGCGGACGGGTCTCACCTTCCAGTACGGCAAATATACAGATGTCAGAGCTTGGGTGCATGGTGACCACAGACGCTCAACGGGATTCAGAGCAGAATCTCACGGACAATAAGATGTCACAACCAAGGCATCAAGGTTGCATTCCCGAACAGTCGGGCATAATAGAACTCGTTGACTGCGTGATTCACGTTGAAGTCTGCTCCACCGTCACCAATAAAACAAGTAGAGCTACCCCTTCGTCACCTCCTCCTTCAGACCAAGATCACCGATCATGTCATTCGTAATGCGCGATATACTGCATGGCATGGTGGGGGGTCGAAGACCATTGTCGCCTGATGCTTTTGAGGAAGCCTGTAAAGGGGGACTAAAATATGCATTGTACACATGAGCATAGGTGTTCAGGCAATGAGCCAGAAAAAATCGTTTTTCTTTTTTTTCTTTTTTTTTCTTTAATCCCAAATTATTTGCCAAAAATATAGCGATTTGTCGGTCCACTCAGCATCGTCTAGTCTTTTGCACGGGCTGTATAAGCCAGGCACTCCATGCATGACGTCACAGCATTGGAAGTTGGAGTTTAAAAGAGGAATAAAAATTATTTTTAAATTGTTATTTTTGCTTTTGATTTCTATCGACTGTAAAACATTTACTTACACAAACCGGTCTCTTCCAAGGTCGCCCTTCGTCATGTTGGGGGATGGCTGCATCCTCAGATAACCCGATGGCACAATGTTATAACTTGAGTAGGGAAGTCGGTCATGATAGTTGGGGGCATCTGCTGTTGGGAAGAATTTTCTCACTGTGATGCGACGATCAACCGCAAGAGTCTGTTGACCCACCTTCACTTTATTTTTGTTATCGCTAGAATACACCACCGCAACCTTGTTGAATTTGGAGGCTAGTTCAAGGGCATAACGGGCCCTGGCAGAGTAGAAATGACTTGTCATTCACTTTCCTAGTCGAGTTTTCCTTGGCCGGAACTCGAGCATCAATCAGCCCCTTGTACTCGGACGCTATCTTGAAGGATTTGTTAGGTTTCATCCACCTTGCAATGGTTCTGAGGCTCATGGGAAAACAATATCAACAGAGACATACTTGGTTATTTTGCAGTGATTTAATCTTATTTATCCCGAGTAAAACAACAGTATTTACAACCTCAAGGTATATTAAATTTTTTACCAAGTTTGGTGTTCACGCTTTCAAAACAGCTGAAAATTTAAACCCTGTAACCGAGTAGGTAGAACTGGATATCTGTCAATTAAAAATACAAATAAGAAAATGAAAATGCACATACAAGTTTTATATAAATTGACTCAACCATACCTAGGTTTGGCTTGCCTCCTGCAGCCCTGAAACTGTGTGTAACAGGTGGTGTTTGACCTGTTTCAGTGTCGATCCACATGTCCCTGTGTCTTCTTGCCGCCGACGATGGGCCCTGAAGCCGTTTCCTTCAATGAACGACTTTGCTGATTCCACGATATTGGGGTACAACTGCGCAGCAGGTCGTCCACGCGGCCGCTTGACCTTGGTTCTGCTCTTGCCTTCGCTTTGGACTCTTCTTGACCCAACTAAGATTAACCTTGGGTCGATTTTGCAGAGCTTCCATCACGTCCTTACTCAACACGGTGGCCATGATTTTGCGGATAAATTGAGCAACGCGTTGCTATCTCTGAAATGTACTCACAAGGAAAGCAGGCCTACTTGTACACAGAACAAAAAATGATAAAGTTAAGGGGTTGGGGCAAAGCCTCTTGTTTTTATGGCCGGGGATGCTTTTTTAAATATTATGTGGCCCTAGTATAAAGTAGTCGTTTCCTTGCTTTTACCAGACAATGACATTCCAAAACCGTGAAATTAATGCAGTGGCATAAAATATGCCTATATGACTCATTTCCCTATACAGGTGATTAAAAAAGGTAATCCTCAAACAAATGACTTTTATTCCATAAGTATTAATAGCATTGAAATTTCAATAAACGCATCATAAAAGTAGAACCTATGTGCTTTCCATTGATGTCTTCATGGCATCCATACCATCACGAATGAATGCATACCAATGTCTTGAAGTTGGCTTGCCGAATTCTATTATTTCCTAGTTGGGTTTTGAGTACCTGAAATGCAACGGAGCCTGGAGGGAAATTTGTTCACTATCAAAGAATTAGTACACCTGAATGCTAGTTTTGTCAGATCGTAAAACACCGTGGAATTGATGTTCCAGAAACCTCCGAAGTGTTTGAAAACAAAATCGTGACACTTTTAATATAAAACAAACGGGGGCTATAAATTGTGTGGACTTTTATAAACTGGGCGATCATACAGATGTTTAGAAATGTGAAAGCTACTTTACATGGCGCGACCGCTCGCGTTTATAGCTGGATGATTCCTTTGTTACGTTCACAATAGCAGTACACAAAAGGTGCATTTAATGAGCTGTGGGATACCTTCATTCTTGGCAGGCAGTTGCGAGCGCATTTCAACTTTACTGTCCTATTGTTATCAGCACTAATCCCGTTCCTGAGCAGTCGGGTATGCGGGCGCTTGCGAGAAAACGCTATTCTGATTATTGGTGCCTCGCCTAAGTCAAGTCGAAGTACAATTTTTATTCATGTCAAGATTGCAGTCCAAAGGAAAGTATGACTACAGTCATCCGAGTCAAGTCAAGACATATGCGATGTGTTCTACCAAAATCAGACACATTTGGGCAAGAAATCAAAATTGAGTTGGTTATTGATAATGAAAGTAGAGATCTTCAGTTTTAAAATGATAGCTTTTTTATTTTAACTGGATGTGCAAACGCGGAATTACGTAATTTTTAAGTTTGTCTTTATGAAAACTCAAAACGTTGCCCTTTAAAGTTTAATACCAAATTTAATCTGGTATAATTTAAGTAATTAACTTCTTACAAAGGTACTTCATTTTCCCTATCAACGGGCATTACAGAAGAATGATATTGCCTTATAATTGCTTTATTAAGGGATTTATATACATTAATTTTTTGGCTATTTGTCAGTTCCGAGCTCTGCCCAATTCTGTCTGATTTTGGTAGAACGCGTCACATATTTGCTCTCCTTACTCGAAGCTTTTCTCAGATTCAACAGAATAAACAATAACAAACACTTGTTTGTTTTGCCACAGGTGGTCTAGTCACCAAAGTGAAGCGTAATGATAGTTTAGCATTCCATCTTTATAACCGCCCTCCACGGAAGGTTCTGGAGGAGAGGAACATCCTTCCTCAACAGACTGATGACCTGAAGAAGCAGATAAGGGATGCAGTCGGTGCCCAACTGGTCAGGTAAGATATCATCATTAAGACATTGGTTTGAGCCTAATGATAATGGTGTATACGAAGGCCTGTGATTGCTCAGGATTTTTCTTGATTTTAGGATTTTTTTTTACAAATCTCCCTTTGCCTCAGAATTTTCTTGAAAGAAGAGAAGTAGCCATGAAGGAAAGAAACAAGTTGGGATGTTTGTGGAGATGTGCAGAGTCTGTAAATCCTCCAAAATTAAACATCCAGGAGGTTCAGGGGGCTTTGTCCTCTCGACCAAAGGGAGACCCAGGCCTGCTACCCATTTTTCAGGATTTTTTACTTTTGTCAAATCACAGCTTTGATGAAACTATGGCTATGGCTAGATCACGGCTGTGTTCGTCCATTTATTTAACAAACTTTTGGGGTTTTTTTCTTCATATTTTCAGACGGTTAAGTCAGAGACCTACACAAGATGAATTAGCACAGAGGAATATATATAAAGGTAAGGATGTTGAAATATTCTCATACTCATATTCAGACTCATATACTCATATTCTCATATATTCTTTATCCAACTTCAAAAGTAAATCCGAGGTGCAAGTCATTTACACTTGTTCCAATGAAAAATTTAAATCGAAAAAAAAAAAAAAGGGAAAAAACCACGGGTGATACATGCTTTAACCTTTAAGTGTTGTAAGAATTTTATTGGAAAAGTCTAAAAAAAATATTTTTTTTTTTTTTTTGCAGAACAATTGCCGGATAAACGAGAGAGAGAACAGTTGGAAGAAAAAAAGAGGATACTAGTGAGAAAGGTGAGACATCATTGTTAGAGAAATGCTAAGCATAAATATCTGACAACAACTGAAAAACAAATCATTTTATGCGCAGTTTTAGTTGGTCATCAGTAAAATATGCTTACCGTACCAACAACTTCCGCTTGATGTCTTCAGCAAGCCTACTATATTATTTTACTTTTCCCCATGCAAATTCATTGTTTAGGCCATAAAAAAAAGTCTCCAGTTTCTGGTCGTAGGTCGGCTTAAAAATCGGTGCTGTGACGCGCTTATTTTTGGTAATCATTTTTGCCAACCAGTGAAATGTGTAATAATAATAATATAATAATAATGAACATTTGTAATGCGCCGGTATCCCTCAAAAGAGACGCTCATGGCGCAGTGACACATCAGTGTAAACAAGAAAACAAAACACATGGTAAGAACAATGCAATATAAAATTACAAGGAACAATGGTTGATACCTGTACATGTATATGCAGTTCATGGAACCAGACAGAATTTCCCATATACAAAGTATGGTGGCTATAAGAGAGGCCTCACAAATCGGGCAAACGTTTATACCCCTACGTGAAAAATTCGTTTAAAACACAGCATGGCAGAATGCCAATCAATCCAGCATTTTTGGCTGCTATTGGGCAATCGTTTCATAGCAACAACAACAAAAATTTAAATGCTGATATGTGTTTGAAGCGACACGCGCAGAGATCAGACACTGAAGACTTTTTTTGTTTATTTTTGAGGCCTTGTTTAACAATTTTATATTTAACAATACCGTCATTTTTGGTTCTCATTTTAGCTGAGTTTCCGTCCAACAGTTGAAGAGTTGAGACAAAGGAACATCATCAAATTCAATGAGTATGTTGAAGTCATGGAGGCGTTTGACTACGACAGAAAGGCAGAAAAGCCCTGGACAAAACTTACGCCACAGGACAAGGTAAGAAGGAAGTTGGAGTAAATGTTCCCAGACAGGTTCAGAATTTTGTACCCAATATAACTTTTCCAGTATAAAGTTTTTTGTTTTTGAAAACAAAATGATTTACCTTGAAAGCCTGAAAGTGAACTATGTCACGAGGTGACTAATTGATTTGACTTATCAGTAAATGCAGTTAATTTTGTGTAATTTAACTGAGTTATTTTCACCCCCATGTTAAAAATTGAAGGTTCCAAATTTGAATTTATTTTACCACCCCCCCCCCTCCTTTTCCAGTGGAAAATATGCAAATGACTTTTCTACAAATTATTTATAAAACAGAGTGTCCACATTTTTAATTTACACCTTTTTTTCATGTGTATTACAAATAAAACAGGGTGTCCATTTAAAGCTGTGCGTTTTCGGTTATTTCGGGAACCGTTTACCCGTAAACAATTTTTTTTTAAACACAAAAATACTCCCGAATGTATAAAAAAAACAATATCAACACAACTTTCCCTTGTTTTATTAAAGTCATCATAAATGTGGATTTACTGTAGTCATTTTCCGTCTCTATATTAAAACAACTCGTAGCATCGCCATTCCACACACACCTTTTGTTGACAAAAATTTGGAGACTTCATTTGTGTTGCTTAAATGTTCAGTCGAAAATGAACCGAAAAATGGAATCGGGTAATGACATAAAACACAATAAAGGGGGCCACTTTGCATCCGTCACGTTAGCAGTTTTTCCAATGGTTGTTATTTATTTTTAAGTACCTGAAACCGACCAAAAAGTGTTACAACATGTGAATGGAGGCGGACATGCAGGCTTATACTAGAACTAATTTGAGTTGATTTATTTTATTTTTTTATTTATTTCCATAAAAATTGGACGGAAAAAGTTACCTCACATTTCCGTCCACTTGTTGATAGAAATTTTAGGGTAATTAAAAAAAAAAATAGTAATAATTAACTCAAACTATCTTTAGGATAAGCATGCATGTCTATTCAAATGTTGAAAGTCTTTTTGGGTGGTTTCAGATATTTAAAAAAAATTACAACCTTTAGAAAAACTGCTAACGTGACGGTAAGAAAGTGGCCCCCTTTATTGTGTTTTATGTCTAATGACAGTTTTGGTCGGGTACCCGGATACCCGGCACAGACTTATTAACATTATTTGAAAGAACCTTCCAGCCAAGCTTCATGTATACTCCTCGTACAGTTAAACGATGTAACATAATGCTTGATTGCTCCCAGCTAATAGGACCATATAAATGTCACTAATAAATCTTGAGTGAAACATTTGCCGGTGATTTTTATTGATGATGTTTTGTGTTTGATCATCCTTAGGCATCAATTCGTAAGGAGCTGAATGATTTCAAGAGTGAGGAGATGAGTGTTCATGAAGAGAGCAGGAAATACACCAGGTAGGTTCCTTGGACACGGGAAGGATTTCGTTCAAATGCAGAAACCTTTTTTATTTATGGCATACGTTATGCAATTTTAAATAGCAAATTTGGAATTTTGAAAAGCAGATTTTGAATTTTGAAAAGCAAATTTTGAATTTTGAAAAGCAAATTTTGAATTTTCTAAAGCGGATTTTAATTTTCTAAAGCAGATTTTAATTTTCTTAAGCAGATTTTAATTTTCTAAAGCAGATTTTAATTTTCTAAAGCAGATATGAATTTTCTAAAGCAGATATGAATTTTCTAAAGCAGATATGAATTTTCAAAAGCAGAATTTTTTTTAAATTTTGATGAGAAAATTGTCAGTTTTTATCAATATTTTGATTAATGAATTTTGAATAGATTATCTTGAATATTGATGAGCAAGTTGTGAATTTTGACTAGCAAGTTGTGAATGTTGACGAGCAAATTGTGAATTTTGACGAGCAAATTGTGAATTTTGAGATGTGATTTTTGATCAGCAAATTGTGACTTTTGTATAAAAAATGTGAACGATGATTGCTACCTAAACCAAGATGCAACGTTCACGTATAGTCTTGATCCAGAATTATAATAATAGTCTTGATCCAGAATTACAAAAGACTAGAATATCTTCTGCCACCTAGTGTTTCAGAAGTCTCCTATTACCAATGTGATATCCTACCAGACTCCATATACTCAGTTGTAATCAGGCCGGTGATTTCTCAGGATTTCTTTTCCAGATTTCAATTTTTTTTTACAAATCTCCCTTTGCATCAGAATTTTCTTGAAATAAGTGAAGTAGCCACCAAGGAAAGAAAGAAGTAGCCTGTATTGTGTCCAAACTTCTAGTTTCTTGTTTGTGGGGATGTGGAGAGTCTGTAAATCCTCCAAAATTAAACATCTAGGAGGTTCAGGAGGCTTTGTCCTCTAGACCAAAGGGAGACCCAGGAGGTTCAGGGGGCTTTGTCCTCATTTTTCAGGATTATTTACGTTTGACAAATCACACCAATGATATATTCATTATTCAGTCATCAGTCACGTTCCTCTTGTTGACGACCGATGTTTTCTCTCCTATTGTAGGTTCCACAGACCGTGATGTCACAAGACGTGAGACAAGTCTCCTCACTATGTACAAACTGTACAATATTGTAATTACAAGTAGATGTGGATATTGATAACTGATTGATCTACTGTAACGTTTTTTTCCACAACCTTTCATATAAACGTGGTTCATGGATTCCTCAAGTATTACTGTGTACAACCAGAGGCACTCGAGATGGGCTCTGATTGTAAAGATTTACACGTTGTAACAGGTCTCAACATGATGGAGAAAAAATTGCCTCATTTTCTTTAACATTGATAAGATTTTGAGCAATGTATGATTCTAATAACCATCTATAAGATTTATTCAATCGGAGACGCTATTGACACTTTTTAATGAACCTAAGCATATTGGAGAAAAATCATGTACCCATACTTTTTTTGGGTTTTGAGCATATTTCTTACAGACTAAACTGTACGGAGAATACTATTGATCATGGAATTTGGCAAGGCCTATGAAACGATTTTGAGCATTGTATGATTCTAATGGACTTAACCGTCGGATTTATTCAATCGGTGACACTGTTTTCAGCATATTTCTTGCAGACTAAACTGTATGGAGAATACTATTGATCATGGAATGTGGCAAGGCCTATGAAACGAACCTTTCTTCAATTATTGCTTATATCCGATCGGAGGCGCTCTTTAAAGAATGTAACCAGTCAGAGCATGACTGAAAAACACCAAGTTGAAATCTTGGATAAGATTTTGAGCGTTGCACATTTCTTATGTGTTGGTGTGCATATATCCAGTTGGAAACACTCTTCACAGATTGTTAAAGATCACAGCATAAATGGAGACAAAACTGAGTTTGAAAACTCGTCGCAAAAGCTATAAATATAAGGCCTAAAAATTGCTTAATTTGTGTTTTTGCAATACCTTTCTAAAAACAACCAACGAATTGGTTTAGTTCTCATGAAGGGCTCGGGAGTTTGAGACGTCAATAACTATTAACAAAAGTTATGTCTTTCATTTCAAATGTCTTGTCTCGACTCTGAGAAGCAAATTCTCCTTATTGGATTAATCTTTAATCACAGGCCAATCTTTAAGTATTGCCTTTTTAGTATATGAACAAGCTGTACGTAATCCTTTTTAATACCAGTGACGCATGTAATGAGAATTTAACAGTTGATCATTGTAGAGCACGGTTTTCAATGTAACATATTAACGGAAGACCTGTTGTTTTATAAAGCCTAAGAAAAAAAAATTAAAAGCTTATTTCTTGTAGAGTCGATTATGTATGCAGATTTTGTTTTTGTTTTTAACCATTGTGGAATTATAACTTAATTTTTAATTACGGCTTAATACTACCAGTTTAATTTGTATATGGTATTAATAGTTTATTAGAGATTTACGCTTTAGATCTAGAATGCAATATAATAATAAGTGTCATTTCAATTGTATCATTTCTCTATAACTTTTTTGTTTTGTTTTTTCAATTCCTGTCTTGAAACGTTGCTGTGAATTACAAATAATTATGTGGATTTTAAGGGGATTAGGGCTTCTAAGGAGTAATAAATTCCAATGTTACCTGTTTTAGATATTTTAAAGCTTGATTTTGTGTACAGCAGTTATTAAATATCGCTTAAATTCATGATGTACACTTCCATTTTCCCTAAGCAATCATTATAATCAAAAGCAATACCAGTGTACTTCTGGGAAAAATGGCCTTTTGCATTAAATTCTTTGCAGAAAATAACATGGGAACCTTTGCATGTTTGCAACGAAAATGTGCAAGTACAAAAACATGTACTTTTACATTTTCTGACAAAAATGCAAAGTTTGATAGAGAGATACGATTAATCACAGATAATCTAAATTATTTGACAGCAATTTACTTAATAAAGAACGCGCTTCAGAAGTAATAACTTTTAAGGATAAATTGTGTCAAAACAAACTTCCATTTAAGTTAAATGCTGTTAAGTGTTTTTGATAATGTAGAATTTCGAAGAAAATTAGGATTCTTGAAATGAGGTATACGTATTTCTGCCTCGCCAATAACCTACATTAGCACGATTGGAGGCTAAAGAAAAATATATTATTGATGAGGCAGAAGTAAGTATACAAATGAGAAAGAATTGTAATTTGGGGCAGTTCTTAAGAAAGAGAGAGAGATACATCATGAGAGGTAACAGAATCCAGACTCAAAATGGTTAGGCCAAACAAAAAAAGTCTCTGGTTTCTGATCATCGGTCGGCTTCAAAATCGGTGTGGTGTTTTATTTATTTATTTATTTTTTATTTAATTATTTATTTTTATTTATTTATTTTTTTGCCAACAAGGAAAAACGTGATACATGTATACGTGGTGACCAAATTTTCTCATATACAAAGTATGGTGGCTAAGAAAGGCCTCACAAATGTTTCCTCTATGTGAAAAAGTCGTGTAAAACACAGCACGGCAGAAATCCAATCAATCCAGCAATTTTGGCTGCAATTGGACATGGTTTCATAGCGAAAAAAATAAATAAAAATGCCACCTTGCCGCTCTGAGGCGAAACGCACAGAGACCAGAAACCGGAGACATTTTGTTTTTGGCGTTATGCACCTGTGCACATGGGAACTCAATAACTTCATGCACCAGTGCACATGGGAACTCAATAACTTCATGCACCAGTGCACATGGGAACTCAATAACTTCATGCACCAGTGCACATGGGAACTCAATAACTTCATGCACCAGTGCACATGGGAACTCAATAACTTCATGCACCAGTGCACATGGGAACTCAATAACTTCATGCACCAGTGCACATGGGAACTCGATAACTTCATGCACCAGTGCACATGGGAACTCAATAACTTCATGCACCAGTGCACATGGGAACTCGATAACTTCATGCACCAGTGCACATGGGAACTCGATAACTTCATGCTCCAGTGCACATGGGAACTCAATAGCTTCATGCACCAGTGCACATGGGAACTCAATAACTTCATGCTCCAGTGCACATGGGAACTCGATAGCTTCATGCACCAGTGCACATGGGAACTCGATAACTTCATGCTCCAGTGTACATGGGAACTCGATAACTTCATGCTCCAGTGTACATGGGAACTCAATAACTTCATGCACCAGTGCACATGGGAACTCGATAACTTCATGCACCAGTGCACATGGGAAGTCGATAACTTCATGCTCCAGTGTACATGGGAACTCGATAACTTCATGCTCCAGTGCACATGAGAACTCAATAACTTCATGCACCAGTGCACATGGGAACTCGATAACTCCATGCACCAGTGCACATGGGAACTCAATAACTTCATGCTCCAGTGCACATGGGAACTCGATAACTTCATGCTCCAGTGCACATGGGAACTCAATAACTTCATGCTCCAGTGCACATGGGAACTCGATAACTTCATGCTCCAGTGTACATGGGAACTCGATAACTTCATGCTCCAGTGTACATGGGAACTCGATAACTTCATGCTCCAGTGCACATGAGAACTCAATAACTTCATGCACCAGTGCACATGGGAACTCGATAACTTCATGCACCAGTGCACATGGGAAGTCGATAACTTCATGCTCCAGTGTACATGGGAACTCGATAACTTCATGCTCCAGTGCACATGAGAACTCAATAACTTCATGCACCAGTGCACATGGGAACTCGATAACTCCATGCACCAGTGCACATGGGAACTCAATAACTTCATGCTCCAGTGCACATGGGAACTCGATAACTTCATGCTCCAGTGCACATGGGAACTCAATAACTTCATGCTCCAGTGCACATGGGAACTCGATAACTTCATGCTCCAGTGTACATGGGAACTCGATAACTTCATGCTCCAGTGTACATGGGAACTCGATAACTTCATGCTCCAGTGCACATGAGAACTCAATAACTTCATGCACCAGTGCACATGGGAACTCGATAACTTCATGCACCAGTGCACATGGGAAGTCGATAACTTCATGCTCCAGTGTACATGGGAACTCGATAACTTCATGCTCCAGTGCACATGAGAACTCGATAACTTCATGCACCAGTGCACATGGGAACTCGATAACTCCATGCACCAGTGCACATGGGAAGTCGATAACTTCATGCTCCAGTGCACATGGGAACTCAATAACTTCATGCACCAGTGCACATGGGAACTCATTAACTCCATGCACCAGTGCACATGGGAACTCGATAACTTCATGCACCAGTGCACATGGGAACTCGATAACTTCATGCACCAGTGTACATGGAGTAGCAGGCATTTTGAATCCATTTAGGCTTAGTTGTCGCTACTCTCCCTCTATATATATGGCTCTGATTACAATTATATAATTCCCTAACAAAGAAAATTACAAGGGCTGTTATGCAGAAATTTGTTTGTTTATGCTTGCTTGCTTGTTTGTCTGTCTGTCTGTCTTTGACAGAAATGATTATGTTCATGTGATTGGTTGCTATGGCAGCAGGGTATCTGATGAGTGTTATCACGTGTAGCGTAGGTTATACTGGGTGACTTATAAATGACTAATTATTGTATTAATTAATATCTTAATGTGTAGTTTGTTTTTAATTTTTAGCAAGTCTTCCAGGAGTAGTTGTTCGCTGTTTAATATGAAGTATTCTGTTTTCATGCTTTGGTAAGATGAAAATGAATGGCATTGGACAACATCAGTCATAGATTAATATTATCATGTGTTCACTCATTCACCTGCATTTTGTTTGTTTTTTAGTTTGTTATCTGTGCACTTAAATTTACCTTGCAAAAGGAAGATTAATCACTTTCAGATAAGATATGACATAAAACACAATAAAGGGGGCCACTTTGCATCCATCACGTTAGCAGTTTTTCCAATGGTTGTTATTTATTTTTAAGTACCTGAAACCGACCAAAAAGTGTTTCAACATGTGAATGGACATACAGGCTTATACTAGAACTAATTTGAGTTGATTTATTTTATTTTATTATTTTTTTATTAATTTTTTTACCCTCAAATTTCCATAAAAATTGGACGGAAAAAGTTACCTCACTTTTCCGTCCATTTGTTGATGGAAATTTTAGGGTAATTAAAAAAATAATAGTAATAATCAACTCAAATTATCTTTAGGATAAGCATGCATGTCTATTCAAATGTTGAAATTCTTTTTGGGTGGTTTCAGATATTTAAAAAAAAATTACAACCATTAGAAAAACTGCTAACGTGACGGTAGGAAAGTGGCCCCCTTTATTGTGTTTTATGTCATATTTCACTAAATAATTGCATTGTTAAACAGTGCATTATTAAGCTGGCTGCAGGCGTCATTGTTTGATCAGAGCTTGACTTACATGTATATGCAGTCAGTTATTCTAAAAGAATGTCGCGGTCAATTAGTTTTCTGAAATAACTTGTTTGAAAGTAATTTTCTTTTAATCTATGGAGGAAAAGAACAATGTTCGGATTTAAACCAAAAATGACAGAAAAACTAAGATTCACGTGGAGCATGCATCTTTAAATTGTGCACTTAACCAGTTCGCGTCGGGAATAAAAAAGTTTTTCTGGGCCCCTGTGCGGGTTTCTTTTTCCCACACACACGTTACTGGAAGCTTCCACAGCTCGTGGCCTTCCGAGCATGTCACCGTACACGTGTGGCTCAACCGAGCATGCATACAAATATTCCGGAGTTTCCTATGGCGTGTTTAGACGCTCTCTGATCCATGGTGCAAAAAAAAATTTGCGTGTATACACGGCCTCCGACGCGAACTGGTTAATTAATTAGACACTGGATAAATAAGTAGATGGAGACTTCAATTCAATTCAGAGTAACATTTATTTCCACATAATATCATCATCAAGAATAAAATACACCAGGAAAAAATACTGAAGTGGAGACAAGTTCCAAAAAAGCATGGCTTGTCAAGGAACAGCCTGTATACACAACCTGTAAGGACCAAGTAACAGACACACTAAAAAAAAAAATCACTGATCATAGCAAATCCAGGAATAGACCTTATGCGTGAGGAATAGACCTCGGCGTGAGGAATAGACCTCACGCTGCCATCTTAGAGGTAAAACGATGATGAAACAATGGAAAACACATCTATACACGCGCGGCGCACAGATTGGGCCAATGAGCAACCTTCTTTTGACCTCTAGTCGAGGGCGCCCTACTCAAATGACGTCATGTGCATAAGGTCTATATATGAACACTAATTCAGAGGGTGCAGCTGAGGCTAACAAAATGTCTCAATATTTCTTTTTCATTTGCTACATTGATCAAGTTAAAGATTTTTAATTAATCCACAAAATTATATTGGTAAACAAATATAGATGGATGGCAGATGGTGGAATGATACTAAATTAATCAGCAATAATGCCAGGGTGTCTTTTCAGCACCTTGTTTGCTTAATGAACACCCATTTTGGCTTATCCGCTCTGTGCACATCGTAGCCCTCTGGTGGTGAGAATACACCCAGTCTTCTGAGTTTAGGGCACATTGCTGCACCATTTTATGGCATTGTATTGTGTACAAAACCCCCATAGCCTACATTTGTATAATACTAGAAGTACATTATATTCAGCAAAAACTGTTCCCCGGTAACTGTAATACTTGAATGTAATTGGAGTCAATAGCGCATGCTAACCAGTGATATATATGCTCCCTATAAGCTACTGCTTATGTATGGTACCCTCAACAGGTCATGCATGGAGCGGATACACTGGGTGCAGAAGATCTATGTAGATACACCACACATGTATGTTTTTTTTTACCCTCCTACTACTACAAGGGTCAAAATCAGTCAAAATGTTGATACACTTCCCAAGATATATCTAGTGCACTTGAATGTCGAACACTGTCAAACCTTACGTGTAGTAAGTACATTTACAGGTCAAAATGAGTCAACCGTTTTTGACTGGTAAAAGCATTGTCTGGTATTGTTCAGGGTGGTCAAAATAACAGGAAAAAAAAGTCAAAAACGCCCCTGTGTGCACATTTTGGGTCAACAGTCAAAACGGGCAGTTGACTGGTTTTGACCTCTATAGCGACTTGCAACTAAAGTGCAGCTGTAGTAGGAGGGTTAAATAGTCATTCCATACACTATTGTTAACAATGTACATGTAGTATCGGTCATTGGCAGTGTCAGATTCAGGTACATATAATAGCAGCAGTGAGCGATTATGCTTGTATCATACAGCAGAATGCTATACAAAGTTCAAGATTAGCATTATAATATAACAATCAGGAAACCTTCTGGGTCACTAGCTAGGTTTGATCCAAAGTGTGACTTCATGTTCCCATTGCAGATGGTTCTACCTAAATTTGTTTTGTTATTGTTTTATGATGCAACACTTACAAAATGGTGCAGTGATTTTGTTTTGTTACTGTTCTATGATGCAACACTTAAAAAATGGATCAGTGATTTTGTTTTGTTACTGTTCTATGATACAACACTGACAAAATGGATCAGTGATTTTGTTTTGTTATTGTTCTATGATACAACACTGACAAAATGGATCAGTGATTTTGTTTTGTTACTGTTCTATGATACAACACTGACAAAATGGATCAGTGATTTTGTTTTGTTATTGTTCTATGATACAACACTTACAAAATGGATCAGTGATTTTGTTAATGTGATGTCATTACTCTCTATTGCGTTCATTTTACTCGGGAGAAAAATCATGTAAGAGACTGAAGAAGCTGCTTTTTAAGTAAACATTGGGCTAGTTAATTGTGGTTTGCCAAAGCTCTTACTGTTAGTATCATTTTTTCTTGAATTTTATTACTAGTTTTTGGATGGATAATTGGTTACATGAAATACTGTGAAGGAATTATGTTTTATCTAAGGAAGTCTAATTGTGAATAAAACAAGCATTGGTATTTTGCATATGTTTTTATCACAATTTGTTTTATTATTATTTTAAAGGGGGGAGTACACAAGCTCCGCCCCTCCTGATCCACCCTGAACACTATTATTCTATGGGTGTTACCAATGACAACCTTTCCTATTTGCTACAGTAATTGACCTATCATGAATTGCATCCATGTTGCTGATAAACTAAGTCAAATCCCACTTCCTATAATTAAACACAATGCATGAACAACTAAGACAATAAAATGCTGCGAAAACATATGCATAGGTGTCTTAGGATGGCTCGTCTTAAGAATGTGGTTAAGTCTTCAACAGCTATAGGTCAGTTATTTTGTTTGGTAAACCAGTGTTGACAAACAACTGATGACTTCAATTCTACAGGGGTGTCATTTGACAAAAGTAATCCTGAAAAATGGATAGCAGGCCTGGGTCTCCCCTTGGTCTAGAGGACAAAGCCCTCTGAACCTCCTGGGTCTCCCTTTGGTCTAGAGGACAAAGCCCCCTGAACCTCCTGGGTCTCCCTTTGGTCTAGCGAACAAAGCCCCCTGAACCTCCTGGGTCTCCCTTTGGTCTAGAGGACAAAGCCCTCTGAACTGCCCGTTTTGGAGTATTTACAGACTCTCCACATCCACACAAACAAGAAACTTGAGGTTTGGACACTATATAGGCTACTTCTTTCTTTCCTTGGTGGATACTTCTCTTCTTTCAAGAAAAGTTTCATGAAAAGGGAGATTTGCAAAAACAATCCCGAGAAGTCACAGGCCAGATTCTAAGTATAAACTCTGAGGTTGAAATATTAGAAACGAACACATTTTAGTGGGGGTACCCAAGTGGCTCAACCCACAACCCTGAGAATGCAAGCCCTGAGTACACTTCCCCAGAGAGGTTCAAGACCCAGGCAGGACAGATCCTAAGTCCACGGCCATAGCAGCGTAGATAATAAGCAAGATTAAATAACAGTTTTGCTTTTATTTATTTTTTAATCTAAAAATTAATATTTAATAAAACCTGATTCTTCATGTCATGCCTGGGGTTTGAACCCAGGACATTATAGTCCAAAGTCCCAAGCCATTCCACTGGGCTACAAACTCTTCTTAATAATATTGTGTTTGAGTTTAATTATAAACCTTAGAATGGACAATCTCAAAGTAAAAAAAGTATAAAAGCTATTACTGGGGTTTGAACCCAAGACCTTCCAGTCCAGAGTCCCAAGCCCTTCCACTGGGCTACAAACTCTTGTTAATAATCTTGTGTTTGAGTTTAATTATAAACCTTAGAATGGACAATCTCAAAATAATAATGTATAAAATCTCTTACTTAGGTTTGAACCAAGGACCTACTGTTTTAGAGTCACAAGCCCTTCCACTGGGCTACAGACCTTTCTTACTAAAATTGTGTTTGAGTTTAATTATAAACCTTAGAATGGACAATCTCAAAATAATAATGTATAAAAGCTCTTACTCAGGTTTGAACCAAGGACCTACTGTTTTAGAGTCACAAGCCCTTCCACTGGGCTACAGACCTTTCTTAATAAAATTGTGTTTGAGTTTAATTATAAACCTTAGAATGGACAATCTCAAAATAATAATGTATAAAAACTCTTATTCAGGTTTGAACCAATGACCTACTGTTTTCGAGTCACAAGCCCTGCCACTGGGCTACAGACCTTTCTTAATAAAATTGTGTTTGAGTTTAATTATACACCTTAGAATGGACAATCTCAAAATAACCAAGTATAAAAAATCCTATTGGGGTTTGAACCTATGACTTTCCAGTCAAGAGTCTCAATCCATTCCACTGGGCTACAAACTCTTTTTAATAAGATTGTGTTTTAGTTTAATTATAAACCTTAGAATGGACAATCTCAAAATAATAATGTATAAAAACTCTTATTCAGGTTTGAACCAAGGACCTACTGTTTTAGAGTCACAAGCCCTTCCACTGGGCTACAGACCTTTCTTAATAAAATTGTGTTTGAGTTTAATTATAATCCTTAGAATGGACAATCTCAAAATAACCAAGTATAAAAAATCCTATTGGGGTTTGAACCTAGGACTTTCCAGTGAAGAGTCTCAATCCATTCCACTGGGCTACAAACTCTTTTTAATAAGATTGTGTTTTAGTTTAATTATAAACCTTAGAATGGACAATATCACAGCAACAAAGTATAAAATCTATTTTTGGGGATTGAACAAAGGACCTTCAGTTTCAGAGTCAAAAGCCCTTCCAGCGGGCTACAGACTATGCTTAATAATTTAGTGTTTGAGTTTAATTATAAACCTTAGAATAGACAAAATCAAAGCAATAAATCTCTTATTAGGGATTGAACCCAGGACCTTCCTTTTCAAAGTCAAAAGCCCTTCCAGCAGGCTACAGACTATGGTTAATATTAATGTTTGAGTTTAATTATAAACCTTAGAATGGACAATCTCAAAATAATAATGTATAACAGCTCTTAGTGAAGATTGAAACTTCCCGTTCATAGTCAGAAGCCCTTCCATTGGGCTACAAACCTTCTTAAAAAGATTGTGTTTGAGTTTAATTATAAACCTTAGAATGGACAATATCAAAGCAACAAAGTATAAAATCTATTTTTGGGGATTGAACAAAGGACCTTCAGTTTCAGAGTCAAAAGCCCTTCCAGCGGGCTACAGACTATGCTTAATAATTTAGTGTTTGAGTTTAATTATAAACCTTAGAATAGACAAAATCAAAGCAATAAATCTCTTATTAGGGATTGAACCCAGGACCTTCATTTTCAAAGTCAAAAGCCCTTCCAGCAGGCTACAGACTATGGTTAATATTAATGTTTGAGTTTAATTATAAACCTTAGAATGGACAATCTCAAAATAATAATGTATAACAGCTCTTAGTGAAGATTGAAACTTCCCGTTCATTGTCAGAAGCCCTTCCACTGGGCTACAGACTCTTCTTAAAAATGTTGAGTTTGAGTTTAGTTATAAACCTTAGAATGGACAATCTCAAAGTAACAAAAGTATAAAAGATCTTATTTCGGTTTGAACCCAGGACATACTGGTTCAGAGTCGCAAGCCCTTCTTAAAAAAAACTGCTGTTTGAGTTTAATTATAAATCTTAAAATGGACAATCTCCACATAAACAACTATACAAAACCTTAATGGAGTTTGAACCCAGGAGCTTCCAGTCAAGAGTACCAAGCCCTTCCACTGGGCTACAAACTCTTCTGAATAACACTGTGTTTGTGTTTATAAACCTTAATTATAAACCTCAAGATAATGATGTATAAAAGCTGTTATTGGGGTTTGAACCCAGGACCTTTTGGTTCAGAGTCCCAAACCCTTCTACTGGTCTACAGACTCTTGTGTTTGAGTTTAATTATAAACTTTATAATGAACAATCTCAACGTAACCAAGTATAAAATATCCTAATGGGGTTTGAACCAGGACCTTTCAGTCAAGAGTATCCTACCCTTCTACTGGGCTAAAGACTCTTCTTAAAATTGTTGAATTTGAGTTTAGTTATAAACCTTAGAATGGATAATCTCAAGATAATGATGTATAAAAGCTCTTATTAGGGTTTGAACCCAGTACCTTCTGGTTCAGAGTCCCAAGCCCTTCCATTGGGCTACAAACTCTTCTTAAAAAGATTGTGTTTGAGTTTAATTATAAACCTCATAATAATAATAATGTAGGGCATTTTTAAAGTGCTCTTAAACAAGGTATCAAAGCGCTGTACATTATTATCCCTGCTCATCAGGCGCATAAATCATTCCTGAAACCATCTCAGCTCCCTGGGGAGTATACAGCTCAATTGCTGCCATTTCGGCGCATATGGGCTAATCAAACACAACAACCAACTCTGCCCTCACAGGTACCCATTTACTCCTGGGTAGAGAGAAGCAATTATGGTAAAGTGTCTTGCTCAAGGACACAAGTACCACGGTCGCGGTCGGGATTCAAACCCACATTCTGACGACTCAGCCACTAGAACACAAATCCGATGCACTAAACCGCTCGACCATGGCACTCCATAACAATCTCAAAGTAACAAAGTATAAAACATCTTACTGGGCTTTGAAGCCAGGACCTTCCAGTCAAGAGTCTCAAGCACTTCCACTGGGCTACAGGCTTTTCTTAATAAGATTGTGTTTGAGTTTAATTATAAACCTTAGAATGGACAATCTCAAAATAATACTGTATAAAAGCTCTTAATGAAGATTGAACCCAGGAACTTCCAGTTCAGAGTCAGAAGCCCTTCCACTGGGCTAAAGACTCTTCTTAAAATGTTTGAATTTGAGTTTAGTTATAAACCTTAGAATGGATAATCTCAAGATAATGATGTATAAAAGCTCTTATTAGGGTTTGAACCCAGGACCTTCAGAGTCCCAAGCCCTTCCACTGGGCTATAAGCTCTTCTTGAAAAAAATTGAATTTGATTTTAATTATAAATCTTAATTATAAATCTCAAATTAAAAATTTATTTAAAAAAAATCATCTTTTCCCATTGTTCAGCAGAGAAACAATATCACGAATAATGGAAATGAACTGACCAGACCTCAATAGTCTCGCATTGTTATAGCCAATGAAACAGTCAAATAAAACACCCATGTATGTATTACTATTAAAGAAACTAAAAGTTTATTTCCAAGATACCTGTTCCATTAAGAAAAATATAAACAAATAAACTTTGCATATAAATTACAATATATTAATTAACAAGGTACAGAATGCTTTTGATGAGCACAATTGGTGGGAGGAATGGGCCTCAGATGGTGGGGGAATATTTACACTGCTGTGCTTAACCCTAACCCCCTAGGTATTCTGGCTAGGAACCTTCCTGAATCCTCCAAAATCCATCAGTGCACTTTTGGAAACATGCCCTTATCTTCAAAATGCACCATGCATTTTTGTTGATCTTACATATTCACCACTTATGGCATGTACTTCTTGCCAGGTAGTAATTTTGCCCCATTTAAAGAGGTGAAAGTACCAGTTTCCAACAGTGCTAATTTTTTCCAAAAAAGTGCCCCTTGGAGGATTTTGCAGGATATGGGGTGGTTAGGGTTTTAATATCACTCAATCACACACAATTAATACAACATCATGTACCTTCATGAAAATCTATAATCCACAATCCACCCACCCCTAAAACTGTTACACATTTATATTCCCATGATGTAAATTCATGAGCACTATCAAATCAACATGCACACTATGACGGCTTATTATTTAAGCCTAACACCATTCTAACCGGACAGAAACCGGACAGAAACCGGACAGAAACCAGACAGAAACTGGACACAAACTAATATATTCTATATGATCTTCGGCAGCAAAAGAATTTTCTTACGAGTGAGAAAGACCTGTAGGTAGACAACTTAATTACATAATTCAGAAAATAAATCATAAAACTGCCCCGAAACACAGTAAATGCCTATAGATCTTCTAAAACTTCAGAAATATTAAGGCAAACCTTTATAAATCCAACATACTTATCTCAGCTTTATATTAGACCTACAGTAAATAGCACCCTAAAGTGAGATATTCTATTAGGAAGCTCTTTTAACTCTCATTACAAACAATCAGAATTTTGAGGTTTTGCAACACTCATTTTATAGCAGGTATATCACATATACTGGTATTTCACTGTAAAGCTATTATATATATAAATATATTTCTTCTATTTTAATTATTTGTTTATTAACCCTCCTACTATAGCTGCATTTTAGTGGAAAGTACGTACTATAGAGGTCAAAACCAGCCTGGGTAAAAAAATCAGTCAAAATGTTGATATACTTGCCAAAGTATATCTAGTGCAAAACCAGTCCAAAATGCCCCCGTGTGCACATTTGAGTCAACAGTCAAAACAGGCAGTTGACTGGTTTTGACCTCTATACATGTAGCTACATGTACTTGCCACTAAAGTGCAGCTATAGTAGGAGGGTTACCACACATCTTATGATCCGACTACAATATAAGGACTCTAGTGGCAGTGTCAGATCTTATTAATACCCCCCACCCCCCCCCCCCCCTCACAATCTGACAACAACTCGAGATGTAGTGTCAGATCTTATTACCTTTGGACTCTCTGCGACTGAACAAGCACACTCCATGACTTATGAAGGACTTGCACATGCATGCTTTTCTGTTTACAGAGGTAACAGTCATTCAGTTCCACTCAGATGAATCTCCTTAACTAAGTCAGCAACTACTTGTAAGCCCACCACACAACTTAAAGGCACATTATCGTCACGATCAGAGCAGACTTTCAACAGGGCATGGAATCGGGGTCCTAGTTTAAGATGAACACAGTGACTGAACATTACTAGCTCATTTATGCAGCAGCAACGGTAATATGACCTTATCATGTATTATATTCAGTCACTGAGTTAATCTAAAACTAGCATTCTGATTCCATGCCCTGTTGATCGTGACGATATTGTCCTTTTAAGACATAATTAGCTAATTCAAGAAATTGTCTCTAAACAAAAAAACTTGCAAGGCACTTCTCTTCAAGCGAGTGTGCCCATTGTTAAAAAAAACAAAAAAACAATCAGAACAAATTATTATCTAAAAGCTTATTTGGTATGGGTACAAAACAACTAAAATGCTGTCACTTTCAAAAAAATGTGAATAATTTTATTTATTTATTAATTTTTTTTTAAATGTGATCCATTTTCCTCATTACAATGCATACAAAATAATCTGTATGCATTTTCACTATTTTCCTGTTAGCCCTCCTACTGTAGCTGAACCTTTGTGGCAAGTAGCTATAGTGGTCAAAATCAGTCAACTGCCTGTATATGACTGTTGACCCAAATGTGCACACAGGGGCATTTTTGACTGGTTTTTACTGTCATTTTGACCACCCTCAACAATACAAGACAATGCTTTCACCAGTCAAAAACGGTCGACTCATTTTGACCTGTAAATGTACTTACTACACGTATGGTTTGACAGTGTTTGACTTTTAAGTGCACTTGATATATATACCTTGGCAAGCATATCAACATTTTGACTTATCTTTGACCATTGCAGTCATAGGAAGGTCAATGACACAATGAAACAAACTGAAACTTTCACAGGTTGTTTTTTAGACATCTCTTTGTAATTAAATTATAAAGCATGGATGCTTTTATAGATATTTTACTAATAGTGCACAATCTCTTTAAAATAATAAACATTATTCCATATCTATCTTTACTATACCTCATACATATTCATGATCGAGAGCCGAATTCTCACTCGTCCATTCACCATCACGTGCCAGATGCTATTTTGGCTATTTCCCAAGCGCCCGCGAGTATTCACGCACAGGGTAAATACGCATGCGCAGTAGTGCGTAGTAGACTGTCGCATCGGGGAACAGTCCCGGTGGGGAAATAGTCCTGGCGATCTGTTCCCCGCATCCGGGAACATGCCAGCGGGGAACATCGCCCGAGTACGTACATACACATGAAAAGATGGCGGCACACGTAAATGTCGCGTTTTAATTTACCAAGCTCAATGATGCCGAACTAGAGAATATTGTGAATATGTATGAGGTATAGTAAAACAAATATAACATGGTTTATTTCGGGTGGACAGTCGATATTAGCTCCCCTCGGTATTGGAAGTTGAGAAACTAGTTCCCTCGGCTTCGCCTCGGGAACTAGTTTCTCAACTTCCAATACCTCGGGGAGCTAATATCGACTGTCCACCCTCAAACCATGTTATATTTGTATATTACAAAAGGAAACAATATCACGTATAATCTTTTTGAAATTTTCAAATATATTACCTTAAACTTTCCTAGTGTAAAGTTGGTGATTATATTAAACATCTCAAGAAATTACTCATTTATTATTTTACATCGTTTAAAATCGACAGGCCTGTAACATCTATTCCATGGCATAGTACTCCAAGAACAATGGATTTGGGCCATTCCTGACGTACTGTTCCACAGACTGACGCTCAAGGTCTCAAAAAGAAGCAGAGCAGTCTGGGAGACTTACCCGGCGTGCCTGAGAACTGTACGCCAGCGTATCCGAGTTTAACGCGTTCGCCCCACAGATGGTTTGTGTGCGTTTAGTTTAAGACTGCATCTAGTTCTAGGAACTAGCTTCGCGTGTCAAGCGCCTATAAATCCCATGATGCTTTACAGCACGCCAGGCAATGTAGCAAAACTGGTTACCATGCTCGTTGTACATTTGGAGTACAATGCCGTGGTATGGATTACAGCAGGCTGGCACACTTTGTGTTGTGTTTAATGCCCATACAAAATGGTAAATATTTTCAACCCTATTTTAAAAAAGTAAGTAATTCTAAGTAGGAATAACCAAAAATAAGGCTTTCATTATTTTTTTTAACCGTTCAAAAAACCATGTACTTCACCACAACCACGAACGGCAGGAAATGAAACAAAAGCCGTCTGGGACACTTTCATGGAGCCTATTTTGATGACGTACATTTACGGGAGGGCGAACGCAACAACTGTTTACTGCAGTATGTTTTCTACACAAAGCATATCGCGTACAGCTGCAAAAATAAGTTTACCAACTACGACTTTCATCATCGTCATTTGATGGAGATTATACTGATGCCGAAGTTGGTGAAATAAGGGGCATTGAATCGTACAAATTTGAGCCCAAAATGGATGAAATCCAGGCAAAAATGGCGATGCCGAAGGTCCGGACATCTGCATGTACATGTACAAGCCACAGTCAACGTGGCGGCAGCCGTAAAAGTATGTCATAAAAACAGGCAAAATGTTTGCTGCCGCCGACGGGTCACAACTAAAACAGTTGGGTCACGGATTTCAACCGCTGGAATTTTGGCTGCAAATTATGATTTTTTCAATAATTTCTGATTTGTTTAAATATTTTTTGGAAATAGCATATAAATAATTAAACACATACTGAACACTTTTGAGTAAATAAATCAAGGCACTTTGTATGGTCTTTATTAGTTTGCAGCATAATAACATTGGTGATTAGGAATGGTAAATATATTTAGATAGTCAATTACTTCAATACACCTCGAGGATGTTTCTACCTTGATCACTCAGCGGCCATCTTTGTCATGTTCCCTGTATGCAAAGGAGGATTGTAATGCCGTTTCTCAATACATCCCGAGGAGCCAGCCTATTTTTCCACCCAGCCTCGATTTGGTCATGCTTATTTGTATGGGAGGAACAAAACAAGATAGCCATCTTGTCATAAATGTCTAATTTGTCACTTCACGTAGCGTGAGATGACATCAACCAAGCACCAACCAATCCTCAAGAGGAATATCCATTGGGATTGTTGGACTGCCAACGCCATTGGTCCTCACCTAAACAAAAAATTAAAAAAAAATTTTTTTTTAATCACGAAAAAGTCCTTTCCAATCAAACTTTCCCTTTTCCACTGTGTACTCTCCAGAATTGTTCCTTATTTTATCAATGTGCTTTACAATTTTTTTTATATCAATGCTTCCTTTTTGTGTTTTCTGTATCTTGAAGTTTTATGTAAATGTAGTGTCAATGTTTATGTTTTATGTATAATTTACATGTAATATGATAAAATGTCCCCATAACAAATAGGTCACATGCGTTCATAGGCAATCCTGATATCACCATTCATCTTAACAATTTTTGTATTTTTTTAAAAATAATTATAGTGTTTAAGGACTTTTTCACAAAGGGGTATGAATTTAGATTTTAGAATTAAATTCCAAAAACAGCATATACATGTATCACTTAAAAAAAAAGTCCCAAACAAATAAATAAATAAATAAATAAAAATATGCGTCACCACACCAATTTTGAAGCTGACACAGAACCAGAAACTGGAGACATTTTTTGGGGGGAGATTTAGGGCAGTAATATCTCCTGTAACTTACACATTTTCTCTATGTCAAATTTTGCTTTCCATCCAAGCTCTTTCTCTGCTAGTGTATTGTCAGAGTAACATGATGCCACATCACCCCCACGACGTCCAACAATTCTATATTTGATCTAAGGGGAAAGAAACATATCAATGTCGAAATAATGGAAGGTTATATCACCCCCAAATCTCAAACAATTACTAATTTGATCTCGGTGAAAAGATATACCAATAGACCATTTCATATATTTGGAGCAACTTTGCTGCCCTTGCCTCTGTTAAAGAATAATCGACCGATACCTGTATCCACCAATCACTGTATCCACCATCCACCATCCACCAACAACTTTATCCACCAATCTCTGTATCTACATCCACTAATCTCTGTATCTACATCCACTAACCACTGTATCCACCAACCACTGTATACACCATCCATCAATCACTGTATCTACCAATCACTGTATCTACCAACCACTGTATCCACCAACCACCAATCACTGTATCCACCAACCACTGTATCCACCATCCACCAATCACTGTATCTATGCACCAACCACTATATGCCGCCATCACTGTGGTGGTGCCACAGTGCAGGCACACGCCACATGCGGTAATTTTGTCCTATTGCGTTGCTTGCCAATGCCTCTTATCACTCAACACTGATTGAAGCCAGAAAGTGTTGGTGAATCGTGTTGGTGAATCGTGTTGGTGAATCGTGTTGGTGAATCATGTTGGTGAATCATGCTGTTGTGTTCACTTCCCTTCCAGCCTCAGTTTGACAACATGAATTTATAGGGAAGAAAAACAAAATGGTCGCAGCGAGACAAAGTTCCGTGCAAACTCTGTAATATAACAAGGCAAACTCACCTTCTTCCCAGAGGCCTTCTCCAGTGCCTTCACAACATCCAGCACCGAGTAGCCCTTTCCAGATCCAAGGTTGTAAATCTTGAGGCCGCAGTTCTCTTTGAGCTTCTTCAGAGCAGCAATGTGGCCAAGAGCAAGGTCCACCACATGGATGTAGTCTCGTACTCCTGGAAACAAACATGGCGCATTGTGCATTTCTGATCATATCATCAATTTGTTGAGTATAAAAAAAGCTGCAACATCTGCCAATGACTGTCGCTTCCCAGGTTTAGCATCATATCTAACGACCTTGTTGCAGACATGGCTTTTGCTCAGTGCAACAAGGTCGTATCTGTTACAGAGTTCCAGGATGGAACCTATGAGAGATATGACATTGTTTTAACCCTCCTACAATCAGTGCAATTTTTGAAACAACCCATTCAGGCCACTCCATGCCATTAGCTGTTGCCAGTGGCCTCCTATGGTTACCCTTCTGTGCACTGTCACACTACTGAGATTGCAGGATAAGGTGGTCTCCCATTGATGCATTGCAGGCCATACTAATATGTTCAAACATTTACAGTGGCCTTGGGTGGCACACAGTTGATTTTGTAAGATTACTTGGAAAGGACAGCAGGCTTGTACATGTATGTACTGAAGGTTGCTCAAGAGCAGAATTTTGTGGATCGGAGTGGCTTCCATGTGTAGGAGGGTTAATATATGCAAATTTATGCACTATTATGCTCTACGTATGACCTTGTTGCATTTTTTTTTATAGATATTATTATTATTATTATTATTAATCATTTCTGGTAATGAAACCAAGGGATGCCTCAGAAAAGCGCACTTAAGCACTGTAAGCTCGAAAGCCTGAGGAAACATGTAAACAAGGGCGCTTGCAATGTGAACCAGAAACACCGGGGTAAACCCCTTACACTTCCACGATAAGTGTTCTGGGTTCTTTTACGTGCATTACTTAATCTAGTACACGGGACCTACGGCTTAACGTCCCATCCGAAGGACGAAGCAATTATGGTTAAGTATCTTGCTCAAGGACACAAGTGTCACGACCGGGGCTCGAACCCACACCCTGCTGCTGGCAACACCAGAACTTGAGTTCGGTGCGCTAGACCGCTCGGCCACGACACTCCTTGTTCTGACAGGACGACATAAGGTGTGGTTTCTCTCACGTCATCTGATCTCCCAGAATGCACTGCTTCTATTTTTAAAACTTACACGTCCGTTGCTAGAATAATACATCATAAATGGCCCAAATCCATTGGTTACGAGGACAATACCATGGACTAGGTTTATACAAGACTGACACATTTCAAGATTGGCATGATGATGGGGGTGTAAATCTTACACCCCCACACCCCCCCACCCCCCCCCCCCCCCCCCCCCCCCACCCCACACGAATCTATCCACCATCCAAACTGACCATACCTGTCCCATCATGAGTGTCATAGTCATTGCCAAATACTTTCAACTCCTCTCTCTTTCCCACGGCTACCTGGGCAACGAACGGCATCAGATTGTTGGGCTGTCCTGCGGGATCTTCCCCGATCTGACCTGATTCATGGGCCCCGACAGGATTGAAGTAACGGAGAATCACTATATTCCAGTCCTAAGAAGATGAAACAAGCCATGTTAAAATCCTCTGATAGTTTTTCATAATTATAAAAGAAAAAATGCACCAATTGTGAGGAGACTTTCACAAGTATGGTTCACGTATATTTCTTGACATTTCGGGGAGTGCCATGGTCGAGCGGTTTAGTGCTGAGTCGTCAGAATGTGGGTTCGAATCCCGACCGCGACTGTGGTGCTTACGTTCTTGAGCAAGACATTTCACCATAATTGTTTCTCTCCACCCAGGAGTAAACAGGTACCTGTGAGGGCAGAGTTGGTTGTTGTGTTTGATTAGCCCTATATGCGCTGATATGGCTGCAATTGAGCTGTATACTCCCCAGGGGAGCTGAGATGGTTTCAGGAATGATTTCTGGGTAATCAAGTGTAATTAGGGGTAATAAAGTGCATAGGGGCCCCATGGTGATATATGCAATACAAGAATTGTGTATTATTAACCTAACTCCCAAGGCCCATTTGCTGGCACATAACCTGAATCATCCAAAATCCTTTAGTAAAGCAAGCACATGACATGTATGCACACATGTGTTTCTAATCTGTGATACATGTACATGGCCAGGGACCCTCCCTGCATGCATGGAGCAATAAACAGTGTCCACTGACCCAAGCACTGACCTTGTAATCACAACAACAAACATGGATGTACATGTACCATGGAAAGGCAAGTATGCCTAATAACCTCAATCCTCCAAAATCCTTCACTTTAGCAAAGAGCATGTAGCATGTAACCTCAATCCTTCAAAATCCTTCACTTTGGCAAAGATGATTTTGGAGGATTTGGGAAGGTTAGGATTAACATTGAAATGAATGTACCAAAATACCAATGTTGTACCTTCCGTCTGAGATGTAAACCATGATATACACGTTTAACATTTTCCATCAGTAGTATACTAAAATTACAGTACCACCATACAAAGACATGTAAACAACATTCAATATTTAGTCTTAAAAAGACTCCTATCCCATGACATCCACATTTGTGTAGTCTCCTGACTAGCCATACAAAATCACCATAATACGATCTCATTTTGAAATGCACCAGTCTACACAAGGTGCAGTCACCATGCTGATGATACTCCATCATGTAATTCATAGAGTTGCTAAGCAGTAGAAAAAATGCTTACCAGCCAAACATTCCATACAAAATATGTGTACATTGGCTGGTAGTCGGTTTTATAAAACTTGGCAAAAATATTGGCTAAGGGACCGTTGCCAATCTCGCCCGCAAAAACCACTGGGTCATTCTCCCAGTAATATAGTGAGACTCGCCCGGAAAGCAGTGATGAAGTTGCAGTCCTCAAAAAAACTGCCATTGTTAACTTTCTAATTTATTGACAAAGGAGTGTTCATGTGGGGCTTAGATCTTTTGAATTGCCAATTAAGCCTTTCCATTGTGTGAATGGATTAAGGTCTGGTCTTGCCCAGCCAGACAAAGCGGTTACATCAAACTATAATGTGGCCAGCTTCTTCCAATGTTAGGTAAAACTTGTAGCTTTGCATGGTGAGGATGATAAGTAAGACTAATTGCGGTGACACCATGTGGAATCTCAATTGAGTAGTAATTAGTTCTGAAAAGAACTGGAGGTACAACTCAAGAGTTGTACCTCCAGTTCTTTTCAGAACTAATTACCACTCAATTGAGATTCCACATGGTGTCACCGCAATTAGTCTTACTTCTTCTAATGTTAATGTTTTTCTAAAGGTCTGGTAGGAGACTTGGAGTAAAACAAATAGTGAGGGCAAGAATTTTTGCGGGTGAGAATTTAGATTGTTCCGGGTGGAGTTAGTGGGCGAGATTGGCTAAGGTCCCTAAGCGCAAATTAGTAGCTCTATGAAATTGGTCTGCATGTCATGACTTGTCCCTCACACTGTATAATGACTGTGCTACCGTATACCACTCCAAACCCCCCTCGTAACAACCCATACCATAGCTTGACTATTGTCATGTCTCCATGTCCGCAGACAATCTCGATTCAAATGCTAGACATCGGGGAAAGCAAAAAGATGTAAAGAAAACAGTCGAGTGCTGCTTGGGGGTGATTATACAGGTTACTGGTTATTAAAACAACTGGATGTAATCATAAATACCCAAGACAGTTTAATAGACAATCTGATTGGCTGAAATGGGATCACGTGGGGGGGGGGGGGTGCATTAACATCCGGTAAAGACGTGGCTTATCAAAATCAGAGCAGCGCATATGTGCATCGTGAACGAGCTGTTCCATTTAGCTGGCGCATGACACTGATGTGAACCAATCAAAGTGACAAAGATTGTTTTGTATAACGCTGACTCATGTAATTTGAAAGTGTTTCATGTGCCCCCAAAATGTGAATTTGAACATTTCTATTTGGTTTTTTTCAACAAATATAAATCATTACATTTACAGTGAATGGATTGATGATTTATGGCTTGTCACAAAATGTCACGTCACAAAATTTCAAATTTGTCACATAAATATCTCAAATGTCACATCAGTTTTGCCTTTGTCGCATTTGATTGGCATAGATTAAAACATCATGACCAGTTGACCGGTGATACTCATGTCTGTTTCATGAAAAATGGAACCACCACTAAAATGCAACATCAGATTACACTCTGTGTAAATCTACACTGAAGACTCCAAAGTACAAAAGAAAAATCAGGAAAAAGTGAAAGATTGCCCAAAGTGCCTCTGAAGTATAATCCAACTAAAGATGTTGCATTGCCCACTAGCCTCAGGATAGTGAACGGACCAATAGTAAGGCTATCACCTAGCAAAGTTCTTTGTCCAAATTTCTGAGGTTTTCAAGGAAATTTTTCATTTTATTTGTTCAGTCATCTACATTTGGAGCTGGAATGTGCCAGAATGTCAGACAATTTTTATTTTCCTTTTATGTTCCTTTTGTCACATTTTGTCACAAAATTGTCAAAATGTCACAGAATGTCACAGATTTTTGGTCAATGAATTTTGTCACAAAATGTCACCATGTCACAGATGATCCATTCTCTGCATTTATTGCCTGTGACCACGCCCAAAACCAGTCATCATCCTACGATGAAGACAGCACAAGAAACTTTTATTCCTTTATTGTCTAGACAATCTGATTGGACAAAAACATAATCACGTGGGGGGTGTATTAACGGATGGTATAATCTGGTATAAACGACTGGCTAATCAAAGTCAGAACAGCGCATATATGCGCCAGCTGATCACCAGCTGTTTTGTGCGATTTCAGAGCGACGGAGATTGGCATCACGCGCCTGACTCATGTACTTTGGAAGTGTTTCGTGTGTCCCCAAAACGTGAATTTATCCATTTCTATTTGGCTTCATTCAACAAAAATTACATTGGAAATGTTTCGTGTCTCCCCAAAACATGAATATGCCCATTTCTATTTGGCTTTATTCAACAAAAATTACATTTTTTTTTATGACCCATGATCACACCCAAAACCAGTTGTTAACCTGCGGTAAAGAACGTGCGACAAACTGTTATTCCCTTAATAAAGCACCCGATTATCTAATTACAAATGTGCTTATGTGACTCATGTCGATCTAAAAATCATTCAATGTATTTTTGTTCATCACTGTCTTTACCGTACTCTTTTACGTCTCTATCCTTTCACATAATAACGGCTTCTTCCACATCACTAGGGGACAATTTCACGATGGCGCTAAGCAGAAAACTTTGCTAAGCAGTATTAAACAGACAACCAGCCAAAGGTCATTATATACATAACAGCAAAAGAAAAACGTCACCCCCTAAATTTTGATAAGTATGACAACATGTTTAGCTTATGTGTCCTCAGACATCATGCATGACGAATTTTGAGGTCAACCAAATTTGCAACATTGTGTTCGTGTTACACTCCATACTCATAATATTCTTCATTAAACAAATTATATTAATTATAAAATGAAAAAAATAAATATTTTTAGGGGTGACGTTTCTTTTGCTGTTATGTATATTATGTACAAAAAATCTGCTGGTAACCAACAAGGCCTGCTTAGGAAATTACTGCTCAGCAATTTTACCTGCTTATATTATCCCTAACTCCCTAGGCTGACTTGCTTACACATAACCTGAATCCTTCCTAACTCCCTAGGCTGACTTGCTTACACATAACCTGAATCCTTCCTAACTCCCTAGGCTGACTTGCTTACACATAACCTGAATCCTTCCCAACTCCCTAGGCTGACTTGCTTGCACATAACCTGAATCCTTCCCAACTCCCTAGGCTGACTTGCTTACACATAACCCGAATCCTTCCCAACTCCCTAGGCTGACTTGCTTACACATAACCTGAATCCTTCCCAACTCCCTAGGCTGACTTGCTTACACATAACCTGAATCCTTCCCAACTCCCTAGGCTGACTTGCTTACACATAACCCGAATCCTTCCCAACTCCCTAGGCTGACTTGCTTCAGGCTTCGAAATAACCCGGCGCTATTAGCGCCTGGTCCCCAATAAAAAGCCCCCGGACCCTCTATTTCTACAACGTTTCTGGCGCTTAAAAAAAAACCTGGGCCCGTTCTTACCTACGTTAACTACTTTACTTATTTCACTTATGGAGGAACTCATTCATGGTTTTATTTTTAAAGCTAAAGTTTGGGAAAATAATTGTAGTCAAAGCGTGGCCTAAAAAAAGCAGTACTTGCACGCTGGTGAAACATCCGATCAAACGGACCGAGGAGCCAGAAAATGTCCCCACAGACATCAGAGACTAGACTCATAGACATACAGTACACCACCGTTGGCCGAACGCGAGCAAGCGGACCAAAATGGGAAGACCGGTTTTGAGCGTTTTACGTAGCTTGAACGGTGAAAACACTGGCCAAGTTTGCACAATGACCATTTGTAGACAAGCAGCTGATATTAACTGGTAAATTGCGCTCAAATACATATAGTGGGTACCAGGCAATCCACATGGTCCTTGTGCGATCTTGGCCATACTGAAAGTCGTTTCGTGTGCTCAAAAATGGGCTCGGGCCGCCGATTGGGATTGATTTTCTTGTGTCATTGGTCCCCTGTCTTCCCTATGTAAGCAGAGGCATCGTGCAGCTTTTGGTTACCAGCGCAATGTGCCTCGTGTGTTCTGTCGGCGTGTACGTGCAGTGAGATCAGTGGTAATAAATGTCATGCAGTGCTTGTTATTATGACAATATTAACATATGAATGATTGACTGACATCGATAACAACTTCACGCACGCGCACCTTTGCTATTGGAATAAGTTGGTATAACTATAATAATTTGAATATCCTACTGGCAGTTTTCTTGATTTTTGCGCGGGCCGGGCCGGGCAGTGCAATATTGAATTAATTCGTTACTTTATGGAGAGGAGCTCCCAACTAAAGGTGATGGAGTGGTTTTAATACGACTGTATCTGCATGAATTCAGAATACATTGTGAATAAATGATTTGGTTTCTTTTGTATCAATTTTACCGAAAACAATTGATCTCACTTGTCCAAAATGTAACTTCAATGACTACAGAGTGGGAGAGAGAGAATGAGTTAAAGATAATTGACATTCCTTTAAAAACAAAATTATAATTCAGAAAAAGCCCCTGAGGCCCAGGAGGTCAGCCCCTGGGCCCAGGAGGACAGCCCCTGGGCCGGTCCTTTTTATGCTCACCCAGGGGCTAAAATTAGCCCCAGTATGTCGGATGTCTATTTCTACCCCTGTTGCTTACACATAACCTGAATCCTTCCCAACTCCCTAGGCTGACTTGCTTACACATAACCTGAATCCTTCCCAACACCCTAGGCTGACTTGCTTACACATAACCTGAATCCTTCCCAACTTTTGCTAACGTTAACTCTTCGGTTCAAACGAATACAAAAGTCTGTCTGTGGAATGCCCACTCAATTCGTAATAAATCTACCGAATTTTGCGACTACATCACTTATCATGATGTGGATATTATGTTCCTCACTGAAACTTGGCTCAGCTCAGATGATGATGCAGTAATCGGTGAGTGTACACCTCCTGGCTATACGTTCTTGAATGTTCCTCGTGTATCAACGAATCGCGGTGGAGGCATCGGTGTGCTCTTCAAAACGCATCATAAACTGCGCCTAAAGCAAGTTGACTGTTTTAATTCCACATTTGAACACGTTTGTGTTACCAACAGCTCATCATCAATTAATTTTATCATTGTATATAGGCCCCCACCATCATCTGTAAATAATTTTAAATTATCTACTTTTCTTCACGAATTTGATCTTTTTATTGATGTAATCACACTTTTACCTGGTAAACTATTATTATTATTAGGTGATTTTAATGTACACTGGGATAAGCCTACCAAACCTGATGTTAATCATATACTGACAACCACTACTGCTGCAAATCTTATTCAACATGTTCATGACCCAACACACATAGGTGGTCATGTTTTGGATCTGGTTTTTACTCGGAATGATGATTCTATCATAAGAGATTGCACGATTCATGAAAATCTAATGTCCGATCATCATGTCATTTGCTTGCTATTAGATGAAGCAAGGCTGCCTCCAATGCATTACCCTACATTGCGAAATTACCGCCAAATAGATAATTCTAAACTTGTACTTTCACTAAACCATTTAAGAGACAGTCGCCCTGCTGAGACCGACGTAGATACATATTTTAGCTGGTACAATACTGAAATCATAAACATACTTGATCGTCATGCTCCATCTAAAACTAAAAATCGCACTGTAAAACATAGAATGCCTTGGTATAATGAACTTATTCATGAAGCACGTCAAAACAGGCGACAAGCAGAAGCGTAGATGGAGGAAGTCACGTTCCTCATATCACCGCCAACTTTACATGGAGTCAAGGAAGGATGTTACTGATCTTTCCATTGAATCCAAGAAAGCATTTTTCCTTGACAAATTATCAACTGCTGACACCAAACAAGTGCATTGCATCATTAATACCCTACTTAATAATAACACACATCACCTTCCAAATTGTGAATCACATGCCCTCCTTAGTAAGCAATTTTCTACATTCTTCCAAAGGAAAATTATCATTATTCGTCGTGAACTTGACCTTCAGAATGGTTCAGCGTTTTGCTGATCCAATAGATATATCTTTTCAATCACTATCGACCTTATGTGCTAACTACACAAACTGAAATATCAAAAATTATCTGCAATTCACCATCAAAATCATGTCGCCTGGATCCCTTGCCCACATGGATGCTTAAGGAAAACCTTACTCAAATTGTGCCAATTATTACTGATATTATCAACTCTTCTTTGTCGTCCGGAATCTTTCCTACTGCAGCCCACCGTGCCATCATTAAGCCATTACTAAAAAAGGCGTCACTTGATAAAAATATCCTTAAAAATTATAGACCCGTTTCGAATATCAGTTTTGTTGGTAAATTAATAGAAAAAATTGCTTGTGCACGACTATCTGAACATATGAATCAACATAATCTAATGGATCCCTACCAGTCAGCTTATAGACCCAAACATAGTACTGAATCTGCCCTAATTAAAGTAAAAAATGATATCATGTTTTCCCTTAATTCAAATCAAGTTACCCTCCTAGTATTATTAGATCTTTCAGCTGCATTTGATACAATTGATCATAGCATATTACTTTCGTTTATCATCCAGAATTGGCATAAGAGGGGTTGCACTTGACTGGTTCCACTCATATCTTAAGGGTTGGACCAGTCAGGTTGACATTGCTGGTGAATTGTCAGCACCATTTATTGCTGATTATGGCTTACCACAGGGCTCTGTCTTTGGTCCACTAGGTTACACTGTTTACACCCTTCCTGTTGGTGATATACGGCACCACCAAATTTCTTATCATATATATGCTGATGATACACAATTATATATATCATTCAACCCTAATGTACCCGGTGAGATGAATCGTGCAATCTCTAAACTTGAAAAATGCATCTCAGACATTAAAACTTGGATGACTGTTAATAAGCTTAAACTAAATGATGATAAAACAGAATTCTTTGTCGCTGCTTCCTCCCATAATCTCAAACTTATCCCCGATATTTCCATTACTATTGGAAATTCTTCTATTCACCCATCTGAATCTGTCAGGAACCTAGGTGCATTCTTTGACTCGGCTATGTCCATGTCTTCCCATATATTACATATATCACAAACTGTCAATTACTATCTTCGCAATATATCACGTGCCCGCAAGTTCATGGATGAATCTACGTGTCATCACGCCGTTCGTTCATTGGTACTTTCACGGCTTGATTATTGTAATGGTTTGTTATCTTCTGTACCCAATGTACACATCCAACGACTGCAGCGGTTACAAAACTGGGCCGCACGTTTTAGTTTTGCCGTCAACCGAAAGCATGATCCCATACCCTTAATGCATTCGCTACACTGGTTACCAATACAACAAAGAATAATGTTCAAGCATCTGTTATTTGTCTACAAATCCTTTCATAACCTTGCCCCAATCTATTTATCAAACTGCTTGTTAAAATATGTTCCAAGAAGAAATAACTTGAGATCTGGAGATGATATCCTACGACTTGAATATCCTAGAACAAGAGTACGGGCCGGTGACAGAACTTTCACTGTATGTGCCTCCCGTGCATGGAATAATCTCCCGATCTCAGTTAGATCTTCTACCTCTATAAATAATTTCAAAAAATCTTTGAAAACGCATCTCTTTGTATAATTTTCCTACTTTTGTATTATTTTGTAATCATTGTTTCAACTGTTAATTTTAATGTAACTATTTTATTGTAAGTATATTTAAGTATCATTTTATATTTGTACGCGCTTTGAGCCTCCTGGGAAAAGCGCATTATAAATATTAATGTAATGTAATGTAATGTAATGTAATGTAACTCCCTAGGCTGACTTGCTTACACATAACCTGAATCCTTCCTAACTCCCTATGCTGACTTGCTTACACATAACCTGAATCCTTCCCAACTCCCTAGGCTGACTTGCTTACACATAACCTGAATCCTTCCCAACTCCCTAGGTTGACTTGCTTACACATAACCCGAATCCTTCCCAACTCCCTAGGCTGACTTGCTTACACATAACCCGAATCCTTCCTAACTCCCTAGGCTGACTTGCTTACACATAACCCGAATCCTTCCCAACTCCCTAGGCTGACTTGCTTACACATAACCTGAATCCTTCCTAACTCCCTAGGCTGACTTGCTTACACATAACCTGAATCCTTCCCAACTCCCTAGGCTGACTTGCTTACACATAACAAGCACATGACATGTATGCACACATGTGTTTCTAATCTGTGATACATGTACATGGCCAGGGACCCTCCCTGCATGCATGGAGCAATATACAGTGTCCACTGACCCAAGCACTGACCTTGCAATCACTACAACAAACATGGATGTACATGTACCATGGAAAGGCATGTATGCCCAATAACCTCAATCCTCCAAAATCCTTCACTTTAGCAAAGAGCATGTAGCATGTAACCTCAATCCTTCAAAATCCTTCAAAATCCTTCATTTTAGCAAAGAGCATGTAGTATGTAACCTCAATCCTTCAAAATCCTTCACTTTAGCAAAGAGGATTTGGGATGGTTAGGGTTATAGCAGCTGTAAGATTGAGTGGCATATTACACGCAGTGTAAACGCAGCAACGTAGCAACCGATCGACAGTCAGACCTACCTTAGCTGAATATGATAAATCCATTAGGATCTGCTCCATGAAGTATTTACTCTTTCCATATGGGTTTGTGATGGTCCCACCTGTTGGTTGAGACTCATCCAGGGGTAACTTCTCCGGTGTCCCATATACTGTAGCCGAGCTGGAGTACACAAAGTTGTTCACCCCAAATTCTTTCATTATCTGCATAAAAAAAGTACAAAATAAAGGTGGTTTTTAAAGTTCTTTAACCCTAACAACCCCAAACCCACCAAACTCCAACGGCTGAATGTGTTGTATTTTGATGGACTCAGTACTGTATAGCCCAGACAGGGATACTTTACATGGGGCCGGGTGTCTCAATTCCAGCTAAGTCCAACAGTTGGGTGGTAGTGTTACTGCATGGTGTTGTATTTTGATGGACTCAGTACTGTATAGCCCAGACAGGGATACTTTACATGGGGCTGGGTGTCTCAATTCCAGCTAAGTCCAACAGTTGGGTGGTAGTGTTACTGCATGGTGTTGTATTTTGATGGACTCAGTACTGTATAGCCCAGACAGGGATACTTTACAAGGGGCCAGGTGTCTCAATTCCAGCTAAGTCCAACAGTTGGGTGGTAGTGTTACTGCATGGTGTTGGATTTTGATGGACTCAGTACTGTATAGCCTTGACAGGGATACTTTACATGGGGCTGGGTGTCTCAATTCCAGCTAAACCCAACAGTTGGGTGGTAGTGTTACTGCATGGTGTTGTATTTTGATGGACTCAGTACTGTATAGCCCAGACAGGGATACTTTACATGGGGCTGGGTGTCTCAATTCCAGCTAAGTCCAACAGTTGGGTGGTAGTGTTACTGCATGGTGTTGTATTTTGATGGACTCAGTACTGTATAGCCCAGACAGGGATACTTTGCATGGGGCTGGGTGTCTCAATTCCAGCTAAGTCCAACAGTTGGGTGGTAGTGTTACTACATGGTGTTGTATTTTGATGGACTCGGTACTGTATACCCCAGACAGGGATACTTTACATGGGGCTGGGTGTCTCAATTCCAGCTAAACCCAACAGTTGGGTGGTAGTGTTACTACATGGTGTTGTATTTTGATGGACTCAGTACTGTATAGCCCAGACAGGGATACTTTACATGGGGCTGGGTGTCTCAATTCCAGCTAAACCCAACAGTTGGGTGGTAGTGTTACTACATGGTGTTGGATTTTGGCGGATTCAGGAAGGTGCTTAGTAGGGCTGTGCGTTTTCGGTTATTTTGGGAACCGGATAGCCGAAAACAATGTTGTAAAAACACATAAATACTCCTGAATGTATAAAATAACCAATATAAACACAAGTTTCAAACAAAAGCCAGCAAGTCTGTGAAAGGCTGTCGGCAAATGTTTCTTCTAAAGCCTTCATCTATAAAGTTTTCTTTAAATAATCAGAGACTTCCATAATTTTGGGTGGCTTAAAATGTTCAGTCGGAATTTTAAAAAGTCGTTTTTATGTGTGTGGGGAATGGGGATGCTACGAGTCATTTTTAATATAGAGGCGGGAAATTATTACAGTAAGTCCACATTTATTATGACTCTAATAAAACAAGAGAAACTTGTGTTCATACTGGTTATTTTATACATTTGGGAGTATTTATATGTTTTTACAAAATTGTTTACGTGTAAGCGGGTATCCGAAGATTTCCAATTTCGGGTATCCGGTTCCTGAAATAACCGAAAACGAACAGCCTCAGCTGAAAAAAATTGTTGGTGAAAAATAGGCGGTTTATCTTTAATATTTTCTCGACTTACATCTAAGAGGTTGAGTGTTCCAACAATATTAACTCTGTAGTAGGCTAGGGGTTGTTCCAACGACTCACCAACTGCCTTCAGCGCCGCAAAATGGATTACCGAGTGTATCTGGTGCTGTTTATGTAAATTAGACACGATTTACAATAGGATTGGCACATTCATTAATTGATACATCTTTGGTTTTTTTTTTATAGATAAACAATCTGTCATAAATATACAGAGAAGTAACAATGGTGTTGATTTTGAAACAAATTTGGACCAAAATATTGACAAAAGTTCACGGATAGTCTAGTCTCTTCTTCCAGGATGCCAAAAGCATTGAATGTCATTGTACCTATTGTTATTCGAGTGTTATTTTAATCCTTTGGTGCATACACAGATGTTTTTCAATTGTTGTCATGGAAAACTTAATAATAATAAAGATTTGTAGCGTGCACATATCCACCCTGCTGAGTGCTCAAGGCGCGGAAACAAAGATAAAACATGAATACAAACAATATACAATGATAGCATAGGGAAAAATTATGTACTGAGATACATGTACCTACAATGCAATTACAAATATACATCATCTTTGAAGAATTGTGACATAAGATGAGTTTTAAGCATCGACTTAAATCTAGTTATACTATGACAAGATTTGAGTTTAGTTGGAAGATGATTCCAGAGTCTCGGAGCCGCGACAGAAAAAGACCTATCACCCCAGTTCCGTTTTGAAGTTGGTTCCTTTAGGAGTGACATGTTGCTGGAGCGCAAATTGCGTGATGGAGTGTAGACTTTAAGCAGTTCAGAAATATAAATTGGAGCAATGTTATTAAAAGATTTGTGAACAATTAGCATAAGTTTAAAAACAATTCTCTGTGAAACAGGAAGCCAGTGCAGTTCTTTCAAGATTGGCGTGATATGGCATGACTTTCTGGACAAAGTCACAACACGAGCTGCTGTGTTTTGTATGTGCTGAAGACGAGATATTTGATTCTGCGGGAGACTGTAGGGTTAGGGTTAGGGTTAGAGTTATTTTGCTTTGTTTTGACCAATCTGATTCCCACACAGTTAAACAGTGTAGGGGGCTTAAAATACGCATCTGACTCTAAACCCAAGCCTTGTTTCCTGACTGCCCCATAGAAAATTGATATAAAAAGTGTTCCTTTGCCAAAGACACAGACTATGTGGGACACAAGCCTCACTGTGACTCCCACAGTCTTGTGTATTTGGAAAATTCATGTCAGTGAAATACTAACCTTTTTGAAGACATTCTTCAAGGCTTCAATATTTAGAAGATCTATCTGATAGAATATGACTTTCTTCTTTCCACCAAGGATGTTTTGAACTCTGTGGATGCTCTCCGGAAGACTATTCTGACCTGTCAGAAAGAAGATTTAAGAACACAAACAATTGTTTACATTTTTACAATTGATTTAATTTTGCCCTACACCGACGTGTGTATAGCACTGTATACTCTGTGCTTTCCGAGTGTCTGTGAAAAAACTACACAGGCGACTCAGGCGGGATTCGAACCCACGACCTCCTGCTTACTAGTGCAGACGTCTTAACCTCTCGACCACCGAGCTTGCCCGATGACAATTGGCCGGCTAGAATCCCATATAGCAGCGGGTTCCGCGATATAGTGTATATACATGTATTTAGCTTAGACCAAAAAAAAAGTCTTCGGTTTCTGGTCATCGGTCGGCTTCAAATCGGTGCAGTGACGTGCTTTTTTTTTCAGCCATCTTTCTTTTCTTTTTTTTTTTTTTTTGCCAACAGAGAAATACATGATACATTGTATACACGGGGACCAAATTTCCCATACACAAAGTATGGTGGCTAAGAGAGGCCTCACAAATCGGGCAAACGTTAATACCCCTATGTGTAAAAGTCGTTTAAAACACAGCACGGCAGAAATCCAATCGATCCAGCAATTTTGGCAGCAATTGGACATTCTTTCATAGCAAATAAAAAGAAAAGTCAAAATGCCGATGCACGGGTCTGAGGCGACACGCGAGGAGACCAGAAAACGGAGCCTTTTTTTTTTGCCTTGTATTGTTAGTCTTACATTGCTGGATGGGAAATTTTTATTAACCCTAACCTCACTGAATACTACAAAATACTACTTGAGTAAACTGCAGTATGGAGTACTTTTACTACACTGGTCTATGAGAATTGAGTAGTATTTTGTAGTACTTACAGTGTACTTTGACTACACTGGTCTATGAGAATTGAGTAGTATTTTGTAGTACAGTGTACTGGACCCCAAATGAATGCCTAGGACGTTAGGGTTAAACATTAAAAAAAAACATACCAAAACATATGAAAGTTTTTTGAAATTGTCACAAAAAAATTAGAACCCATTGTTTATGATATACTTTTTTTTAACACTAGAGGGTTGAAAAGAACAAACATTACCAAAACCCATCGAATCTCGACCAATCAGATTGTTTAATCTCTCTGGAGCATTTCTTAATAAAAACTCAAAAGTATCCACAAGTATATACCTTTAGCAGCATTTGCCAAATTGTCTAAGACAATGATGTCATTGTCTTCCTTTAATAACTCCAGTACCGTGTGGCTTCCAATAAACCCTGCTCCTCCTGTTATCAACACGTATTTGGTGTTATCTGCCATGGTGACGTTTCCCTATTTGCTGATTGTCTGCACTGACTGACACGATCTACTTGTTGAGTACTTTTTGATGGCACACTTTACCAGTGTCTACGAAAAGACAACCCTATCAAAAAAATAAAAAGTATAAACAAATCTGAAATAAAACAAGAAATAAACAATTTGAAAATATTTTGTTTCTTAGATTTGTTTATAAGTTTGTTTTATTTTCATAATTCACATTTAAATAATTAATCTTTAATTTAGGGAGTGGAATTATTTATAACACTGGGTATTAACCAGTTCGCACCGGGAATAAAAAAGTTTTTCCGAACCCCGTGGCGGGTTTATTTTTACCGCACAAACACGACCAATGGTGCTCACCAGAGCGTGACTGGGGAGACCGCGTCTTCCACTGTATGCTTATGGCTCGTTGCCACGTCGACCGGGAATCTATACAAATATTCCCGAGAATCCTGTGGCGTGTTTAGACGCTCTCCGATCCGCTGTCCAAAAAAAATTGCGTGTATACACGGCCTCCAACGCGAACTGGTTAACCCTCCTACTGTAGCTGAACTTTAGTAGCAAGTAGCTATAGTGGTCAAAATCAGTCAACTGCCTGTTTTCACTGTTGACTCAAATGTGCACACAGTGGCATTTTTGACTGGTTTTGACCCTCAACAATATAAGGCAATGCTTTTACCAGTCAAGAATGGTCTGACTCATTTTGACCTGTCAATGTACTACACGTACAATTGTAAGGTTTGACAGTGTTTGACTTTTAAGTGCACTAGATATACCTTAGCTCGTATATCAATATTTTGACTGATTTTGACCCTTGAGGGTTAATAAAAGGGTGATGTACATACATGTACATGTATGGGGTACATATATAACTGATATAAAGCCAATATTATACAAATAATGAATGTTTATGAGTGCAATGGTGAAAATATTTTCATAACCTCTGACAAAATCATTTATTGAGAGAATTAATAAAATCATCATTATAATAATAACAATAATAATAATAATGTGTGGACTTATATAGCGCACGTATCCACCAACTGAGTGGTGCTCATAAGGCTCATAAATCATTCCTGAAACCATCTCAGCTCCCTGGGGAGTATACAGCTCAATTGCTGCCATTACAGCGCATATAGGGCTAATCAACCAACTCTGCCCATTTAACCCCTGGGTGGAGAGAAGCAATTATGGTTAAGTGTCTTGCTCAAGGACACAAGTGTCACGGCCGGGATTCGAACCCACATTCTGCTGCTAACACCAGAACTTGAGTCCGGTAAGCTAGACCGCTCGGCTACGAATAAGTTTTAGGTTAAAATTCAACCATTTGATTATTTAGGATTGACCGATGTTGTACCTCCCCTTGAAGTCGCTATGTTAATTCTGACCTTTGCTCTTTATGCGTAATAATTAGCATACACATGTACATGTACATGTACATGTATACATGTACATGTATACACGTACATGTACACTGTATGGTTCCTGGTACCAGCACTTGTTCAGTTTTTATGATCAATTTTTATTTTCCAATACTTGTACAGATTTTTTTTCATCTTTTATTGTTAAAAGCTTATCTAGCATATTTTCTGGAGCACCTGGTAAATGATTTGCTGAAATTACCACCGTGCGCAAAAATATCAGCTTCACCACAAAGCATGTTTCGTCTTAGCTGCTGGTCCTAGAAATGTGGGAATTTGTCTCTATCCCCAATACATTTCCCCAGCCTGGTTTCCACTAAGCCACTAGCTCTTGATCTTGCATTAGCTCTTGATCTACCTGCATTATTAAACATCTTGTCTCATATCTGTTTTTACTAGTACCAGTAAATAAATAGATTTTGTCGGAAAGAATGTCAAACCCAACCGCCACTTGTGTACAATGTCTAAACTTGTATTTTTAGCAGATGCCAAAATGGCCAACATCTCACTGGATGTGCATACATTCATTGCTCAAAATCTCCCAAATTATCATTTCCAATCCTCATTTGACTACATTTTCCTCTCCTTAAGTGTGTTCTCTGTCATCTTTTAAAGGAAAATCTGTGATATTTGTCATATTTGGATGGAAAAGTGGTGGTCGTTTTCTATATTCTTTCCATTTTATCATCAACTTTTATTTAAATCTGGACAGTTCCCACAGGTTCTAACAATCCATTCATGCCTCCCTCCCCTAGCCCCATTCTAGGGCCAACACACTGGACTCCCTCCGTATCCTTGGCCCTAACCCCACATGTACAAAAGTATTTCGAAAATATTTTGAAAATTTCATGAAAAAGACGTTTCCCAGAATAATGCCAAAAGTGTCTGCTTGGGCAAGGTTACCAAATCACTAAGTTGTAGATTGTAATAATTAGCAGATCAAAAGTTAAAAAATATATATATATAAATTGCCCCTTTTTTGTACATGTGGGGCTAGGGCCAAGGATACAGAAGGAGTCCAGTGTATTGGCCCTAGAATGGGGCTACCCTCCACCCTTCTTTATTTTAAGTGAAAATTGCAAATGTATTCAACTACATGTACATATAGTATACACAGCTCAATTGCTGCCATTTTGCCTGTAGAGCTAATCAAACACCCAATTCTAACCTCACAGGTACCCATTTCAGTCAGAAGACCTGGGGGTAATGTTAGTCATTATTCACATTCAACTGTATTTTAAAAAGGGTAGAATGTCGTATCCGACCGCCACTTTTTCTCATTCAATATAACCAGTAATGTAATCTTACCTACCTGGTAAGGTGGAGAACATATCGATGATGATGGACATACATGTATACTTCAAATTATTCCAGGATAATTATTTCATGAAAAATCAGGCATTTTTGGTATATGATGACTTCCTCAGTCATGTCAGTCTGATCTTATCAATTCCCCCGTTAGTGACCAACAGGCAACACAGTCATTGTACATGCGCAGTGACAACTACATGTATACATGTAATAGGATCCTTCTATTTTCTAAAGGGGAAGATCCTTCTATTTTCTGAAGGGGAAGAATTTTTTAGAAGGGAAATAAAGTCTAAAAACCATCATAAAAGTGGATTCTGTACCCCCAAAAATCGATAGAATTATTTTTTAACTGGTTAGTGGTTGCAAAATAATTCCAAAAACCCTTAAAAAGTGGCGGTCGGGTAAGACATTCTTTCCTTAACCCTAACCACCCCAAATCCATCAAAATCCTCCAAGGGGCACTTTTTTTGAAAAATGCAGCACTGTTGGAAACTGGTACTTTCACCTCTTCAAATGGGGCAAAATTACTACCTGGTAAGAAGTACAGGCCATAAGTACTGAATATGAAAGATCAATGTAAATGCATGGTGCATTTTGAAGATAAGGGCATGTTTCCAAAACTGCACTAATGGATTTTGGAGGATTCAGGAAGGGTCCTAGCCAGAATACCTAGGGGGTTAGGGTTAATATACAATGACATTCAATGAATACTTTGTAAATACATTAATTGAATATTTTTTCTATTTTTATTACAAAAATCATATATTTCTAGTAAGCTTGGGCGATAACACGATAATATCGAATATCGCGATACCTTTTTTATTCGATTACAATATCGAGAACCTTTTTAAGTTATCCAGATATCGGCAAATCACGATTTAAAAAATATATTGCCATTGTGTGTCATGTCAGAAGTTCCATGGAAACAAATTAGAACAGTCTTTTCAGCTTTTGGAATTGAGAAACAAAAGCAAACTACTTCAGAAGTACATATGCTCTGCAAACAAATTTGCGATTTATTGTGATGCTTGTAGAGGGGTACATACATGTACCTGTGGTTATCGGCTCGAAAGCAATCATGCATGAATGAAAAATTAATCGTGATATTATCGAAAATTGCGATATATGTTTGCCGATATATCGTGGATGAAAAAAATCGATATCACCCATGCTTAATTTCTAGTTAGGCTATGTACATGTACATGTATTTTACAAACGTTCAAACCTTTCAATGTACTTTTTAATTAATGTATATCTTTACATTATCCATACTGTTCAGTTTGAAAATTACATCAGATTTCTGTCCTATATGTTAATATGGAAAGAATGTCGTATCCGGCCGCCACTTTTTAAGGGCTTTTTTGAATTTTTTTTGCAACCACTAACCAGTTAAAAAATCATTCTATCGATATTTGGTGGTACAGAAAGCGAAAACTATCTTTAAAATCCACTTTTATGATGGTTTTCGGACTTGATTTCCCTTCTAAAAAAATCCTCCCCTTCAGAAAATAGAAGGATCCTATTATTAGGGTTTTCAGTTGAAAAATAATTCCTAAACCAATATGCTCAATATTTATATCAAATTAAAGGTCTTGATGAAAGAAATACAATGGTTTTTAAATCAAGAAAATCGGATGAGTAGTTTTTGAGGAATCCTGTTTTATTTAATCAAATATACAGCATTCGATGAAGCGCGACTGTCCATACACTGTGTACATCCCAAATGGCACCAAAACCGACATACATTGTAATTTGATGGACTATAGTCACTTAAATCAGTGTAACTTCTGCCACAGTTTAAATATTTACATGAAATTTTCAACATAAGGGTAATGTGGTATGATCGTCATGAAAATGTATCAATTATCTTAATTTATTTGATGGTTGCCATAGAAACAAGCACATTTTATCGTTAGTAACAGATGTAGTTTATATCTCCACAACATTTTGAAAATATGATATATGAAAAAACTAGTTACTGGCAGTGATGTAGTTTAACAGTTGATAAATATGTACCATCACTTTTATAAGGGTATGGTAACATTCAATTAAACCACATAATTCACATTAAACTTGTTGCCATGGAAACACGCCACTTTTCATTTGAACAAAAAAGGCAGAATTTCTTTTCACCAAATTTGGGTTTGATTAATTTAAATGAAATTAATACTTGTGTTCAATGTACATGATTATAACCATTATTTAATGATCATTAATTACAATCAGTTGCTTTTATGTTGCTATGGAAACTAATAAATGCACATGTACAGAGTACTTATCTGTCAGAAAAGACTGTATATTTATAAAAAACGGTTAACCTACATGTACTTTTAATCAATAAAGGCATTACATTATTACATGTGGAGAAGTAACTTGTCTTCATATTCATAAAAAAAATTATATATACAATTTACATTATATACAAATACATGTACATATTTGCACAGTATTACTGTTGCTATGGAAAAGTACAAATGCTTGTCAGAAACGAAATGAAATTTTGTGTACACAAAATACCAAAGGTTGATGAAATTCAAAAATTATAAATAGCATCAACAATTTTTATGTACCCATCCTGTATGTATTTGTCATTAAAAACAATTCTTTATTGTATTGTTGCCATAGATACGCTTAGATGCAAGTACTGTATCTCTGTTACTAAGACACTTTTGGATTCAAATTAAAGTGAATGATGAAAATGTTCTTATTAATAACATGGCATAAATAAAACCAGTCAGCATTTGACAATTCAAATAATAAAAAAAGCAGTGTCTCAATGTTGTCATGGAAACATCTATCTAGTACGAAACAGTTATTTTCCACATCCTGAGACAGGTAAAAAATACAACATGTTGATAAGTTTCTTTTGAATATGGTGTTTTTTTTTACGATTGGTAGGTATGCCCCTCCAGGGATACGAAAAACATACCTTTAGTAACCTTTAGTATCGCCCACAAATTGAGTCTTGCATGATTTGTAGACTGTACCATTATTTGATACGGGGGTTATCTATTTCTATTTAATAATAAAACGTTATGAACTGGACATTTCTTCACAATGTAACCATGATATCCATATTAATATAGTCAATATATTGTGTTACATGAATGATTTGTTATAACAAAAAAATCAAAATGCGTTGCTACAACCACATTAGAACGACCGTAGCCTTGCCATCGTTCACGGGCAAGTGCCCCCGTTGATTCAGCCTACACACACACACAGCATTCGTGCTCGTTTCACTCAAAAGAGCTTTGGAAAGGGTGTAAAAAATACACTCTCCGCTCAAAACTACACACAATGACGGCTCAAAACTTTAACATATGATAGAAAAGAGGTGTAAAATTCATTCAATCACTACTCCTACATGTACCTTTCAACTTGAAGATTTCACCTCAAAAAACGGTGTTTAATTTTTATCTCTTCGTAACTTCGGTTGTAGAGTAGTTATGGAGATTGAGCAAGCATGGGTATGTAAAGGAGCCCTTTGACTCAATAGGGAAACCCGTTTTCATGTCAATCACAATGTACTCGGGCGCGAGACAGCTCCAGTGGATGCCTTCAGCAGAGCGCCGCCAAATTTACGGGCAGAATGCACGCGATCTCGGAACACTTCGCGAAAGGCTGGGCGGGCGAGAGTGGTTCATTCATAAAAACGTGGGCTTTCGCACGTAGTTCAGACTGCTATTTTATGTACATTGTTGGATAGCTGAAACTATAAGCTTTCCAATGAGCTATTACATGTAAGATTTCGACGGGTAAAAGTAGTAGAATTTTTTAGATTAAGTTGCGGGCGATGCGCTGTACGTGTGGAGTGCTTCGGTCAAGCACGTACAAACTGAAAACCCTACTATTATAGTTAATGCATGCCAGTCAACTCGCCCCTTACAATCTCGCCCCTTACAAACTCGCCCCCTGCTTGTACAAACTCGCCCCCTAACAAACTCGCCCCTCACAAAGCCGCCCCTCGGAAAGCTCGCCCCCTGACAAACTCGCCCCCTGACAAACTCGCCCCCCGACAAACTCGCCCCCAACAAACTCGCCCCCTGTAATTTTTTGACGCATCTCAGCTTTCGGGACATGCGGGCGGTGGACGCAAATCTAGTATGACTTTCATTCTCATGGCCTAAGGTAGGCAGATTCACGCAAACCGCCGATGGTGGCGCTATTTTTCATATCCTTTTTTTCTGTCGAAGTTGTGACCCGCCGAACTTTCATGGTAAAATTCTAATATAAAGGGTAGTCTACGGATGTAGTCACTTCTAGTGTCGATAAATGGATACTACACATCGTGGTTATCTTAATTGATCAGTCCATCCCAACTGTAACGTTGGCACAAAAACAGTGCAACTTGCGCAAAATAGACTTTGTTAGTACTACAAGGATACATTGCAGGCAAATTCGGTCACAACTTTTCAAATGAAACTGGATCTTAAAAATTACCAAATATTTAAATCAACAAAAATTCGTAACTTTGCATAGGGTTAACCTATCATGACCATTGACCCCTCATTTTCTTTCTAATTTTTTGTTCTATCCAGTGATATGACATTTAAAAGCATTGAAGCAACTTCAAATTTTCATGAAACTGCCTACCTAAGGGGGCGAGTTTGTAAGGGGCGAGTTGACTGGCGCATGTACAATGACTGTGTTGGTCACTAATTGTGGAGTTTACAACAAGATCAGACTGACATGACTGAGGAAGTCATCGTATACCAAAAATGCCTGATTTTTCATGAAATAAATATCCTGGAATAATTTGAAGTATATGTCCATCATCATCCATATGTTCTCCACCTTACCAGGCATGCCAGGTAGGTAAGATTACAATTTACATTATTGGTAGGCCTACTTATAGGTATGTGCGTATTCCACGCATTGTCGCAAATCTTTTTGGCCGCGGCCTCAATCTCGGGTTGAATCGCCGTGGCGAAGACACCGTGGAGATAGCGCTTTGTAACGTTTCGCTGTGGCCGTTCTTTTTAACATACCCAGGAGCTTTTTTTCGAAGATGTAGATCAAATATTCTACTTCAACCTCGTTCTCAAATTTTCTGAATGCGGCATCTAGAAGTTTCCAAAAAAAATTCTCGAAATTTGGGTTTGTTCTTGCTCATCAAAACCATCGACGATTTACTCAAAGGTGATTAGTATACCTTATCAAACCACTACTAATTTTTCTATACTTGTTTTCTACATCTTGGCCAATTTGTGGCGATTGGACGATGCGCAGTTAGGTTTTTGATGCGCGAAATCGATGTCAACCAAAGATTGTAATGTCGCGCGTTCAGCACGCTACATTGTGTACCATTTTGATGTCAACAAAGCGAGCGTTCAATCGGCGAATTTTGAGTCCGATAAATCGTCCGTTTAAACCTATATACATCGGCGTAACACAATATTATTAGTTCTCATAACTTATTTCATTTTTTTCATTTTTCCAGTCCAATATTATTTTTTTTTAATGTTTAATTAAATCAGGGATAAGAATTTCTCGCGGATTTCAGTATAAATATTTAAAAATCCTCATATTTTGAGTAATTTGAATGTTTTTTAATTTTTTTTATTTATTTTCATTATTTTCAATATAATTTATAAATTGTTCTAATATTTAATTAAATCAGGGATGAGAATCTTTCGAAGATTTCAGTGTAAAAATATAAAAATAGTCCTCAGATTTGAGTAATTTTTTTTTTCATTATTTTTTAAATTATTATTATTTTTTTTTAACACATTTTTTTTGTATTTCTTATTTGTAAATCAGCACTACAAAACAAACTAATCATTGAATTAGCCTGGAAATAGGTTATTATTCTTCCTCTTTTCCCAAGCATTCCAGTGATACCAACCTTTTGAAAATCGGACAAGAATTTTGAAAGTTATGATATGGAATCCGAGAAAATCTAGGAAACGGGTCACAAGTCAAATTTACATTTCTTTTGTTTTTCCTTATAAAATATTTGCCATTTACAGGCCTAAAATTGCCGGATTCGACATGTCATAACTTCCTTATTTTTGGTCACAGGAAGATGATCCTTATATCATTGTAATCGTCTATTCAAGACCTTGACAATGATACCAGTTGTATTGGAATCTGTTAATTTTGAAATTTTTTGTCACATAGCTACTACTTATAATTATATTTAATGAAAAATAGTGGCGGCCAGATACGACATTCTACCCCTTAATATAACTAAAGTCTAGTAAAGTCCAACATAACTTCCTATAAGCAATTTAAAAATTTTCATTGTCCCCCCTAGTAAGTATTAAAAGATGAAAGACTTGGCAGCAGTACAACTAAATGTATTAAGTTAATAATGATAATTAATATGCTCACCGTCTCACTGAGGTCTTGTGCAGGAGGCCGGACGGACTAATGACCAAAATAATATGATTCACCGAGTACAATGGTGTAACTTTACTTTTTAGGCTAAGTCAGTGCATTACTCGTTGTTCGACACAAGTCTCTCAAGAATCCTCCTCAACAAATTGAGTAAGACCTTGGCCTCAACGTCAGTGAAGGTCAGCTGATAAATTTATGATAAACAGACGACACTTGGCGAAAGCTTTGAGAAACCCCGCTGCTTGATTTACATCACACAACAGCATACCCTCTGTCGATGCATGTCTCTGATGACGTAACGTACATGCGTTCGACGTCGACATGGCACATGTGTGTGCGTGTACGTGTGTACGTGTCAACGTAAACTGGTAACCTGTCCAATTTAAGGCTGAATTACAAATGCTCCGAGTCTGGGTACACAACTACCAGCTGCCTGTGCACCTTGTCCCCAGGGTCATTCTCGTTCTCGCTAGATACTGCTTTCGCTAGTGTAGTGGTGACGAACGACTGCTTGAATTACTGGGGACGAGATTGGCACGCCTCTATAATTATTAATTTATGCAGGCACTCAGTGCACGTATTTTTTGGAAAAATCACTGAATTCCGAAAAAACAAAACACGTGCGTCACCCTAGGGATGTATCACAGCATTTTCACCATTTTACGGATTTTCTGGAATTTTTAGGACCTTATGCATATGACGTGCAAACGGAAGGTCGCCCTCTATCAGAGGCTAGAGAAGGTCACTCATTGGTTCATGTACGAGCGCTGTGCGTGCGCATACGCAAGGCGCGCATACATTGAGTGACCTTCTCTATCATATCTAGCCTCTGATAATATATAGAGGGCGATATTCAGTTTGTGACGTGCATCATAATTATGATGGGTTTATGACAGGACTGGGCCGGGGCCGGACCCACCATAACAATATCATTTCAGGACCCTATTTACTGTTGTTGTGTTAAAAACCATGATTCTCACGATTATTAAAACAAAATGTAACTTTAAAGCATTTTTACTTTCCTTGAGTAAAATAGCAATCCGATGAAAAGAAATCACAGGCAATATATCTTTAACGGCTCGCTTGATGAATTGAACAGCGACACCCAATCCGGCCGTTTATCAGTAGGTCTATAAAGTAGGCCAACTTCACCGGCACCCCACCCACACTCCAATATAAAAAGTCAGATTGTTTAAGCAGTCAGTTACATGACAAGGGTCGCTGGCGGTATGGTTTTCTGTAAGCAGTATTAACATATTACGGGGGCGCGGCAAAATATTTTAAAATGATTTTTGGACATTTTTGTATTTAGAATTTTTACTTTTAGAATCACTCGGAAAGTAGTTTGCCAAATTTGTCTATTAATAACAGTCACTTGAGGGCGCTACTTCAAGGGAACAAAACACGTGTTTTACCTTTTTATGTCGTGCAATTCATGCATTATGCGGTAGTGCACGACGACATGATGATACGGTATTGACAAATTTGGTGTGCTGAAACAGGTTTCTAAGTTGCCAAAAAGGCCTTGAAAAGTTTATCAGTGTGGATGAAACTACAATCTTAAGCAACATGCTGAGTGTCCTAGCTCATCTGAACTCCTTGAAGTTCGTAATACCAGCTGTTGCAATGATGGGGTCGACCCCACAGTACTTTATGTTGTTTAGCGGTTGGAAATGCTTATCGTGTATCTTGCCAACGCGATGGGCACAGAGCGTGGATGATATCCTTTGGGGAACCTTTCAGACATTTGTCGAGTTCTTCTTTGAAAACTATACAGGTGTTGAGGTACATGATAATTTTTTTAAATTTTTTTTATTTTTTTTATTTTTTATATTTATTTAAAAAATTTTTTTAAATTTATTTAATTTTTTTAAATTTTTAAATTTTTTATTTATTCATTTATTTATTTTTAAAATTTTGTTAGGACTACATTTATTAATAATAAATAATAAATAATATTAATAATAAAAACATTTGTTTAAATTCCAAGCTGGGAGGTGGGAAGGAAAGAATATCAAACCCAATTCCCAACAGCCACTTGTGCACAATGTCTAAGGCTAAGCTAAGTGTTTTTAGCAGACGACGAAATGGCCAACATCTCACTGGATGTGCTCACATTCATTGTTCAAAATATTGTTTCCAATCCCAACTTGTCTATACTTTATCCTCTCCTTAAGTGTGTCCTCTATCAGCTTTTAAAGGAAAATCTGTCTATTTCTCATAATTTTATTTGGATAGAAAAGTGGCGGTAGTATTCTACATTCTTTCGGGGTGGGGGTCATACTTTTTCCTTATGAAATCAATTCAGACAGAGTAATTTCTCAAGATTATTAATACTCGTGCCAAATTAAATTTACACCAAGTAAGTTTTATGTAAAATTGTGATCATTTATCAGGGGTGTGATTTGTCCGGATCCTCCAGATTTTAAAGATTTAGCAATAAAGGAAAGGGGTAGAATGTCGTATCCGACCGCCACTTTTTTCATTAAATATAACCAATAATGTAATCTTACCTACCTAGTAAGGTGGAGAACATATGGATGATGATGGACATATACTTCAAATTAATCCAGGATATTTATTTCATGAAAAATCAGGCATTTTTGGTGTACGATGACTTCCTCAGTCATGTCAGTCTGATGATCTTGTCAACTCCCCCATTAGTGACCAACACGATCATTGTACATGCGCAGTGGCAACTATAATACTTAATAGGATCCTTCTATTTTCTGAAGGGGAGGATTTTTTTAGAAGGGAAATCAAGTCCGAAAACCATCATAAAAGTGGATTTTAACCAGTTCACGTCGGAGGCCGTGTATACATGTACACGCAAATTTTTTTTGCACCACGGATCGGAGAGCGTCTAAACACGCCAGAGGAAATGCGTGTACGGTGACATGCTCGGAAGTTCCGGCCACCCGCTGTGGAAGCTTCCATTAACGTGTGTGTGGGAAAAATAAACCCGCCACAGGGGCCCAGAAAAACTTTTTTATTCCCGACGCGAACTGGTTAAAGATAGTTTTTGCTTTCTGTACCACCAAAAATCGATGGAATCATTTTTTAACTGGTCAGTGGTTGTAAAAAAAATTCCAAAAACCCTTAAAAAGTGACGGTCGGATACGACATTCTTTCCAAGGAAAGCAAAGAAAATGCTCAGAACTATAGATTTCACCCCCAGTGCTGTTCACAACAGTGGCCCCAATACCCCTAGCAAAATTTAAAACAATACCCCTAGCAAAAAAATTTCAAAACTGCCCCAGATTTATGTTTTTATTTGTTTGTTTTGTTTGGATTACCAATGTTGTACCTTCCCTTTTATTATAAAAGTTTTCCATTTATTTCAGGTGATTCTATATGGTGATATAGATACATTGAATCAACCAGAGAATGTTATCTACATCTGTAATCATCAGACGACGATGGACTGGGTCATTGCTAACATGGTGGCTATACGAGGTGGACGATTGGCAAACGTGAGATTCATCTTGAAGGATGGTCTGAAGTACTTGCCCCTCTTTGGATACGTCTTTGGTAAGGTTAGTGAAAAAAAACACCAAAATAACCGTCAAGTTTATCTTGTTTAGTCCAGGAAGTTTGGTAAAACTAAGAGAAAGCAGACTGTGGCATCCATCTATATCTAGTGGCAAGAGCTGAACTGTCCTTACTGAGCTCACTGATATGCAAATGAGATATATGCAAATTTGATATTCAAATTTTATATGCAAATTAAGTCGCTCCAATTTGTCAAGATGGGATACACTGAGTGCAGAAGATCTATGTAGATCCACCACACATGTATGGTTTTAACCCACCTAGCTAGTACTACAAGGGTCAAAATCAGTCAAAATGTTGATATACTTGCCAAGGTATATCTAGTGCACTTAAAAGTCAAATACTGTCAAACCTTACGTGTAGTAAGTACATTTACATGTCAAAATGAGTCGACCGTTTTTGACTGGTAAAAGCATTGTCTGGTATTGCTCAGGGTGGTCATAATGACAGTAAAAACCAGTCAAAATGCCCCTGTGTGCACATTTGGGTCAACAGTCAAAATAGGCAGTTAACTGATTTTGACCTCTATAGCAACTTGCCACTAAAATGCAGCAGTAGTAGGAGGGTTAAGGTGACACGTTTTAGTCAGTTGGTAGTCTTAAAGATTGTTGTAATTGCTGTTTTATTGAAAAAACATGTTTTTACCAATTGTTTTTTTTTTCAGCATGGAGGTATCTATGTTAAACGTGCCAAGAAGTTTGATGAGAGGAATGCGAAATATTTCAAGCGTAAACTTGAGTACTTGCGCAAGGACAACATTCCTGTAAGTATTTTTAAAAATGCCATCAGTACTCATTAATGCTGACATATTATGATTTCATGTATATTGATATATAGGCCTAGGCCTAATGTACATTTATATGTTTACACTTTTAAACCTAATACTATGTTATGACTGTGTATATTATGTACACATACTGTAAATATATCTTGTATATGCTTTTGTACATTTTAAATACATGTAGTGTAGAATACAATAATGTTTTAATCTGGACCTCTTGGGAGACCAGTACTTTGTATTGAAAGAGATATCCAGAATAAAGATAGAATAAACAAACAAACAAACTCAAACTCCCGTTTTCAAACTTTGTTTTCAAACTCTCAAAGCTTGATTTAGCAAAGTTATATCTTGGACGTCTAACATAATGTACATGAGAACAGATTCCATCATGTGTAACAGACAACAATTCATTGCACAAGAAGCCACCCTATCCCCCACCCTATCCCCCACCCAGTGTTTTAGCCAGGATTTGGTAAAGTGGGAGTGCAAAAAAAAAAAGTGGGAGTGCAACTTATTGGAGTCCAAAATTTGTGTGCGAAGCACACAACTTGAGCGCGGAGCGCGAAGTCCCTCACGGCCGGGGTCCAGGGCCTGCTTAAGGACCCTGGAAGCTCTGGCTATTTTAGATGCTCTTTGGTGGTCTCTAATGCATTTCTGATACCTGTTTTCAGGTAAAAATTAGCTAATTTGGTTAGATTGTTTCCTTTTTAAACAAAAATAATAAGTTTAGCAGAAAATACAGAATGTGCAATAGTCCACTAATTTTTATAGTGATAGCCATTAGTAATTAAAGTTTTAAGAAAGTTTGTTAACACAATATATTTGGAAATGCGTATGCCACTAAACTAGTATTTATACCAGCAAGTGTTTATTATATATTAAAAAAAAGGGTTACATTTTAAAATGAAATTATGTTTCGATGTATTTTATTTTAATATAATTTAAAATGTAATTTAATGTCAGTTAATAGTATTAAACCACAGCTATGTCAATTAGTTATGTAAATGAGAATATGACACAAATGTTTTCTTTGACAAATCACTACAATTTGTAATTATATTTAAAAAAATAAAATAAAAAATGTACGTGCATATGAATGAACCTTTGTATTTTTTTGCCATTTTGTTTGAAGTACATCTTGTTTTTTGAGGTGTTATGTGACTAGATCAAGTTTACTATTTTTTGCACACGGGCGCATAATGTATACGTACAAGCCCTCTGCCCTATTTATAGTGCCCCACAACATCACAGCGCGCGCACGTGCACACACGTCGTAGTCGTACACACACACAAACATAAACAGTCCGACCATGCAATGTACATGTACATGCACCACGAGTCGACGAACGATGTGGTATGCACATTGACATGCTTTTGACATGTGAGATCGGTCTTCAATGCTTATGATTTCAGATTTGCTAGTGAATTTATGTATGATATTATGAGGTGTTGTTCTTTAACAAGGTAATTTTCTGATCAGTTGATTTCGGCAGAATGACGGCGAAATTCTGATGCCAATTCCGATCAAGTTCATGAAACTCGATCTCATCAGCATGAAATGGCATTGTTAAACAAAATAGTATGGACGTTGAGCAACACAAAATTTGGGTAGGCCTACTACTGCATTGTACCCCAAAGTATTTTGATTGTACATGTTGTAAGTTAAACGTGACAATTTTGCTGTTACCTTTGTGAAGAAGTTTGTTATTTTTCCCCTTTTGGCCGACATGATGTAACTGACGTTCTCTGAATAGACTAAATCAAGTCTATGAAATACGGACTGGTTCCCCGTTTCGGTTGTGCACATGTAAATACAGAGTTGGTTTTATACCAACACGTGTACCAGACTAAAGTCGGACCACAAGCGTGACAAGTCAATCGGAGACTCCGCTGTGCGTGCACGATCGCGATCGAACTGAGGTGAAAAACTGGTGAAATTAAATTTATCTGCGTTACGTCTTTTATGTTTTAAATTGTCCACAAGAAAAAAAACTTCAAAGTTAACAAAAATTGTTTTCATAAAATAAAATCACAAATTGACATGAAATTCCCTTTTACTGAAATAGATTTTCTAAAATATTTTAGCACGGCTTCGATTTAAAAATACAAGCCGTGCTTGAAAATATTGCCCGTGTTTTTTTAAAACTGGCCGTGCTAACACGGCCTGCACGGCTCGCTGGCTAAAACACTGCCCCCACCCTATCCCCCACCCTATCCCCCACCCTATCCCCCACCCTATCCCCCACCCTATCCCCCACCCCTCCTGCTCCTTTATTTAATGTTCAAACTTTCATTTTTAGACATGGATGGTAATATTTCCAGAAGGGACACGCTATGACCCTTGTAATGCTGATCTCATAAGAGCTAGTCAAGCGTTTGCCTTCAAGAATGGTAAGTTGTGAGTTTCAGCTCGATACAGAACTCTGAAGTTAATTTATGATTCAGGTTCCTTTTTCAGTGATTCCTCCTTTCCTTATCCCGAATGTTTCCTAAAGTAGCGACCATTCAGGAGTGTTGCAAAAATGGAATAGTTAGTACTTGCCATTGGAAACACACTGCCTTTTCCGCCCACAAGGAACACATATTGTTTTCACAGAGAAATGGTAGCATGCCATTTTGGGAAATGGAATTTGCAAACACCTTTTGTTTGTTAACCCTAACCCCTAGCTATTTTGGATAAGAACCTTCCTGAATCCGCCAAAATCCAACACCGTGCAGTAACACTACCACCCAACTGTTGGACTTAGCTGGAATTGGGACACCTGGCCCCTTGTAAAGTATCCCTGTCTGGGCTATACAGTACTGAGCCCATCAAAATACAACACCATGCTGTAACACTACCACCCAACTGTTGGACTTAGCTGGAATTGGGACACCTGGCCCCTTGTAAAGTATCCCTGTCTGGGCTATACAGTACTGAGCCCATCAAAATACAACACCATGCTGTAACACTACCACCCAACTGTTGGACTTAGCTGGAATTGGGACACCTGGCCCCTTGTAAAGTATCCCTGTCTGGGCTATACAGTACTGAGCCCATCAAAATACAACACCATGCAGTAACACTACCACCCAACTGTTGGACTTAGCTGGAATTGGGACACCTGGCCCCTTGTAAAGTATCCCTGTCTGGGCTATACAGCACTGAGTCCATCAAAATACAACACAATGCAGTAACACTACCACCCAACTGTTGGACTTAGCTGGAATTGGGACACCTGGCCCCATGCAAAGTATCCCTGTCAAGGCTATACAGTACTGAGTCCATCAAAATCCAACAAACCCTGCTGTTGGAGTTTGAATGGTTTGGGATGCCAGGTATTATTAAGACAATTGAACTTATTTGTTTTATTTACAAATGTTGTTTTGAACTCATCCAAACCTATTCTGTTCTTTAATGTGATTGGTTCAATCTAGGTTTAGCTGTAACCAATCACGTACTATCACCAAAAGTCAAAGCTGTCAACTTCTGTGTGCAAGGGCTTCGTGGTCATACAAGCGCCGTCTATGATATCACTATCGCATATGCCAATACCGGTGAAGAGCTGAGCGACACTGAAACAGTTAAGAGAAGACCAGCTCCTGGAATGCCAGGTATTATTAAGACAATGGCTGCTCTGTGCATGACCTATTGAGGGTGCCCTTCATGCAAACAGAAGCTTGTCACTCGGGCATGTAGAATATTACTGCATGGTAACCGGGGAAGAGTTTTCACTGAATCTAATAAAATACTAAGGTCTAGTGCATAATTGTCTAGTGCATTTACGTGTACAAAAGGGTCAAACAATAACTGTTACCCGTTGTTCAAATAAACAAAGGACAGGAAACATTCCTGGAAAATAACTGTTACCAGTTGTTCAAATAAACAAAGGACAGGAAAGTAACTGTTATCAGTTGTTAGAATAAGCAATGGACAGGACAAATGGACATAGCCTACAATATCCTTAAAATCATTAAGATTGTACAGTATGGACAGTTATGTCTATTGACAATTAGGATTCACTGAAGGGAAATTACTCCTTTACATTAAAGCCCTTTTCACACGACGAAAAAAAGCCAACATTCCTTGAGAAATTTTACAAAATGAGGTTTGTGTGAAAGGACACCAATGTTTGAGATGTCCTACAATCCTTGCGAAATTTTCTCAAACATTGAGATATTTTGTCGGAGGTCCCGACCTACGACAAAATCTTACGCTAGTGGAATTTTTCTCAAGGAACCTAGTACACTCCTCGTGTGAAACTATCCGTTGCTTATTGACCAACGTCCTGTGCGAAAGCGGTCATACTGTGCGTGCGTGAAAACACATCGTCCACGATTGACTGCATGCATTGCATGCACTGCATGCACTGTACAACTAGTGGTGGGCGGCTGAGATGATAACGCATATTGATGCACAACATCGGTCCTTCACTATCGCTCTACATTTTTCGATGTATCTCAAACAATTGTCATATGTTTTCACTCATGTTTTCGTTATTAGTAGCCTAGATATCAGCACACATAATGCTGAAATGTTAAGGTCAGTTCTTTTACAGAATTAGAGTTATGGTTTCATTTCTTTCCACTTGAACAACTTTTTTGTCGGCACAGATTAATTTGTGAGGTCCATCATGATCGCTCTACATTTTTCTACTCGTAGTTCAAACAGTTGTCGTGCATTTTAACTCATGTTTTCGATGCTAGTACCCTAGATATCATTACTCATAACTCTAAGATGTTCAGGTCAGTTCTTTTACAGAATTAGAGTTATGTTATAACTTGTTTTTGGCAAATGTAAATGAACATATCAGATAGTGCATGACCAATGTTATAAATGTGTGTACTCTCATAGAATTTTTTTTTTTTTACTTGGTGTTGTGTGAAAGCTTGCGAAAGCAGTCACTCGTGGGATGATAAAATAAACAATCCTCGCTTGTAAAATTTGTCTCAAGGAATCTGGGTTTTTTTGGTCGTGTGAAAAGGGCTCAATATTCAACAATAATACTTACCAAGGGGAGATTTTTTTTGGGAGAATGATTGGCACATTTAGCGTCTTCACATTAACCCTAACCACGCTCAATGCAACAAGACGTAACAAAAGTTGTTGCTTCTTGTTGCCCTCAGCAGAGAACAAAAGAACCTTTGTTTTGGCTGGTGGACCTTGTTGCATTGAGCAGACTGACCACTTTTCTGTTGTTGAAGTGTATGGGAAATCCGTGTAGGGGGTTAGGGTTAAGTTAGCTTTTAGATTTAATTTGGTACAATAGATATCTAATCAGGTGGTTATCAAAAGGTGTGCTTCCTTTAAATTATTGACAATTATTTACAATTCCCTGATAGATTTCCTACAAGCAAAATGCCCTCGGATCCATATCCATATTCGTCGCATCCCCATGGAAACTGTCCCTGAGGATGAAGAGTCTTGTCACCGATGGTTGCATGAACTCTTTGAGGAGAAAGATAGGTGAGTTACCCATCACAATTATCAAGTAGGGTAAAAAAAAACAGACACAGATTTTTGAGTCAATTGATGAAGAAAAGAAAGAGGGTACAGACTGAGCCAGAGGGGACCTCGATTGGCTGATCATCAGCTGCCAATCAGATTTGTTGTGTGACTGTGTGCACTTAAATACACACGTCATAAGGTTGCGTGTAAGACTTCCATTTGTGTGGCTTAAATATTCAGTCAAAATTTTCAGAAGTCGTTTACGGGTAATTGGAACCGAAAAATGGAACAGGGTAATGACAGTTTCGGTTGGGTATCCGGGTACCCGGCACAGCCTTAACACATTCTCGTGAGGACGATCAGAGCATACTGATCGAAACGTCGAGTTATAACCTCCAGTTCTTGTCAGAACTAATTGCTACTCACTTGAGAATTTCACATGGTGTCACCGCAATTAGTCTTACTTATCCTCTTCACCGTGCAAAGTCTTTTTGACTTTTCTTTCTGAATGTTAATATACATGGGTAGGTATATTGGATTGGCCAATGGGAGACTTTATCCCAGTTATTTTCCATTGTTCTTAATATCGTGCCCATACTCAGTATAATCAGAAGTCTATTACCTACATGAAGTGCAGTGCCAGCCTGCTGTAATCCATACCATGGCATTGTACTCCAAATGTGCACACTACTAACTAGAGGCTAATGTACAACATAGTTAATGTGGCCTTACTTGTATCAGAAGTCTATTACCTACATGAAGTGTGCCAGCCTGCTGTAATCTATACCACGGCTTTGTACTCCAAATGCGCGCACTACTAACTAGAGGCTAATGTACAACATAGTTAATGTGGCCTTACTTGTATCAGAAGTCTATTACCTACATGAAGTGTGCCAGCCTGCTGTAATCCATACCATGGCATTGTACTCCAAATGTGCACACTACTAACTAGAGGCTAATGTACAACATAGTTAATGTGGCCTTACTTGTATCAGAAGTCTATTACCTACATGAAGTGTGCCAGCCTGCTGTAATCTATACCACGGCTTTGTACTCCAAATGCGCGCACTACTAACTAGAGGCTAATGTACAACATAGTTAATGTGGCCTTACTTGTATCAGAAGTCTATTACCTACATGAAGTGTGCCAGCCTGCTGTAATCCATACCATGGCATTGTACTCCAAATGCGTACACTACTAACTAGAGGCTAATGTACAACATAGTTAATGTGGCCTTACTTGTATCAGAAGTCTATTACCTACATGAAGTGTGCCAGCCTGCTGTAATCCATACCATGGCATTGTACTCCAAATGCAGCACTACTAACTAGAGGCTAATGTACAACATAGTTAATGTGGCCTTACTTGTATCAGAAGTCTATTACCTACATGAAGTGTGCCAGCCTGCTGTAATCCATACCATGGCATTGTACTCCAAATGTGCGCACTACTAACTAGAGGCTAATGTACAACATAGTTAATGTGGCCTTACTTGTATCAGAAGTCTATTACCTACATGAAGTGTGCCAGCCTGCTGTAATCCATACCATGGCATTGTACTCCAAATGCGCGCACTACTAACTAGAGGCTAATGTACAACATAGTTAATGTGGCCTTACTTGTATCAGAAGTCTTTTACCTGCATGAAGTGTGCCAGCCTGCTGTAATCCATACCACGGCATTGTACTCCAAATGTGCACACTACTAACTAGAGGCTAATGTACAACATAGTTAATGTGGCCTTACTTGTATCAGCCTGCTGTAATCCATACCACGGCATTGTACTCCAAATGTGCACACTACTAACTAGAGGCTAATGTACAACATAGTTAATGTGGCCTTACTTGTATCAGAAGTCTGTTACCTACATGAAGTGTGCCAGTCTGCTGTAATCCATACCACGGCATTGTACTCCAAATGCGCGCACGCACAACGAGCTTGGTTATGGGTTTTGCTCTCCCTGTCCGGCCTGCCATAAGACATCATGGGATTAGGCGCTTGACACGTGAAGCTAGCTCCTAGAACAATATTGTTCTCGGAGTACTATGCCGTGGACTAGGTTAGTACACGAGCGGCACACTACATGTAGGTGATAGACTTCTGGTGTGACATAAACAATGGGAAACGAGCCAGTCAGCTGCTACCACCAGCATCTCAAAAATCTCCCGTTGTGACAAGCTCATCAAAGCTAGGGCTCGGGAAGAAGTTAAAAAACACATTTTAATGAAATAAACCTTTTTCAATCTCATCATTCCAGCATGCTGTCGGATTTCTACTCGAATGACCCCGATAAGCGAGGTCGGCTGGAGGGCAAAGGTCACAGTACAAGACTCAGTCTGCTATCTACGCTTCCTACAGTGGCTTTCTCGTGTGCATTAGTATTGCCAATGCTTGCAACGAGTCGTGGACGCCAGGTGTACTGGAAGATATGGCTGATTGGTGGGTTGGCAACGATAACATGGATGAAATTCACAACAAATTAATCAAATATTATCCTGGAAACAAACATACAAGGGACACTATCATCACGATCAGAGCAGATTTTCAACAGGGCATGGAATCGGTGTCCTAGTTTAAGATAAACACAGTGACTGAAAATTACTGGCTCAATTATGCAGTAGCAATGGTAATACGACCTTATCATGTTGGGTGTTATTTTCAGTCACTGAGTTAATCTAAAACTAAGCACTCCGATTCCATGCCCTGTTGATCGTGAAGATATTGTCCCTTTAAATGAAGCTTGATCCACTTAATACACAGATCAGGGTTCGTACACTTTTTTACTGAGATAATTCCATGACCTTTACAACAAGTATTCCATGACTTTTCGATTCGCGCGAAGATTCGCATAACACCAGTGTTCTAGCCAGGCATGCCCGATACGCTATAATTTATTCCATGGTGAAAAAAAAAACACCCCAAAATTTCCTTTGTTCAGTTCGAGAACTAATTGTGAACAACAATAATTTGTTGCCACTGAGGAATTTATTTCATCTTGAAGGAAGCTTTATTGATACATTTTAATTGGCCGGCAACTTTGTTTCTTTTCAAGAGAATGTTTTTGATGCACCGCATTTGTAACTATGCGGCCTGCCGCGATCTATTTATAAGCATTCAACGTTAAACGACACTGGTTCTGCTACCACACTGCTTAGGCAAAAACCAGATGAGCGGGGTACCCGCGTGCCAGGCAGAGTGGGACCCACGTGTGTTTAGTTTATAATAGCTTGTAAACCAGCCAAGAACCAGGTCCCAGAGGTTTATTGTCTCTTGGTCTGGGAGTGTAAAACCACAACCTGTCAGTCATTGTCAAGTAAACAATAGCCTCAACTCTTGTCTTGGCTCTAATCCCAAATTGATACATTCAACATTCCAAAGTCGGCAGACATTTCTTTGATGTGAACTTGTGACCCAGAAATTGTGTCTTTTTGGTTGCCGGTTGTCTTATTCTTTTTCTTTTAAAACCAGTTTGCGTCGGGAATAAAAGAGTTTTTCTGGGCCCCTGTGCGGGTTTCTTTTTCACACACAAACACGTTTTTTTTTTTTTGTGAATTTTTTTGGGTTACGTCAATGAAACTAAGACGAGACACCCCCATTTTAGCTTATTAGCATATAAATTGGCGAGTTTCCCGTGGGAATTATAGCCAGGAGGGCGTATTTGGTGTTGCGTCTTTAGAAGTCCACCGAGCCCTCGAAAGAATTCTTTGTCGTATTTACACGTCAACCGAGCTTGGAGGAAGGATTCCTTCCTATTATCCGAGTGGCATGGTACCGAGTGACAATGGTGCACGGTAATTGGTCTATAGAAATCTTAGTATACCGAAGCTTTACAGATTTCAATGGAGACGAAGACAAGGTGTGGAACAGGTTTACGAGTGCCCCCGCACAACCACCCATGTGAAGCGAGCGCGTTTATACGGCCCCCGCTCTTGTGCCGAACAAGTGTTGCACAATAACACGTCAACCGAAGCACGAGCTCTGCCAAAATGGCGTGTTTTAACGTCACCCAAAAGGACAATGGAAGCTTCCACAGCGTGTGTTCACGTCTTCTGTGCACGTCTTCTGTGCACGTCACTTTACGCACGTGGCTCGTTATCACGTCAACCGAGCATGCATACAAATATTCCTGAGTTTCCTATGGCGTGTTTAGACGCTCTCCGACGCAAACTGGTTTTAATAAGTCTTAAAATTCCATGACTTTCCAGGTTTTCCATGACCCGTACGAACCCTGCAGATCCAACCTGTCAATCACACAGCATGGATTAACCAAAAGGAATAAGCCTTTCCATAGCAATTGTTACTATGCTGGTCAAGCAGTTGGCTTTTAAAAAGGTGGCCTGACTGAGTTTTAGCATTGTTCGGGGAGGTGGGCGGTCAGGGAAAATGGCCAAATATGGATCTGCGTATCAAACTTAATAGTTCAATGTGTTTGTTTCCAGATTTACAGTTAGAAAATAATGCACACAGCTGCCATTAAAACATGCATCACATTAGGCTAAAAAGCTATCAATGTTTTTGCTCAATTATTGAACCTTTGGATGACATCTACAGCTTTTGTGTGGAACTCAATGAGAATCTTAATAAGCAAAGACTGTTTACAGTGACACCATGTAGAAATAGTTATGAAAAGAACCGGTTGGTTACAACTCAACGTTTCGATCTGTATGCTCTGATCGTCTTCAGGAGTTCTAAATCAATATAATGATTAACTTCAAAACATCTTCATGTAATTCTCATGTAATTTATTCCAACGATAATATGAAACGACTGTATAATAAATGAGATTGCTAATTGCAGCTTATAGACTTTAAAATGCACCAAAATCTTAGAATTGTTGCATTATTATAAGGCTTGAAAACTACAATGTGGATGGTGTGAATACAGATATGAAGTGATCAACAATTTATTTTGTACAAAATGTTTTCTTTATCAAATGTTATTTCTTTCATTTTTATAACAACCCAGGACATTGCTAATGTAATAATGTATGCAAACGAAAAGACCATAATTGAAAGTGTTGAACTCTGTATTAATGTACACTCACTGGCCAAAAGTATTGCAACACGGATGGCCGCAATTATGTGGTTACCCGACCAAGAACAGTAAAACAGAACATTGACTTCAAAACACAGGCACTTTCAAGAAGTCTTAAGTAGTGTAAATAAAATAAAATAATTTATTGTAACAGTTCTCCAAACTGAACTTTCGTGTGAATTTCAATGTTGCAATACTTACGGCCAGTGAGTGTAGTTGAATAAAAGTTGAATATCTCGCTGCATCATTGTAATGACATTGGTTTTGTACCTCCTTGATTAAATCCAGGGGTCAAAATAGACAAATCCCAAGATGATGAAATTAACGTTGATCTGCGCACTTACGGGTTTGATAAAGAGGCTCTCAGTGTTGATGCATGTGCTGTATGAGTCATTATATAGTCTACATCGGTTTCAATGCGGAGGTGCGCAGACTGGGTCAATTTGAAATTCGTCTATTAACTTGTATTTTATAGTAGCTAGCAGAACCAGTAACAACTGAATTGTAGTCCTCTTAACTTTTATCAACACTTTGAAAGGTCATTAAACTACCATGCAAAGAGTGTAAATAAATTAAAAATTCCCAATATGACGTGTAACCCTCAGGTGTATGATCCTTTAATGTACTATATTAAACCATATAGACAATACAGTTTTATTCATATATAATAACCTTCTTTAAAGGGATGGTGGAACATTGGTAATAACTGGATTACAAAACTACTGAATTTATTATGAGAAAGCTGATGTTGGTCAATTATTGTGTCTGAAGTGCTAACATTTTATAGAAAATATGCACATTTACACAAATTTGCCATAGAAACCGTTTTGCCAAATGTTGTAACTTCACTTTTTTATATTTTGCTTTTTAAATTTAAGTTGTCTTTTTGATTGATCTGTACATGTTTTCCCAATGTTAAGGTTTCAGGAGTAAAAACAGATTTAGAATGAAGCCAAGATACGCATAATAAAGTTATCTGGCAAAAATTGAACTTTGTGTTGTAAATTTCCGATTGAAGTAAATGTTAACATATGTGATTAACAGCATTCATGAAAAATCAACCGTGTTTTTAAAATTTCAGTTTTGTATGACAAGACTTTTTTTAATTGATCTGTACATGTTTTCCAATGTTAAGGTTTCAGGAGTAAAACCGATTTTGAATGAAGCCAAGCATATTAAAGTTATCTGGCAAAAATTTGTTGTAAATTTGTGATTGAAATAAATGTTCACATAATGAAATATCAACAGTGTTCACAGACAATTGTATACACAGTGTAACAAAAACAAAAAAAATCACCCACTGGGGAGATATTATGAAAACCATTGACTGCAATTTTTCTTATGGTAGACTATTTATGATATGGACGGTAGTTGAACACAATATGGAGTGCCATGGTCGAGTGGTTCAGTGCATCGGATTTGTGTTCTCATGGCCGAGTCGTTGGAATCCTGGCTGCGACCATGGTGCTTGTGTCCTTGAGCAAGACACTTTACCATAATTGCTTCTCTCCACCCAGGAGTAAATGGGCACCTGTGAGGGCAGAGTTGGTTGTTGTGTTTCATTAGCCCACATGCGCCAAAAACGGCAGCAACTGAATTTAATTTTGGTTAACCGACCAAAATTGCACTGTATAAATTTGCTAACCGGCTAACCAAACCAATATTTAAAAAATACGATGAAGAATTCGCCGCCCATTTTGTTGTTCTAGACGATCTTTTATGCCGCATCTGCTTATTCAACAACCATTGCAGGAATAAATTTTAGTGTATGTAACGATTGGCCTAGTGACAGAGAAATTACGTGGAGGATTCAATTAGTCCAACAAACACAAAAACATGAAAATGTACATTAAAATTAACATGCATAGCAAGTCTGAATTAATGGTAATGGTAGATAACGATAGTTAAGGTCCAAGTTTAGGGTTTTGTCAGAGCCAGTCACATATCAGGTTAATTGACTGAAATGAAACAACGCCTGTATCTTTAAACTGAATTGGCTTACACATTTCAATTACTTAAGAAACTTAAGGTAAACATTAATAATTGTCTATGTGCTAGAGTGTCTCTTGGTTTTCACACAATAACACAAAATAATTAATTGCATTGCTTAACAACGGACACTAACCCTGCCATCTGGGAAGATTAAGTGGTGCCCATAAAGATGCGTCATTTTGTAGATTGCATGTGATGGATATTTAACTAGCTAGGTGCCTGATGGTCTGATCTATTGGCCCGTGTAATTGTTAGGCGACCATGTGAGTCCCCACACTCAATCGTAATATGGACACCACGTTTGAATCTTCCCTTCATTATATGTCTTATTGGGTTACGCTGGATAGAACTTCTTCGTTGTATCCTTGGCGTGGTCTTTAAGTAGCTGACAAGGAGCAAACTCAACTCCGTATAATCCTTGGAATTTCTCCATTGTGGCTACTAACTTGTCAGCTCCAAAGTGATCGACAAATCGGAATGGACCTAGAACAGAGGAGAATTAAATGTTAGATTAAAAAAGCAAGATAACCCATCCATGAAAATGCATAAATTTACAGTTTTTTCTGAGCAAAAACTTGTAATAACTGCTGTCTTTGCCAGGACAAGACATAATTAAAGCAGGAGGTGATTTGACCAACAAAAAAAAACAAAAAAAATCCTGAATAATGAGTAGTGGGCCTGGGTCTCCCTTTGGTCTAGAGGACAAAGCTCCAACCTCCTGGATGTTTAATTTTGGAGGATTTACAGTCTCTCCACATCCCCACAAACAAGAAACTAGAGGTTTGGACACAATACAGGCTACTTCTTTCTTTCCTTGGTGGTTACTTCTCTTCTTTCAAGAACATTCTGAGGCATTTGTAAAAAAAAATCCTGAATTCGGGGAAAAATCCTGAGAAATCACAGGCCTGTTAAAGTTCTATCAATTCTATTTTACAGGTGTTAACACCAAAATGAGATCTTGCCCAAATTAAAAGTTCCAATATGGTTGGGCTCTCTTATATAACTTTACTGAACAAAAAATTCCTTATTTGTTGTGGTAAACGTAATTAAATATCGGCATAAATATACCACCCTCTATTGTTAAAACTCATGTTAACCCGTTCAACAAGGTATATCTCAGTCTTATCCTCCACACTGTTTTTGTAATGAGCAGTAGAGGCAAAAGTACCAGACAATTTGAAGAAAAATTCACATTTATTGAAGCTTTTTTATTAAGATCACTCAACAATAATTTTGAAAACATTACCAAATGTAAAGGGCTTTAAATTTGAAATCAGTATGCCTTTTCAACATATTAAAAATCTGGAAATTTGTCAAGTTCTGGTAAATGTGGGGTGCCATGGCTGAGTGGTTTAGTGCATTGGATTTGTATTCTGATGGCCGAGTCGTTACAATGTGGGTTCACATCCCAGCCATGACCATGATACTTGTGTCCTTGAGCAAGACACTTTACTGTAATTTCTTCTCTTCACCCAGGAGTATAAATGGGTACCTGTGAGGGTAGAGATGGTTATTGTGTTTGATTAGCCCTGTAGCGCCAAAAGGTTGCACATTGGCTGTATACTCCCCAGGGAGCTGAGAAAGATTACAGGAATGATATTGACCCAGTGACCAGGGGAAAATAATGTAAAGCGCATTGGGACATTATCTATGGGTGTAATGCACTATATAAGTATGATTTATTATTATGTTATTATTAAATACGATGTAATGAGGGATTACCGATGTTGGGTTTGATAGACAACCTTGAAATTGTATTTCTTATGTAACCCGTAGTTCACCTTCAAAATAGCGGAAACTTTGTACATTAAGGAATTAATACATTAAGAAATTTATATAGTTTACAGAAAATAAAATTAGTAACCTAAGACCTCGTTTAGGTCGGGGTTACACTTACCTCCATGGAATGGTGGGAAACCAAGCCCGAAGACTGCTCCAATATCTCCCTCAACCTGAATCACAAAAAAAACCATTGCTACATCCATCTCACTTTACAGTTTGGAACACAACTTAAACTCACATATACTACTCAAAACAATTTAGGGAACACCGGAATAATCTCAGTTAAAGCAAGATCATTTATTTCAGATAAACACAATGTTTCACAGAATTGATGAGAAACAACTGCACAATGAAACAGATGATAAAGGATGCATGTAGTGATTACACATTTCATGACATGACTACTGAAAGAGAGAGGGGGTTGCAAATGAAAATCCCGGTTCATGGAACATTTCAAACCTATTTGATGTTAAAAATCTGGTGTTCCCTAAATTGTTTTGAGTAGTATGCATCAAAATATATTTTGAAATATTTTTTAAAGTACAAGTTGTAAATTCCAATACAATTCAGCCCAAGGGCTGTGATTTTTTTTTTTTTTTTTTTTTATTTATTTTTTTTAATTTTTATTTATTTTTTTTATTTTTTTTATTTAGATTTTGAACAAAAATTTCAAAAACCAATAGATTTTCCTGGCAATTTTTTTGTATCATTACTTTATAGGCAGCTTTCTATGTGCTTTTTGTTGTTGTGCCAAGGAAGTTCTTCTGCAATTTTTTTTAGAGCTGAGACCAGGCCTCGATCTTAACCGCGGCCACCGTGACCATTGCCGTGTTGCACCTCCGAGTTGGCCGTAATGCCCCTTTGGTTAGCCTTGAAATTTTGATGCAGCCAATGCCAAAGTGGCCGTGCCCTCTCAATCCTTAAGGTCGAGGCCTGGCTAAGACAACACCATGTCTTGCTTATTTCTGAGTACAATTCGTTGCATGCCCGGAAGAAGGTCGTAATGCTCTACGACCTTCTGCCGGGCACAAAAGTACAACTTTTTGTCCCAGCAGAAGGTCATTAGCAATAAAATGGCTCCTTTGAAAAAAAGTAGGGCATAACTGTTATATATCTGTTGCTAGAATTACTCCCAAGACATGTTTTTCCATTCCCATGCAGAATTTCTTACAATGACTTATAAATGGCAGAAAAACGACCAAACTTTCACACTTGAAACACAATTTTGCACATTAATTTCTTACGACCTTTTGCCAGTCACACTTCCGTTACGTCCTTCTTCCGGGCACACGAATTGATATGATTTATGATTAAGATGAGAACATGCTTTATTTCAAATTGCTATTAATATTTCAGAATTTTTTATTTTTTGGGTGGTTTGTTTTTGTTTTGTGTGTGTTTGTGTATTTTGTTTGTGAATTTTTGTGTCAACTGTTTTGACAAATCCAGTGAAAGCTCCTAGACAAATTGACTGGATTGGTTCACTCCTATCTTACCGGTGATATGAGAATGCCCTCCTGTAGACACATGACGGCTTCATTAACAAACCGTGAGGCAAGACGCAGCTGAATATCCTCTACGGAGTCGGCCCCTTTCTTGGGGATCAGGTATTTCTTAATGATCTCCTCGGCTCCAGCGTTGATCTCGCGAGACTTTGAGCCACCTTCATAGACGAAAACTCCCTTGCCACTCTTACGACCTAACAAGGAAAAATGACAAGATTTAAAAACAAAAATGTCAAGAGCAGAATTCAAGATTGTTTCTGGAAGAAAATTGTTATCAAATAAAACATTGATATAGGTGTTTTTAAACCAAGTAGGCTGTTTGATCGCTTGAATGTCAATAAGCATACGCACAATCTAAATATCCGTCCTATTTTGCAGACTGTAGTTTCAGTATTCTCTATCAAAAAGCAGCTTGATAAATGTTTGTTACTTGACTAGTCTGGCATTTTGCATTGATTTTTTTTTATCGTGTCTCATTTTCCCCCCCAAAAAACTGCATTTCCAAATTGTAATAAATTGTTCAAGGTAAAATGGGTATAGTCAATGATCAGCCACCTCAAAATGTGGCTAGAAAATGAGTTTTGTGATACATGAGCGGGAATTGTGGGAAATTTTGCTATTTATACAAACAGAGCCTGCTGATTCCAAATATGATTGTTCCCAATCACGAAAGTGCACACAATGGGTTGATATTAGACTTGTTTCAGTCTCTATTTATGGGGTAGAATGAGAATGTGGCTGGGAAATGTTATGAGAATTGCCTTATGTCACCCTCACCTTTTATGTGAAAAACGCACTTCATTTTTTAGATTTCGCCGTCCGATAAAATGTTATATGGGGGCTGCCATTGTGAATGTCGTGAAATGGCGCCTTCTGTTGGTAGATTTACGCACATGCACACGTAAATTTTAGCCCGAACTAATTTCAAACCCTAATTTCACAGCTCTGTGCACACTTGTGCACATGGGAACAACCATTTTTGATATTTTTGGTGTAGAAATGTACTAGATTAACCAAAATTATTTAATTCCCTGAGATGTATCGCCAAACTGAACAATAATCGGGGGTTGATCACAGCCCAGTAGAGGCACAGAACATGCATCTTTATAAATCCCTCCCATATTCTCTGTCCATTTTGCCAGCGGGTTGAAAGACCCGAGCAAAATCCTTCATCTGTTAGTTTTTGAAAGGTTGAATAACTGTACAGAGCATTACCATGTAGAGTGTAGATGCATTCCCACACAAAACAACTATATATCGCTAGCAAGTATTTTTTTTAATTTTTTTATTTTTAATTTTAATTTTTATTTTTTTAGAGTTTTGAGAGATCAAACTGTACAAAGGGTTAGTAAATGTTTAATTCCACATACCAAGGTATCCAGACTTCACCATCTCCTTGAGGACATTGATGTTACCGCCGCCGAAGCGTTCACCGAATGATCCCCCTAAGAATTCTGCGACGTGAGCAGCCACATCAACGCCGACCTCATCGGCTAAGGTAGCAGTTCCTACTGGCCAACCAAATGATGTACTCATCTTATCCAGATCTTTGGGACTTACTCCTTCCTGTATCCAGAACAAAATGAATAGTCATGCATCATGTTTATGTTTTAAGGACCCTTATTTAAGTACTATATTTATATTAACCCTCCTACTATAGCTGCACTTTAGTGGCAAGTAGCTATAGAGTTCCAAAATCAGTCAACTGCCTGTTTTGACTGTTGACCCAAATTTGCACACAGGGGCATTTTTGACTGGTTTTACTGTCATTTTGACTACCCTGAACATTACAAGACAATGCTTTTACCAGTCAAGACAATGCTTTTAAGTGCACTGCACATACCTTGGCAAGTATATCAACATTTTGACTGATTTTGACCCTTGCAGTCATAGGAGGGTTAACCCTTCTAGTCTCAGTACAATTATCCAGTGAGTTGACACACCATTCAGAATTAGACAACTGTCTGTTTCTGAGTGGTGGATAAGCTGTGCAGATAACAGTACCATGTACAGTTTAGATACATTCACCACACAGTACCATTTGACAACTGTCTGTTTATGAATGGTGGATAAGCTGTGTAGATAACAGTACCGTGTACAGTTTAGATGCATTCACCACACAGTACCATTTGACAACTGTCTGTTTATGAATGGTGGATAAGCTGTGCAGATAACAGTACCGTGTACAGTTTAGATGCATTCACCACACAGTACCATTTGACAACTGTCTGTTTATGAATGATGGATCAGCTGTCTAGATAACAGTACCGTGTACAGTTTAGATGCATTCACCACACAGTACCATTTGACAACTGTCTGTTTATGAATGGTGGATTAGCTGTGTAGATAACAGTACCGTGTACAGTTTAGATGCATTCACCACACAGTACCATTTGACAACTGTCTGTTTATGAATGGTGGATTAGCTGTGTAGATAACAGTACCGTGTACAGTTTAGATGCATTCACCACACAGTACCATTTGACAACTGTCTGTTTATGAATGGTGGTTAAGCTGTGTAGATAACAGTATCGTGTACAGTTTAGATGCATTCACCACACAGTACCATTTGACAACTGTCTGTTTATGAATGATGGATCAGCTGTGTAGATAACAGTACCATGTACAGTTTAGATGCATTCACCACACAGTACCATTTGACAACTGTCTGTTTATGAATGATGGATCAGCTGTGTAGATAACAGTACCATGTGCAGTTTAGATGCATTCACCACATAGTACCATTTGACAACTGTCTGTTTATGAATGGTGGATAAGCTGTGCAGATAACAGTACCGTGTACAGTTTAGATACATTCACCACACAGTACCATTTGACAACTGTCTGTTTATGAATGGTGGATTAGCTGTGTAGATAACAGTACCGTGTACAGTTTAGATGCATTCACCACACAGTACCATTTGACAACTGTCTGTTTATGAATGGTGGATCAGCTGTGTAGATAACAGTACCATGTACAGTTTAGATGCATTCACCACACAGTACCATTTGACAACTGTCTGTCTATGAATGGTGGATTAGCTGTGTAGATAACAGTACCGTGTACAGTTTAGATACATTCACCACACAGTACCATTTGACAACTGTCTGTTTATGAATGATGGATCAGCTGTGTAGATAACAGTACCATGTACAGTTTAGATGCATTCACCACACAGTACCATTTGACAACTGTCTGTTTATGAATGGTGGATCAGCTGTGTAGATAACAGTACCGTGTACAGTTTAGATGCATTCACCACACAGTACCATTTGACAACTGTCTGTTTATGAATGGTGGATCAGCTGTGTAGATAACAGTACCGTGTACAGTTTAGATGCATTCACCACACAGTACCATTTGACAACTGTCTGTTTATGAATGGTGGATCAGCTGTGTAGATAACAGTACCGTGTACAGTTTAGATGCATTCACCACACAGTACCATTTGACAACTGTCTGTTTATGAATGGTGGATAAGCTGTGTAGATAACAGTACCGTGTACAGTTTAGATGCATTCACCACACAGTACCATTTGACAACTGTCTGTTTATGAATGGTGGATAAGCTGTGCAGATAACAGTACCGTGTACAGTTTAGATTCATTCACCACACAGTACCATTTGGCAAGCATTACACACGCTGGCATAGTACCTTCATCATTCAAAAACCATTTGAATGATATTGAACGATCAATCAACAGGAGGGTTTAACCAGTTCGCTTCGGAGGCCGTGTATACACGCAATTTTTTTTTGTACAGCGGATCGGAGCGCGTCTAAACACGCATTCCGATTTTTGTGTGTGTTACCAGGAGACTTGTCAACACGCCACACGTGGCGTGTCGTCGTGGCGGCTGACTTGTATACACGAATCGTTTCTCGGAGTCCATGGGGTCACGGTTCGGTGGCCCCGGACAAAATGCACTGCAAACACTGAACGAGTTCAGTCTTTTTGTTGATTTTTGCGTAATCCCTTTATCCAAGACCTGTTCCTTTGACGTACCAGCCAAGAATTTGTAAAGACGGATTTATATCCATTGTTTACGAGGCCTTCGATCTCTCTCCGGGTATGCCGTCTGTTCGACCGGGCGCTGGTCGCTAATAGGCCATTGCATTGGAGCTTGCCAACGGTCTAATTGTGCTGAACACACACAACCGTAATTTAAAAAACTAGCCATTTAATTCTCGAAATGTCAATGAGTAAAGGTGTTTATTTGGGTGTCCGAACTTAGTTTCATTGACAAAAAAAATTATTAATGGCTAGAAATTTTTTCAGATTTTTCACTGAAAATAAACCCGCACGGGGGACCGGAAAAAAATAAATATTCCCGACGTCAACTGGTTAAACAAACAAAATCTATCGACTATTACTCAGTGTATTCCTTGATGATAGAATCAATCATCCCTTGAAATCTTTCTGTCCGTGGTGCAATCATTTTAGTGAAATTATTTCTCTATTGAATTTATGTCTAAATAAGATTCCATGTTAGAGTGAACACAAAGTTAGCATTTGCCGATCAAAACGGATGTGATAGACTGAAACAGCCACAGGTTTTATATCTTGATTCAAAGAGAGTAAGCATACTCATAGAAGCAGTTTTGTCGACATACCCTTTGCTGTACAAGCAAGGCTAGGTACAAATCCTACCTGAAGAATTCTGACAGCCTCTGACAGCATTGGCCCCAATATCCTGGTAGTGTAGAAGCCAGGGCCATCTTTGACCACGATCACCACTTTGCCTTGTCGGAGACCAACAGCTACAGCCGAGGCAGCCGTGTCCTGTGACGTCTTGTCCGTTGTGATGATCTCCAACAGCTGCATCTTGTCGACTGGAGAGAAGTAATGCATACCTATAACCTGGGAAAATAATGAAGGAAAATGGTAAAATATGTGTATTTATTTAAAACATTTTTTTTGTTATTATACTTCTTCATTGGCACAAAATTGGCACAAAATTGTAAAAAAGCAACACTAAAATAAAAATAAATAGATTTTTTTTTAAATATTGCAAAGTTACATTTAAAAATGGAACAGGTAAAATGCCAATTACACTCTCTTGTTTAGCTAACTTGCTGAAGATCTGTAAAGATCTTGCAATGTGTTATTAAAACACATATTGACTGATTTTATTAGGGAAGTACATGTCTATGTGCCCCTTGGGCCTGTGAGTGACCACTAGTGCCCTCATTGCCAGTCACTGCATACTAAGTGACCACGAGTGCCCTCACTGTCCAATATTTACCTTATCTGGCCTTTTACTGGCTTCAGCTATCTTAGTGATCGGAAGGGCCGATGTGTTTGATGCGAATATACAGTGCTCTGGTATCACCTGCAAAACATTACAACATAAAACTCCAATATTAGCAACAGACACTGTTTAACCTCTTCTTTTGTGTCGAGGATCAATAAAATAATAATTATAATCCGAGCTTTATTTAGTGATGGTAACCATATCACCTATAGCCTAGATGATTTTCAATGTGCCATCAATTAGCTACCAGAGACTCCTGGGTAAACGCCTACTCTTGTACGATAAGTGCCATTATGTGTTCTTTGACGTGTACTAATGTTTGTAGTACACGGCGTGGGACCTATGGCTTAACGTCCCATCCGAAGGATGAAGCAATTATGGTTAAGTGTCTTGCTCAAGGACACAAGCGCCGTGACCAGCCAGGCCGGGATTCGAACCCGCATTTCTGACGCCGCCAGAACTTGAGTCAATGACCTCTAGACATACAGTGAGGGTCGATCAAATAAAATCAAAACACCAACTTACTGCTTCAACTTCTTTGATAACTTTGTGCTTGATGTTGATATCTTCAAACACGGCCTCAATCACCATATCACACTTGTCAAAGTTACTGTAGTCAATCTGACCACTCAAGTTGGATAGCAGATGGTCTCTCTCAAACCTACACATTATACACACACAAAAAAGAAACATTTCTTTTAAACTAATATATTTTTTTAAATGTGTACCTTTTTGAAATGCAAAATTGTATATTTTATTAACCCTAAACATGCTCAATGCAACAAGATGCAACAAATGTAAGAAGTTGATGCCCTCAGCAGAGAACAAAAGAACCATTCTGGTGGATCTTGTTGCAATGAGGAGGCTTCACAACTCGTTCCTTGTTTCACAACTCGTTCCTTGTTTCACAACTCGTTCGTTGTTTCACAACTCGTTCCTTGTTTCACAACTCGTTCGTTGTTTCACAACTCGTTCGTTGTTTCACAACTTGTTCGTTGTTTCACAACTCGTTGGTTGTTTCATTTTGTTACATTCAGCAGGGTACCTGTGAAGTGTGTAGGGGGTTTAGGGTTAATAACAACCTGTATAATCTTTTCAGAACTATTTATTCCTCTATAAAAGAGAATTTCTAAAATCTACCCAAATACTTACGTCGTTATTCTCTTTCTTTTTGCCTTCTTGTTCAACCTGTAAACCAAAATATTGACATTTGATGTTACATCTATTACACACTAAAACTGTTTCTCATTCACAATGAAGCACTTCCAATGACTATTTAAAATCAGGTTCAATTTCATAGAGCAGCTCAGCAGAACAAAATTGATTACAAGAAAAATTTGCTGAGCAGTTTTCTTTGGTTACCAGCCGATCTTTCATACAAAATGTACACATTTTGGCTGGTAGTCTGTTTTACATTGCTTAGCGAAGTCCTTAAGGCCAAAAACGAAAGTCTCTGGTTTCTGGCCATCGGTCGGCTTCAAAATCGGTGCAGTGATGCGCTTTTCTTTTTTTTCGTTTTTGCCAACAGAAAATATGTGATTCGTGTACATGCGAGGACCAAATTTCCCATATACAAAGTATGGTGGCTATAAGAGAGGCCTCACAAATCGGGCTAACGTTCATACCCCTTTGTGAAAAAGTCGTTTAAAGCACAGCACGGCAGCATTCTAATCGATCCAGCAATTTTGGCTGCAATTGGACATCTTTTCATAGCAAAAACAAAAGAAAATTAAAAATGCCGACGCGTGGGTCTGAGGCGACGTGTGGAGACCAGAAACCGGAGACTTTTTTGGGGACCTAACAGACAACCAGTCAAAATGTACGCATTTTAACGGGTAGTCTCTTTTATATTGCTTAGTAAAAATATTTGCTTAGCGATATTTTCTGCTTAGCTCTATGAAATTGCCCCCAGCCAAACTTTCAAAGCAAAATAATTTCACAAAATGAATGTGGCCACAAAATCAGTAAATCTGCGATCACTGAAAATCAGGATTCCAGGGATTGATTTGACCTTTGACCTACCCTTTGAAGATTTGGTCCTCTCCCTTAGCCAGACCATCTAGAGTCATGTCTTTGAGTATCACATGCATTCCTTTATCAATGCTGACCTGTCCGATACCCGCACCCATCAAACCTGCGCCTAGAATGCTTAGTGTTTCCACTGGGCGCTGTGGGGCACCAAAACGATTCTTCTTACAGATAACCTGAAGAGAATGAATATGGAATTATGAGACCTATCACGGCAGAATTTCATTTCTTTCTTCTTTTTACCCCGAGTAATCTGATCGGAGATAATCACTGTTCTCCCTCGGGGTCCAGCTTTGAATTAGAAGAAGACAAAATTGAAATTTCAGTTTTAGAGGGAGGGAAAACTCCAGAGAAAAATTCTATGAGGGAAAAACTCCAGAGAAAAATTCTACGAGGGAAAAACTCCAGAGAAAAATTCTGTGAGAAAAACCCACTCAATCAAGTAGGGACTAAAAGCTCAATCCATGTGTTGGCTTTGATCTGATTAAGATTCGAACCCGCGTCCACAGAGGTGCAGTTTTTATGCTTATTTTTTTTCTAGTGGTTTAGTTGAAGAAAATTCTTAGAACACACTTCATTGTGAAAATTTGCATTCACAGGGGATTAACCAGTTCGCGTCGGAGGCCGTGTATACACGCACATTTTTTTTTGGACAGCGGATCGGAGAGCGTCTAAACACGCCACAGGATTCTCGGGAATATTTGTATAGATTCCCAGTCGACGTGGCAACGAGCCATAAGCATACGGTGGAAGACGCGGTCTCCCGGTCACGCTCTGGCAAACACCATTGTTTGTGTTTGTGCGGTAAAAATAAACCCGCCACGGGGGTTCGGAAAAACTTTTTTATTCCCGGTGCGAACTGGTTAAGCGATTTAAAAAAATATATATTTTCTCAGATGTGTATGTGTAAAAACTGAAATTTTCACAGGTGAATAATTTGTTTCATATTTTTTAGCCTCATGATAATGTTAACATTCATAATGACATTTTACTAATTGTTAGGATTTGGTTTCCAGGTTAGCTAGACTCTATTTTATATCTCTATTTTCTCAGATGTGTATACAAGTTCTGATCTGAAATCTTTACAGGTGAATAATTTGTTTCATACTTATTTAGCCTCATGATCATGTTAATTCATAATAACATTTTACTAATGGTTAGGATTTGGTTTCTAGGTTAGCTAGACTGGGTGACCTACCTGGCCAGCATAAAGTCCCATGAGTCCCTTGGCATGGGGTGTCATACCTAGCTTACCAAACTCCTGCGATTCAGCAAGATAGCCTGCTTCAGACCCTTTGTCAAGACCAGTCTTCACAACCTACACAGCATGACAGACAAACAACAGTTAGATCGTGTTCAGTAAGGGAACGGAAATAAAGACCAGGGTGTGATTTGACTACAGTAAAACAAATCCGGTAAAATGCAGGCCTGATTCTCCTTTTGGTCTAGAGGACAAAGCCCCTTAACCCTCCTGGATGTTCAATTTTGGAGGATTTACAGACTCTCCACATCCCCACAAACAAGAAACTAGAGGTTTGGACACAATACAGGCTACTTCTTTCTTTCCTTGGTGGCTACATGTACTTCTCTTCTTTCAAGAATGTTTTGAAGCAAAGGGAGATTTGTAAAAAATCCTGAAATCAGGAAAAATCCTGAGAAATCACAGGCCTGGAAGACATATATATCCGGATGCGGATTTTGGAGGTTTTGGGGTAGTTAGGGTTTAATGAAACACTCCTGCATCTGGCATAGAATACCAGTGCTGATATGTATGTTACAGACAAGCAATGAGCCCTTACGGACTTACATCAATGATCTTGAGTGGGGCTGGATACAATCCTTTGGTATTCTTCATCACCATTCCGTGTACTTTCTTGTAGATCTGATTCTTGACAAAACCCAGGCCCATCACGTAGTCTGTTACCTCTGTTTATCAACAAAATAAAAAAATAATACATTTTAGATTATTAATAAATATCTTCTCTTTAGTAGCCCCCAACTTGAGTGGCTTTTCTTGCCTTGTGACAGGCAACCTTCATCATGGGTGTGATTTGGCAAAAGTAAAAAAATGGGTAGCAGGCCTGGGTCTCCCCATTGGTCTAGAGGACAAAGCCCCCTGAACCTCCTGGGTCTCCCCTTGGTCTAGAGGACAAAGCCCCCCTGAACCTCCTGGGTCTCCCCATTGGTCTAGAGGACAAAGCCCCCTGAACCTCCTGGGTCTCCCCTTGGTCTAGAGGACAAAGCCCCCCTGAACCTCCTGGGTCTCCCCATTGGTCTAGAGGACAAAGCCCCCTGAACCTCCTGGGTCTCCCCATTGGTCTAGAGGACAAAGCCCCCTGAACCTCCTGGGTCTCCCCATTGGTCTAGAGGACAAAGCCCCCTGAACCTCCTGGGTCTCCCCATTGGTCTAGAGGACAAAGCCCCCTGAACCTCCTGGGTCTCCCCATTGGTCTAGAGGACAAAGCCCCCTGAACCTCCTGGGTCTCCCCTTGGTCTAGAGGACAAAGCCCCCTGAACCTCCTGGGTCTCCCCATTGGTCTAGAGGACAAAGCCCCCTGAACCTCCTGGGTCTCCCCATGGTCTAGAGGACAAAGCCCCCCCTGAACCTCCTGGGTCTCCCCATTGGTCTAGAGGACAAAGCCCCCTGAACTTCCTGGGTCTCCCCTTGGTCTAGAGGACAAAGCCCCCTGAACCTCCTGGGTCTCCCCTTGGTCTAGAGGACAAAGCCCTCTGAACCTCCTGGGTCTCCCCTTGGTCTAGAGGACAAAGCCCTCTGAACCTCCTGGGTCTCCCCTTGGTCTAGAGGACAAAGCCCCCTGAACCTCCTGGGTCTCCCCATTGGTCTAGAGGACAAAGCCCCCCTGAACCTCCTGGGTCTCCCCATTGGTCTAGAGGACAAAGCCCCCTGAACCTCCTGGGTCTCCCCTTGGTCTAAGGACAAAGCCCCCTGAACCTCCTGGGTCTCCCCTTGGTCTAGAGGACAAAGCCCCCTGAACCTCCTGGATGTTTAATTTTTGGAGGATTTACAGACTCTCCACATCCCCACAAACAAGAAACTAGAGGTTTCAAGAGGAAACAATACAGGCTACTTCTTTCTTTCCTTGGTGGCTACTTCTCTTCTTTCAAGACAATTTTGGGGCTAAGAGAGATTTGTAAAAAATCCTGAAATTCAGAAAAATCCTGAGAAATCACCAGCCTGCTTCCAAATTTTTTTTTTTTTTAAATAAAAAATAGGGGATAGTATTTATTTTCTATGTACAGGGTACTACAAATTCAAATTGGGAACATTTTAAGGAGGTACCAAGGGAAACACTAGGGGGGTTGGATTTGGTAACATCACAGGTCATTATGAGGTTTCTGATTGGGGTGTTGTGGTGGCTTTGCACTTGGGTCCTCATTTGGGTCTTTGCTTGGGATCCAGTTGGCAGCACCCGTGGTGGGTCTTATGGAGTGTTCTGTGTAATGATATTTTTTATATCTTTTATTTATTATGATCTATGGGAACGTGATTGCTGGGTTTCCTTTCCATATCCTCTTGCACTATGCCCTTCACGGGTGCTGCCAACATTGTACATTTAGTTCCCTTCGGCTGTTTGCTGTGGCTGTTTGGGGGGTCTTTTCATTGGGGTTACTGGTTGGGGTGTAGGTTGGGGTGTTCTTCACACTTGGGTCCTCACTTGGGTTTTGCTTGGGATCCAGTTGGTGGCACCTGTTGTGGGTCTTATAGAGTCTATTGTTAACGTATCTCTTTTTAACTTTATTTCTTAGCCCAAAATGATATTTCTTTTATATTTATATTTACATGTAATTTAATGTCTGTAATGTCTTCCCTGGGCACCTTTGATAAGCAGTGTTCCACTGAAAGGTTTCCCCGGGTTCAATAAGAACTAAATACTTACTTTGTGTTAAGCCTTTCACCTTCTCTGTCTTAATCTTTCCTGATGCAATGTCCCTGTACACCACAAATAAAAAAGATAGTAGGTATTTTAGTTCATTAAAATGTGCAACTTCCATGAGATTTCAAAGCTTAATGGGCTATTAATCTTAGAATGGACTTATTTTTTAAAGCTCAAGTATTAATGAGTACAAGTTTTATTTAAGAAAATGTATTTTTTATTTGGCATAATTGTTTAGGTTGAGTAATGGGCAACCCTAGGCATCCCTTAACCCTAACTACCCCCAAATCCTCCAAAATCCTTCTCCTGGTTTTGCTTGATTTTGATGGATTCAGTACTCCACAGTATAGCCCAGCGAATACAGCATGCGTACCAAATCCATCAAACTCCACCGGCTGCTTTTGTTGGATTCAGGACTGTATATAGCCAAGCCATGGATGCTTTGCATTTGCTACTGTACCAATTCCATCAAACTCCACCGGTTGCTTTTTGTTGGATTCAGGACTGTGTATAGCCAAGCCATGGATGCTTTGCATTTGCTACTGTACCAATTCCATCAAACTCCACCGGCTGCTTTTGTTGGATTCAGGACTGTGTATAGCCAAGCCATGGATGCTTTGCATTTGCTACTGTACCAATTCCATCAAAGTCCAACAATTGGGGTACCATTTTGGAGAATTTGGGATGGTTTCTAGCCAAAATCCCGAGGGGGTTAGGGTTAATTTTGCACACTGCCCAACCAAAATTTAAACATTTCTAGAGAACGGTCCTGATAATACTTAGATGTTTATGCCATGTGCCAATGGAAGTGGTTTTGAAATAGGCCAAGACACTAGGTGCATTGTTGCCGCTCAAAGGGGTACGATGCGCACAGAGTGGATTGCACGGAGGTAGGATTTACTTACTTAGCTGCTCCTACAGCTACCTCCTCAAGGTATTGTAGCGTACGCTCTTCTGGTGACATCAAACCAGGTCCTGTTGAATATTCGACAAGAACAACCTTCTCAGAACACAGTTCCTTTTCTGTCTTCTTTTCCCATTTAAAAAAAATATTATATTCACTCAAAATATTTAAAATAAAGAGAGAATTAGCTGTTGCAAACTGCTTACCAACCTAAAGGACTTGTAGTATAAATGCGAAAGTAGTTATTGTTCTTACGTTTTGAACCTAGCAGGTTCTTTCTCAAAGGTCTTTGTGAAAGAACCTGCTAGGTTCGAAACGTAAGGCCAGTAACATTTATTTTGCATAATATTTAAAACATTTTTTCCAGTTACATTTTCAGGAAAATAAATGCATAGTGCCTTTTGTACTTGTAACATTTCATCATTTATGAGCGTTATATTTCAGTTTAAGATAATTTGTACAAACAACACTGAAGGAGAGAAGAAATTAAATAATTGAAAGGTTAAAACTATTCTATCATTGTAGGGATATGATCAGATGATATGCTATATCTGATGATATTGTTTTACATTGATGTTCATTGCTGAAGTTGATGTTTGCTTGTATTGTTCCAGGGGTGTGATTTGACAAAAACTAAAAAAATCCTAAAAAATGGGGAGCGGGCCTGGGTCTCCCTTTGGTCTTGAGGACAAAGCCCCCTGAACTGCCTGGATGTTTAATTTGGGAGGATTTACAGACTGTTCACATCCCCACAAACAAGAAACTAGAGGTTTGGACACAACACAGGCTACTTCTTTCTTTCCTTGGTGGCTACTTCTCTTCTTTCATGAACATTCTGAGGCAAAGGGCGATTTGTAAAAAAATACTGAAATCACCATTCTGAGAGTAGTGGTTTTAGCAGCGGGACTACTAGCTGCTGGGGTTTGGGTAGTCCGATGGGCTAGTGAAAAAACAAGAAACAAACAAGAAACTAGAGGTTTGGACACAATACAGGCTACTTCTTTCTTTCCTTGGTGGCTACTTCTCTTCTTTCATGAACATTCTGAGGCAAAGGGCGATTTGTAAAAAAATCCTGAAATCAGTAAAAATCCAGAGAAATCACGGGCCTGTTGTTCAGCGCCCAAGAGCATGTTCATGGATGGGCACTGTACAAATATTTGGATTCTGATTGATTGTGTACTGTCATTTAATATATAACACTGATAAAAAGTCATTCATACCGAGGGGTTCAACCAGTCGATCTACCAGACCCATGGACTTGGACTTCTTGGCTGGGATATTTTTACCAGTCAGCATCATATCAAAGGCATTAGGTACACCAATCTTTAAAGAAACAAGACATAACAGTGTGAAATATTCAAGATGTATTGACCGTGTCTGACTGGCAATTTACAATACAATACAATGAAGGCATTTATATAGCGCTCTTACACAAACGGTATCACAGCGCTTTACAGTGAGATACAAGTACAATTTAAAAATACACAATGCCTCAAATAAATGAGTCTTGAGAGATGTTTTAAATTGACTCAATGAAGAAGCATGACGGATACCAGATGGTAGCTCATTCCAAATGCTGGGTGCAGCAGTATAGAAACCCTTGTTAGCCGCAGTTAAATGTGTAGTTGGCTTTTTGAAGATCCGGGAATCAGAATTTCAACGGAGTCCACTATGGTTAGGTTGGTATTTTTTATTGGAACATTAATAATTTCCTTTTAGAAAAGAAAAGAAATTCTTTGAAATGATATATTTTTCACAAATAGTCGTTAGAAGCTTGGTTTATCAGAAACAAAGTGCCAAAAATACTTTATGACACAGTGACTGAAATTAACACCAGTCTGAGGCTAGTCGTTTTAGCAGCGGGACTACTAGCTGCTGGGGTTTGGGTAGTCGGATGGGCTAGTGAAATAAATGAAATAAAAATACGCAAAAAAACATTCAGTATGATCTCAGCAAGAACATGTTGCTCACCAGCTCAAGGTTCATTTCTTTTTCTTATATTTCAGAACTACTAAAAAATGAGAAGGACTAGTAAAATTTTGTCTTAAGTCCTGTGGGCTACCATAAAATTCAAGTTAATTTCGACCACTGTGACAAGAACCACCATAAATTCATTTCAGTACATTTTTACTGTGAAACAATGCTTCTCAAGATTATTTTCAGAAATGTGTCGTTTTAAAGCATTTGTTCTTCACTTCCTCAAGTAAAATAGCAATAATTTTGTTTCGGAAGTCGCCTTTAAAATAGCGAAAATCAGATTAGATCACAGAGATACACGAACACCATTTTGTTGTTTGCCACACAGCGTAACTTAAAAATCCACAAACATCTTTGCATCAGTGCAACAAGGTCATATCATAGTTACGATCTTGTTGTAGACATGGATTTTGCTCAGTGCAACAAGGTCGTATCTTTTTACAAAGTTCCAGGATGAACACGCAAAACCTATGGAAGAAGATACAACATTGTTGCACTGAATTGTTGTAATGTATGCAAATTTATGCACTATTGCACATACGACCTTGTTGCATTTTTTTTTTAGATACGACCTTGTTGCACTGATGCAATGATATATAATAGACAAATTTTCCCACATATTTGCAGACTTTCAAACACTGATGGGCTTTGCACAGACAAGAAAACTTACAAGTTTAGGAAGTCGTTGAGTACCCCCAGCTCCAGGGAGTAACCCCAGCAAGACCTCTGGAACAGCTAGGGTAGTTTTACTGTTGTTAACAGCAATTCTGTAGTGACAGCTGAGCGCAACCTTCAGAGCAAATTAGTATTAAAAAATAATGCATTATCACTAATGCTAATGATAAAAAATTACTTTAACCTTTCTACTACAGCTGAACTTTAGTTTCAAGTAGCTATAGTGGTCAAAACTTCCTGTTTCGAATGTTGACCCAAATGTGCACACAGGGGCATTTTTGACTTTTTACTGTCATTTAGACCGCAGTCAAAAATGGTCAACTCATTTTGACCTGTAAATGTACTTACTACACATAAGGTTTGAGTGTTCGACATTTTAACTGCACTAGATATACACTACCACCCAACTGTTGGATATAGATGGAATTGGAACACCAGGCCCAAGGCAAAGTATCCCTGTCTGGGTCCATCAAAATACAACACAACCAGCCATTGGAGTTTGGGTTTTGGATGTTGTACGACAATCAACAATTGACTGACCTCAAGACCACCTCCTAGGCAGGTTCCCATGATTGCAGCTACTACTGGCTTAGAGCTGGTTTCCACTCTGGCTAATAGCTTTTGACCGTTAGTAGACAATTCCATTATCTGAAACGACAATATCACAAGAGAAGAATATCAGTGCTGCAAAAAGTAGCAAAACATTAACCCTGTTACACAAGGAGGCCACCCCCAACCACTAAATGTCCAATATGTTGTACACATATCGTTTGTGCATATAAGCCACACTAATCCTTTTAAGTAATCTTTTATGTAAAATGCCCAGGCCACTGGAGACCACTGTAAAAAAAAAAAAAAAATTACATACATGCATACGAAAACACTTGCATATCACTGAAGACCATTTTTGTTCAGCCACTGAGATTGGAACATAATAGTATGCCCTGCAATACATCAATCACAAACCACTAAAACCAACAGACATACGAGGTATTATGTTACTATGCAGTATAGCTATGAGGAGCCACTGCCTTCCATCATAGCAATGGCTTGGAGTGGCCTCAATGGTTTGTTCATAAATTTGCACTGATAGTAGAAGTGTTAAAGGAAACAAAAAATTGACCAAGACAAAGAAAGGTATGGATACGGAAAATATATGTGACACTGGTATTTTAGAGCCACAGATGGGACAAGAAAAATGCTTCTTTGATGATCGATACTCTAATAATAAAAATACCAGTAAGAGTGTGCCTTCTCTGGTTTGGAAAACCGAGTATAAATCTCTTGAAAGTCCATACAAAGTGCCTTGATTTTTTTTACTCAAAATTGTTCAGTATGTATTTAGTTATTTATATGCTATTCCAAAAAACATTAAAACAAATCAGAAATTGCTGAAAAAATCATTATTTTCAGCCAACATTCCAGCGGTTGAAACCCGCGAAGTTTGTTGAACATTTGCGGCCCATGGCGGCAGCAAACATTTTTCCTGTTTTTATGACGTACATGTACTTTTACAGGAGTTCGAAAGGAGCCTTCTTAACAACGGTCTGGCTGCCGTTGTCCATGGTCGTAGATGTGTGTATGGGATTCCCCTTGACGTGCAACTCATGTATTGTGTGTGTGTCCGTGCACGTATGTTTCCAGTGCAGTGTGGACATACGTATACGTACCGGGGCTGGGTCATTGTCTAACTATGAGTCTGGTTGACACCACCGGCAATGATCACCAAAGGATTATTTTTTATCGGCACAAAACAAGAACAATTTGGACACATTTTGCAGTGAGATTAACTTTCCTGATAACAAAATTCAACGAATCAAATACTGGACATTCAAAACTTTGGTTGCTCTTAGAATATTTGTTCGTAAAAAGCAAGAAAAATAGGGTACCATTATGTGTGCTTATGCCAGACTCAAGATCTTCCCTCGGCTTTGCCATTTACGCCTGGATTACGTCCGGATTTCGTCCATTCCGGGCTTAATTGATATGATTCTATGTCACTTATATCACCAACTTTGGCATCAGTATAATCTCCATCAAATGACGATGATGAACAACACAATTGGTCAGTACTACTTTTGGAAACCTCTTCAAAAACACTTTCGAAATTCGTAGTTGGTAAACTTATTTTTGCAGCTGTAGTATGCTTTGTGTACAAAACATACCGCAGTGAACAGTTGTTGCGTTCGCCCTCCCGTAAATGTACGTCATCAAAATAGGCTCAGTGAAAGTGTCCCCGACGGCTTTTGTTTCGGGCCTGTCGTTTGCGGTAGTGGCGAAGTACATTTTCATAGGTTTTTTGAAGGGTTAAAGAAAAATAACGAAAGTCTTATTTTTGGTGATTCCTACTTAGAATTACTTACTTTTTAAATTAGGGTTGAAAATATTTACTATTTTGTATGGTCTTTAAAATAATACTTACAAAAGTTACTAAATACACCTTCCCAAATCCTCTTTGCTAAAGTGAAGGATTTTGAAGGATTGAGGTTACATGCTACATGCTCTTTGCTAAAGTGAAGGATTTTGGAGGATTGAGGTTATTAGGCATCCTTGCCTTTCCATGCTACATGTACATCCATTTTTGTTGTAGTGATTACAAGGTCAGTGCTTGGGTCAGTGGACACTGTTTATTGCTTCATGCATGCAGGGAGAGTCCCTGGCCATGTACATGTATCACAGATTGTGTGCATACATGCCATATGGTTGCTTACTATTCAGGTTGTGTAAGCAAATGGGCCTAGGGAGTTGGGGTTAATTAACCTTAACCACCCCAAATCCTCCAAAATTCTCCAAGGGGCAATTTTTGGGAAAAATTCAGCACTGTTGAAAACTGGTACTTTCACCTCTTCAAATAGGGCAAAATTACTACCTGGCAAGAAGTACAGGCCATAAGTGTTGAATATGAAAGATCAACGAAAAAGCATGGTGCATTTTGAAGATAAGGGCATGTTTCCAAAAGTGCACTGGAGGATTCAGGAAGGTTCCTAGCCAGAATACCTTGGGGGTTAGGGTTAAATAATTGAGCCAGATTTATACAGGTTTTCCAAACCAGAAGAGGCACATTCTAACTCACTCCTATTCTTTTATTCAGGTAAATACCAATAAAGTACAAGTATCGATCATCAAAGAAGCCCCATTCTCGTCCGTCGTTGGTTCCAAATTACAGGTGTCACATTTGGTGGAAGATCCGAAGATTCAACAGATTTTGAAGAAAGATAGTTGTAGGCCAAGAATGTGTCAATAATTTCTACTCTTACCTCTTCAGCTGACTTGCATGAGGCAATCATGCTGTGAAAACAAACAAGTCAATATGAATGATTAGTAGGTGTCATCACATAACCTAAATGTCAACATAACAAACACTGAATATTTTAGTTTACAATTTTGCAAACGTGCAATCTAAATCAAGCTTACTTGATGTCAGCCCCAGCAATGAAGCAATCTGGCTTGGATGAGATGACGACAACACCTTTCACACTATCATTGACTAAAACATCACCCATCAACTGCTCTATTTCTGCATTGAATTCTCTTGACAGGGTATTCACCTGGGTAAATGTAAAACAATTTCTCAAACAACTTCATCCCACTGGGGATACCTTGTACATTGTATGACATCTTGTGATCAGAATTTTTTTATTTTAAATTTCATGGAATGATTTCATACAAATTTGTTAACTTTCCTATGACTGCAAGGGTCAAAATCAGTCAAAATGTTGATGTACTTTCCAAGTTATATCAAGTGCACTTAAAAGTCAAACACTGTCAAACCTTTCATGTAGTATACGTTTACAGGTCAAAATGAGTCAACCGTTCTTGACTGGTAAAAAGCATTGTCTTGTTCTGTTGAGGGTAGTCAAAATGACAGTCAAAAATGCTCCTGTGTGCATATTTTGGTCAACAGTCAAAAACAAATTTTGAATTTTGATTCTTCAGGCAAATTGTGAAATTTGTGAGTCATTTTACTATGCCATACATGCGAAATCATTTCCTGTCATCAATGAATGAATTTGAATTCATCTTACCTTAGAATTAGGTGAATTCATTCGCAACACAGCAATTCCATCCCTGATGTCGCAGTTGATGTGTTTATTTGCTGTCAAATTGTGAGAAAAGTGTTAAAGGTATTATGTTTTATAGGGTAAATCATTAACACTAACCACCCAAAATCCATCAAAATCCTCCAAGGGGCACTTTTTTTGGAAAAAATCAGCACTTTCACCTCTTCAAATGAGGCACAATTACTACCTGGTAAGAATTACAGACCATAAGTGCTGATTATGAAATGTCAATGAAAATACATGATGATGTATTTTGAAGATAAGGGCATGTTTCCAAAAGTGCACTGATGGATTTTGGAGGATTCAGGAAAGTTCCTAGCCAGAATACCTAGGGGGTTAGGGTTAATGTACGGTGTACTGTATACATCTTTAATTAGAAGTGTGATGAAGAATGTGTTGTCATTTTTTGTATCCATCCAAATTAATATTGGCTCATTATATCTTTGCAACCTGAGGAATTTTGAATGTTATGTTTTAAGGGAAGGCACATGCACAACATTTTGTTTGCCTGCAAAGCACTTTATACTTGAGCAGGATTTGAACCCATGTCTTCCTGCTTACGAGTGAAGACGTCTTATAAATCTGTTATTAACCTGCTGAAACTTACCTGCAATAACAGATGACACTGAAAAATACCTTGGCGTGGCCATACTGCGGCAACCTTGATACCAAATGAAAAAATAATTAACTGATAAAACAACAATTCAAGATGCTATGATTTAAACTTTGAATTGCCATTTTTCTAAATCCAATTAACTTCTAAGCTGTTATGACTTGGCTTGGGCGGTTTTTCGGTAAAACAGAGTAGTCACTTTTTTTTTTAAACCGACACCGAACCGAGATGATGATGGACATATACTTCAAATTATTCCAGGATATTTATTTCATGAAAAATCAGGCATTTTTGGTATACGATGACTTCCTCAGTCATGTCAGTCTGATCTTGTCAACTCCCCAATTAGTGACCAACACAGTCACTGTACATGCGCAGTGGCAACTATAATAGGATCCTTCTATTTTCTGAAGGGGAGGATTTTTTTAGAAGGGAAATAAAGTCCGAAAACCATCATAAAAGTGGATTTTAAAGCTAGTTTTTGCTTTCTGTACCACCAAAAATCGATAGAATCATCTTTTAACTGGTTAGTGGTTGCAAAAAAATTCCAAAAAAGCCCTTAAAAAGTGGCGGTCGGATACGACATTCTTTCCGAAGAGAGGTCGACAGAACAAAAATTGCACGCGCAACAATTTTACGACGGCTGTTTAATGTGTGCACACGCTTGCTGTATTTTATTAGCGCTTATACGACCATGTGATGTCGCCGTAAGAGACTATCATCGAGCAGTTTTATCAGATTATAACATAACAGCCGTCTTAAAATTGTTGTGCGTGCAAGTTGTTTTTCCATTGACCTCTCCATAAATTCAAGATGGCTGCCCTCATTGAAACCTGCAAACTGCCGATCATCGTGTAATATTTTCGGGCCGATTGATATTTCACAAATTATAAATGTACAGTGTAGGCCTAAGTAAAATCAACATTGGTGCTGGGATAGACTGATAGTTCAACATGTAAGGAATGTATCTACATGTAGTGTGTCGAAATATCGTCAATTTAAGTACTAAGTCTAAAGTCTAAGGATTTACAAAATCCCGCCGTTAGTGGCAATGGAACCAGACGTGGCTAAGGATTCAGGTCCGTGCCACACTGGTGGGGAAAATTGAAGACACACTAAGGCCATGAAAATGAAAGTCATAGATTTGCGTCCACCGCCCGCATGTCCCGAAAGCTACCGCCTAAATTTTTCATTATTTGCCAGAAAAATCATTATTTGCACAAAAAAGGTATTTCCACCAAACAAATTTAGTTACAAATCATCCACATCAGTAAAACGAAGTTTTTACCAAATTTCCACCAGTATGTGCGCTATAATCATTAGCACATTTTTGTCCGCACTGGACTTAAAATGGAAAAAGTACCCATCGTCTCGGTAAGTTTTACCAAAAAAAGTCCAGTGCGAACACAGCTATAGTCCCGCGTACGTCGTTCACAAAAAAGGTCGCATCGCACTAAAACTGTATGGTAAACTCCGTCCGATTCGCACCTGCGCAACTGTACCGCCTTCACATGCACAACACGTTCGCTGTTGAGCCTTTGTATCTTATGCCTGTGTGTGCGGCCCGCACGTATAATGATGCACGTACGTACACAGATTAGAAGAAACATCTTGTGATTGCGCTGTTATTAATGATCAATGGAAATACTGAATAATGAATAATGAAAAAAAGCCTCATGTGTTTTCGAAATTTCCCGGACGCAAATCTATGACTTTCATTCTCTTGGCCTAACATTAATTAAGGCGACGAAAGTGTAACATTGGTCAACTCAAGTGAGGATTGTTTGTAGATTGGAAACAATATTTTGGGAGATTTTGAGCAATGAATGTATGTACAACCATTCTGTCTTCTGCAAAAAACACATGCTATAGACATTGTGCACAAGTGGCGGTTGGGCACATTCTTTCCCTTGTTTCCCTTTAGATATGGGGGCAATCTACACTGGGTGAGTTGTATAAGTAGCCTAGCATTTGGGGGCGAACTGGCTGTGCCTGTGAATCTTGCACCAAGTATTGCCCTGCCTGCCGGCGCGGCGAGCATGACCGGCGTTTTATCACATGCAAAAACGTAATTTATCTATAGTACTCCCAAATATTAAACAATTAAAAATGTTGGTGCAAGTTTACCATCGTTTATGATTTGGTTTTCAAATACGTACCCGTTGCAGGCGCCAAAGTTGTGCGAGAAACTACTCGTAGTCGTAGAGCTCCAAAAACTCGTGAGGACGCCATCATAATTAAATTTTACGAACAGCTCGCTAAAGTTAGCTCTAGCATGCATGCAGCTAGCTAGCTAGCATGCACCGGCGCACGTACGTATGCACGATCCCGATCGACCGTATGCGTGGTACATACACGTACAGTATAGTCAGTACATATGTACATACATATACATACAAAAAATAGACTTTCAAATTTCTTTCAGTCGCTGATCACAGCCTCGTTTTTTGTGATCGAACCCACCTATTTTAATTACCATTGGAACAAGACAGATTATGGGGACAAGATTGCGTTGATGTGGGTACGTACACGCGCTTTCTTTTTATTACTGAGGAAAACTTCGTATTTTCTCATTGTTAATAGTGAACAAATTTTGCTAATAAAATTTGTATTTTTAATGAAAACTTAAGTATATTTCACATATATACATTTTAAAAGCATAAATTGTAAATTAAATTTGTTTTTGTAATTAGCATCATTAAAATATGAAATTCTCGTTATTTCTCGAATAAGCTAGACTAGCATTAAAGGAAACTAACGTTACAGACCCCACAGTATTCAGCTAGCTACTTTATGGTCGCTTCGTCAGGTTGTTCGTTCGATTTATATCTTTTTCACCTGTACATAGGCCTACTTCATAGTTTTAGTTTCATTTAATTAAAGCATCAAGATGGCAACACAGTTAATTCAGATGTGCCGAACATCTGCTTTATCTCATTTTCTGGGACCATCAAGTGGAATTAGTAAGTAACTATTTATAAAGCCGTGTATGTAACGACACGTTAACCATGTTAACGTTCCTCAATTTACCCTAAATGACGCACCAGGTTATATATAATATAATCAACTGGACAGTAACTTACGTAAATGAAATTAGCAGTTTGGTGTTTCAGTTTGTTTCACTGAAGGATTCTCTTGTAAAATGCTGAATTTCAATGCATGATCATATGCGTGGACGTCTTGAGCGCCGTTTTTTGAGACGCACAGAATTGTGGTCATCAAAAAATTGATGTTGTATTGTTAATGTTGGTATAGCCTAGCTATACATGTACGTAGCTAGCGCAGTAGCCTACTACTACTAGTACTAGGCCTATGTGACAACATTTTTCAAAATCAACAGATTCCAATACAACTGGTATCATTGTCAAGGTGTTGAATAGACGATTACAGTGATATAAGGATCATCTTCCTGTGACCAAAAATAACTTAAGGAAGTTATGACATGTTGAATCCGGCAATTTTAGGCCCGCGTAAATGGCAATTATTTTATAAGGAAAAACAAAAGAAATGTAAATTTGACTTGTGACCCGTTTCCAAGATTTTCTCAGATTCCATATCATAACTTTCTTAATTCTTGTCCGATTTTCAAAAGGTTGGTATCACTGGAATGCTTGGGAAAAGAGGAAGAATAATAACCTATTTTCAGGCTAATTCAATGATTAGTTTGTTTTGTAGTGCTGATTTACAAATAAGAAATACAAAAAAAATGTGTTAAAAAAAAATAATAATAATGAAAAAAAAAAATGAAAAAAAAAAAAATTACTCAAATCTGAGGATTATTTTCCTATTTTTACACTGAAATCTTCGAAAGATTCTCATCCCTGATTTAATTAAATATTAGAACAGTTTATAAATTATATTGGACTGGAAAGATAAAACAAAATAATGAAAATAAATTTAAAAAAATAGAAAAAAAATTACTCAAATCTGAGAATTTTTAATATTTATAGTATAAATTATACTGAAATCCGCGAGAAATTCTTATCCCTGATTTAATTAAACATTATAAAAAATAATAAATGATATTGGACTGGAAATATGAAGAAAAAAAATGAAATAAGTTCATGAGAACTAATATTTATTGTGTTACGCCGATGTATATTAGGTTTAAACGGACGATTTATCGGACTGAAAATTGGTACATGTAGGTCTAACGTGCGCTGAACGCGGCGTAATACAATCTTTGGTTGACATTGATTTCTGTGCATCAAAAAAACGTAACTGCGAATCGTCCAATCGCCGTCAAAATTGGCCAAGAGGTAGAAAACAAGTATAGAAAAATTAGTAGTGTGGTTTGATAAGGTATATTACTCACCTTTGAGTAAATCGTCAATGGTTTTGATGAGCAAGAACAAACCCAAATTTCGAGAATTTTTTTTGGAAACTTCTAGATGCCGCATTCAGAAAATTTGAGAACGAGGTTGAAGTAGGATATGTGATCTACGTCTTCGAAAAAAAAGCTCCTGGGTACGTAAAAAAGAACGGCCTCAGCGAAACGTTACAAAGCTCTATCTCCACGGTGTCTTCGCCACGGCAATTCAACCCGAGATTGAGGCCGCGGCCAAAAAGATTTGCGACAATGCGTGGGATACGCACATACCTACTATAGCCTAAGTAAACTAGTATAGTAGTAATAATGACTCACCCCCAAACTGTTGAACTTAAAGTAGGGTTTTCAGTTCGTACGTGCTTGACCGAAGCCCTCCACACGCACAGCGCATCGCCCGCAACAAAAAACATCAAAATTTTAAATCAAATTTGTTTACTACTTAACTTTTACCTGTCGAAATCTTACATGTAATACTAGTAATAGCTCATTGGAAAGCTTATTATAGTTTCAGCTATCCAACAATGTACATGAAATAGCAATCGGAAGTACGTGCGAAAGCCTAGGTTTTTATGAATGAACCACTCTCGTCCCGCCCAGCCTTTCGCGAGGTGTTACGAGATCGGGCGCATTTGGCCCGTAAAATTTGCCGCGCTCTGCTGAGGGCATCCACTTCGGAGCTGTCTCCGCCCGAGTACATTGTAATTGACATGAAAACGGGTTTCCCTATTGAGTCAAAGAGCTCCTTTACATACCCATGCTTGCTCGATCTCCATAACTACTCTACAACCGAAGTTACGAAGAGATAAAAAGAAAACACCGTTTTTTCGAGGTGAAATCTTCAAGTTGAAAGGTAAGAGCGGTGTCTGACTTAATTTTACACCTCTTTTCTATCATATGTGAAAGTTTTGAGCCGTAATTTTGTTTAGTTTTGAGCGGAGAGTGTATTTTTACACCCTTTCAAAAGCTCTTATGAGGGAAACGAGCACCTAACGCTGCGTGTGTATCACGGTGTGTGTAGGCTGATTCAACGGTTTTGTTGCCATTAGGGATGTACACAGTGTATGGACAGTCGTGCTTCATCGAATGCTGTATACTTGATTAAATAAAACAGGATTCCTCAAAAACTACTCGTCCGATTTTCTTGATTTAAAAACCATTGTATTTCTTTCATCAAGACCTTTAATTTGATATAAATATTGAGCATATTGGTTTAGGAATAATTTTTCAACTGAAAACCCTAGTTAAAGTTGATGGGGGCACAGACAATGTACCCAAGAAGAAAAACAGTTGAATCATGTTTCATCTTATTCCAGATGGTTGTAAAATTGTTTTTAATCTTGAAAATAAAAATATTGTTCTAGATTTTAAAAATAAAATGGTATAATTTAGGCCATGAGAATGAAAGTCATAGATTTGTGTCCACCGCCCGCATGTCCCGAAAGCTACCGCCTAAATTTTTCATTATTTGCCCAAAACAAATCATTATTTGCACAAAAAAGGTATTTCCACCAAACAAATTTAGTTCCAAATCATCCACATCAGTAAAGCAAAGTTTTTACCAAATTTCCACCAGCATGTGCGCTATAATCATTAGCACATGTTCTCTTACAGTCTTAGTCCCGCATACGTCGTTCACAAAAAAGGTCGCATCGCGCTAAAACTGTATGGTAAACTCCGTCCGATCCGCACCTGCAACTGTACCGCCTTCACATGCACAACACGTTCGCTGTTGAGCCTAGTATGCCTGTGTGTGCGGCCCGCACGTATAATGATGCACGTACGTACACAGATTAGAAGAAACATCTTGTGATTGCGCTGTTATTAATGATCAATGGAAATAATGAATAATGAATAATTAAAAAAAGCCTTGTGTGTTTTCGAAATTTCCCGGACGCAAATCTATGACTTTCATTCTCTTGGCCTTAGAGAAGCTCTCAAAACTTTTAATCAATATTCTTGAAAGACCAATAAGGCGAAGTAAAAAAACAAACATGTTTAGCGTCCCCGCCCGCTTCCTTTTTGGGGGCCGCATGGATTTTAAATTTTTTTTTACCAATTCAAAAAGAGATTAAAAAAACGTAAAATGAAAGTCAGAACTTCTAATTTATAGATTCTGTCGGTCCAGTCGACCATGCAATTGTGCAATCTCCAGTCCAAGTATGTACATTTTTGCATGGCCCCATCCGTGTGTTTCGGGTTTATTTCCCGCCGTGCGTGGCCAAGCCATCCTTGTGTACTACCATTGAGCTATAGTACTACTAACGTTAGTCTGGTTTCCCGGACAGGCCCTACGTACATTTTTATCGTCATTGCCAAGTCAGGGAACAAACGGTATGAGCGCATGCAAGAGTGCACACGCACACGTTCCATTAGACTCGGGGACAAGTCGTTAGACAGTCGTGTTTTGTCTGTAGGCGTTGCTGTATATACCAGCGCGGAACGCTGTTGAAGCTAGCGGCAACTAAACTCGGCTAATTATCGACTTGATTTAAACTCTAACGTTCAATGAATGACGTGATTTCTCACAACCACATGTACGTAGACAGCTAGCTGCATGATCGGCTGCCGATGTGTTGTTAGCACTTGTCAAATGTCTGGAATTTTTAAAGAAAGCTCTACAGAACACGGGATGGAACCTCAAGTTCAATGCATTTTTATTTTCCAACTTTAAATTTATTTATTATTTACCTCCAGTTCTTTTCAGAACTAATTACTACTCAATTGAGATTCCACATGGTGTCACCGCAATTAGTCTTACTTTAAATTTATTCTTGTGAAAGTGAGCTACAGAGTTTTTAATACTGAACAAACTATTTAATAAAACCACTGTAAACATGTTCAATGTCTTGTTCAACATGTTTCTTTCATTATTGTGTGTTTGAACAGTGGAAAAACCAACGGTTGTTTGAAATTTAAAAAAGAATGGCGGCCATCTTGAAAATAAAAAATAAAAAGCCCCTCCCGCTTCCTTTTTTTCAGAAACCCGGACGCTAAACATGTTTTTTTGTTTACTTGTCCTAAAATGGAAGGTGGTTAACATTTTTGCAAAAAGTGCTTTAAAACTTTGAAATGTGTAAAAATTATGTTAACATTTTGTCAAATAAAAGATTTCTTTTCATTACCATGATATTAATGTTTTATTTTCTCAATAATTTTCCACTGCCGACGAAATAAACACCAACGAATTAAGTAGTCTTCGTTCGCTTCTTCTATAAGGAATGTGTCCATTTTGAGGATCAGTATTTCTTTGAAAAATCATTGCAAATGCAAAGCATTCATATCTTTTGGTTTCCACAGACAATAGCTCGTTGACGGCATAGAACAATAAAATCACACATGTTCGTGAAAAAAAAAATTGAGGTCATGTAAATCCCTTACTATTTGTATCTAGTAAAATCAGTGGTTAAACAACTTTTTCCACTTTCACAAGCACTAACTTTCCAGTAAATCATACAATTTCACTGTGATTTTTTTTTTGGTAACAAGTATGACTTACATAAGTTTATGCAACCATTAATATGCCATAGTTTTGTAAGTTTTTCGAGAAATGCTAAGCGAAAGGTAAGTGCGTCATTTCACGAGTGCGGCGAATTACGTACATGGACGATAATTCAGGGCCAATACATTGTCGCTGGACTCCCTCCATATCCTTGGCTCCCCCTGGGCCTAGCGCCACATATAACAGTGTTATACAAAACATTTTTGATCTGCTAACATAATTATTATGATCAAAAATTTTGTGATTAGGTAAGCATGGCCAAGCAGACACTTTGGGCATAAAGTTGACTATTGTAAAATTGGTAATTTTGGTGAAATTTAACGTTAAATTTTGTAATTTTATTATTTTTTCCAAAAATGTTTCAAAAATTTCATGAAAGTGAGATATCCCAGAATAATGGATTTTATGCCAAAAGTGTCTGTTTGGGCAAGGTTACCTAATTACTAAGTTTTAGGTTGTAATTAGCAGATAAAAAGTTGAAATAAAAGAAAAATCACTCCAATTTTGTACATGTGGCGCTAGGGCCAAAGATACGGCCAAAGATACGTACAAAATAGGAGCGATTTTTCAACTTTTGATCTGCTAATTGTAACAATCTAAAATTTTGTGATTAGGTACATGTAAGCTTGCCCAAGTAGACACTTTGGCATGAAGTTAGCTATTGTGAGATTGATAATTTTAGTGAAATTTTAAAATTATTTTTTAAAACTTAAATTAAAAAAATGTTCCGAATATTTCATGAAAGTGAGCTAGGCCCTTTCCCAGAATAACAGATTTTATGCCAAAAGTGTCTGCTTGGGCAAGGTTACCTAATCACAAATTTTTATGTTATAATAATGAGCAGATCAAAAGTTGAAAAACAAGAAAAATCGCTTCTTTTTTGTACATTTGGGGCTAGGGTCAAGGATACAGAGGGAGTCCAGTGTATTGGCACTAGAATGGGGCTACTTTTCACCATATGGTTTTCAAGATAACCCATCTGCCACTAGTGCCTTGGGGCTTTCAGGAATCAGGATGTAAATAAAAATAATATTAATAGTAGCCTACAAAGATCTTTTAAAAAAGTCAGTTTTTAAAAATAGAGGGAAGGAGAAATAAATTTTGAAATATCAACAACAACAAATCCAGAAAGAAGCAGGAACTTAAAAGGGCAATATTGTCATGATCAACAGGTCATGGAATTGGAGAGCCCCATTCTAGGGCAAATACACTGGATTCCCTCCGTATCCTTGGCCCTAACCCCACATGTACAAAAATGGAGTGATTTTTCTTGTTTTTCAACTTTTGATCTGTTAATTATTACAACCTAAAACTTTGTGATTAGGTAACCTTGCCCAAGCAGACACTTTTGACATTAAATCCATTATTCTGGGAGAGTTCACTTTCATGAAATTTTTGAAATATTTTTGAAATTTCAAAAACCAAAATAATAAAATTAAAATTTCACCAAAATTTCCGCTCTCACAATAGTGAACTTTATGCCAAAAGTGTCTGCTTGGGCAAGCTTAAATCTAATCACAAAATTTTAGATTGTAATAATTAGTAGATCAAAAGTTGAAAAAATCACCCCTTTTTTCTTGGCCCTAGCCAAGGATACGGAGGGAGTCCAGTGTATTGGCACTAGAATGGGTCTAGGAATTGGGGTGTTAGTTTTAGATTAACTCAGTGTCTGAAAGTTATATCCCACATAATAAGATCATATTATCATTGCTTCTTCATAAATGAGCCAGTATTTTTCAGTCACTGTTCATCTTAAACTAGGACACCGATTCCATGCCACGTTGAACGTCTGCTCTGATCGTGACAATACTGTCCCTTTAACACAATTTATATTTCACCTAGTTTTATCTAATATTTTTCTTTCATTTAAAATAAAATTGTAGATGGAGTTCGTGCTTTGAGTACATCAGTAGTCAGAGATGCTAATGTGTCAACAAAAAGTAAGAAAACCCTCTCGAAAAATGGACAGAAGAATATCGTACTTATTGAAGGAGTTAGGACACCATTCCTCATGTCGGGCACAGAGTAAGTTTATATTTCCCATTGTTAATTTTGCTTATTAACCCTCCTACACATGGAGGCCACTCCGATCCACTAAATTCTGCTCTTGAGCAACCTTTAGTGCATACATGTACATGTACAAGCCTGCTGTCCTTTCCAAGTACTCTTAAATGTTTGAACATATTAGTATGGCCTGCAATGTATCGATGGGAGACCACTTTACCCTGCAATCTCAGTGGTGTGACAGTGCACAGAAGGGTAACCATAGGAGGCCACTGGCAACAGCTAATGGCTTGGAGTGGCCTGAATGGGTTGTTTCAAAAATTGCACTGATTGTAGGAGGATTAATATTGTTGAAATGGAATTAATCCTCCTATGACTGCAAGGGTCAAAATCAGTTAAAATGTTCATATAATTGCCAAGGTATATCTAGTGCACTTAAAAGTCAAACACTGTCAAACCTTACATGTAGTAAGTACATTTACAGGTCAAAATGAGTCGACCGTTTTTGACTGGTAAAGGCATTGTCTGGTATTGTTGAGGGTGGTCAAAATAACAGTCAAAACCAGTCAAAAATGCCCCTGTGTGCACATTTGGGTCAATAGTCAAAACATGCAGCTATAGTAGGAGGGTTAATATTGTTGAAATGGAATTAATGTCATGAATATACTGTAGATTTATCAAATTTAAAGGGAAGGTACAACATTGATTTTTGGAAACATTCATTTGAACTCTGTAGTTTATAATAAAACTAACCTGTTAAACGTTCACTACAATCATTACAGTAGGTGCTCGCGTTTTTGAGAATGAAAGAAAAAAACACCGTTTCTTTTTTTTTGTTCAAAATATTTTCAGCAGTACTTTTTGGTAAATTTGACATAACATAATGTTTTCTCTATAATGAAAGTACTCCAGATGAAATCATTTCTCATGATGATTGAATGGTAATTAACTGTCCATAAATTAATTTGATTATCAGTTGGGTTTGTTGGATTTTGATGGACTCGGTATACTGTTTAGCCCAGATAGGGACACTTTGCAAGGGTCTGGGTGTCCCAATAATAATAATAATAATAATGTATAGATTTATATAGCGCACGTATCCAATACCAGCTAAGTCCAACGTTTGTGTGGTAGTATTTGTGCATGGTGTTGGAGTTTGACGGATTGAGGAATGTTCTTAGCCAAAATAGCTAGGGGGTTAGGGTTAAACCCCTTACGGTTAAACCCCTTACGGTTAGGGTTAAACCCTAACCCTAACCCTAACCCTAACCCTAACCATAAGGGCTTTAGGGTTAAACCCTAACCCCTATACAAGCATCACAGTCACCCTACTAAATGCAACACAATGCAACAACAAAAGTGTACGGGCTGCTTAATGCAACAAGATCCACCAGCTAGAACAATGGTTCTTTTGTTCTCTGCTGAGGACAACAAGATGCAACAACTTTTACATTTGTTGCATCTTATTGCATTGAGCATGGTTAGGGTTAAGTAATATATAAACTAGGTAAAACTTGTAGCTTTGCATGGTGAGGATGATAAGTAAGACTAATTGCGGTGACACCATGTGGAATCTCAATTGAGTAGTAATTAGTTCTGAAAAGAACTGGAGGTACAACTCGACGTTTAGATCAGTATGCTCTGATCGTCCTCAGGAGAATGATCAGAGCATACTGATCGAAACGTCGAGTTGTACCTCCAGTTCTTTTCAGAACTAATTACTACTCAATTGAGATTCCACATGGTGTCACCGCAATTAGTCTTACTTAATATATAAACTACTTGAAGAAATAACCATTTATATTCTGCAACTTTTGAACACTTTGTTTAATTGATGCATATCTATTTTTCCCATCAACAGTTATAAGGATCTGATGCCTCATGACTTAGCAAGAGCAGCTATGCAGTAAGTGTTATATGATTTTGGTGAAGGTGATAGCATCACCATCATGATGCTGTTATGAGGAATTACATAATTGCTTCTCTCCACCCAGGAGTAAATGGGTACCTGTGAGGGCAGAGTTGGTTGTTGTGTTTGATTAGCCCTATATGCGCTGTAATGGCAGCAATTGAGCTGTGTACTCCCCAGGGAGCTGAGATGGTTTCAGGAATGATTTATGAGCCTGATGAGCAGGGGTAATAATATAATGCGCCTTGAGCACCAGTTTGGTGGATACGTGCGCTATATAAGTCCACATTATTATTATTATTATTATGGGACGTATTGAACCATTTAACTTGACCTACTTATCAAAATTCATGATTTGTTGATCAAAACTCAAGACTTGCTGATAAAAATTCCAGATTTGCTTCTACAAATCAACAAATACAAATTTCAATTCAGGATTTGCTAATCCAACATTCAAGATTTGATATTCCAAAATTAAGATTTGATATTCCAAAATTCAGATTTGATATTCCAAAATTCAAGATTACTTATACACACACAAATATACTGCTTAACCCTCCTACTATTGATGCACTTTAGTGGAAAGTTGCTGTAGTGGTCAAAACCAGTCAACTGCCTGTTTTGACTGTTGACCCAAATGTGCCCACAGGGGCATTTTTGACTGGTTTTGACTGTCATTTTGACCACCCTGAACAATACAAGACAATGCTTTCACCAGTCAAAAACGATCAACTCATTTTGACCTGTAAATGTACTTACTACACGTAAGGTTTGACAGTGAGTGCACTAGATATACCTTGGGAAGTATTTCAACATTTTGACTGATTTTGACCCTTGTAGTAGAAGGAGGGTTCAAAAAGTTTGCTTTGCAAAATGTTTGATTGAAATTGTTCTCTGGGGCATGTTTAGTTTTGGCTTTTTTTATTTGGATTTATTGGAATATGGTGAAAATTCTAATCATTCATAGATATATACATAAATATATTGTGTTTATTGTCACTTTTCAGGGGCTTAATTGACAGGACAAACATTCCCAGAGGTACGTACTTAGTGCTTACTCATGAAAATGTAAACGAGTAATTCGTGTTAAGGTAGCTCTATGATTTGTGCACATTGGACAGGTGTCTGTGTACAAGTTTACTGCATGGTTGTAGAATTCTAAATAGATTGTGCCCCCATGTCTTGTGTAAAGGTGCCCCTATGTCTTGTGTAAAGGTGCCCCTGTCTGTCAATTAACATGTACCAAGTCAAAACTATTAAAACAACTGTTCAGTTTATACAATCCATCCCTTCATGATCCAATAACCCTCCTCTTCCCAGACCCGCCCAAACCCTTCATCTGTCAGTTTTTGAAAGGTGGAATAACCGTGCAGAACAAGTACTTTTTTCCTTTCAAAGGATTTTTGGGGATCAAACTTATACCAGGAATATTTGTGTTTGTTTATTTTGGTTTGTGGTTTTTGTTTGTTTGTCCAGATGCTGTTGATCACATCATCTATGGGAACGTAATCCAAGAAGTCAAAACGAGTAACATCGCCAGGGAGGCAGCACTCGGGGCAGGTTTCTCCAACAGGATTCCATGTTATACCGTTACACTGGCTTGTATCTCATCCAATGTGGCCATTACTTCAGGTAAGAATGCAATAAATACAAGTAAGTCTCTTAACACTCCTACTACAGCTGCACTTTAGTAGCAAGTAGCTATAGTGGTCAAAATCAGTCAACTGCCTGTTTTGACTGTTGACCCAAATGTGCACACAGGCGCCATTTTTGACTGGTTTTTACTGTCATTGACCACCCTCAACAATCGAAGACAATGCTTTTCCCAGTCAAAAACGGTTGACTCATTTTGACCTGTAAATGTACATACTACACGTAAGGTTTGACTGTGTTTGACTTTTCAGAGCACTAGATATACCTTGGCAAGTATATCAACATTTTGACTGATTTTGACCCTTGCACTTGCAGTCATAGAAAGGTTAAAGTCCTAAATAAGTCATATTGATTTTAAGTGATGGATATAATGCTAATTTAAAGATATTTTAACAACAATTTTCCGAAATATTTTTTTTTTATTGGAACACCGCTACTTGAAGAAGGGAAAATATATGCTTTGAAATCTAATACTTCTCTGGTTTTACAGTAAATATGTACCAAAATTAAGTTATGGAGGGTCCAGTCATCAAATAATGTTGGCACTGTTTTACTGTAAAACCAAGATTCTGACAACAATTTTGTGAAAGATCTCATTTCAAAGTATTTGTTTTCCTGTCTAAAAGATAATTATCAATGTTCCAATGAAAACAAAATATTCCGGAAATTACTTGTTAAAGGGACAATATTGTCACGATCATCAGGGCATGGAATTGGAGTGCTACTTTGAGATTAACTCAGTGACTGAAAATAATACCCCACATGATAAGGTCATGTTTACCGTTGCTGCTGCATAAATGAGCCAGTAATTTTCAGTCACTGTGTTCATCTTAAACTAGGACACCGATTCCATGCCCTGTCGAAAGTCTGCTCTGATCGTACTGTCCCTTTAAACACGGGCAATACGTCTTTTATTGATGGATATAATGTTTGTTATTTTGTCTAATAGGTATGGGTTTGATTATGACTGGCCAGGGAGACTCCTTCGTTGCCGGCGGTGTAGAATTCATGTCCGATGTTCCCATACGACACAGCAGACAAATGAGAAAGTTTATGCTCGCCCAAAACAGGGTAAAAAGATCGGTCAAGTCAAGCCGTTGTCTAGGGTCACAAAGTTTGCCTGAGTCTTTATCAATATCCAACAAAAGTATTTTATCAGTGAAATGAAAGCGGCAATCTCAAATAATTGCATCTCTGTTGGATTATCAATCCCTGTCTGGCAAGGTTTTTTTTTTTTCCACTATTCTTTTTTATTCCTTGGGCCATTCTCAATCAATTGCAACTCTGTTGGATTGTCAATCAATCTGTTTAAAAAAAAGTAACTATTCAAAAGAGGATTTTTTTCACATGGTGTCACTGCAAACAGTATTTACTTACAAAAAAATTCATTAATTTTTTTGTATAACTCCTTGGACTGCTCTACCTACACATAACTTTTATGCTTAAAATTTAATTGTTAATATTTGATTGCAGGCCAAGACTACAGGAGCCAAGCTATCACTTGCTGCTAAGCACCTGAGTCTCAAGGCTTTGACACCCGAGGTGAGACTATTCCTTTTCTTACAAATAATGCAACAAAGATGTAGGCCCTGTCTTACAAATGAAGCAACGTAGAAATATATGAATACAATTTCCTGGGTGCTGTCAGTAACCTTAATAGCCCCATGAGCTCTTGGTAATCGTGAAAATGCCTAAATGCTAAGGGTATCAAATGTATAATTTTTGTCACTATCTCTTTGCCAACCATAATTTAAATGTTTGCTCACTGATGGCTGCCCATACAAAATGGCGCTCAATATTTACAAACAAAAGAATTTCTGTAGTTGACTAGCAACAGCCCTGGGGCATGCAGGCGCCCTCATATGGTTCTGAAGGGAGCCATTAGGAGCTTTAAACTGAAATGTCCTCATTGTCTTCCAAGTCAAATTTGGACCCTGCGGGAAAGAGTGATAATCACTGATCAGGCTACCCTTGGATAAATAAGAAATGTGAAACAAGGTCCCCAACAAAGTTACGACCTTCTTTCAGGCATGGATTTTGCTCAGTGCAACAAGGTCGTATCCTGGATGAACTCGCAAAACCTATAGAAGAAGATATAACGTTGGTGTACTCAGTTGTTTTAATGTATGCAAATTTATGCACTATTGCTCATACGACCTTGTTGCATTTTGTAGATGCGACCTTGTTGTTCTGACTGGACGATATATAAATAAATACATTAACTTAACCCTAGCCACCCCAAATCCTGCAAAAATCCAAGGGGCACTTTCTGGGAAAAATTCAGCACTGCTGGAAACTGTAAAATTGCTACCTGGCAAGAAGTACATGCCATAGGTGCTGAATATGAAAGAATATGAAAGAATGCAACGAAAATGCATGTTGCATTTTGAAGATAAGGGCATGTTTCCAAAAGTTGCACTGATGGATTTTGGAGGATTCAGGAAGGTTCCTAGCCAGAATACCTAGTGGGTTAGGGTTAACCTACATGTACATGCATATGTACATGTATGCTGAACATTCCTTTCGGGAATATACTGTGATCCAAAAAAAAATGGAACATTCCAAATAGAACTGGAACGTTCAGTGTTTTGACACGCTCCTTGATAATAATAAACAGAGCCCTGTATTATTTCTCTGTGTTAATAGTTGCCAGCAGTAGCCGAGTTTTCCACCAGCGAGAGTATGGGTCATTCAGGGGACAGACTGGCAGCTGCATTCAACATATCAAGGACGGAGCAGGTAAGTAAACAAATCCCACAAATCCCACCAGGTTTTTTTCAAATCCCCTTTTACCGCTAGATTCTGAACATTACCTACATGTGTGAATGAAAAGAAAACGTGCAAGAATTGGTTGACAAAAACCTGCTTTGAAATGCTGCATTGAACCAGCACGACATGTGTTATTGAGGCAATCAAATTATAGTTTGCTTCTCATCATGAGAGTTGTAGGACTCACACTGGTACTCGACTCATATTTTTCTTTGCTCAAAAAAACTACTTGACTACAACTAACGAGTTGGAGTACTTGTACTCAAGTACATTTTTCTAGTACTCGTACTTATGAAAAAGAACTCATGCTGACTCACACACTCAATTTGTGTTTCATGTGTCCCAAATAGATGCTTTTGGCAGGTACTATTGGCACTTTTTCAAATAAAATGACTAAAGTTTGAAATGTTGAAAACAAAATCAAAACGGACATTCATAAATCGGATTAAAATTTGATGTTTGGGTTTTTACCGCTCTATAAAGACTAATAGGGGCGTGGTCACAGAAGATGAATGAGCAAAGCTAAAGACTTTTATTAACCCTAACTACCCCAAAACCTCTAAAATCCATACCCAGGTTTTGATGAATTCAGTACTTCACGGTATAGCCCAGTGCTTTGTTGGATTCAGGACTGTGTATAGCCCAGTCATGGATACTTTTCATTTGCCACTGTCCCAATTCCATCAAAGTCCAACATTTGGGGGTACCTTTTTACTGCATGTTGATGGATTTTGGCCGATTTGGGATGATTTTTAGCCAACATTCCTAAGGGGTTAGGGTTAATCCCTTAATAATGTCTCCTTTATTCTGTGTAGGATGAGTTTAGCATGCGCTCTCACAGAATGGCTGACAAGGCGACTAAACAAGGCTTACTCAATGACAGACTGACCTATCTGGTCCCAGGTACTACCAATGTAGTAGATCGTGATAACGGCATCCGGGTATCATCAATGGAACAGATGTCCAAACTGAAGCCAGCATTCATCAAGCCCCACGGCACAGTCACTGCTGCTAATGCATCCTTCCTTGTAAGTATACTCACGGAATTTAAAAACGCATCATCCCAATATTTCACATATTTTTCAACAGCAGATTATTGCAGTGAGAAATAAGAACATAGGTTAACAATTTATGAGCGCAAATTTTCACATCATACTGACACAATAAAAGTGCTGTGTACAATTATGGCTTCAATTTATCACTGCATATAAGTTATACATATTTATTGAGAAATATAAGTTGATGCATTTTTAAATTCCGTGAGAGTACATAACAACTCATATCTCAAAATTACAGGCCTGTGAATTCTCAGGATTTTTTTCCTGATTTCAGGATTGTATACAAATCTCACTTCACCTCGACATTTTCTTGAAAAGTAAAGACTGTTTGCGGTGACACCATGTGAAATTCTCAATTGAGTAGTAATTAGTTCTGAAAAGAACTGGAGGTTACAACTCGATGTTTTGCTAAGTATACTCTGATCGTCTTCAGGAGAATGCCGGACTCTGGGAGACGCTGCTACTTAAACAGTTGACGTCGGGAATATTTATTTTTTTCCGGTCCCCCGTGCGGGTTTATTTTTAGTGAAAAATCTGAAAAAATTTCTAGCCATTACTAATTTTTTGTTGTCAATGAAACTAAGTTCGGACACCCAAATAAATACCTTTACTCATTGACATTTTGAGAATTAAATGGCTAGTTTTTAATTACGGTTGTGTTTGTTCAGCACAATTAGACCATTGGCAAGCTCCGATGCAACTGCCTATTAGCGACCAGCGCCCGGTCGAAAAGATGGCATACCCGGAGAGAGATCGAAGGCCTCGTAAAAAAAGGATATAAATCCGTCTTTACAAATTCTTGGCTGGTACGTCAAAGGAACAGGTCTTTGATAAAGGGATTACGCAAAAATCAACAAAAAGAGTGAACTCGTTAAGTGTTTGCAGTGCATTTTGTCCGGGGCCACCGAACCGTGACCCCATGGACTTCGAGAAACGATTGCGTGTATACAAGTCAGCCACCACGATGGCACGCCACGTGTGGCGTGTTGACAAGTCTCCTGGTAACACGCACAAAAATTGGAATGCGTGTGTAGACGCTCTCCGATCCGCTGTACAAAAAAAAATTGTGTGTATACACGGCCTCCGAAGCGAACTGGTTAAGTAGACTGCTGGAGGATTAGCGCATTGTAGCGTACAGGTGGGAATCTGTGGAACTGGGATCCTTTGGAGTGGGGGAGAGGAGTGTTTTCTCACCGAATTGAATCAGTCTTCTAGACCAAAGGGAGACCCAGGAGCACTACCCATATTTCAGGATTTTTTACTTTTGTCAAATCACACCCCTGAACTTAACAATACACCAATCCGGCCTGTCAATCAAACTGCACAGATTGACCAATAAGGTTACACTATACCTGACAACTGTTGCTATCCACCATTTATCCCGGTCAAGCTTTCCAGGGAGAACCAATGTTGGGCAACTCGTTTTCTGTGAGAAATATGGTTCAGGGAGAACCATGGGGACTTTACTTCTCCCTGAACCATATTTCTCACTTAGCGATAGTTGAGAAACAAATTGCCTGGAGAGTAACTCATGAAGTCCCCATGGTTCTCCCTGAACCATATTTCTCACTTAGCGACAGTAGAGAAAACGAGTTCCCTTACATTGGTTCTCCCTTGAACCATAACCTCACTTAGCGACAGTTGAGATACATGTTGTGCTTCGCGAGATAAACACACGGTGTTACCGCAAACCAAAACGATATCGATATTCCACCATGCAAAGCTTCAAATCTTTCCAGGGTTAGTTTGGTCTTAACCCCTTGCATACAGTATTATTTTTACCAAGAGTGAAGGTGGTTGCTGCCAACCACGGAACGTCTGTGGGGCCGTGGAGCACCGGTTCAAACCCGGCCGTGGACATGTGCACAACTCCGCTGTTCAGCCAAGCGTATAACAGAACAATAAGCGGGCAAGCTAAACCGGGCATACCCTATTCATCGTATGTGAAGTCCCCACATAGCGTAATTGAAAGGCCGGTGTTCAGAAAGCTCATGAAAAGGCTGTATTCAGAATGCTCTCGAAAGCCCAATCTATTATATAACACTCCATTTCAAGAACAATATGGTTCACCAAACTATCAGCCTTCTTGAAGATTTCTATTCAAGGCGAATTCTCAGCAAATACAGCTGGAAAATCAATTAATTCACCGGCCGCGGCTATAGCCGTCAACCGTACGTAAGGGGTTAAAGAAGCAAGTTCTGATTTCAATCTTTCCTATAAATAGTTTTGTCTGAGTTGCTGTTAATTTTATGAAAAGTGATATTATTACCAATATGTTCATAGAAAATAGTTTTAATTCCACATGAGAATAAATACACAAAATCTTCGTCAATTTCACATTTTTCTTGTCAAAGACAAATGTAATAAGCAGAAACTTGTGCAGTTTAGTTAGTAAGTATACTCGAGAGTAAGTGTACTCGTAGAAGCAGTTTGGCCAACATTACCAATGTTATACCTTCCCTTTAATGTATATCTTGATTCAAATAGAGTAAGCATACTCATAGAAGCAGTTTTGCCAACATTACCAATGTTATACCTTCCCTTTAATGTACATCTTGATTCAAAGAGAGTAAACATACTCATAGAAGCAGTTTTGCCAACATTACCAATGTTATACATGTACCTTCCCTTTAATGTACATCTTGATTCAAAGAGAGTAAACATACTCATAGAAGCAGTGTTGCCAACATTACCAATGTTGTACCTTCTCTTCAATGTATATCTTGATTCAAAGAGAGTAAGCATACTCATAGAAGCAGTTTTGCCAACATTACCAATGTTGTACCTTCCCTTTAATGTATATCTTGATTCAAAGAGAGTAAACATACTCATAGAAGCAGTTTTGCCAACATTACCAATGTTGTACCTTCCCTTTAATGTATATCTTGATTCAAAGAGAGTAAACATACTCATAGAAGCAGTTTTGCCAACATTACCAATGTTGTACCTTCCCTTTAATGTATATCTTGATTCAAAGAGTGTAAGCATACTCATAGAAGCAGTTTTGCCAACATTACCAATGTTGTACCTTCCCTTTAATGTACATCTTGATTCAAAGAGAGTAAGCATACTCATAGAAGCAGTTTTGCCAACATTACCAATGTTGTACCTTCCCTTCAATGTACATCTTGATTCATAGAGAGTAAACATACTCATAGAAGCAGTTTTGCCAACATTACCAATGTTGTACCTTCTCTTCAATGTATATCTTGATTCAAAGAGAGTAAGCATACTCATAGAAGCAGTTTTGCCAACATTACCAATGTACATCTTGATTCAAAGAGAGTAAGCATACTCATAGAAGCAGTTTTGCCAACATTACCAATGTTGTACCTTCTCTTCAATGTACATCTTGATTCAAAGAGAGTAAGCATACTCATAGAAGCAGTTTTGCCAACATTACCAATGTTATACCTTCCCTTTAATGTACATCTTGATTCAAAGAGAGTAAGCATACTCATAGAAGCAGTTTTGCCAACATTACCAATGTTATACCTTCCCTTCAATGTACATCTTGATTCAAAGAGAGTAAGCATACTCATAGAAGCAGTTTTGCCAACATTACCAATGTTATACCTTCCCTTTAATGTACATCTTGATTCAAAGAGAGTAAGCATACTCATAGAAGCAGTTTTGCCAACATTACCAATGTTATACCTTCCCTTCAATGTACATCTTGATTCAAAGAGAGTAAGCATACTCATAGAAGCAGTTTTGCCAACATTACCAATGTTATACCTTCCCTTCAATGTACATCTTGATTCAAAGAGAGTAAGCATACTCATAGAAGCAGTTTTGCCAACATTACCAATGTTGTACCTTCCCTTTAATGTACATCTTGATTCAAAGAGTGTAAGCATACTCATAGAAGCAGTTTTGCCAATGTTGTACCTTCCCTTTGAGCAAAAAAAAGTCCGAGACCAGAAACCGGAGACATTTTTGGGGGGCCTTAAATGTATCCAACCTCCAGTCAAAGACATGTATTTGTATTATTTCAACCCATATGCATGTTGCTTTTATTCACGTTGACGTTTGCTTTTATCTATAGACTGATGGAGCCTCAGCATGCCTGGTTATGACCGAAGAGAAAGCCAAAGAAATGGGTCTGAAACCCAAGGCATATCTGAGGGACTTTGTCTACGTGGCTCAGGACCCTAAAGACCAACTCCTACTTGGGTCAGTAATAAAGCTCATAATTATTACTCGGTTCAAGCACAGACTCTCTACACACACCTTGGTTAATATACAAGACAGTGTCTCTAAACTTTGCAAGTTTAGGCACCTTCTCAAAACTATTCCGGGATAAGTTGCGGGAAAGTTTTTCCACAAACGTTGCGGAAACGTTGCAGGTGGATTCTTATCCTAGATAGATTTTTCCCCGATACAAAGCACACATTTACCTGCAATGTTTATAGACTCTTTGAGGTTTGGCCAACTGATAAGATCTCACAGCCCTTTGTGGTTTTGAGAAGTCAGGCAATGTTTACAAAATGTGACATGCTTGATTTATTTTGTGAGAGTATTGATCAAGGACAATCTAGTCTTACTTGATGTCAATGAAAGAGCCCAATCTTTAGCAACAGAACACATAGGTTTTCTATTAAATAAAAAGTAATACAGATGCGAAATTCTTCAATACATGAAGATTTTAAGAATGAAATGTTCTTCGGCAATATTAACAGCACAATCACTCTGCCAGTGACCAAACCACACATCCACCCAGCAGGGACTACCGCTGGCTTCCAGTAGATAACGATCTCAACGTCTGTGGTTTAGTCTTCATATAAACAAATTGCCTGGTCTGGTTTCAACCTGCAATATTTTTTGACTGCTTGGGGATACTTTGTGGGTTGAAACATCAAGTGCGGGTAAATCTCCCCGCAAGTTATCTCGGAATAGTTTTGAGAAGGTGACAGAACTTTTCCAACAATACTGAAACTTGTTTGTTTAAACCTCCTACTTCAGTGTCAAGTAGCCGTAGTGGTCAAAATCAGTCAACTGACTGTTTTTGATTGTTGAACCTGTGCACACAGGAACATTTTTGACTGATTTTTACTTTAATTTTGACCACCCTCAACAATATGTATATCTTGAACGCACACGCACCACTCTGAATTTTCTTGCTAGCCTGTGAAATACGCTTATGCGAAAAAAAAAATCTGCTATAGCACGAAAATTTGCTTACCCGTAAGAAGCGCTATGGAATTATCATGTCTTTTCACAATCGTGTCTTATAATCATGTCTTTTTGCAATCCACAGACCAGCTTATGGAACTCCCAAGGTACTGGAGAAAGCTGGCCTATCTCTGAGTGATATTGATGTGTTTGAGTATCATGAAGCGTTCGCCGGTCAGATATTAGCCAACATGAAGGCTCTGGATTCAGACTGGTTTGCACAGAACTACATGGGACGGAAGAGCAAGGTAAGGGTTGTATTGATCCTATCGAGGACAGAGACAGGCTCTGGCATACCATTCAAGGAATTTCATTGGATACATTGTGCCGAAGATCTGACATCACACTTAGAGGCTTGCACATTAGCTACCAACCAAGGTCAAAGTTGAATTTCCCCAAAACTGAGAAGCCAATTTGTGGCATAATTGATGAGCCTTGAAGTGTGACATCAGATCTTTGGGTAAAGGGTTCTTTTACAGTGTGCACCTAGTGGTATTTGCTCCATACATGACTTATAGAGTGCCGTGGTCGAGCGGTTTGGTGCATTGGATTTGTGTTCTGATGGCGACCATGGTGCTTGTGTCCTTGAGCAAGACACTTTACCATAATTGCTTCTCTCCACCCAGGGGTAAATGGGTACCTGTAAGGGCAGAGTTGGTTGTTGTGTTTGATTAGCCCTATATGCGCTGTAATGGCAGCAATTGAGCTGTATACTCCCCAGGGAGCTGAGATGGTTTCAGGAATGATTTATGAGCCTGATGAGCAGGGGTAATAATATAATGCGCCTTGAGCACCAGTTTGGTGGATACGTTCGCTATATAAGTCCACATTATTATTATTATTATTATTATTATTATTATTATTGTTATCGAATGCACTCTTCATGCAAGCAGCACCTTGTGCTAGACATTGGCATATCGCTGGTTAACAATACAGTCCATACAGTCTATGGAGTTTTGTACACATTCAACCCAAAGCCTTGGAGGTGCTTTAGGCTGTCAAATAAAACCCACATGTTTTAGGCTGGCAAAGATGGAAACGACATGACCAATGCCTGATCAGTTTGCCAACAGTTCAACATTGTTTGTGTGACACTGTATTCGATCGGTCTTTTTCTCCTGCCACACCGCATCTATGGAATCAATTGCCATCATATGTCACATCATCGGTTTCTCTCATCCAATTTAAGAAAAACCTAAAATCTCATCTTTTTAATGTTCAAAGCATTTACATAATGTTATTTTTTTCCTGCATTTAAGTTATTTTCTAAAAAATCAGCGCCATGAGCACTTTTGCTTTATAATTTTTCTTTATTATTATTATTATATTAATCTGTGTTATTTCCTGCAGGCTGGTGCTCCACCAATGGATAAGATGAACTTATGGGGTGGTTCTCTTTCGATTGGACATCCATTTGCCGCTACCGGGGTACGCTTAGCCACGACAGCCGCTAACAGACTTGCAAAAGAAGGAGGGCAGTATGCTCTGATTGCTGCCTGTGCTGCTGGAGGACATGTAAGTAGAGCTCATGTGGGGGGGGGGGGGGGGGTGTGTGTTGATGTCAAATATAGCATCTGGATTGGGAGATCCTTTTATCCCTAGCAAAACTCAAGTGAAAACCCGAGAGACACCCGAGTGAAACCCGAGTGACACCCTAGCTTAACTATAGTGACACCCCAGCAAAACCCAAGTGAAAACCCGAGAGACACCCGAGTGAAACCCGAGTGAAACCCGAGTGAAACCCGAGTGACACCCGAGTGAAACCTGAGTGACACGCTAGCTTAACTCTAGTGACACCCCAGCAAATCCCAAGTGAAAGCCCGAGAGACACCCGAGTGAAACCCGAGTGACACCCTAGCTTAACTCTAGCGACACCCCAGCAAAGCCCAAGTGAAACCAAACAGTTTTGAGGTTTCTTGTAAAACACAGATGGTACATCTTTAATTCTTTCCAAAGGGTCATGATTGGGATGTCCTTTTATCCCGTGGACAACCCGAGTGAAACCCGAGTGACACCCTAGCTTAACTCTAGCGACACCCCAGCAAAACCCAAGTGAAACCCAACAGTTTTGAAATTTCAGACAGTACATCTTTAATTTCAATCTCTTATTTCTTTCCAAAGGGTCATGAGATCCTTTTATCCAAATGAAACCCTAGTGAAACAGTTTTGAAATTTCGTGTAAAACACAGATGGTACATCTTTCTAATTTCATTTGATTTGCCCTTTAATTTCATCCTCTTATTTCATTCCAAAGGGTCATGCCATGATTCTGGAGAAGTATCCATCATAGCCACAGACAACAGCTTCAACAGCATACAGTCATCAGTAAAAGACTGAAGATATCTCATAAGGCTGTGTATAACACTGTTTTTAAGGGAAGTATCATCCCTAGTTTAACCCTTTCAATACCGATTTGTTTCAACAGGATATCCCACTGGTTACCGAATTCCCTTCCCAGTCATGCCTGAATTCACACCATTATTGCACATTAGTTTATGAGTCGCCAATGGTAATGAAAGGGTTAATTAAATAATTTTTTCTTTGGGAAAACAAGGGGTCAATTGTCAATCAATATGTTACTGAAAGGAAATATTATATTTCAAAAATGTACACCCAACCTACAGACTCTGATTGAAATTTACCAATTTAATTGTTACCCTATTCAGTATTTATAATTTTCAGAGGTTATAGATGAGAAGTGTTATGTTTCTTTGACATGTATTTAATAATAAAGTTGTAAGAAATGTGAATCTTCTGAAGGCAATATTTCACAACCTGTTCTTATGTACTTGAACTACTTAACATCATGAGACTTTATCCTCAAATGCACGCAAGCAAGCTAGGGACGCACTCTGAACGTGGAAGTTGCAAGTGATTTTTTTCCGTGTATTTGAACGGTTGGCTTTAAGATATTTGAACTGGATATAAATAAATAAAGGCATTCTTTACAAGAAAGATGACTTAAACATTCACATAATTGAGAAAAGAAGATTAACACTAGGTGGTGATCTTCCCTTGTCTAGTAAGTGTGGCAGTGACTGGTCACAGGGTATCGTGAAAGATGACTTCTGTTTAACTCCTTGTTTTGATGTCATTTTCAGTTTAAAATCTGTACATCACTCTTATCGTAGTTTCAAGGAAGGAAATTACTTTCCAATAACTGGATAAATGGTTAAGTGACTATATGAATTTATGGCACGATGTTGAATTTTGGTGGATTCAGGAAGGTTCTTAGCCAAGACCATTAGGGGGTTAGGGTTAATGCAATTATTTCCTAATTTTGAAGTGATTTATTTTCTATTTCAATTACAAAATAGAAGTGGACCAATCCCGTGAAGTGAGGAAACATACAGAATATGCATCTGTTTAAATACAGAACTGTTACAGTCAACAATAAAGGTCGACTACAAAAAGTAGAAACACAAACCAATGTTCAGAAGAAGAGGTTATGAGAGTATTATATGAAAGATGTTTAGAACTTGTAGCTTTGCATGGTGAGGAGGATAAGTAAGAGTAATTGCGGTGACACCATGTGAAATGCTCAATTGAGTAGTAATTAGTTATGAAAAGAACTGGAGGTACATCTCGACGTTTCGATCAGTATGCTCTGATCGTCCTCAGGAGAAAGATATTTGTTAACACATGGGTCATCAGAAGTGAGGAATTTATGTGTAAATGAAGTAGTATTCATGGCCAGACATTTCGAAGTAACATTTTATTCAGTGCAACATGAGAAACTTTTGGTTGGAAATCCTCCCATTTTCTTTTGAAACAGGAATAACCAATTGCAATATTCAAATTGACATGTCAAGGGCAACAATTGTGGAATCTCAAATTTGACCTCACAATCTTTCACATTTGTGTTTGCATGAAGCATATGGTCTTAATTTTAAATCTTTGAAAAATCCACAAAAGTTTCCCATAAATGCAGTATCAGTGGAAGTCACTTTACAATTAAAGAAATAACCGTGTTTAACACTACAACATTTGTTGTTTTTGCTAATATTTAGTTTCTAGGTTTGCAACTTCAATGCAATGTGACATTTTAAACGAGTTTCTTGAATTTGTACATGAAGTTTCAGATTATTGAATGGCTTTTTTTCCACTAAGCAACTGCAAATTGATTTATGTGTATTTCACCTCGGAATATTGTACCTACATGTAGAAGTTTTAATGTTAAACTACACCTTGTGGCATATAGATCATTCGACAAGATTGTTTTTGTTTTCTGAGAAAAGAGATTAATTTATACTACTCAATACAATTTGGGGAACACCGGAATAATCTCAGTTAAAGCAAGATCATTTATTTCAGATAAACACAACGTTTCACAGAATTGATGAGAAACAACTGCACAATGAAACAGATGATAAAGGATGCATGAAGTGATTACACATTTCATGACATGACTACTGAAAGAGAGAGGGGGTTGCAAATGAAAATCCCGGTTCATGGAACATTTCAAACCTATTTGATGTTAAAAATCTGGTGTTCCTAAATTGTTTTGAGTAGTATATATCACAAATTTTCAACAACATTCAAATGCATGTACATGCAAATTTAAAAAAAAACAATAAACAAATCATTTGAGAGTATAGTAAAGAATATTTAAATGATGAAGATTGCTTTGGTTTTGTGAATATGTACTCTATGGCATGGCTCCATTTGAAAAAAAAAAAAAAGTTGACACCGACGCTTGCGCAGTTATTCATGCTTCGTGCACATCGTAGCCCTCTAGCGGTGAAATGCTTTAAGGGTGCGACAGAACGTATTCAAATCGTAACAAACATGTAACCGTAAATAAGGTTCTCATCAATGTATGTTATTACGCATTGGAACCACTGGCGGATGACGATTAACTTAATAACAGAAAGCAGTTGATAACTTTTCTAGATAACACCTTGACACGGTTTAATCACGGTTTAATCTACACACACACACACACACACAAAGATTTTGTAGCGCAGTGGAAAAGCTTAGGATTCTGGACTGGAAAGTTCTGGGTTCAAGTCCCAGTAAGACATTTTATACTTTGTTACTTTGAGATGTCAATTCTAAGGCTAATATTAATAATTAAACTCTAACACAAGTTTATTAATAACTGTTTGTTGCCCAGTGGAAGGGATTAGGACTCTAGATGAGAAAGTCCTGGGTTCAAACCCCAGTAAGATATTTTATACTTCGGTATTTTACCGGCGTGAAGTTGGTTACTTATTCGACGTTTGACATTCAATATGAAACAAGTAACGGTTACTGGTTTGACATTCGATTTAATGCATGTCCTATATGGGACAATTGCATTCGGTCAGTTTCTAGTGGTCAGACCCTTTTGGCCGGGCACTGTTAGGTATCAATGTATAGAGGATGACCCAAGGATGACCTCAAAGGTCACCTTGACCCGGCCATTGGGGTCCTTATATTTTTTATTAATTTTTTAATATTTTTATTGTCATATATATACAGTGTACATGCTGTTAAAAACGCCCCAAATGTAATGGTCAGTTTCTAGTGGTCAGACCATTTTGGCCGGGCACTGTTAGGTATCAATGTAAAGAGGATGACCCAAGGATGACCTCAATAGTCACCTTGACCCGGCCATTGGGGTCCTTATATTTTTTATTAATTTTTAAATATTTTTATTGTCATATATACAGTGTACATGCTGTTAAAAACGCCCCAAATGTAATGGTCAGTTTATAGTGGTCAGACCCTTTTGGCCGGGCACTGTTTGGTATCAATGTAAAGAGGATGACCCAAGGATGACCTCAATGGTCACCTTGACCCGGCCATTGGGGTCTTTATATTTTTATTAATTTTTAAATATTTACTATATACAGGGTACATACTGTTAAAAACGCCCCAAATGTAATGGTCAGTTTCTAGTGGTCAGACCCTTTTGGCCGGGCTCTGTTAGGTATCAATGTATAGAGGAGGACCCAAGGATGACTTCAAAGGTCACCTTGACCCGGCCATTGGGGTCCTTATATTTTTTTATTAATTTTTAAATATTTTTATTGTCATATAATTATACAGTGTACATGCTTCTTCTTCTTTCGTGTAACATCGGAACCTCAGAGGTCCAACTCAGTTTCTTGTAGCCATGCCTTCGTCTCTGGTCCTACGTCAAAGAGGCTGGCTTCCGAGGGTGGTCTGTATAGGGGGCAGGTGGTTATTATGTGATTGGCAGTCTGCTCCGGTCGCCGCTTTCGCATGCAGCGCTGTCTGCCAGGCCCACTTCTTCATGGAAGAGTTGAAGTGACCAACCCCAGTTCGTGACGGTTCAACAAGTCCATTGCCGGCGTGGAAGATCGTCTCCTCTATGGCGCCATCTCCTGGATCCCAGATGTAGTGGTGGATGCGGGATGGCTGAGCCTCTCCCACTCCTGCTTCCACGCTGCCGCCAGCCATCCATCTCTGGACAGGTCCTCAGTAGTGGAATGGAGCATCTCTTGTGCCACCTTGTTGTAGGGGGTGGGACTTGGAATCTGTTTGGGCGCTGCTGTTGTGATGTTGTGCAGGATGTGCCAGTCGTATTTCTGGGCTTTCTTTTGCCAGGCGAGGTGGCAGCCTTCCGTCGGAGGCCAGCTGGGCGATTCCCGCAAGGACTGGCAGAAAGAAGACAGGGTAGGCTTCAGGCATCCAGTTATGATCCGAAGGGGCGTTATGTATAACCGTCAACTTTCTTGCATGTGCTTCTGCACCAGGCTGGGCGCAGTATTCCGCTACAGAGAAGACCAGGGCTTGGGTGGTGGATATCCGCAGCGTCTTGCATGAGGCTCCCAGGTCGTGCCAGCAAGGCGACGGATCAGCCCAGCGACCATGATGTTACCTTTGCCTTGACTTCTTCAAGATGTTGTTTGAAGGACAGTGTTGGTCCAGGCGCGCGAGGTGCCGAAGCTTGCTGGAACTCCAGGCGTTTGTTGTCCACGCACACCTCCAGTTCCCTCTTAGCTTCTCTGGAGCAGAGATGGTATGCTGCTGTTACCGTCTTGCTGGTGCTGAGCTGTAGGCAGCCACCTTGAAGGTAGGCTACCAGGGTGCCCATGTCTTGACTAAGCCCATCTTCCAGTGCCTTCCATGTGGGTCGTCTCAGCATGATGGCAAGATCGTCCGCATAGCCGTACTTTCTGGATGCTGTCTCCGGTAGATCGTAGATGTATATGTTGAACAGCATCGGGGAAAGATCCGACCCCTGCGGGACACCATTCCTCAGTCTTCTCAGCCTACTGCGCTGGCCGTCGCTGGTGTGCAAGACAAAGCTGCGGTTAGATGAACTTCACCATATGCCGATCCGGGATTGTCCTCAGCAGCTTCAGGTGGAGTCCACGGAGCCAGACGGTGTCGTATGCGGCAGTCAGGTCCAGGTACACTACCCCAGCTTTCTCGTTGTCCTGGAAGCTGTCTTCAATGTCTTGTGAAAGTAGTGTTACCTGGTCCACTGTTGACCTACCGCGGAAACCAGCTTGTTCCCGTGGAGCTGTGAGTCAACCACTGGCTCGATCGGCTGTGGATCATTCTCTCCAGGATCTTGAATGGGACACAGAGCGAGATGGGTCCTACTCTGTGGGGTCTTCTGCAGATTTGTTTGGCTTCAGCAGGGCTATGACAGAGGCCCGGCCAGATCTTAGGGAGCTTGCACCTCCGGTATGCAGCGAGAAGAATGCACAGAGCCAACCAGATGTTGTTGTGCTCTGGTGGGTGGCGAACTCCGGGTGGATATTGTCACGGCCGGGTTTTGCCCGGCAAACACTCATGGCCTCACTGAGTTCGTCCACTGTGAAATCTCCTGAGAGAGGTTGGAATCGCTGGCTGGCCCCTGGAGAGGAAGACACCTCCCGCGTTTATCAGGACGGGCGACATCTTTGTCTGCATCCGAAGCGGCCATTCCCAGGAGCTGGGATACGATGGCGTCTGCTGTGACCGGGCACCTAGGGGCTTTGTACTACTGCCTGTCAGCTGGTTGATAGTCTGCCACGCCTTACGGCTAGAGTGGGTAAAGTCGATCGCTTCAACAACTTCAGTCCATCTAGCCCTACGGGTGATGTCCAGCCTCTGGAGAAGTGCCGTCGCTGTTGCGTCACCTCCTCCTGGAGCTAGCCCTCTGGTGGTCACGCAGAAGGCGGCTGCACTCTTCGTCCCACCGAGGATGTAGTTCTTGTTGTAGCCGCGCGGGATGGTCTTCTTTGCCGCACCTAAGAGGACCCGCAGTAGGTTGCATAAGCGGGCGTCCACGCCGGCTGCCTCTGGGTCGGCAGAACAGCTGATCTTTCTTCCGTCTCTTAGCAAACACCTCCCAGTTGGCCACGGAAATTCCATCTTTGGCAGGTTTCCCTGATACGGTTGCACCAGTGATGGAACTTTGATGAATGACGGTGGGTGGTGTGGGAAATCTGTCCAGGGAGTCTCTCCGGTTTCGGTCGGTGCTGCGGCACACGGCGAAGCCAGGTCCGGGTTGGTGGAGGTTTTCCAGCATGCAGAGAAGAAGCTTGAGGCTCCTTGAATGTACAGCATAGCATCGGTGTTGGAGGCCCATTCACTCAGCGCCACTCCGTTGGGTGTTGTGTGGTTGTAACCCCAATCTGTGTGTTGGCAGTTGAAGTCACCTGCGTGATGGCGGGTGCAGTTACGGACGGAGTGGCCGTAGCAGACAGCTCTGATGGTGGGGGCCTTATGCATTGATGACTGATGTTTCTGGATTTGGTAACCAGCCACTCGATGTTGGAGCCTGGTGGGATTGGCTACTGGCTGACCAGTTTAGTTCAGTCCTCACGAAGGTTGCCACACCATGTTGCCTGCTGTGGATGGACCCAGCGAGATGGAACCCATGCATCTTGAGGATGTTATCATCTGCGCGTGTGTCTCCTGCAGGAGCACAACCGCTGCCCGTTGGAGTCAGCCAGATGGCCTTGCGATCTCGAGGTTTGGCGGTGGTGAGGCCCTCGGCGTTGAGTTGGAACACTGGCGAGCCTCGGTTTTCGGCGGCGGGATGACCGCCGCTCCTGAAAAGGACGCTCCACCGTACCTTGGCCTGCCAGCTCGATGTTTGGTTCGATGTTTGGTTGGCGACATTCGTTTCGCAGGTTGGTCTTGCACCATCTCTTGCTACTTACAGGGAAGGCCACGTGAAGGCTGTCGTCATCTTCCCCAGTGTACATGCTGTTAAAAACGCCCCAAATGTAATGGTCAGTTTCTAGTGGTCAGACCATTTTGGCCGGGCACTGTTAGGTATCAATGTAAAGAGGATGACCCAAGTATGACCTCAATGGTCACCTTGACCTGGCCAATGAGGTCCTTATATTTTTTATTAATTTTTTAAATATTTACTATATACAGGGTACATACTGTTAAAAACGCCCCAAATGTAATGGTCAGTTTCTAGTGGTCAGACCCTTTTGGCCGGGCACCGTTAGGTATCAATGTATAGAGGATGACCTCAAAGGTCACCTTGACCCGGCCATTGGGGTCCTTATATTTGTTATTAATTATTTAATATTTTTATTGTCATAATATATACAGTGTACATGCTTTTAAAAACGCCCCAAATGTAATGGTCAGTTTCTAGTGGTCAGACCCTTTTGGCCGGGCACTGTTAGGTATCAATGTAAAGAGGATGACCCAAGTATGACCTCAATGGTCACCTTGACCTGGCCAATGAGGTCCTTATATTTTTTATTAATTTTTTAATATTTTCTATATATTTTTTAATATTTTCTATATTTTATTGTTATACAGTGTGTTTAAAAAAAGGTAATCCTACTTTAAAGGGTTAATATGGCATCATCATAAAGCAGAAGCTATGTGCTTTCCAGTGATACCTTGGGTTACTTTCCAGGGTCACGCATCATTGAGCACCACTGTCTTGAAATTGTGGTGCACAATTGCAGTTGGTATCATCTTAAAGGTTTGAACCTAGGACCTCCTGCTTACAAGTCAACATTAGTATCCACTAGACCACTTGCTGTCGTTGGGACATATGCGTTTGAGTTTAATTATAAACCTTAGATATAAACCTTAGAATGGCATCAGTCAGAATAAAAGTTAAAAACACTGGGCTTGAACTCATGACCTCCTACTTATTAGTCAAGAGTCTTATCCACTAGACCACTTGCTGTGCTTGAAATAGTTGTATTTGAGTTTAATTATATACCTCTTTTTTATTTAATGTGTTAACACTAGTGTCATAATTATAGACTCTTTCTTAATCTAGTGTTTATATCATTAAGTAAGCATATGATTACTGTTATTTCTTTTAAGTCCATATCCCATGAGCTGACTTCCAGATAGAGGGTGCTAAATTTCCCCAAGTATAGACTTTGAGGTTTATATAATAGAAATTCTGCGGTGGTGGTGGGTGACCAAGTGGCTGAACTGGTTAACCCACTGTGAGATGGAAACCTGAAATTCCCCAGATGGGTTCAAGACCCACCGTAGTCCAGAGTTTTGTTTTCCCTTTTCCAAAAACACCCCCCCCCCCCTTGCCTGGCTAGCCTGCCTGGCTAGCCTGCCTGGCTAGCCTGCCTGGCTAGCCTGCCTGGCTAGCCTGCCTGGCTAGCCTGCCTGGCTAGCCTGCCTGGCTAGCCTGCCTGGCTAGCCTGCCTGGCTAGCCTGCCTGGCTAGCCTGCCTGGCTAGCCTGCCTGGCTGTACCTGCCTGGCTAGCCTGCCTGGCTAGCCTGCCTGGCTAGCCTGCCTGGCTAGCCTGCCTGGCTAGCCTGCCTGGCTAGCCTGCCTGGCTAGCCTGCCTGGCTAGCCTGCCTGGCTAGCCTGCCTGGCTAGCCTACATGGATACCTAACAGTGCCCGGCCAAAAGAGTCTGACCACTAGAAACTGACCATTACATTTGGGGCGTTTTTAACAGCATGTGCACTGCATATATGACAATAAATATAGTAAATATTTAAAAATTAATAAAAAATATAAGGACCTCATTGGCCGGGTCAAGGTGACCATTGAGGTCATCCTTGGGTCATCCTCTTTACATGGATACCTAACAGTGCCCGGCCAAAAAGGGTATGACCACTAGAAACTGGCCATTACATTTGGGGCGTTTTTAACAGCATGTGCACTGTATATATGACAATAAAATATAGTAAATGTTTAAAAATTAATAAAAAATATAAGGACCTAATTGGCCGGGTCAAGGTGACCATTGAGGTCATCCTTGGGTCATCCTCTTTACATTGATACCTAACAGTGCCCGGCCAAAAGGGTCTGACCACTAGAAACTGACCATTACATTTGGGGCGTTTTTAACAGCATGTACACTGTATATATAACAATAAAATATAGTAAATATTTAAAATTAATAAAAAATATAAGGACCTCATTGGCCAGGTCAAGGTGACCACTAAGGTCATCCTTGGTTCATCCTCTTACATGGATACCTAACAGTGCCCAGCCAAAGGGTCTGACCACTAGAAAGCAGCCATTACATTTGGGTGTTTTTTAACAGCATGTGCACTGTATAGGATATGACAATAAAATATAGTAAATATTTAAAAATTAATAAAAATAAGGACCTCATTGGCCGGGTCAAGGTGACTATTGAGGTCATCCTTGGGTCATCCTCTTTACATTGATACCTAACAATTGCCCGGCCAAAGGGTCTGACCACTGAAACTGACCATTACATTTTGGGGCGTTTTTAACATGTACACTGTATATATAACAATAAAATATAGTAAATATTTAAAAATGAATAAAAAAATATAAGGACCTCATTGGCCAGGTCAAGGTGACCACTAAGGTCATCCTTGGTTCATCCTCTTTACATGGATACCTAACAGTGCCCGGCCAAAAGGGTCTGACCACTAGAAACTGACCATTACATTTGGGGGGTTTTTAACAGCATGTGCACTGTATAGGATATGAAAATAAAATATAGTAAATATTTAAAAATTAATAAAAAATATAAGGACCTCATTGGCCGGGTCAAGGTGACCATTGCGGTCATCCTTGGGTCATCCTCTTTACATTGATACCTAACAGTGCCCGGCCAAAAGGGTCTGACCACTAGAAACTGACCATTACATTTGGGGCGTTTTTAACAGCATGTACACTGCATATATAACAATAAAATATAGTAAATATTTAAAAAAATTATAAAAATTATAAGGACCTCATTGGCCAGGTCAAGGTGACCACTAAGGTCATCCTTGGGTCATCCTCTTTACATGGATACCTAACAGTGCCCGGCCAAAAGGGTATGACCACTAGAAACTGGCCATTACATTTGGGGCGTTTTTAACAGCATGTGCACTGTATATATGACAATAAAATATAGTAAATATTTAAAAATTAATAAAAAAATATAAGGGCCTCATTGGCCGGATCAAGGTGACCATTGAGGTCATCCTTGGGTCATCCTCTTTACATTGATATCTAACAGTGCCCGGCCAAAAGGGTCTGACCACTAGCAACTGACCATTACATTTGGGGCGTTTTTAACAGCATGTACACTGTATATATAACAATAAAATATAGTAAATATTAAAAAATTTATAAAAAATATAAGGACTTAATTGGCCAGGTCAAGGTGACCACTAAGGTCATCCTTGGGTCATCCTCTTTACATGGATACCTAACAGTGCCCGGCCAAAAGGGTCTGACCACTAGAAACTGACCATTACATGGGGCGTTTTTAACAGCATGTGCACTGTATAGGATATGACAATAAAAATATAGTAAATATTTAAAAATTAATAAAAAATATAAGGACCTCATTGTCCGGGTCAAGGTGACCATTGAGATCATCCTTGGGTCATCCTCTTTACATTGATACCTAACAGTGCCCGGCCAAAAGGGTCTGACCACTAGAAACTAACCATTACATTTGGGGCGTTTTTAACAGCATGTGCACTGTATTTAAAAATTAATAAAAAATATAAGGACCTCATTGGCCGGATCAAGGTGACCATTGAGGTCATCCTTGGGTCATCCTCTTTACATTGATACCTAACAGTGCCCGGCCAAAAGGGTCTGACCACTAGAAACTGACCGAATGCAATTGTCCCATATAGGACATGCATTAAATCGAATGTCAAACCAGTAACCGTTACTTGTTTGATATTGAATGTCAAATTCAAACGTCGAATATGTAATAATGAGCCTCATGCGCTGCACGTGCACGCTAGAGACGAAATGTAACTTAAGTCCCGCTGGAGGGCGCATGCCAGCAGCCGATCACACACATACACACGCACACGTACATGTATGTACATGTACGTACGTACGTACTGCATCATGTTTACAAAATGTCAAAAGATCGTGTGATGTATGTGGACGTGGTTGTGCATGATTTACGGTATTTGAAGATTTTTAGTGGAGTCTTTCAGCAGTTTAATTCAGTAAACGAAATTAATATCAACGCTCTGCTTTGAGGAAGGTATGTGAAATCATGGAGGTACAATTCTACCTCCATGGTAAAATGTACACTCACATGCCGGTTTCTGAAATAATGTCCATGACATTTTTCAGGCTGGGTAAAGAACATGTAGAATGGGATGACTTCATCTAATTCGTGAGAATTATTTTGGTTTTGAGTGGGGGATCTTCCAAAGGGCCAACAATTTTAAAGGAATAATATAATATTTAGTATGATTTTTCTCTAGTCCAAATTTCAGCCTTTCATGTATTTTAAAATGTGTTTGAGAGACCTGAAATTTGGACTAGATTTTCTCGGTTTGGGTTAACCGTTTAGGCCTAACGTTATGTTCGGTTATTTCAAAATGGGAACCTTTATTTCCCCCAAAAAAACCTATATTAACCTATAAAAACCTATATTTTAATCTCCTTCAATACATTTTTAACTTCCTCATAAAATCTTCATGGCTTTGAAGAAAAATTATAAAGAGATGAAGCCAAAACAGTAGCCAAACTGTAACATGTGTACTGCTCTTAGATTTTCTGCCAGACAGGGTATGGGGTAATGTGCTTTGTTGCAAAAAGTACTCGGAAGGTAGGCAATTTACAAAAACTTGCATAATCACAGGAAATAACCTATAAAAGCCTATATTTTGGCATTTGGTAAACCTATAATAACCTATATTTTGCTTTAAAATTCTATATACGGTAAATAAGGCACTGGGTGGCCTGCAATGCATAAGAATGTGTTTTTAGCAGAATGGCCAACATCTCACTCAGTCACTGGATGTGCATACATTCATTGCTCAAAATATCATTTCCAATCCTCACTTAACTACACTTTCCTCTACTATCTTTTAATGGAAAATCTGTGATGTTTGGATGGTAAAGTGGCGGTTGTATTAGGCTTGGGCTATGACACGATAATATCGAATATCGCGATATTTTTATTTATTCGATTATGATATCGAGAACTTTTCAAATTATTGAGATATCGGCAAATCGCAATGAGAAAAATATATCGTGAAGAAAAAAATATATCGCGAAGAAAAAAAATATATCGCGATTAAAAAAAAATCCTTGATTGTCAGTCGGGTCAGAATTTCCATGGAAAAAACTTAGGGAAGTCTTTTCAGCTTTCGGAAGTGGGAAACAAAATCGAACTACTGACTGTCAGATCACAAAGGAGCCGTCTGACAGGGCGTTGTTTAAAATCCACTGCCAGTGCCACTCAAAGAAATCTATTCATACGGGTTGGGATTTAATGTACGTGTGAGTACATTATATCATGCAGATTTAAATATTTGCAGAATATGGGCGTTACCTTAAAAATCAAAATAACAAAATAACATTTGCAGCAACTGCAGGTGCTCTGTGCTCACATTAGTCATGAATTAAATCAAAGCTTGGATCGGCAGCAGCTCGATCAAAGTTGGGGGATTAGGACACTATTCTATTATACCATACTGGGACTCTTGTCTAGTGACAAAACACATACACGTACTCTTGATAACGATTGACATTTATTTAAAATAGTGTGAGTACAATCCAAGTGCAAATGGCGTGTCACAATCACATGGTTTAAACCTAGTCACGTGTTTATACTATGACCCAGTCACGTGGAACGCAAATCACATGAACTCGGGCTGATGATTTGATTGGGACGCACGACGCAGTAACCGTCCCACATAATTATTATGCAAACGAATTTGCCGATGGCCATGGTGCACTCGTGAATGGCGCAATTGTGCATGCCTCTCAGATAAGCACTGGCAATTTATTGTGACGCTTGTAGATGGGTACATCCCTGTTATTATCGGCTTTTGCGTGAAAAAAAAATAATTGCGATATAATCGAAAATCGTGATATATGTTTGACGATATATCATGGATGAAAAACATCGATATCGTCCAAGCCTCGGTTGTATTCTATATTCTTTCCCAACATTATCATGTAGAATTATGAGTGATTGAATATAATAACACTTTTTTCATAATGACAGATTAAGTGTACAGTGATCATTCACAATGCCTGGGAAACTAAAGGTGCAGATTAATGCAGCAAGGGATCTTCCAGTTATGGACAGAGCGAGTGATCTAGCTGATGCATTCGTAGAGGTATGTATGTTAGGTTAACCATTTGACTCAATGTTTGGGACTGTAGAAATCCTTTTGTGCCTGTTTTTTTTTTAATGCCAATGCATGGAAATTCACAGGACGGGTCACCAGACATAATAATAATAATAATAATAATAATGTGTGGACTTATATAGCGCACGTATCCACCAACTGAGTGGTGCTCAAGGCGCATTATATTATACCCCTGCTCATAAGGCTCATAAGGCTCATAAATCATTCCTGAAACCATCTCAGCTCCCTGGGGAGTATACAGCTCAATTGCTGCCATTACAGCGCATATAGGGCTAATCAAACAACTCTGCCCTCACAGGTACCCATTTAACCCCTGGGTGGAGAGAAGCAATTATGGTTAAGTGTCTTGCTCAAGGACATAAGTGTCACGGCCGGGATTCGAACCCACATTCTGCTGCTAACACCAGAACTTGAGTCCGGTAAGCTAGACCGCTCGGCCACGACACTCCACATGCCAAAACCAGTCAGCTAGACAAAAGATACCCCCTCAGGGGCAAGTTGCTCTAACTGTTGGTAAACAAAGTCTCTGGTTTCTGGTCATAGATTGGCTTCAAAATTGGTGCGGTAACTCACGTTTTTTTTTTTTTTTTTTTTTTTTTTAGTAGTAGTAGTCTTTTTTTTTTTGCCAGCCAGTGAAATACGTGACACATGCATTGTTGTATTCAGGAGGGTGTTCAAAACATGTAGGTGGTTAGGGTTAAAGGGACAATATCGTCACGATCAACATGGCTAGTTTTAGATTAACTCAGTGACGGGAAAATAATACGCCACATGATAAGGTCATATTACTGTTGCTGCTGCATAAGTGAGCCAGTAATTTTCAGTCACTGTGTTCATCTTAACCCTCCTACTTCTGGTACCTTTTTCATAGAAGTTGATCCACCATTTGAAACCATCCGCTTTTGTGGTTTTGAATGGTGAAATAACTGTACAGTATTGATTGCCCCAAATGGTTTTGAATGGTAGGTCAGCTAATACAAAACCTTGTTTGGATCTTTCCAAATGGTAGTACAGCTAATACAAAACCTTGTTTGGATACTTCTAAGTGGTGAATCAATGGACCCTCTATGCATTTGAATGGATTTGAATGGTAGTAAAGCTTGCTACCAACACTGTTCAAATGGTATCACCATGTGTGTACAAAACTAATGGGCATTTTGGTAAGTGGAAATTTTGAATGGTTTCAAATGGTCTATCAGTAGGAGGGTTAATCTAGGACACTGATTCCATGCCATGTTGAAAGTCTGTTTTAATATACTTCTTTGATCATTTGTTTATTGTTTTAGCATTTTAACTAGTATATGGGGCTTTAAATCTGGTAAAATCTAGTAAAATAGAAGGTTTTCTCTGTTTTTGTTTTGAAGGTAAAATTTGGACAAGTAACGCACAAGACTGAAGTGTGCCGGAAGTCTCTCAACCCACATTGGCCATCGGAGTGGTTCAAATTTGAGGTGAGAAGTCAGTGAAAACTAAGTTCTGGAATTTTTACTTGGCACAGTAAAATGAGTGGAAAGTTACCAGGTTTACATAATCCCCTTAGTTAAAGATGTATCGTATGTGTATTACAGGAAATTTCTGGAAATTCCTTATAGAAAGGCAAACAATACTTTGAAAAGATATATTTTACAAAATACAAAAGCTTAGTTTAACCCTAACCCTCCAGGGTATTTTGGCTAGAAACCCTGCCAGACGCATCAGATTGCATCGTTTGTCAAAGTGACTTGGCTGCCCAGTGCAGCAAAATCCATCAGGTCACAAATCTCAAGGCCGAACTGCCTCAGAGTCTGTGGTCACCAAACGCAGCAGGATACAACTCTGGCATTGTTCAATGGGACCAGCTTTCAATAGCCTCAGACTTGGCTGCTTATGCGCTGGTGTTGACAGCTGAATGCATCAAAGTGCATCAGACTTTTCCACCTGATGCACTGTGCTGCGTCTGGCAGGGTTAGGGTTAATAGTAAAAAAGTGTCCAAATTAATTTATGACGGGACCTACCGTAAATTCATTTTGGTACATATTTCCTGTAAAACCATGTTTCTCATAATTAGTTTGATAAATATGTATAATTTTTACAGCATTTGTTATCACTTCCTCAAGTAAAATAGCAATGTGAAATTTGCTATAAAAATAGCCACAAAACGCAGGCAAAACATGAAATGTTGGCACTACTGCTTTTATGAGTATGCTTACTCTCTTTGAAATCAAGATATACATAATATAGCTGAACTTTAGTGGCAAGTTGCTGTAGTGGTCAAAACCATTCAACTGACTGTTTTGACTGTTGTTCGACTTTTTAAGTGCACTAACCTAACCTTCCCAAATCCTCCAAAGTCCTCTTTGCTAAAGTGAAGGATTTTGAAGGATTGAGGTTACATGAACATGCTACATGCTCTTTGCTAAAGTAAAGGATTTTGGAGGATTGAGGTTATTAGGCATACTTGCCTTTCCATGGCACATGTACATCCATGTTTGTTGTAGTGATTGCAAGGTCAGTGCTTGGGTCAGTGGGCACTGTTTAGTGCTCCATGCATGCAGGGAGGGTCCCTGGCCATGTACATGTATCACAGATTAGAAACACATGTGTGCATACATGTGATGTGCTTGCTTTACTACTGAAGGATTTTGCAGGATTCAGGTTATGTGTAAGCAAATGGGCCTAGGGAGTTAGGAAGGATTCAGGTTATGTGTAAGCAAATGGGCCTAGGGAGTTAGGAAGGATTCAGGTTATGTGTAAGCAAATGGGCCTAGGGAGTTAGGGAGGATTCAGGTTATGTGTAAGCAAATGGGCCTAGGGAGTTAGGAAGGATTCAGGTTATGTGTAAGCAAATGGGCCTAGGGAGTTAGGAAGGATTCAGGTTATGTGTAAGCAAATGGGCCTAGGGAGTTAGGAAGGATTCAGGTTATGTGTAAGCAAATGGGCCTAGGGAGTTAGGAAGGATTCAGGTTATGTGTAAGCAAATGGGGCTAGAGAGTTAGGAAGGATTCAGGTTATGTGTAAGCAAATGGGCCTAGGGAGTTAGGAAGGATTCAGGTTATGTGTAAGCAAATGTGCCTAGGGAGTTAGGAAGGATTCAGGTTATGTATTAACCCTCCTATGGTTTGACCTTTCAAAACCTTTCAAAATCTGCTTACGGGCCAAAATGGCTATCAATTATTATGAACCCTTTAAAACCCTCCAGAATTTGTTGCTACTGAACAACCACACCTTTCAATACCCTTTGAAAGGTATTGAAACATTTCAACACCAGTTTGTTCAGAGAGTTGTTACACCTTTCGAAACCTTTCATAGGTCCCTTTTGTCAGTTTTCTCACCTTTCAAAACCCTTCAATACAGCAAACTTGAAAGGTTTTGAAAGGTCTGACAATTCTATGGCAACTGCACTGTATATAGGAGGGTTAAGCAAATGGGCCTAGGGAGTAAGGGCTAGATATACCTTGGCAAGTATATCAACATTTTGACTGATTTTGACCCTTGTAGTCACACAAGGGTTATGTTGTGTCGAAATTCAAGGCTCCAATATGGGAAATAATATGACAGTATTATGCAGTACTCTAGCATACACATGTATGAGGAAAGATCTCTTAAGTAGGATATTAACCCTCCTACATTTGGTGCCTTTTTCATACAACTTGATGCACCATTTGAAACCATTCGCTTTTGTGGTTTTGAATGGTGTAATAACTGTACAGTATTGATTTCCCCAAATGGTTTTGAATGGTAGGTCAGCTAATACAAAACCTTGTTTGGATCTTTCCAAATGGTAGTACAGCTAATACAAAACCTTGTTTGGATACTTCTAAGTGGTGAATCAATGGACCCTCTATTCATTTGAATGGATTTGAATGGTAGTAAAGCTTGCTACCAACACTGTTCAAATGGTATCACAGAGCTGCCAACTCTTCCGGATTCTGCGGAAGACTTCCGTATTTGACGGTAATTTACTTACTTAAAATATATGCAAGGAGGCCTCTCCTTTTGGTGCCAAAAAGCCTAAAACCCCTGGACCCCACCTGCAAGGGCTCGCTCGCTCGGCTCGCTCGCTGCATTCGCTTCGATTGAGTCTTTCTGATTAGAAAATTAAATCTTCCTCATTTTCAAACTTATATGTTGGCAGCTCTGGTATCACCATGTGTATACAAAACCAATGGGCATTTTTGAAAGTGGAAATTTTGAATGGTTTCAACTGGTCTATCAGTAGGAGGGTTAAATGTTTTAAATATTATTATTTACAGGTTGATGATGAAGAGCTACAAGATGAACCCCTCCAGCTAAGGTATCTGTCAACATTTCTATAGGACATTTTAAAGATGCATGTGTTCCAGTATTTCTATGGCAGTTTTTTTCTTTCCAGGGAACGGGAAATATTTGTGTGTGTATTTTATGCTAATTTTTAATAGCAGATCTTGAATTTTGAATAGCGAATTGTGAATTTTGATGAGCAAATCCTGAATTTTGATTAGCGAATTGTGAATTTTGATTAGCAAATCTTGAATTTTGATTAGCAAATCTTGGATTTTGATTAGCAAATCTTGGATTTTGATGAGCAAATCTTGGATTTTGGTTAGCAAATCTTGGATTTTGATGAGCAAATCCTGAATTTTGATTAGCAAATCTTGGATTTTGATTAGCAAATCTTGAATTTTGATTAGCAAATCTTGAATTTTGATTAGCAAATCTTGGATTTTGATTAGCAAATCTTGAATTTTGATTAGCAAATCTTGAATTTTGATTAGCAAATCTTGAATTTTGATTAGCAAATCTTGAATTTTGATTAGCAAATCTTGAATTTTGATTAGCAAATCTTGAGTTTTGATTAGCAAATCTTGGATTTTGATTAGCAAATCTTGAATTTTGATTAGCAAATCTTTGAATTTTGAATAGTAAATCTTGAATTTTGTGTCACAAATTGTGAATTTTGTGTCACATTTTTCATTACAATCAGAAGCATTCACTGTATGCCTCTGATTTCTTTTTAATAGCAAAGTAAATAATTTTCAAAATGTATAATCCACAAAGGAATTTAGTATTTTCTGTCTTGGTTTTGTCAAACTGTCCTTTTTTCCTTTATTATTCTTTTGTTTTTCTGTAAGTATACAAACATGATGAATCAAATTTTTCCTTTTTTTATATTTCAGAATTATGGACTATGACACCTACAGTGCACATGACGCCATTGGAAAGGTATATCATTTTTTTTTTAATTATTAGATCATGCACGGCATTTCACAGAGGCTATGGGCGGCCTCCGTTGCCCTGGTCTTGGCCTTGGTGCCCCTTCAAAATGTTGCCATAGCAATCTGATATTCTAATGGAAGTGCCCTTTACTCAGGAAAGGTGGCCTTGGCTCCTACAAGAATGAAATACCATGCCTGGTAGATTATTCAGAGTTTAATAAGAAAACAAATTACAATTTAAAATTTGTAACAAATAAAAATACATTGATTCACAGTTTTACTCCTACAGGCCTTTCACAGACACCCTGCTGAATGCAACAAAATGCAACAACAGAAAAGTGTGCAGGCTGCTCAATGCAACAAGATCCACCAGCTAGAACAATGGTTCTTTTGTTCTCTGCTGAGGACAACAAGATGCAACAACTTTTTTTTTTTTTTTTTAACATTTGTTGCATTATGTTGCGTTGAGCATGGTTAGGGTTAAACAAGCCCCCCAGCAAGTCTCGCAAAAACTGTTTGGCAGATTTTTCAATATGTCATAATGGTCATTCTCACCTGTCCCTCCGCAGGTATACATCGATCTGAACCCCCTACTGTGGAAAGATGGAGTGTCCGAGATATCAGGCTGGCTGCCGATTTACGACACCATGCACGGCCTACGAGGGGAGATCAGTGTGATTGTCAAGGTAGACCTCCTAGAAAATGTCAGCAAATTCAAGGAGTCTTCTTGCGGTGTCCAGTTTTTCAGCTGTGAGTATTTTTTTGGAGATATATAATTTTTGGAGATATATAATTTTTGGAGGGACACTGTCTGAAACTGTGATCGAAACTCGGGACCTGGTACTGATAAGGCGCATCATTGAAGGGTAAAAGTACATCATTGTTTAAATGTCAGCAAATTTGCGGTGTCCATTTTTTCAGCTGGGACGCTGTCTGAAACTCTGATTGAAACTCAGGACCTGCCACTGATGAGGCACGTCATTGAAGGGCAAAAGTACATCATTTTTTTAAATGATTAATTTGCCGCCTGTATAAATTGAAACTCAAAGCCTGCCACTGTCCCTGTGTAAGCATATAGCACTAATTAAGACATGTCATCTTCACGTCTTACAGATTAACAGAATATTTAAAACGGCACTGAGAACAGAGAATTTGGCTCCTATAGATCGAATGACCTGCCACTACCCAATGTTATTTCTAAGTATATGCCACTGTTTGAGGCACATCATTGAAAGGCAAAATTTCATCATTGTTTGAAATGTTTCGATTTTGTTTATTACAGCAAGTGGCATTCCTACTTGTTACACAGTGAGTGCCATTCATGGCTTTGTGGAGGAACTCGTAGTCAATGATGATCCCGAGTACCAGGTATGATTTGTCACGCCATCATCATTGTCAAGTACCTACCCTCAAGGCATAGTAAAAGTACTATGTAGAAAATCCATACATTAGCCCTAACCTTCCCAAATCCCCCAAAATCCTCTTTGCTAAAGTGAAGGATTTTGAAGGATTGAGGTTACATGCTACATGCTCTTTGCTAAAGTCAAGGATTTTGGAGGATTGAGGTTATTAGGCATACTAGCCTTTCCATGGTACATCCATGTTTGTTGTAGTGATTGCAAGGTCAGTGCTTGGGTCAGTGGACGCTGTTTATTGCTCCATGCATGTAGGGAGGGTCCCTGGCCATGTACAAGTATCACAGATTAGAAATTCATGTGTGTATACAAGTCATGTGCTTGCTTTACTACTGAAGGATTTTGGAGGATTCCGGTCTCCACACACGTCGCCTCAGAGCCGTGTGTCAGCATTTTTAATTTTCTTTTTTTACTTTCTATGAAACGATGGCCAATTGCAGCCAAAATTGCTGGATTGTGTTTTAAATGACTTTTTCACATAGGGTTATGAATGTTTGCCCGATTTGTGAGGACTCTACTCCCATACTTTGTGTATGGGAAATTTAGTCCGGTTCCAATAACCGCGTAGACATGTATCATGTATGTCACTGGTTGTCACTGCACTGATTTTGAAGCTGACCTATGACCAGAAACCGGAAACGTTTTTTTTTTTGGCCTTATAGACGCCAGACTATTTTGGACGTTGGCCTCATTATGATTCTAAAACACCTGTGTGTGGCATAAACAAAGTGGTTGTTGTTTGATAATTATAGGAACCAAAACAATATTTTATTGGACATGTTGAGCATTGTTCCAATTCTAAGGCCATATCTTTGTCTAGCATATTCTGACCAGGGCCAGTCAGCCTTTTTACAATCATTGTTCCTTGTAATTTTATATTGCATCGTTCTTACCATGTATTTTGTTTTATTGTTTACTCTAATGTGTCACTGCGCCATGAGCGTCTCTTTTGACGGATACCGGCGCATTACAAATGTTCATTATTATTATTATTATTATTATATCCGAAATGATGGCTTTGGCTACGGCTATGGCTAGATCACTGTTTCTTCCTATACTTCAGCATTGGCCGCTGCAGCCAATAGCCATATATAGCCATAGCCACAAACACTACGGCTATGGCTAGATCACTGTTTCTTCCTATACTTCAGCATTGCCGCTGCAGCCAATAGCCATAGCCATAGCCATAGCCACAAACACTACGGCTATGGCTAGATCACTGTTTCTTCCTATACTTCAGCATTGCCGCTGCAGCCAATAGCCATAGCCATAGCCACAAACACTACGGCTATGGCTGGATCACTGTTTCTTCCTATACTTCAGCATTGCCGCTGCAGCCAATAGCTTAATTCGGGCACTGCCTAATAGACGTATGTTTGAAAACCAAGAAGCCAAACAAAAGCAGTGTTAAGTAAGACTAATTGCGGTGACACCATGTGAAATTCTCAATTGAGTAGTAATTAGTTCTGAAAAGAACTGGAGGTACAACTCGACGTTTCGATCAGTATGCTCTGTATGCTCTGATCGTCCTCAGGAGATCAGAGCATACTGATCGAAACGTCGAGTTGTACCTCCAGTTCTTTTCAGAACTAATTACCACTCAATTGAGAATTTCACATGGTGTCACCGCAATTAGTCTTACTTCTCCTCACCATGCAAAGCTACAAGTTTGACCTAAAAGCAGTGTTAAATCTTCATAACTCCACTTCCATAATTGTCAACAAAATAATGTTCCTCCTTTTAGTGGATTGACATGATCCGAACACCGAGGGCGTCTAACGAGGCAAGACAGCAGCTATTCTCCAAGCTTTCTGGTGAGCTACAGAGAAAGATCGGACTGAAGGTACTTGAGCGAGAGGGCAATGCCGTCTTAGGGTAAGGGGTTTTCAGACTATTCATATCAGAGGAAAAAAAAAAATAAATTCCCCGGATTTACACAAATCTACTCCCAAGTGTTTTTTTCTATCAAAATTATGAATGTTTATTGACACTTTTCTCATGACGTAGACTTGTTTTAAGCTGAATCTTTCACAGGTTGTTTATGTATACTGAATCAAAGAAAGTAAGCATACTCATGAAAGTAGTTTTGCCAACATTATATCGTACCTCTCCGTTAAATAATTGAATTGTACTTGCCGAAACAATATAACTTAATATTTGTCTGTGCCTTCAGGTACTGGCAGTGTTTTGATCTTGAAGGAGAATCTGGTATTGTAGTTCGAGGCATTGGCACAGCGGCAACAATCTATAGATCCAATCCACTGGTCTCGCCTCTCTCTACAAGCCCACCACAGGATCAGACAAACCAAAAAGAGTAAGAATTAACCCGAGTACTCCTCAAGCATCCCCCCACCTTCCCTCTGGCCAAGTAGTACCCTGATGAGAACACTGCAATGGCCTACAGAAATATACTACTCAAAACAATTTAGGGAACACCGGATTTTTTAACATCAAATAGGTTTGAAATGTTCCATGAACTGGGATTTTCATTTGCAACCCCCTCTCTCTTTCAGTAGTCATGTCATGAAATGTGTAATCACTTCATGCATCCTTTATCATCTGTTTCATTGTGCAGTTGTTTCTCATCAATTCTGTGAAACATTGTGTTTATCTGAAATAAATGATCTTGCTTTAACTGAGATTATTCCGGTGTTCCCTAAATTGTTTTGAGTAGTATATATTACTCCCTTCGTTTTTTAAAGCCACATTCACCCATATGAAACAGTTTTGTTTTATGTATTTATTTATCGAGGTATTTATTTGTTTGTTTGCTTGTTATTTATATATAACAAACAAACTTTATAACTTCATAATTATGTTTATAGAGGGTAACCCATCCAGCACAGCTGAGCATTTGAGGCCCTCATATATACAAATACAACCTGATTTAATCCTGAAAAGGTAAGTTGCATTTTTAGTTGCTCTATGTTGTCCCTTAACCGTCCTACACATGGAGGCCACTCCGATCCACTAAATTCTATTCTTTAGCAACCTTCAGTACATACATCTACAAGCCTGCTGTCCTTTCCAAGTAATCTTACAAAATCAACTGTGTGCCACCCAAGGCCACTGTAAATGTTTGAGCATATTAGTATGGCCTACATTGCATCGATGGGAGACCACTTGACCATATAATCTCAGTGGTGTGACAGTGCACAGAAGGGTAACCATAGGAGGCCACTGGCAACAGCTAATGGCTTGGAGTGGCCTGAATGGGTTGTTTCAAAAATTGCACTGATTGTAGGAGGGTTAATTAATGTTGTTTCTGTCTAGATTCCCTGTCTCCCTGGAGGATACGACAGATACGGCCACACATAACTCTCCAGCATTTGCCCAACAGCTAGCACAACCAGCCCCTAGGTCGCCCTCTAAGGTTGCCCCTTGTCGACACGCATCAGATTCAGACCTCTCGACCGCTGCTCTTGGTAAGTTGTTATGAACACATTTGCAGTACATATTTTTTTAATGTAAGATTCATGGCTTTGCATGGTGGAGTATTAATATCGTCATTCTCCTGACTAGAGCATGCTAATGGAAACATAGAGAAGACCCCGCGAAGTCCCCATGGTTTTCCCTGAACCACATTCTCACTTAGCGATTGTTGAGAAACGAGTTGCCCGATATTGGTTCTCCCCTGAGCCATAATCTCACTTAGCGACAGTCGAGATACGAGTTGTGCGATAAGGTTCTTTTCAGAACCTGTACCTCACTAAGCGATAGTTGAGATAAACACATGGTGTTACCGCAAACCGAAATGATACAATTTTTTGTGTTATGAGGCTTTGCATGGTGGAGTATCAGTATTGGTTTTGGTTTGCGGTAATACCATATGGTTTGAATCTCAGCAATGGCAAAGCGAGTTTGTGGTTCCGATAAGAACCGTATAAGAACCGGTCTTCTCAATGTTTTGACTAGCAGAGTTGGTTGTTGTGTTTGACTAGCCCATATGCGCTGTAATGGCAGCAATTGAGCTGTATACTCCCCAGGGAGCTGAGATGGTTTCAGGAATGATTTATGAGCCTGATGAGCAGGGGTAATAATGTCATGCGCCTTGAGCACCAGTTTGGTGGATACGTGCGCTATAGAAGTCTACATTATTATTATTATTATTATTAGCGTAATCTAGTCATCATCAGGAGACCTATATGGTTCTTATTAGAACCACAATCTCACTTCGCGATACTGAGTTGAGATCAAACTGCAAACCGAACGGATAACGGTCTCCCGACGATGACTAGCGTGCTCTAGTCATCATCAGGAGACCTATACGTTTTTATCAGAACCACAATCTCACTTAATAGTGATAGTTGAGATCGAAACCACATGGTGTTCCCACAAACCGATAACTGATAATATAAACTTAGAGGGGTTAGGGTTAGTCAAAGTACCTCATTCCCAGCTGTAGATATTGGTAATACATAATAATAATAATAATAATAATAATAATAATAATAATAATGTAGACTTCTATAGCGCACGTATCCACCAAACTGGTGCTCAAGGCGCATTATATTATTACCCCTGCTCATCAGGCTCATAAATCATTCCTGAAACCATCTCAGCTCCCTGGGGAGAATACAACTCAATTGCTGCCATTACAGCGCATATAGGGCTAATCAAACACAATAACCAACTCTGCCCTCACAGGTACCCATTTACCCCTGGGTGGAGAGAAGCAATTATGGTAAAGTGTCTTGCTCAAGGACACAAGCACCATGGTCGCGGTTGGGATTCAAACCCACATTGTGATGACTCGGCCATCAGAACACAAATCCGATGCACTAAACTGCTCGACCATGGCACTCTAGTCATCATCAGGAGACCTATACGTTTTTATCAGAACCACAATCTCACATAGAATTACATATAATTGCCTCTTGCCAAACCTGAATAATATGTAGGATTGGAGGCTTTGCATAGTAGAGATAGATATTGTAGAGTTCTTTCGGGTACACCATGTAATAATCTCTTCTTGGAAGAAGTGATGGCTCTGAGAAGAGCCGGTTGGTTGTTCCCAATGTTTCAACTAGTCTGCTCTAGCCGTCGTCAGGAGACTGACGATATCTGAATAAAATGTTTTCCGTTTTCTTATTCAATGGGATTTTTAGTTGGTAGCCAGGAGAAAGCAGGCAGCGGTGGGAGCAGTAGTGGTGGTCTATCCCAGAGATTATCAGTGCTTCCAAAAACAACTATATCACCTATATCCATCGACATATTGGTGAGTATGACATGACACTACCACATATCGTCGCATCGGTGTAACAAGGTCGTATCAATGTTGTAGACATGGATTTTGCTCAGTAATAATAATAATAATAATAATAATAATAATAATAATAATAATGTGTGGACTTATATAGCGCACGTATCGACCAACTGAGTGGTGCTCAAGGCGCATTATATTATTACCCCTGCTCATAAGGCTCATAAATCATTCCTGAAACCATCTCAGCTCCCTGGGGAGTATACAGCTCAATTGCTGCCATTACAGCGCATATAGGGCTAATCAACCAACTCTGCCCTCACAGGTACCCATTTAACCCCTGGGTGGAGAGAAGCAATATGGTTAAGTGTCTTGCTCAAGGACACAAGTGTCACGGCCGGGATTCGAACCCACATGCTGCTGCTAACACCAGAACTTGAGTCCGGTAAGCCAGACCGCTCGGCCACGACACTCCACAGTGCAACAAGGTCGTATCTTTTTTTACAGAGTTCCAGGATGAACGCACAAAACCTGTGGACCAACCTTGATGCACGCAATTGGTTTAATGTATGCAAATTTCATGCACTATTGCACATATGACCTTTAGATACGACCTTGTTCTGACAGGACGATATAACACCTTGTGTAATTACATCATAGATTACCAGTTAGGCTGTGCTGGGTATCCGGTATCCGGTATCTGGATACCCGACCGAAACTGTCATTACCCGGTTCCACTTTTTGGTTCCAATTACCCGTAAACGACTTTTGAAAATTTTGACTGAGCATTTAAGCCACATTTGTTGCTACGAGTCATTTTCAATAACATAGAGGCGGGAAATTATTACAGTAAGTCCACATTTATTATGACTCTAATAAAACAAGAGACACTTGTGTTCATATTGGTTGTTTTATACATTCAGGAGTATTTATGTGTTTTTACGTGTACCCGGGTATCTGATGATTTCCAATTTCGGGTATTCACTTCCTGAAATAACCAAAAATGCACAGCCTTAACCCTAACTCCCTAGGCCCATTTGCTTACACATAACCTGAATCCTTCCTAACTCCCTAGGCCCACTTGCTTACACATAACCTGAATCCTTCCTAACTCCCTAGGCCCATTTGCTTACACATAACCTGAATCCTTCCTAACTCCCTAGGCCCACTTGCAGCACACATAACCTGAATCCTTCCTAACTCCCTAGGCCCACTTGCAGCACACATAACCTGAATCCTTCCTAACTCCTAGGCCCACTTTACATAACCTGAATCCTTCCCAACTCCCTAGGCCCATTTGCTTACACATAACCTGAATCCTTCCTAACTCCCTAGGCCCATTTGCTTACACATACATGTAACCTGAATCCTTCCTAACTCCCTAGGCCCATTTGCTTACACATAACATGAATCCTTCCTAACTCCCTAGGCCCATTTGCTTACACATAACCTGAATCCTTCCTAACTCCCTAGGCCCATTTGCTTACACATAACCTGAATCCTTCCTAACTCCCTAGGCCCGTTTGCTTACACATACCGTAATTTCCTGCGTATAAGACGCTCGGTGTATAAGGCGCATTACCCCAGAATCGGGGGAATGTGATTAAAGTGTCAACGTACAAGGCGCACCGCCGTATAAGGCGCACCATGACCGGTGACACAGAGGCCAGCTGGTGCCACTCATTGTCTTTACATCGCCATACAAAGGGGTCATTGTGTTGCGCCTCCCTGAACTGATGGTCTGTGTGCCACAATAAAACTATTCAATTGGACGGAAGCCGAGTTTAGTGTTTAGCAGAAAATGTTCCCAGAAAAATGTAGCCCTGTCGATCCAATTGTATTGATTTTTAATCGGTTAGCTAACGTGCGTGGGGCTAGAGATCGGATTGGTTTCAAGTATAATTCTCAATATAGTTTGTTTCAAATGAACTATAGCCATCAACAAACACAAATTGTATAATTATCGTGTCATGTGCAATGCATCGAGCTTGATGTTATTGGTATACACACGTTAAATTATTTGCTTACCTCCATGCTTGCATAAACAAGCCATTTTCATGACGTGATCCCATGAGTCGCATCCGCTCATTTCATTCATAAAAGTGGCAACCATAAATTGTCCAATAAGCATGCAATACGACGTGCACGCGTTCTCTCCATTGCTCAGCCGAGTTCCCCCTTAATATGCAACTTTCCCAACAAACCTTGTTCAACGCGTTTACCTGAAGGTCTCGAATGTGGTTCAAGACCCATGGGGACGAGCTTGGTCATGACCTGCAGGGACACGTGGACGATGATGACATCATAATTCCAGTCTTGGTCCAATCAGGTGCCGGAAAGACTGGCCACACACTGCCCGATGATTTTTTTCATTACCACACACGCTGAGTTGAATGCATGATAAGTGTGTGCCAACAACAGTTGTAGTGCGCCTTTGTCGGTAGCACGCCACGCAGTAAGGTGAATTGTATGCATGATTGGCATGTGCCAACAACAGTTGTGGATGCGGCTTTGTCGGAAAGCAAGGCAACGCAATAAGGTGAATTGAATGCATGACACATGTGCGCCAACAAAGGTTGTTATGGGCATTGTCGGAAACCACAGCACGGCCGTAAAGGTGAATGAATGCATGAAAATCTTGCGCTAATTAACGACCTTCATTGGAAAACACGGCCGCTTTGTTAGGTTGAGGTCCACCGAAAGTTACACAAGCGGTAATCATCACTTTGATCTCAAGCGACACCAGATAAGGCGCACCGTTAGATAAGACGCAGTGACATTTTCGTACCTTTGAAAGTCAGATAAGCCGCGTCTTATACGCAGGAAATTACGGTAACCTGAATCCTTCCTAACTCCCTAGGCCCGTTTGCTTACACATAACCTGAATCCTTCCTAACTCCCTAGGCCCGTTTGCTTACACATAACCTGAATCCTTCCTAACTCCCTAGGCCCGTTTGCTTACACATAACCTGAATCCTCCAAAATCCTTCAGTAGTAAAGCAATTGCACATGACATGTATGCACACATGTGTTTCTAAGGCCGTTCCAATTTTATTTAATAGTTGGTTTACAGATGCGCCAACTTATTTTGTTCAAAAATCGAAAAAAATAAAATTGGAAATCCATATTTTTTTTTTGCGAGACGGAGGCAAATCCCAGTATAAAAAGCAGAGCTTATGATTGTCAGCCAATGGATTTACATGTACATGTATACAACATTTTTTGTACCATCATTTTTTTTCCCCTGTCCGACAACATTTTTCAGCACCTAAAAAATCCGTAACCAACTAATAAAATTGGAATGGCTTAATCTGTGATACATGTACATGGCCAGGGACCCTCCCTGCATGCATGGAGCAATAAACAGTGTCCACTGACCCAAGCACTGACCTTGCAATCACTACAACAAACATGGATGTACATGTACCATGGAAAAGCAAGTATGCCTAATAACCTCAATCCTCCAAAATCCTTCACTTTAGCAAAGCGGATTTGGGAGGGTTAGAGTTAATGACCAGCATGCTTGTGATGTGGCCATTTTGTTGATCACATCCTCTTAAGAAAATCACACTGCTTTAATGATGAACAATACTACATCAAAGCACTTCAAAGCAGCAAGTTTGTCATCACTTCCGAAAAGTTAACCCTCCTACAATCGGTGCAATTTTTGAAACAACCCATTCAGGCCACTCCAAGCCATTAGCTGTTGCCAGTGGCCTCCTATGGTTGCCCTTCTGTGCACTCTCACACCACTGAGATTGCAGGGTAAGGTGGTCTCCCATCGATACATTGCAGGCCATACTAATATATTCAAACATTTACAGTGGCCTTGGGTGACACACAGTTGATTTTGTAAGATTACCTGGAAAGGACAGCAGGCTTGTACATGTACATGTATGTACTGAAGGTTGCTAAAGAACAGAATTTAGTGGTTGGGAGTGTCCTCCATGTGTAGGAGGGTTAATAAATGTGTGGCGGTCCACGAAAACCCAACACATGGTCAAATTTTTACAATTCTTGTTGAGCATTTAATCAAGTAATACACCCTTTACTGATCTCATAACAGTTTTAATGAGTTCAATATTCAAACCACAACTAAAGTTATGACCTTTCAAAGACGGTTTATTCTAAAACCCACAAATGGAGAAATTAGGCTTCAAAGTTGGCTATGCAGTAAACGTAAATCCCTTGAACTATTAATAGGACAGGATCAGGACTAGTGTAGAGCTTTCCATTGATGGGTTATTCATTGATGGGCGTGCTTTGGGAGAATTCATGAGTGTCGGCCAAAAAGTGCATTGTTTTTAGAGTGAATTTTTTTGATCTTCTAATTATTTTAAAATGCATTGGGTTCAAAAACATCCCAAAAATACATTTTATACTTTGATTTTCCTAAACAAAATTTTTAAGAGGAAATTTAAAGACAACGACTTCCATTTGGAACCAAAATCTCAAAAATGACACTATGGTCAATTTTTACGTAAATCGGTCCATAATTACAAAATGTGCGTGGCGACTTCCGATGGGTTTTCACCGACTGCCACACAAATGCTTGTATTGGGTTTGCTTTACTGAACAAAAAATGGTTGAAAACAAGATATTTTCAAGATGTTACAGTTGGACATGAATCAACAAAACGTGGGTGTTTTATGGTGTAAATCAAGGACTGATAACAAAAGGGGAAAATTTCCTTGGTTGAAAAATGTGTACGAATCAAACGGGAGATGCCTAAAGAAGTTTGAGTACAACATCAAAAGGAACAAAAGAGAGAAACAATAGGAGATCCTTGGTTTACACCATCAACAAATATGTAAGTGTGAGTCGGCATGACACAAGAAACTTAAAGCTATCTGTGTGGCTCAATCCTGATCATTCGCTCTGATTTCTTCAGGAATACCCCTTCTTCACCATCAAGAAATTTCCTCCTGGTTTCCTGGTTCACCTCGGTGGAGTGGTTACTGCAAGATCCGTCAAACTCCTGGACAGGATCCATAACCCAGGTCAACGGTTTACTCTTACATGTATTTCTTGAGTAGCAAATAGTTCAAATGACTTGACAAATTAGTACACCATGTCAACCAAAACTTCAGAAACATTATATTGACCTTACAGGGAGGGGGCCAAAGTCGTGGTACAGGCAGGTCTTTGAGAAGCGCAGCCTGGCCAAGCCCAGGCTACCTGGCCTCCTAATCTGTATTTTGTGAGTCCTAATCTTGTAACGTTACAGTACCTGCCAATCAACATAACCTGGGCTTCTGCAGGGCTTATTATAATGCCTGCCATTGTGAACAAAAAGACAGCTGAGGTGTCAGTCAAGTTTGTATTAATCTGTTTAAGATCTGTTCACTTGTAGAGGGTCTTTTGTGCTCAGCTTTGGGATTATATAGGCCTACGCAAAGCCTGGGCCTGGCCGGGATTCTCAAAGGCTTGGCTGTACCACGACTTTGGCCCTCCTCCCTTAAGTGCATAGTTTTGGATTTATAGTTGCCCTCCTTGAAAACTCAGTCCAGCTCTTAGACTCTTGTGAAGACATTTAGTTATTGGTCACATTTATATGGGTATAGCAAGATGATTTATCATCCCACAAAAATCTTGGTATAAGACTATCAGACAACACGTGCCTCGTTTATTAAAGTGAATCATTTGATGATAAAGGGCTAACAATTAAGCGATTTATCAGCCTTATGGAGCGTCTCAAAAGTCCGAATGGTAGGAATGTTCTAATTGGATCGGTTGAGTATTCCAGCGCGCGTACATGGACCGGTCCGTTGGACCGTCGGAACGTTCCATTGGAACGTTCAAAATGCTAACGCGCGTATTCAATCGTGTAGGAATGTTCCCGTAGTTCGGCACAGTGTCGCGGTCCAGCAGAACGTTCTGGCGGTCCAATGGATTGCGGGCGTGTGCCCGCGGGAACGTTCTTTTGCGCCTAGAACGTGCCTGACTATTGAGACGCTCCCTTATGAACCTCCAAAATAATACAAGGACGCTTTTTGTGGTATTTTTCTCAGATGAACCAGAGACAAGGGATGCATGGTGGACAGAAATTCGTACTGAAATTAGATCCCACGCTACTGCCATGGGATGTCATGCCGTCATAGGTTACAAAGAAACCACCAGTATATGGTGAGTTTAAAAATATATCGCCTGTGTTTGGCTCAAGAAACCCCAAAACAAATAGAATTTAAAACACAAACACATTTTGAAAGATAATATTGTTTATAAATGAGCCAATCGGCAGACTGCACATGCCCTCGTGCATTAAAACAGTGGGCCAGCATTTTATTAATTTGAGTTTGTATTTCACTGGTACTAATCCTTGACGTTCAATGTCTCGCAAATGAAAGCTTATAACTTCCTTAACCTCAGAAAAATAGCAATTCATCATCTATTTTTTCCGCCAAACGGGCCAAAACACGGGTGATGTATCTTTAACAAGATTAAATAGTCGTCCTCTCCTGATGATGACTAGAGCATGCTAGTCGTAACATACCAAAGACCTATATGGTTCTTATTAGAACCACAATCTCACTTTGTGATAGTTGAGATCCAACTGCAAACCGAACCGATAACGGTCACCTGACGATGACTAGCATGTTCTAGTCATCATCAGGAGACCTATATGGTTCTTATTAGAACCACAATCTCACTTTGTGATAGTTGAGATCCAACTGCAAACCGAACCGATAACGGTCACCTGACGATGACTAGCATGTTCTAGTCATCATCAGGAGACCTATATGGTTCTTATTAGAACCACAATTTCACTTTGCGATAGTTGAGATCCAACTGCAAACCGAACCGATAACGGTCACCTGACGATGACTAGCATGTTCTAGTCATCATCAGAGACCTATATGGTTCTTATTAGAACCACAATCTCACTTTGTGATAGTTGAGATCCAACTGCAAACCGAACCGATAACGGTCACCTGGCGATGACTAGCATGTTCTAGTCATCATCAGGAGACCCTATATAGTTCTTATTAGAACCACAATCTCACTTTGTGATAGTTGAGATCCAACTGCAAACCGAACCGATAACGGTCACCTGACGATGACTAGCATGTTCTAGTCATCATCAGGAGACCTATATGGTTCTTATTAGAACCACAATCTCACTTTGTGATAGTTGAGATCCAACTGCAAACCGAACCGATAACGGTCACCTGACGATGACTAGCATGTTCTAGTCATCATCAGGAGACCTATATGGTTCTTATTAGAACCACAATCTCACTTTGTGATAGTTGAGATCCAACTGCAAACCGAACCGATAACAGTCACCTGACGATGACTAGCATGTTCTAGTCATCATCAGGAGACCTATATGGTTCTTATTAGAACCACAATCTCACTTTGTGATAGTTGAGATCCAACTGCGAACCGAACGATAGTCACCTGGCGATGACTAGCATGTTCTGGTCATCATCAGGAGACCTATATGGTTCTTATTAGAACCACAATCTCACTTTGTGATAGTTGAGATCCAACTGCAAACCTAACCGATAACAGTCACCTGACGATGACTAGCATGTTCTAGTCATCATCAGGAGACCTATATGGTTCTTATTAGAACCACAATCTCACTTTGTGATAGTCAAGATTCAAACAACATGGTGTTATCACAAACCAAACAGATAATATTAAGTAGATCCCATGCTACCAGGTATCACAGATTAACAGGGAATAATTTGCAAGCAACATCATACACAATAATCTCATCTAAGAAGAAGTAGTGTGGTTCTGAAAAGAACTATTCTTGCCTTGGTTTTCTTTTTCAGAACCACACCACTTCTTCTAAGATGAGATTATGACACATGGTGTTACCCATAAACATAATTGTCACAGGGGTGTGATTTGTACGGATTTTTCCTGATTTTCACAAATAGCAATGTTGTGATCCTCCGGATTTTAAAGATTTAAGCAATAAAGGAAAGCAAAGCAAATGCTCAGAACTATAGATTTCACCCCAGCGCTGTTCACGACAGCGGCCCCAATACCCCAAGCAAAATTTATGTGGATTTTGCCCAATCACACTCCTGTTGTCATTTACACTGTCTTTAACAGGCCCGTGATTTCTTATGATTTTTCCTGATTTCAGGATTTAAAAAAAAATCTCCCTTGGCCTAAAAATGTTCTTGAAAGTAGAGAAGTAGCCACCAAGGAAAGAAAGAAGTAGCCAGCAAGGAAAGAAAGAAGTAGCCTGTATTGTGTCCAAACGTCTAGTTACTTGTTTGAGGGATTAAACATCCAGGAGGTTCAGGGGGTTTTGTCCTCTAGACCAAAGGGAGACCCAGGCCCGCTACCCATTTTTCAGGATTTGTTTTACCTTTGTGAAAACACCCTTTCTTTAAAGTGACTTTCTTATTAAATGTTGATTACCCATTTTTCCAGTGATGAGATTTGCCTGCTGTCGGCCACAGGGACAGCAGCCATAGTCAATCTGACAGCTTTCCAGTACCCAGGGATACCCCTCTCCACGCAAGCTCAACAGAACGTACTGACCATGTCACTAGATCGTCAAGACTTACAGCAGAACGTACAGCAAAGCAGTCAGGAAAAGTCTCCACCAGTTGTTGATAAGTAATATCAATTGACAATTGATGGGCCATATGGCTATATTTTAAACAAAAACACACTAAGAAATTTGACAATTTGGTTATTTTTTTAATTACCAATCCTGTACCTGACCTTTAAATTTACCACATACATATTACAAAAACAACATGAGAACGCTATCTGATTGTAATAAATTGAGAATTAGCTGTTGCAAACTGCTTAGGGACCATAGCCACTCTCGCCCACTAACTCCACCCGGAACAATCTAAATTCTCACCCGCAAAAATTCTGGCCCTCACTATTTTTTACTCCAAGTCTCCTATACCAGACCTTTAGAAAAACCTTAACAATAGAAGCCTGCCACAGGAGTTTCATGTATTAAACCGCTTTGCCTGGCTGAGCTCAGCTTGACCCAACGTTAATCTGTCCACACAATGGAAAGGCTTAATTGGCAATTCAAAAGGTCAATGCCCTGCAGGAACACTCTTTTGTCAATGGATTACAATGACAGTTTTTTTGAGGACTGCAGCTGCTTTCCGGGCGAGTCTTACGATAATACTGGAAGAATGACCCAGTGGTTTTTGCGGGCGAGATTGTCAATGGTCCCTTTACCAACCTAGGATCTGGGCTCAATATCATACCACTGCTTACTGGTTAGTCTTGGCTCAAGACGTTGTTGCTCATTTTTCGCTGCGTCGCGATCTCATCACCTGCATGCAGCAGACCGCCGGCCGCGCTCGCATTGTCCGTTTCGTAAATCGAACAATAGAGGGCGCTTTTCCAAAAACCTGATTTTTCTACAAATGTAACCTCATATCATAACCGATTGCTGGCGATTTGAGAATACGCCCTCTATTGGCGGAAATGTCGCGCCGCCGTGTAAGAACGTCTTGACAAGACTACTTACTGGTCAGTAAATTTTCCTTCCAACTATAGCAGAAAAGTTTGCTTAAGCATAAGCGTATTTCACAGGTTAGCAAGAAAATTGAGAGTGGCGTGTTCGCGTTCACCATGGATTTGTATTGTTGCGTCACTCATTTTCTACACTCACTGGCCATAAGTATTGCAACATCCCCAAAGTTCAGTTTGGAGAACTGTGTTACAATCAGTTATTTTATTTTATTTACACTACTTAAGACTTCTTGAAAGTGCCTGTGTTTTGAAGTCAATGTTCTTTTTTACTGTTCTTGCTCGGAAATTATGTAATACACGATCGATGAAATCGGATTAAATGATCATCTCACCTGTTACTTGTAAAGTGCTATTTTGAGCATGTTGCAATACTTTTGGCCAGTGAGTGTATATCAATAACGGCTGGCAAGTTAGCGTGCCTTTCTTCATGGATAACAGCACTATGAAGTGAATGATGTACAGTAAGCAAAAAATCATCTGCTAAGCGGCTCTATGACATTGGGCCCTGTAGTCTAATGCAAAATAGTAGTTATAATGGCCTGACGTTTCGAACCTGCTACATGTACGTTCCAAACATAAGACCATTCTATATTTTGTATTTGATTGTAGTGAAACTGACTTACTTGGAAATACAAAAACAATTTTCTATTCAGTTTCCTGTTTAAAAATTGACGTCCATTGGATGCACCTCTCCACGTTTTCATACATTTCCAACCATTCACTCGTAAGGTCTCTAGGAAGAGCTCTGAGCTGGAACTTTGCCATGTTATAAGCAGCCGCTACTGTTTCATAACATTGCTAAACCCGATTTGTAGTTAAGTACTTTTTCATGAGTATGAGTGTGAGAACAAGTGGGGTGCCATGGTCGAGCGGTTTAGTGCATCGGATTTGTGTTCTGATGGCTGAGTCGTCAGAGTGTGTGGGTTCGAAGCCTTGCCGCGACCATGGTGCTTGTGTCCTTGAGCAAGACACTTGACCATAATTGCTGCAAGGGCCGAATTGAACCCAGCCACTGGGGATGTACAAGCCAGTGCATGCTTAGTGCCGGTCCCAAGCCCGAATAAATGGGAGGGTTGCGCCAGGAAGGGCATCCGACGTAAAAACCTATGCCAAATCATATATGCGGATCATGATCCGCTGTGGCGACCCCTAACGGGAGCAGTCGAAAGAGGACAACAACATGAGTGTGAGAACAAGAACAGAAAAGTTAATTTGAGTAGGAGTTCTTCAACTCTCTAGTTGTAGTCAAGCACATTTTCATGAGTATGAGTACAGGAACTTGTATGAGTACGAGTACTGCAGCTCTGTTGCCAACCATTCACTAGATCATATCATTTACAGTAAGGGCTGTGCCGGTTATCTGTGTATCCGGATACCCGACCGAAACAGTCATTACCCGGTTCCATTTTTCGGTTCCAATTACCCGTAAACGACTTTAAAATTCGGACTTAACATTTAAGCAGTGCAAACAGAAATCTGTGACTCTTGAACAATGCACTTGTACAGACAATTATCTTTAAATTCAAGAGATTACACTCCAATAAAGAAAAGATTGATAGTATGGTATCCTCTGTATTATAAAAGTCAATTTGTTACCATTTACAGTACATGTATTTGTACACCACCGGAGGCATGTTTTCAACAAAAATGAAAACGGGTATCCGGGTATCCGAAGTTTCCTGATTTCAGGTATCCGGTTCCAAAAATATCCGAAAACGCACAGCCCTACAGTAAGCCTTTGGGAATAGATCTCAATTCAGCTGTTACCTTGCCATTTCATAATATGAAATTTTTCCATGTGTAATCGGTGGAGTTGAGCTTCACTGGCATATTGGCTTTGGAACATGAACATTTTGTGGCAATGAAACATCATAATAAAAAGGAGTCACAAAAATTGATGATATTGAGAATACAGTATCAAAATAAAGTGGCAATTTTTAATATTTGTTGCAAAATTAGTGTCATAAAGACAATCCTAAATTCATCAGTGGCACATTGCAATATCCACAGCTGGGCTTTGTAAGTTTTATTGCCCTGTTCACATCTTGTAAAGACCAATGATACTGAACATGAATTGTTGCATGTTTTTCAATGTTATGACAGAAACTCCCACTGTTTAATCTTGGCCAACATGTTCCATCTGTCACATTCTGTTACATTCTGTCATTCTACACAATGAAACATTTTTACTGTTCTCTGTTCACATCTTTTAAAGACCAATGATACTTAAAAGGAACTGTTGCCTGTTTTTCAGTGTTATGACAGAAAATCCCACAGCTGCCACCTTTTAATCTTAGCCCAACATGTTCGATTCATCTGTCACATTCTGTCATTCTATGCAATGAAGCATTTTTACTGTTCTCTGTTCACATCTTGTATTGTAAAGATCAAAGATACTTGACAGGAACTGTTGCCTGTATCCAGTGTTTTGACAGAAATTCCCGCTTCTGCACCCATTTAATCTTGGCCCAACATGTTCGATTCATCTGTCACATTCTGTCATTCTATGCAATGAAGCATTTTTACTGTTCTCTGTTCACATCTTGTAAAGATCAAAGATACTTGACAGGAACTGTTGCCTGTTTCCAGTGTTTTGACAGAAATTCCCGCTTCTGCAACCATTTAATCTTGCCCAACATGTTCGATCCATCTGTCACATTCTGTTTTTCAGTGTTATGACCGAGAATCCCACTGCTGCCACCATTGAATCTTGCCCAACATGTTCCATCTGTCACATTCCATACAAAGAAGCATCTCTACCATTTCCTGTCACCCTCAACAAGTGTTCCATCTGCAAGTAAGTCATGGAGTGCCATGGTCGAGCGGTGAAGTGCATCGGATTTGTGTTCTGATGGCTGAGTCGTCAGAATGTGGGTTCGAATCCCAACCGCGACCATGGTGCTTGTGTCCTTGAGCAAGACACTTTACCATAATTGCTTCTCTCCACCCAGGGGTAGAATGGGTACCTGTGAGGGCACAGTTGGTTATTGTGTTTGATTAGCCCTATATGCGCTGTAATGGCAGCAATTGAGCTGTATACTCCCCAGGGAGCTGAGATGGTTTCAGGAATGATTTATGAGCCTGATGAGCAGGGGTAATAATATAATGCGCCTTGAGCACCAGTTTGGTGGATACGTGCGCTATATAAGTCCACATTGTTATTATTATTATTATTATTATTATTATTATTATTATTATTTTGTTCGTCTGGACAGGTATATCACCATTATTAACCCTAACCCCCCTTCAGTTACTGTCCAGACATATTGCTCAATGCAACAACATCCACCAGTTGTCCAAGTGTGAAGCCTGCAGAGTGCAACAAGATCTATCAGCTAGAACAATGGTTGTTTTGTTCTCAGTTGGCAAGATGCAACAACCTTTTTACATTTGGTTGCATCTTGTTGCATCTTGTTGCATCTTGTTGCATCTTGTTGCATTGAGCATGGTTAATTGAGCAACGTTAATTAAGGGGACATCTGGAAACCTTGAAAGACATCAATTTTAAGTTTTATTAAACAAACTCACTATAGCCGTAGTATATTTTAATTAAAATGTTTCAATTCAAGTGGTAACTTTAACTTAATCCTCATTAGGCCAAAAAAAAGGATTGGCAACAGCTATTGCTCCCATGCAGCACCATTATGCATGATTCTGCCAAAGAGCATTTGGTTAACTCGACATTTTGATCAATATATGTGATGTGATCTGATCTGGGAAAACCCTTCACATGGTGAAATTTGTCATTTTTGTGTTATACACATCAAATTAACGAGGACACTGTTTTCAAAACTGTTTTATTTATGATTCTAGGTTGTCTATAACTTGAGTTATGCTCTCGGGAAGTTATAGCCGCCGCTGTCCTTAAAAACAATGGCGAGCGAAAAACAAAAAGGCGGCTTTTTAAATATCTGTCATCATAACACTATGTTTTTACATAAAACGATGGAATTTTTATTTAATATTTTCAAGAATGATCATTTAGATATTAACAATTAAAATGGTAACAAAAACTCAAATTGTCAAACAAAAAATTGGGACTATTTTGCCATTATCTTCAAAACAAGTTCGCCGACATCTGACGGGTTTTCCCAGATCGCATCACATATGTTCACCTTCTTTAGTGGACGATCAGACTTAGGACAACAAAAAAAAATCTCCAGTTTCTGGTCATAGGTCGGCTTCAAAATCGGTGCAGGGACGCATTTTTTTATTTATTTATTTATTTTTATTTTTTTGCAAAGCAGTGAAAGACGTGATACATGTATATGCACTTCTTAGAACCAGACCAAATTTCCTATTCATGAAGTATGGTGGATAAGAGAGGCCTCACAAATCGGGCAAGCATTCATACCCCTGTGTGAAAAAGTCGTTTAAAACACAGCATGGCAGAATTCCAGTAGATCCAGCAATTCTGGCTGCAATTGAACATCGATTTATAGCAACAACAACAAAAATAAAATAAAAATGCAGATGCGCAGGTCTGAGGCGATGCACGCGAAAACCAGAAACCAGAGACTTTTAATTAACCCTAACCTTCCCAAATCCTCCAAAATCCTCTTTGTTAAAGTGAAGGATTTTGGAGGATTGAGGTTATTAGGCATACTTGCCTTTCCATGGTACGTGTACATCCATGTTTGTTGTAGTGATTGCAAGGTCAGTACCTGGGTCAGTGGACACTGTTTACTGCTTCATGCATGCAGGGAGGGTCCCTGGCCATGTACATGTATCACAGATTAGAAACACATGTGTGCATTCATGTCATGTGCTTGCTTTAATACTGAAGGATTTTGGAGGATTCAGTTTATGTGGAGTGTCGTGGCCGATCGGTCTAGCTTACCGGACTCAAGTTCTGGTGTTAGCAGCAGAATGTGGGTTCGAATCCTGGCCGTGACACTTGTGTCCTTGAGCAAGACACTTAACCATAATTGCTTCTCTCCACCCAGGGGTTAAATGGGTACCTGTGAGGGCAGAGTTGGTTGATTAGCCCTATATGCGCTGTAATGGCAGCAATTGAGCTGTATACTCCCCAGGGAGCTGAGATGGTTTCAGGAATGATTTATGAGCCTTATGAGCAGGGGTAATGATATAATGGGCCTTGAGCACCACTTAGTTGGTGGATACGTGCACTATATAAGTCCACACATTATTATTATTAAGCAAATGGGCCTAGGGAGTTAGGGTTAAAGTGTCTGGTTATATCAATATAATTGTATGGTTCTGAGACGATCAGAGTATACTGATCTCACCACCGGTTCTTCTGATGAGAACCAACAATTCCTGCAACTCTTAAGAGGTTGTTACATGTGTGGTGCTTATACAAACCTTATTCCTACTCTCATTCCACCATGCAATGATTCAAATCCTACATATCAAATATGTACACCAATATACTCCTTGAATTTCTCCTCCCCCACCTTCATCATCAGGAAGTCTAAGGTACCAGATGTCTTATTCACAACTGTTGAACCTCCATCAGAGCTGCACTTCACTGGGAGGGGATGCTGTCTTCAAGCGTGTATATGTCGCAGCAAGAAGAAGGCACAAGGAGAAACCAATGCAGCCATGATTAGTGATGTGAGTATATCGTCGTGTGCCCGGAAGAAGGTCATAAGGCTCTACGACTTTCTCCAGGCACACAAAGTACAACAATTCTTTTGTTATGCGCTTTGATCATGCTTTGGAAAAGCGCAATATAAATGCCTGTTATTATTATTATTATTATTATTATATTAACAAGTCATAAGCAATAAAATGGCTCCTTTGAAAAAAAGTAGGGCATAACTGTTATATATTTGTTGCTAGAATTACTCCCAAGACATTTTCCTATTCCCATGCGGAATTTAACTTTCCTACAATGACTTATAAATGGCAGAAGAACAACCAAACTTTCACACAATTTTGCACTTTAATTGCTTTATATGACCATTTGCCGGTCACACTTTTGTTATGTCCTTCTTCCGGACACACGACAATATTTCCCTTTATTTTCCCCCAAATCAGCCATATTTACAGGCAGTGGTAATGCATATTTGTACGCAAAATTGTGTAGATCATTGGCCGACGAAGCATTCTACTGCATAGAAAAATAAGAAGGCTTGACGTTGATTAAAGCCAGTTCAAAGTTTCTTGTAAAAGCACTGGAGTTAATCACACCTTTTTTGGGGCGATGGGTAAGGGGGAGGAGGGGGTAATTTTCCCCATCCCGAATTGATTGACATACTTCATTTAAGCAAGCTCTTTGATTAATTATGTGCCAACGTATTCCAAAACCCCCCCAAAAACATGATTTTTTAGTAAACATATAGTGCAGACAGATGGAAGTAAAAGGCTAAAATAACATCAATGTTTTAACAACCAAGAATTTGTGTTTTTTCTCATTAGGCTTTGCCCTTCATGGAGTATGAAATGCACAGACAGTTGATGAATAAACTCAAGGTAAGGACATTATGTTGTGTCATATGTTGTAACGATCAGAGCAGACTTTCAACAGGGCATGGAATCGATGTCCTAGTTTAAGACGGACACAGTGACTGAAAATTAGCGGCTCATTTATGCAGCAGCAATGGTTTATAATGATGTTATCATGTAGGGTATTATGGCAGTCACTGAATTAATCTAAAACTAGCATTACGATTCCATGCCCTGTTGATCGTGACAATACTGTCCCTTTAAAGATGAACAACACATTGACTAAAAGTTACTGGCTCATATATATGCAACAGCAAAGGTAATATGATCTTATCGTGTGAGGTATTATTTTCAGTCGCTGAGTTAATCTAAAAATAGCACCCCCCCGCCATTCCATGTCCTGTTGATCGTGACAATATTGTACCTTTAACCCTCCTACATGGAGGCCACTCCCAACCACTAAATTCTGTTCTTGAGCAACCTTCAGTACATACATGTACAAGCCTGCTGTCCTTTCCAAGTAATCTTACAAAATCAACTGTGTGCCACCCAAGGCCACTGTAAATGTTTGAACATATTAGTATGGCCTGCAATGTATCGATGGGAGACCACTTTACCCTGCAATCTCAGTGGTGTGACAGTGCACAGAAGGGTAACCATAGGAGGCCACTGGCAACAGCTAATGGCTTGGAGTGGCCTGAATGGGTTGTTTCAAAAATTGCACTGATTGTAGGAGGGTTAAGGGAAGGTACAACATTGGTATTTACAGATGTTAAATTAAATTATTAACTATAATTGTGTGCCCGGAAGAAGGTCGTAAGGTTCTACGACCTTCTTCTGGGCACACAAAGTACAACTTTTTGTCCCAGCAGAAGGTCATAAGCAGTAAAATGGCTCCTTTGAAAAAAAAGTAGGGCATAACTGTAACTGCCATATATTTGTTGCTAGAATTACTCCCAAGACATGTTTTTCCATTCCCATACGGAATTTAACATTCCTACAATGACTTATAAATGGCAGAAAAACGACCAAACTTTCACACTCAGTTTTCTTGAAACACAATTTTGTACTTTAATTGTTTATGACTTTTTGCCGGTCACACTTTCGTTATGTCCTTCTTCCGGGCACACAACAAAATTATTTTGTCTGGCAACATTTTGTCTGGCAACAGTTTTTCGTCATTTTCTCAAAGAATGTGAGCAACTATTAAAGTGAAATTTTTCACAGAGTAATTTCATGATAATAATAATAATAATAGTAATAATATGGACTTATATAGTGTACGTATCCACCAAACTCAAGGCGCATTACATTATTACCCCTGCTCATCAGGTGCATAAATCATTCCTGAAAAAATCTCAGCTCCCTGGGGAGTATACAGCTCAATTGCTGCCATTTCGGCGCATATAGGGCTATAAATCAAACACAACAACCAACTCTGCCCTCACAGGTACCCATTTACTCCTGGGTGGAGAGAAGCAATTATGGTCAAGTGTCTTGCTCAAGGACACAAGCACCGCGGTCGAGATTCGAACCCACATTCTGACGACTCAGCCATCAGAACACAAGCCCGATGCACTAAACCGCTTGGCCATGGCACTCAATGATGTACTTGAAAATTTTGAGGGTTGACATTGAACACATTACCAAATTACCAAATCCCAATGTTTTATCTTCATGACTTGAAGCAATTCTTTAGAAATTTGCATTGACACTTCAGTATATTTATACCAGCAAATTGACTAATAAGTAAGACTAATTGCGGTGACACCATGTGAAATTCTCAATTGAGTAGTAATTAGTTCTGAAAAGAACTGGAGACTCAACGTTTCGATCAGTATGCTCTGATCGTCCTCAGGAGAATGCCGGACTCTGGGAAATGCTGCTGCTTAAGTAGGCTGCTGGAGGATTACGCGATGACAGGATGCTGGAGGATTAGTTCGTTGAGGCGTGCAGGCGGGAATTGTGGATCCTAGGAGTTGGGGGAAGGAGTGTGTACTCACTGAACCGAATCAGTTGCAGACAAGCACGGGAGGAAGGAGGGTGGTTGACTTAGGATAAAGGAGATCCCTCAGTCTGGGGTGGGTTATGGAAGTTTTACCTAAATTGACTAATGGATACCACTCTATTTGCATCTGCCTTTTGCTCCTCTGTCATGAAAATAATTGTATTATTTGTTTGTTCCTTTCTCGACTTTAAGGTGAAGGGAATGAATGCCCTGTTTGGTGTTGATGTTCATATCGTAGTTGGAGAGACTCTTCTTATAGGAGTAGCAGTAAGTACTCCTAGGGCCAATTTTATGGTGCTGCTTAACTTGGAAATACAAGTTTACAATTACTATTTTCTACTTAGATGGTAAGCGTATTTTCTTCCAATGTAAATAGGCAAATCCTTAGTACATGAAGTAGGTATGAGCATAAGCTGTAATTCCTTGATAACATGTAAACTTGATCTGGTTTTTTGCCCTTCACTGACCTAGCTAAGCACTATGCATTCTCTGTGCTTTGAAGTGAGCTTGGGCGATATCGATTTTTTTTTCATCCACGATATATCGGCAAACATATACCACGATTTTTGATAGTATCACAATTATTTGTTTTCATTCACGCATGGTTGCTTTAGAGCCGATAACCACAGGCATGTACCCCTCAACAAGTATGATAAATCGCAAATTCTTATACCTAACATAGTACTTCTGAAGTAGTTCGCTTATGTTTCTCACTTCCGAAAGCTGAAAAGACTGTCCTAATTTTGTTTACATGAAATTTCACAATGGCGATTTATTTATATTTTTTTATCGCGATATATTTTTTAAATTGCGATTTGCCGATATCTCAATAACTTGAAAAGGTTGTCGATATCGTAATCCAAGGTTGTCGATATCATAATCCAAGGTTGTCGATATCGTAATCCAAGGTTGTCGATATCGTAATCCAAGGTTGTCGATATCGTAATCCAATAAAAAAGTATCGTCCAAACGTACTTTGAAGTGTCTATGGAAAAAAACCTACAATCGACTGAGGCAGGCCTTGATCGAGATCATGACTTCCTGATTATTGGATAGTACCGACATTTTAACCTGTTTACCACCAAACTTGCTCAATGATGAAAATCATTAACCCTCCTACTATAGCTGCACTTAGTGGGAAGTTGCTATAGAGGCCAAAACCAGTCAACTGACTGTTTTGACTGTTGACCCAAATGTGCACACAGGGGCATTTTTGACTGGATTTACTGTTATTTTGACCACCCTGAACAATACCAGACAATGCTTTTACCAGTCAAAAACACTCATTTTGACATGTAAATGGGCTAACTACACGTAAGGTTTGACAGTGTTTGACTTTTAAGTGCACTAGATATACCTTGGCAAGTATATCAACATTTTGAGATTTTGACCATTGTAGTAGTAGGAGGGCTAAAATAGCAGCGGTCCTAACAAAGCAGCGATTACCACAATTTGCATTCACTGATGTGTCGGGATATGATTTTTGCCCTTCACTGATGATGTACATACATCTATTTTATGTCTATATGGGATGTGTGTGAGTTTGTTAAACCCATGTCGGTCCCACGTAGGATGTTGTTTCTAATGCTTTGAATTGCTCTTTTTTTAAATAACAGACAGCCACTGCTTCTTACGTAACTGCTCTACCGCCCCCATCAGTTCTGAGAATCACAAGCAAGGTGAGCTATATAACTTGGATCATTTTATTGACCAGGGTTGGGTTGTATGTGTGTATATAATAAGAAAAATGTCTCAGCGTTGGTCATTAGTTGGGAGTTTGTCACAAGTTTAGTTTTGCTGCAATAATAATAATACACGATTCTTATAAAGTGCACATATCCTAGCAACTAGATCAAGGCACTGTACATTATTACCCCTGCTCATCAGACGTATAAATCATTCATGAAACCATCTCAGCTCCCTGGGGAGTACACAGCTCAATTGCTGCCATTTCGGTGCATATGAGCTAATCAAACACAACAACCAACTCTGCCCTCACAGGTACCCATTTACTCCTGGGTGGAGAGAAGCAATTATGGTAAAGTGTCTTGCTCAAGGACACAAGCATCATGGTCGCAGCCAGGATTCGAACCCACATTCTGACGACTCAGCCATCAGAACATAAATCCGATGCACAAAACCGCTCGACCATATGGCACTCCATCATGTGACTGAACTTAAACCTAGATTTGTGATCAGTAATACTTCATTTTCACTGTGATTATACTTAGTCAAAATGTTGATTAAGGAATGTCATATATTTCATAACCATACCTAGAAAACAATACATTTTCAGGGGTATTTGAAACCATCATTTTTAGAAATAAGAAATTTTTCCGACCATCTTTTCCTGTGAAACGATAAGTGCCCAGTATCACCCAATTCTGCCTCAACAGCATTGCATACCTTTAATGAATTCAGCTTTGAGGCTTTGCATGGTGGAATATCGATATCATTTCGGTTTGCGGTAACACCATGTGTTTATCTCAACTAACGTGAAGCTGAGGTACAGGTTCTGAAAAGAACCTTATCGCACAACTCGTATCTCAACCTTCGTTAAGTGAGAAAGGTTCAAGGAGAACCAATTTGCAACTCGTTTTCTCTCCTGTCGCTAAGTGAGAAATATGGTTCAGGGAGAACC